>LR824607.2:15485000-16094052 GCA_902829305.4 Spodoptera exigua | reverse complement strand
CTAACCTAACCTAACCTAACCTAACCTAACCTAACCTAACCTAACCTAACCTAACCTAACCTAACCTAACCTAACCTAACCTAACCTACCTAACCTAACCTAACCTAACCTAACCTAACCTAACCTAACCTAACCTAACCTAACCTAACCTAACCTAACCTAACCTAACCAACCTAACCTAACCTAACCTAACCTAACCTAACCTAACCTAACCTAACCTAACCTAACCTAACCTAACCTAACCTAACCTAACCTAACCTAACCTAACCTAACCTAACCTAACCTAACCTAACCTAACCTAACCTAACCTAACCTAACCTAACCTAACCTAACCTAACCTAACCTAACCTAACCTAACCTAACCTAACCTAACCTAACCTAACCTAACCTAACCTAACCTAACCTAACCTAACCTAACCTAACCTAACCTAACCTAACCTAACCTAACCTAACCTAACCTAACCTAACCTAACCTAACCTAACCTAACCTAACCTAACCTAACCTAACCTAACCTAACCTAACCTAACCTAACCTAACCTAACCTAACCTAACCTAACCTAACCTAACCTAACCTAACCTAACCTAACCTAACCTAACCTAACCTAACCTAACCTAACCTAACCTAACCTAACCTAACCTAACCTAACCTAACCTAACCTAACCTAACCTAACCTAACCTAACCTAACCTAACCTAACCTAACCTAACCTAACCTAACCTAACCTAACCTAACCTAACCTAACCTAACCTAACCTAACCTAACCTAACCTAACCTAACCTAACCTAACCTAACCTAACCTAACCTAACCTAACCTAACCTAACCTAACCTAACCTAACCTAACCTAACCTAACCTAACCTAACCTAACCTAACCTAACCTAACCTACCTAACCTAACCTAACCTAACCTAACCTAACCTAACCTAACCTAACCTAACCTAACCTAACCTAACCTAACCTAACCTAACCTAACCTAACCTAACCTAACCTAACCTAACCTAACCTAACCTAACCTAACCTAACCTAACCTAACCTAACCTAACCTAACCTAACCTAACCTAACCTAACCTAACCTAACCTAACCTAACCTAACCTAACCTAACCTAACCTAACCTAACCTAACCTAACCTAACCTAACCTAACCTAACCTAACCTAACCTAACCTAACCTAACCTAACCTAACCTAACCTAACCTAACCTAACCTAACCTAACCTAACCTAACCTAACCTAACCTAACCTAACCTAACCTAACCTAACCTAACCTAACCTAACCTAACCTAACCTAACCTAACCTAACCTAACCTAACCTAACCTAACCTAACCTAACCTAACCTAACCTAACCTAACCTAACCTAACCTAACCTAACCTAACCTAACCTAACCTAACCTAACCTAACCTAACCTAACCTAACCTAACCTAACCTAACCTAACCTAACCTAACCTAACCTAACCTAACCTAACCTAACCTAACCTAACCTAACCTAACCTAACCTAACCTAACCTAACCTAACCTAACCTAACCTAACCTAACCTAACCTAACCTAACCTAACCTAACCTAACCTAACCTAACCTAACCTAACCTAACCTAACCTAACCTAACCTAACCTAACCTAACCTAACCTAACCTAACCTAACCTAACCTAACCTAACCTAACCTAACCTAACCTAACCTAACCTAACCTAACCTAACCTAACCTAACCTAACCTAACCTAACCTAACCTAACCTAACCTAACCTAACCTAACCTAACCTAACCTAACCTAACCTAACCTAACCTAACCTAACCTAACCTAACCTAACCTAACCTAACCTAACCTAACCTAACCTAACCTAACCTAACCTAACCTAACCTAACCTAACCTAACCTAACCTAACCTAACCTAACCTAACCTAACCTAACCTAACCTAACCTAACCTAACCTAACCTAACCTAACCTAACCTAACCTAACCTAACCTAACCTAACCTAACCTAACCTAACCTAACCTAACCTAACCTAACCTAACCTAACCTAACCTAACCTAACCTAACCTAACCTAACCTAACCTAACCTAACCTAACCTAACCTAACCTAACCTAACCTAACCTAACCTAACCTAACCTAACCTAACCTAACCTAACCTAACCTAACCTAACCTAACCTAACCTAACCTAACCTAACCTAACCTAACCTAACCTAACCTAACCTAACCTAACCTAACCTAACCTAACCTAACCTAACCTAACCTAACCTAACCTAACCTAACCTAACCTAACCTAACCTAACCTAACCTAACCTAACCTAACCTAACCTAACCTAACCTAACCTAACCTAACCTAACCTAACCTAACCTAACCTAACCTAACCTAACCTAACCTAACCTAACCTAACCTAACCTAACCTAACCTAACCTAACCTAACCTAACCTAACCTAACCTAACCTAACCTAACCTAACCTAACCTAACCTAACCTAACCTAACCTAACCTAACCTAACCTAACCTAACCTAACCTAACCTAACCTAACCTAACCTAACCTAACCTAACCTAACCTAACCTAACCTAACCTAACCTAACCTAACCTAACCTAACCTAACCTAACCTAACCTAACCTAACCTAACCTAACCTAACCTAACCTAACCTAACCTAACCTAACCTAACCTAACCTAACCTAACCTAACCTAACCTAACCTAACCTAACCTAACCTAACCTAACCTAACCTAACCTAACCTAACCTAACCTAACCTAACCTAACCTAACCTAACCTAACCTAACCTAACCTAACCTAACCTAACCTAACCTAACCTAACCTAACCTAACCTAACCTAACCTAACCTAACCTAACCTAACCTAACCTAACCTAACCTAACCTAACCTAACCTAACCTAACCTAACCTAACCTAACCTAACCTAACCTAACCTAACCTAACCTAACCTAACCTAACCTAACCTAACCTAACCTAACCTAACCTAACCTAACCTAACCTAACCTAACCTAACCTAACCTAACCTAACCTAACCTAACCTAACCTAACCTAACCTAACCTAACCTAACCTAACCTAACCTAACCTAACCTAACCTAACCTAACCTAACCTAACCTAACCTAACCTAACCTAACCTAACCTAACCTAACCTAACCTAACCTAACCTAACCTAACCTAACCTAACCTAACCTAACCTAACCTAACCTAACCTAACCTAACCTAACCTAACCTAACCTAACCTAACCTAACCTAACCTAACCTAACCTAACCTAACCTAACCTAACCTAACCTAACCTAACCTAACCTAACCTAACCTAACCTAACCTAACCTAACCTAACCTAACCTAACCTAACCTAACCTAACCTAACCTAACCTAACCTAACCTAACCTAACCTAACCTAACCTAACCTAACCTAACCTAACCTAACCTAACCTAACCTAACCTAACCTAACCTAACCTAACCTAACCTAACCTAACCTAACCTAACCTAACCTAACCTAACCTAACCTAACCTAACCTAACCTAACCTAACCTAACCTAACCTAACCTAACCTAACCTAACCTAACCTAACCTAACCTAACCTAACCTAACCTAACCTAACCTAACCTAACCTAACCTAACCTAACCTAACCTAACCTAACCTAACCTAACCTAACCTAACCTAACCTAACCTAACCTAACCTAACCTAACCTAACCTAACCTAACCTAACCTAACCTAACCTAACCTAACCTAACCTAACCTAACCTAACCTAACCTAACCTAACCTAACCTAACCTAACCTAACCTAACCTAACCTAACCTAACCTAACCTAACCTAACCTAACCTAACCTAACCTAACCTAACCTAACCTAACCTAACCTAACCTAACCTAACCTAACCTAACCTAACCTAACCTAACCTAACCTAACCTAACCTAACCTAACCTAACCTAACCTAACCTAACCTAACCTAACCTAACCTAACCTAACCTAACCTAACCTAACCTAACCTAACCTAACCTAACCTAACCTAACCTAACCTAACCTAACCTAACCTAACCTAACCTAACCTAACCTAACCTAACCTAACCTAACCTAACCTAACCTAACCTAACCTAACCTAACCTAACCTAACCTAACCTAACCTAACCTAACCTAACCTAACCTAACCTAACCTAACCTAACCTAACCTAACCTAACCTAACCTAACCTAACCTAACCTAACCTAACCTAACCTAACCTAACCTAACCTAACCTAACCTAACCTAACCTAACCTAACCTAACCTAACCTAACCTAACCTAACCTAACCTAACCTAACCTAACCTAACCTAACCTAACCTAACCTAACCTAACCTAACCTAACCTAACCTAACCTAACCTAACCTAACCTAACCTAACCTAACCTAACCTAACCTAACCTAACCTAACCTAACCTAACCTAACCTAACCTAACCTAACCTAACCTAACCTAACCTAACCTAACCTAACCTAACCTAACCTAACCTAACCTAACCTAACCTAACCTAACCTAACCTAACCTAACCTAACCTAACCTAACCTAACCTAACCTAACCTAACCTAACCTAACCTAACCTAACCTAACCTAACCTAACCTAACCTAACCTAACCTAACCTAACCTAACCTAACCTAACCTAACCTAACCTAACCTAACCTAACCTAACCTAACCTAACCTAACCTAACCTAACCTAACCTAACCTAACCTAACCTAACCTAACCTAACCTAACCTAACCTAACCTAACCTAACCTAACCTAACCTAACCTAACCTAACCTAACCTAACCTAACCTAACCTAACCTAACCTAACCTAACCTAACCTAACCTAACCTAACCTAACCTAACCTAACCTAACCTAACCTAACCTAACCTAACCTAACCTAACCTAACCTAACCTAACCTAACCTAACCTAACCTAACCTAACCTAACCTAACCTAACCTAACCTAACCTAACCTAACCTAACCTAACCTAACCTAACCTAACCTAACCTAACCTAACCTAACCTAACCTAACCTAACCTAACCTAACCTAACCTAACCTAACCTAACCTAACCTAACCTAACCTAACCTAACCTAACCTAACCTAACCTAACCTAACCTAACCTAACCTAACCTAACCTAACCTAACCTAACCTAACCTAACCTAACCTAACCTAACCTAACCTAACCTAACCTAACCTAACCTAACCTAACCTAACCTAACCTAACCTAACCTAACCTAACCTAACCTAACCTAACCTAACCTAACCTAACCTAACCTAACCTAACCTAACCTAACCTAACCTAACCTAACCTAACCTAACCTAACCTAACCTAACCTAACCTAACCTAACCTAACCTAACCTAACCTAACCTAACCTAACCTAACCTAACCTAACCTAACCTAACCTAACCTAACCTAACCTAACCTAACCTAACCTAACCTAACCTAACCTAACCTAACCTAACCTAACCTAACCTAACCTAACCTAACCTAACCTAACCTAACCTAACCTAACCTAACCTAACCTAACCTAACCTAACCTAACCTAACCTAACCTAACCTAACCTAACCTAACCTAACCTAACCTAACCTAACCTAACCTAACCTAACCTAACCTAACCTAACCTAACCTAACCTAACCTAACCTAACCTAACCTAACCTAACCTAACCTAACCTAACCTAACCTAACCTAACCTAACCTAACCTAACCTAACCTAACCTAACCTAACCTAACCTAACCTAACCTAACCTAACCTAACCTAACCTAACCTAACCTAACCTAACCTAACCTAACCTAACCTAACCTAACCTAACCTAACCTAACCTAACCTAACCTAACCTAACCTAACCTAACCTAACCTAACCTAACCTAACCTAACCTAACCTAACCTAACCTAACCTAACCTAACCTAACCTAACCTAACCTAACCTAACCTAACCTAACCTAACCTAACCTAACCTAACCTAACCTAACCTAACCTAACCTAACCTAACCTAACCTAACCTAACCTAACCTAACCTAACCTAACCTAACCTAACCTAACCTAACCTAACCTAACCTAACCTAACCTAACCTAACCTAACCTAACCTAACCTAACCTAACCTAACCTAACCTAACCTAACCTAACCTAACCTAACCTAACCTAACCTAACCTAACCTAACCTAACCTAACCTAACCTAACCTAACCTAACCTAACCTAACCTAACCTAACCTAACCTAACCTAACCTAACCTAACCTAACCTAACCTAACCTAACCTAACCTAACCTAACCTAACCTAACCTAACCTAACCTAACCTAACCTAACCTAACCTAACCTAACCTAACCTAACCTAACCTAACCTAACCTAACCTAACCTAACCTAACCTAACCTAACCTAACCTAACCTAACCTAACCTAACCTAACCTAACCTAACCTAACCTAACCTAACCTAACCTAACCTAACCTAACCTAACCTAACCTAACCTAACCTAACCTAACCTAACCTAACCTAACCTAACCTAACCTAACCTAACCTAACCTAACCTAACCTAACCTAACCTAACCTAACCTAACCTAACCTAACCTAACCTAACCAACCTAACCTAACCTAACCTAACCTAACCTAACCTAACCTAACCTAACCTAACCTAACCTAACCTAACCTAACCTAACCTAACCTAACCTAACCTAACCTAACCTAACCTAACCTAACCTAACCTAACCTAACCTAACCTAACCTAACCTAACCTAACCTAACCTAACCTAACCTAACCTAACCTAACCTAACCTAACCTAACCTAACCTAACCTAACCTAACCTAACCTAACCTAACCTAACCTAACCTAACCTAACCTAACCTAACCTAACCTAACCTAACCTAACCTAACCTAACCTAACCTAACCTAACCTAACCTAACCTAACCTAACCTAACCTAACCTAACCTAACCTAACCTAACCTAACCTAACCTAACCTAACCTAACCTAACCTAACCTAACCTAACCTAACCTAACCTAACCTAACCTAACCTAACCTAACCTAACCTAACCTAACCTAACCTAACCTAACCTAACCTAACCTAACCTAACCTAACCTAACCTAACCTAACCTAACCTAACCTAACCTAACCTAACCTAACCTAACCTAACCTAACCTAACCTAACCTAACCTAACCTAACCTAACCTAACCTAACCTAACCTAACCTAACCTAACCTAACCTAACCTAACCTAACCTAACCTAACCTACCTAACCTAACCTAACCTAACCTAACCTAACCTAACCTAACCTAACCTAACCTAACCTAACCTAACCTAACCTAACCTAACCTAACCTAACCTAACCTAACCTAACCTAACCTAACCTAACCTAACCTAACCTAACCTAACCTAACCTAACCTAACCTAACCTAACCTAACCTAACCTAACCTAACCTAACCTAACCTAACCTAACCTAACCTAACCTAACCTAACCTAACCTAACCTAACCTAACCGAGTCTGTGTCCAACCGTGACCGAGAACACCACGTTTTCGTAACGCTCCGCAATCAAAAATCGTTTTTACTGGTAAATTTTGAACGTACCAAGTCGTGTTATATATCAAAAGTTGTGTAATCACTCCGTGCATGTGGTGGAATAACCCGCATTTACCGTTTTTAATCGTACAAAAGTTATCATCAAAATTGTGAGAAAAGTGACAAAAAGTGAGTGAACAACAAACTTCGAATCGTTATAACTTTGAAACGCGATCGATGACACCAAAATTTTTAAAGTGTCATATTGTGGGCCTTACTAAGCTGCGTCGGACACTGAAAACTTGGCGGTGATCGGGCTTCAGGATCGAGAGTTATCAAAAATTTACTGAAAATTCTAACCTCAATTCTGCACACGAGGTTAACGATCCAGACGTCACAGGCTGCTGAAACATTTGGAGCTGAAAGGAAACTTCTGGGGCATCACAAAACTGGTTTCAGAAAAATTTTACCTCTTCTGTACAGGTTTATTTTAACCATTTTATAAGCAAACTTTGAGTGGCTGCCAACTGAAACCTTCAGGAGCTGGCGCTGATTTTCTTGAAGAACTGGGTGCGCGCTAACTGGGAGAAGACAACCACGATAAGTTTATAATTTTAGAATATATTAATCGAGTTAAAATCATTAAAACCTTATAAAATCCGTTTTTCAGGTCTTATTCCTGAAAAAGTACTTTTTCTAAATATTTTAAATTTTTACCAGATAGCCCTTATTTTTACACAAATTTTGATATTTTTAGAAAATTTTTATCACCATAAACCATAAAGTTATTCAATTTTTTGCAATTTTTTAACATAAAATCAAATTAAATAGTATTAATTAAATTCTGACACCAGAATTCCCTTATTAGTGTATATTTCAGCTAGTTTAAGCCCAAACTCGCGACAAATACCTTCGGAAATAACGAAAATAGACTATTTCGTCCAACTTGGTTGACAAGGTTAAAAATTTCAAAACTTAATATCTCTAAGGGTATTTGGCTTAGCGAACTCGTTTTGCCACGATTTGTCGTGGGAAACTAGGAATAATAACGTGGATAGGTTAAAGTGCCATTTTTCGGCACTTGTTGGTTTTAGCCTCAAACCGCTGCTGTAGTATAGGGGAGATCAAGACACGAGTGGCTGTCCAAACCGCAACTTTTTCCGATCAGCGGTTGCGGAGATATAGCGGTTTAAAGCCAGCATTTGACAGCTGGGCGGCCATTTTGTAAAACTTTAATATCAAATATCTCCGCTCCTGTGAGGCGTGGAGAGTTGCGGTTTTCACATTAGTAATTGGAGGATCAAGCTCTAATCTATCAAGTAGTTTTCAGCGGAATCGGGGCTGAAATTTTTCAGGTGCCTGAAAACAATCTCATTGAGTAGCACTGGTGGAGACGAATACAGAGAGTCCAAGCACGGGTGTTCTGTGACCGCTGGAAGTTAAAATATAGCTCGGACAATTTTAAATTTGACAGATCCTCTACTGTCAAAATAAATTTTAAATTGCTGTATCACCCGAACCAGTGGTCGTAGAGGGCTCGCGTTTTCACTGGGATTGTCGGCCTGACCTTCTCTACTAGATTTAGAATCTTTCAGGAGCTTTCAGGACCTGAAATTATTCGGAGCTGAAACCTGTCCCACAAGTCGGACCTCAGCGAGACCATTCCGGGGAGCCTAAGCACGGTGGTATTCGGACGAACGGTTCCGGAGAAAACCGTAGGTTAACGGATTCTGGGAGCCATCTGACGCTGACAACCAGAATTTCGGGCTGGGTTTTCTCGGGAACCCTTTGGACTAGGGTGGCCGTGTTTGGGTTCGTTGGAGGGGGCTCCGAGAGACCTATCCGGTGAGAGGCTGAGATCGACTCTATCTAGAGTCGAAAAATTATTGACGCTTTTTTCCAAAACTTTAGTCAAAGTAAGGATCCTGCAGGCTTCTGGACACCAGACCAGTGTCTGGTTACTAGTTTTTAATTTATTTTTGTGTCGTACACCGTCCCTCCTATTGGGGACGTTAAGCTAGCTACCTAAATTAAAATTATTTTTATATTTTTGTGTTTACCTTGCTTTATAGACCGTCGTCCCTCCTATTGGGGACGTCAAATTACTTTAATATCTAATTCTAATTACTATTTATTATCCCTTTTATTGTAGACCGTCCCCCCTATTGGGGACGTTAAGCTAGTAAATAAGCTAAATTATTTTGTATTTTGTGTTTTGTGCCGTAGACCGTCCTTCATATTGGGGACGTTAAGATTCTAATATTTAATTTATATATATAAAATTTTCATTTATTATTTTTATTAATTTATTTTTTGTCTGACCGTCACCCCTATTGGTGACGTGTATTAATTATTCAATTGTGTTAGCTAGGTTAAGTGTAATAATTAGTAAACATGTCCCCGCCTCTCGGGAAGAACGTCAAAAGCATAACGGTCGCACACACGGAGCGAAAGGAAGACAAGAAACCGCGCGAAGCCATCGCCCAACAATTGCCACAGCACAGTGCCCGCCCGACAGAGAGCCCAACTGCAAGAGCAAATAGATTATTCCAGGCCGCAAAGGCCCAGCTGGAGTCGTCGGGGAACTTGAAGTCGACCATCAAGGAGGGCGTTCTGGACAGTCTGTCAGGACTGTACGGGACAGTCCTCCAGGTGGACGAGCGCCTTCGTTCCCTGGAGCTCCAGCTGGAGCAGTTGCGGTCCGAAAAAGAAAAGAGCTCAGAAAATCAGTGGAAGAAAAGGATAGAGTAATAGAGGAGCTGGCTCGGGGCATGCATAAGGACATTGGGGTAAAAATCGGGGAGCTCGTCACCAACACTGAAACAATCAAGAAAATGATAAATCACGACATTATGAACCGGTTTGACGAGTATCCCCCGGGTAGGGCGCTGTGCGGGAACATTAAAAAACTAGAGGGCCTAATGGAAGAAATGAAGGAAGTAAGGAAGACGAGTGAACGGACTAGTAAAAAAGTGGAGGAAAGTGCAAAAGTGACGGAAAACATGGAAGGATGACAGAAGATGTATGCAAGGTGATAAAAGAGACAGGTATGAAAGTCGAGGCGGTCGGGGTGCAGGTTGGGGAGGTCGGGGAGGGGGTGAGGAAAAATGGAGAAGAAACCGTAAGGGAGACCGGGAAAGCCATGGAGGCCCTCAAGGCCCCGGTGGCTACGTACGCCGAGACATTGAGGGCCCCAAAACCCAAGACCCAGCCCCTCCCTTGCCGCCCGGGCCACGCCCTGATCGTATCCTCATGTACGGAGACGGATACGAGTGAGAACGTGATAGGTAAAGTCAGGGAGGCCCTCGACGCGCGTAGGTCGGGGATGCAGATCGAAAGGGTAAGGAAAGTTAGAGATGGTAAGATAGTGATCTGCTGCGGTAATAAGGAAGACTTAAAGAAAACCGAGGACCAGCTGAAGAACACCGACGGCCTCAAGTTCGAGCCTGCGGCGAGCCGGGACCGAGAGTGGTGATAAGGAACGTGTTCAGCTACAACTCTGAAAAGGACATTGTGGAGTCCCTCAAGGTCCAAAATAAGAGATTGTGGCTGGACATGGATCCGAGCCACTTTAGGGTCAAAGAGGCTTACCGCAAGAAAGCGCGAAATCCGCATCAGGCCCATGTAATCCTACAGGTCTCCCCTCAGGTATGGCGCAGGCTGACTGAGGCGGAGAGGATATACATTGACATCCAGGCCTGACCGCCGAGGACCAGTCGCCACTGGTGCAGTGTACTCGCTGTCTGGGGTACGGCCACGGTCGCAAGTTCTGTAGGGAGAAGGTGGACCTCTGCGGCCATTGCGGGGGGGAGCACGACCGTGCGGAGTGTCCTTCCCGCGGTGGCGGGGGGGTCCCCGTCTGTCGGAATTGCGACCGGGCCGGGCGACGGGGAGCGGGACATAACGCGTTCAGTGGCGACTGCCCCGTTCGACAAAAATGGGACGCGATAGCGCGTGCCTCGGTGAGCTATTGCTAAGGGCGCCGCAGCAGATCAAGTGTGTGAGGGAAACTTTGTGGTATACCAGGCCAATCTCCAGCGTGGACGCTTGGCGACTCAGGAGTTAGTCATGTCTTCTCACAGGGGCAGTGTTGGGGTCGCCCTTGTCCAGGAGCCTTACGTCGGCGCGGAGGGGCGGGTCGGCAGCTTCCGTGGCGTCAGGGTGATACAGAGGGAGGCTGCGAGGACCAAGCCCGTCAAGGCGGCAGTCATGGTCTTCGGTGTCGATCTGGAGGTTCATGTGAACCCTCAGATCGTCACTGAGAATATTGTGGCTGTCGTTCTGAAGGCGGGCGACTGGACCATGGCGGCTATCTCTGTGTACCTTGAGGGCACGGAGGACATCGAGCCGTACCTCGCGCAATTGCGTGACTTCATGGG
Source organism: Spodoptera exigua (assembly GCA_902829305.4). NCBI lineage: Eukaryota > Metazoa > Arthropoda > Insecta > Lepidoptera > Noctuidae > Spodoptera > Spodoptera exigua. Next base: position 16,082,217 of record LR824607.2, on the reverse strand, counting down.
TCGGGTCGGTACCAACAGGATCATCGTGGGAGGTGATTGGAATGCATGGAGTCCGTGGTGGGGGAGCGTCGAGGAGGACACCAGAGGGGAGACCTTGAGGGGGTTCTTTGACGACCTGGAGCTGCACGTGTTGAACACAGGAGTCGTCCCCACCTTCGATACAATCCGTGGAGGCAGGAGGTACACGAGTCACGTCGACGTTACCGTCTGCACCCACGGATTGTTGAGAAGCGTCCGAGAGTGGAAAGTGGACGACTCCGTGACTAGCTCAGATCACAGGGCGATACGTGTGGTTCTGGGTCTCAGGGTGCCCCCTCGGGGAGGTACCCGGTGGACTACTCGACGCTTCAACACCCGGAAGGCTGAATGGGGTCGTTTCACCGAGGAAATGCGTAGTAGGATGACAACCCGGGGACTAAACCTGGAGCGAATTAATAACATAAACAACAAGACTGAATTAGAGGGGGTGGTTAAAGATTTCATTGAATGTGTGGGCGAGGCGTGCGAGGAAACAATTCCGCCCCACAAACCACCCAAACAGAACAAACGCTTTCCTTGGTGGAACGACGAATTGGAAGGGATGCGTCGCGACGTGAACACGAAACGCCGTAGAATCCGGTGTGCCGCGCCGCGGCGCAGACAGCATGTTGTGGACGACTACCTGGGCGCCAAGGCAGACTACGAGAGGAGGGTTGTCGTTGCCCAAACGGAGAGCTGGAAGGAGTTTTGCTCGAAGCAGGAGAGGGAATCAATGTGGGATGGGATCTACCGGGTGCTGAGAAGAACGTCAGGTCATCAAGAGGACCAGCTACTCGTCGAGGATGGAGTTGTGCAGAGCCCGGATCAATCCATCGCGCTGCTGGCCGGGACGTTCTTTGCCGATGACGATCACGGTGTGGATCATGAGATCCACACCGTCATCAGAGACAAGGCGGACCTGGTCAGCATGCGCCTTCCGGGAGAAACGGACGACCCCCCGATCACCAAGGGGGAGCTGCTCCGGACTCTGCGCAGCGCCAATCCCAAAAAGGCACCGGGTCCGGATGGCTTCACCAGCGATATATGTTGCACTGCAATATATGCAGAGGTGGAGCTGTTTTTAGCCATCCTGAACCGGTGTCTTGACCTGGCGTGCTTCCCAGCGCCATGGAAGGAGGCTGCTGTCGTGGTGCTAAGGAAACCGGCGCGACCAGACTATGCGCGCGCAAAGTCGTACCGACCTATTGGACTACTGTCCACCTTGGGCAAGCTACTGGAAAAAATTATATGCCGAAGGTTAAGATGGCACGTCTTGCCCAAGTCCAATGCGAGGCAGTACGGCTTCACACCGCAGCGCAGCACGGAGGACGCGCTGTATGACCTGACGCAGCACGTCAGGAGCATCCTCCACAGGAAGGAGACCGCCCTATTGGTTTCCCTCGACATCGAGGGGGCATTCGACAACGCATGGTGGCCGGCTATAAAGTGCAGAATGATAGAGAAAGGCATCCCCGTTAATTTGAGGCGTCTTGTCGAGGACTACTTTCGGGATCGGAGCGTGGTGGTACATTATGCGGGAAGAACAGTGCGGAAGCCGCAGACAAAAGGATGCGTGCAGGGCTCCATCGGTGGACCTCTCTTCTGGAACATGCTGCTGGACCCCCTCCTGGACACCTTGGATGGGCTGGGCGCGTACGTGCAGGCGTTCGCGGACGATATCGTTCTGGTGTTCTCCGGACAAACGGCGCTCGAAATCCAGCGGGAAGCCAACGCCGCTTTGGCCCGTGTGCGCGACTGGGGTGTCACGAATAAGCTTCGCTTTTCCGCCGAAAAAACCCAGGCGATGGTAGTCACGCGAAAGCTTAAGTATGACACTCCGGTCGTGCAGATGGGCGGCGTTGACATCTCGATGGTGACCGAGCTCAAGATCCTCGGAGTCATCGTCGACAGTAAACTAACATTTAATCAACACGTTGCCTATGTCTGTCGTAAGGCAACAAACTTGTATAGGAAACTGTCGACGATGGCTCGGGTGGAATGGGGCTTGTGCCCGGAGATCATCAGAACGATATATTTTGCCGTGGTCGAACCCACTATACTGTACGGCGCGAGCTCCTGGGCGAAGGCCGCCGAGAAGATCTCTGTGCAGAAGATCTTTGCTACCGTCCAAAGGGGTTTTGCACAGAAGATCGCCAAGTCGCATCGGACGGTGTCGCTCCACGCGGCGCTCACGCTGTCGGGTCTCCTCCCGCTAGACCTTCGAGTCTGGGAGGTGGCGCGACTGTATGAGTGCAAAAGGGGTCGCCCGATTGATGAGCTGGAATCCCGCGAACTGGAGGAGCGTGAGGCCTTTATCAAGGCCCCTCATCCCGCCAGTGAGCCGGATGCTGATTATCGGTGTCTGGAGGATATGCTCCCCGAAACTGTTGCTCGGCTGCAGCTCCCCGCTCATCTGATTTACACTGACGGTAGTAAATCGGTGGACGGGGTCGGGGCAGCGTACTCCTACTGGCGGGATGGGACCGAGATTCGGACCAAGAGGATGAGGCTGGAGTCGATGTGCACCGTCTTTCAGGCCGAGCTGCTCGCGATAGCCAGGGCTACAGACCTGGTTGTCCGGGGTGGCTTCGGGTGCGCGGCGGTGCTCAGCGACTCCCGTTCCTCGCTGGACTTGATCCGAAACTCGGAAACGCACCACCCTCTCGCTACCCATATTCGAAAGAATATTAGGGAGTTGGAAGGGAGAGGTAAAATCCTCCGGTTCTTTTGGGTGAAGGCTCACGTCGGGATCCCCGGCAACGAGCGCGCCGACGAGTTGGCGAGGCTAGCGGCGGCTCAGTCCAGGGTCGCCCCGGCCTACGACAGGTGTCCAGTATCATACGTCAAAAGACGTATCAGGGAGGGAGCGGTTCATCGCTGGAACGAGAGGTACACCGGCGGAGCGACGGCTGAAGTCACCCGCATGTTCCTCCCCGATGTATCACGCGCTTACAGGGTCTTGAGGTGCCTCGACAGGACATCGATTTGGGCACAGTTACTGACAGGACATGGTGGCTTCGCAGCGTATCTCCACAAATTTAAATTAAAAGATAGTCCGGCCTGTGTGTGCGACCCCGAGGTACCGGAGACAATCCAACACCTTCTGTTAGAATGCCCGAGGCATGACCGTGACAGGTACGACCTGGAAGTAAGCACAGGAATAAAACTTAATGAAAATACAGTTGCCGAATTAATGGCCCACAAAGACTCCAGGCCGTATCTGAAACGGTACTGCCTCAAAATCGCAAAGATTGCAATTGACAGAAACAGAACTAGATAATCTCGTTCTGTTTCTGCCAATTGCGATCCCCATAGATCTCCGGTACTCTCTAAAATTGTAAATGCCGTCGGCAAGAGCTGATATGTAAAAGACTAATGAAATGTCATAGAAATAATACTAAGGTAACATTTAACGCAACGTGAAATATTGATATAAGTTTAGTAATAAGAAAATTATATACTAATATTATAAGAGAAATGAGGGAAAAGAGCGACCCTAAAAAAAATAATACTGACACAAAGCCGCAAAAAATGCAAAGCGGTAAAAAAAGACGAATAAAAAACAAAACAGCACTAAAAAAAAGATTCTTGCCATGCAAGAAGAATGAGACGGCAAAAAAAAAAAAAAAAAAAAAACCTAACCTAACCTAACCTAACCTAACCTAACCTAACCTAACCTAACCTAACCTAACCTAACCTAACCTAACCTAACCTAACCTAACCTAACCTAACCTAACCTAACCTAACCTAACCTAACCTAACCTAACCTAACCTAACCTAACCTAACCTAACCTAACCTAACCTAACCTAACCTAACCTAACCTAACCTAACCTAACCTAACCTAACCTAACCTAACCTAACCTAACCTAACCTAACCTAACCTAACCTAACCTAACCTAACCTAACCTAACCTAACCTAACCTAACCTAACCTAACCTAACCTAACCTAACCTAACCTAACCTAACCTAACCTAACCTAACCTAACCTAACCTAACCTAACCTAACCTAACCTAACCTAACCTAACCTAACCTAACCTAACCTAACCTAACCTAACCTAACCTAACCTAACCTAACCTAACCTAACCTAACCTAACCTAACCTAACCTAACCTAACCTAACCTTTTTTTTTTTTTTTTTTTTTTTTTTTTTTTTTCGGCACTGGGAAAAATGCTATTACGCATACCCTTCCCGTCGGGGGACGGGAGAGGGTTATGTGGGACTCCCCGGTAAAGTCGTTCCCGGTATACCCACTAAAAAACCCAGTGGCACTCCGGCCTCGCCTGAGTGGAGGGGGTCTGGGAATCCATGACGTCCAGTCCCCCACCGGCGACTGCCCGCCTCATGGCAGGCCCCTCAAATCCCCCCTAGCAGGGAGGAGCCTTTATGATGGCCGGAGCACGGGTGATTCGTGCGATGCAGGCGCTTGCGCCCCCGCGCTTGTCGCCCGCTGATCACCCCCTGGAGCAGGTGACGACGGACGTTGTGTACGCCGTCTTCGTCCGCCCCTTCTTCGCTGGCGGAGCGGCGCTGCGAGAGGATCTTCTTCCCGCATGCGCTCCGCCGCCTCCTTCTGTGACATGACGTCCTCACAGAAGGAGGCCACCGCTGCCCATGCCTCCTCACTCCCCAGCATGGATGTTATTATGCTGGGAAGTGAGAGGTCGTCCCCGACCACTGCCACCAAGGCGCGGCGGGGTTCATCCCACGATGGGCACACCTCTAGGGTGTGCTCTGCAGTATCCACCGCGGCGCCACAGTGGTGGCATTGTGGCGATTCTTCCCTCCCAATTCTGTGCAGGTATGACCCGAAGCAACCATGCCCGGACAGTACCTGCACCAGACGAAAAGACAGGCAGCCGTGCTGCCGATCGAGCCAGGCATTCAAGACGGGCCCGATGGCGTCCAGTGTCCGTCGGCCGAACGTTGAGGAGGCTAGATCTTCAGCCCAGTGCCGGGTGATTGCCTCCCTAACCTCATCCCGCACATTTTCCCGTTCCCTTGGACACGGGGAACGGTTGAGCGCCCTCTGCTCTGCCGTCCAGTCGTACACCCTGGCGAGGACCCAAGCCTCGAGTTCCCAAGGAGGAGTTCCTGCCAGAGCGCACGCCGCCGCGAAACCCACTGTGCGATATGCCCTCGCCACCCGCTGTGCAATGGCCCTTTGTGGCCTGCGGATGGCGGCGACGTTCTCCCGTCTGCACAGTGAGTCCGCCCAGATAGGTGCCCCATATAGGGCCATGCTCTTGAGAATGCCGGCGTATAAACGCCGGCATTGGTCGCCGGGTCTCCCGAGGTTAGGGAGGAGCCACGAGAGGGCGCCCGCAGTCCTCAATAAGCGCGTCGACAGCCCACTGAAGTGTGCGCTGAAGCGCCACTTACTATCGAGGACTAGGCCCAGGTACTTCATCTGGGCCTGCACCCCAATGCGGACACCCTCTACATAGATATGGGCGTCGGGCGGTTGACGCTGCCGGGGCCCATGGAAAAACACGGCTTCGGTCTTGTGCAGCGCCACCGTCAACCCAAGGCGGGAGACTCTCTCCACCACCTGTGAACCGCCCGCCGAGGCCAAGCTGGCCGCCTCTCCGAAATTCCTCCCCCGGGCAGTAAGGAGCGTGTCGTCTGCGTAGCAGATGACAGACGTGCCACGAGGGAGATTGCCCCGCAAGAGCCAGTCGAATCCGATGTTCCACAGGAGTGGTCCTAGAACAGAGCCCTGCGGAACACCGGACTCGACGCCGTATCTTCGCAGCTGGCCAGACTGGTCCACCAGAAGGACAGTGCGGTCCCTCAGGTAGTCCGCCAAGAGTGCCCGTAAATACAGAGGCACCCCATGGAAGCGGAGCGCCTCTAGGATGGTGGAGTGGGGAATGGAGTTGAAGGCGTTGGATATGTCGAATGACACCGCCAACAATCCATCCCCCGCATCCATCGCCTCCCTCGCCTGCCCCTTGAGTCGGGAGAGGGCGTCCACTGTCGAGCGCTCAGCTCGAAAACCGAACTGGGCGTCCGCTAGGTCCGGGCCAATCGTGCACAAGTGCTGGTTGATGCGGGCGGCGACGATCCGCTCGAACATTTTACCGACCTCATCAAGCAAAACGATGGGTCGGTACGCCGATGGGGAGTCAACCGGCCGCCCTTCCTTCCGAAGGAGGCACAATTGGCCCTCCTTCCAAGGCTTCGGGAACCTCTCACAAGTCAGGCAAGCACTGAATAGGTCCCGAAACCTTTCCCCCATCTGTGTGGCAGCGATGGCCACCACCTTTGCGGGGACGCCGTCCGGGCCTGGGGCCGTCTTCTTCCCTCGGAGGCAGAAGGCCGCCCTCTCCAACTCTTCCTCCGTCACTGGAGGGACCTCCTCGTCAGCCGAATACACAGCCCGCGTGCCGCTCATGACTGGCGGAGCGAAGTTGCTGTCCCTGCGCGGAAACAGGGACTGGACCACCCCATCCAGCAACGACGGCTCGAGGGTCTCCGACAATGGAGGGCCGTACGGGCGCAGTTTATTGCGCGCCGCTCTGTACGGCCTGCCAAAGGGATCAGCGTCTAGGCCGTCAGCCATCTCCTCCCTCGCACGATCCTGTGCTGCGCCCATTTGGGCCGTCAGCTCCCTCTTTGCCTCCACATAGGCCGCGTAAAGGCGGTCCTCGTTGGCAAGGTCGCGGAGGCGCCGCCGCCGGCTCCTTGTGTAAGCCCGCCTGGCCCTCACACATGCGGCCCGCAGCCGTGTCAGCTCCTCCGACCACCAGTAAACCGCACGTCGGGGAGGCCGACGGTGAGACCGGGGCATGCTAGAATTGCACACCTCGGTCAGGGAGTCCCTCAACTGGACTGCCGTGGCATCCACATCGTGGACGTCGACAGGAGACGACAGCCAGTCTTGGACGAACGAGGCCTCCGCTGCAGCTTCCCGGTCCAGGCGGGTAAGCGCCCACCGCGGGAAATGCGACCGACCCTCGCGCGCCCTAGGAGAGCCCTGGGTGGAGATGTCGAACCGCACATATCGGTGGTCAGACAAAGTCTCCACCCGCTCCACCCGCCAGTCCACTACACGAGCCGCCAAAGAAGGGGAGGCAAAGGCGAGATCAACGATGGAGCCCCCCTCCCGCCGCACGCAGGTGTGGACTGTGCCTCTATTTAGGAGGGACAGTCCGGATGAGACGGACCAGGTCTCCACCTCGCGTCCTCGTGCATCGGTGGTCGGGTTGCCCCATGTCACCGACTTGGCGTTGAAGTCGCCCACGACAAGCACCCGCCGCTGCGCCACTCTACCTGCCACCCTGGTGAGACCGTCGAGATAGTGCTCGAACTCCGAGAGAGGGCGGTTTGGGGAGAAATACACCCCCACAAGAGCTATCTCTCCCCATGCGGCGGCCACGTATCCCGGTCCCCTCTCTAAAAGCGAGAGGGGTGGGGAGTCCGTGGAAGACCGCGTTACCAATGCCACCGAACCGTTATCGTCACCCAGCCAGTTGCCAGGGACAGAGTACGGCTCGGCGACAACCGCTACGTCCACCAACCACTCCGCAAAGGTTTGGACCAGCAGGTCCTGGGCCGCTCTGCAGTGGTTGGTGTTCGCCTGAAGAACACGTTGATGAAGTCCAGCCATTATTCCGTGTTCATTGCGCTTTCCTCGGAGGCCGGCACTGGAACTGGGGTTTCAGTGGCGGCGGCAGCAGTGGCAGGTCGCACCGGCGCCTGCACTTTGCCCTTCTTCAATGGCGGACGGCATTTCCTGCCCGTCATCACGTGGTCAGCTGGACGACCATTGGCAGCACATACAGCGCAATGCGCAGCAGAAGCCTTGCAGGTGGCCGACCTGTGCCCCACCTTTCCGCAACGGAAGCAGAGCTCCTTGCGCTCGGCAGACGACGGACAGAGAGCCCGGGTGTGACCGATCCCGAAGCACTTGAAGCAGCGCATCGGCTCGTCCTCAAGCGCTCGGACCCCACCCGAGCTAAGCCCCACTGGCAGGCGACCCTTGGCGAGGACTGCCTTGGCACATGCGATGGGACACTCCAAACGCATCGTGCCCATACCCCCGCGGCCTGGTCTAATGGCGCGTCCCTTGATCGATTCGACGGCGCAGCCCCCCGCCGCCGCAATCGCGGCTGCCACCTCTTCTTTGGTGACTGTGTCGTCGAGGTCGGTCACCTCAAGAGCCACACATTTCACCGGCCTCACGACCTTGGCCGTGTCTGTGACAGCCTCCCTTAATTTTGAGGCAAAGAGGTCCGCCTTGGTGCCGCCTTGAGCCCCGGAGAACTCGAAAATACGAGCCCCCGTTTGGGTCTTCCGGCACGTGACCCTACCCGCCCCGAGTTGTGCAGGGTCGACGTTGGCACGAGCCCGCCGCAACACGGACTCGTACGTCTCCCCTCGCTCCGCTGCTTCTGGGGTCAGCGTGACCACGACGGCTGCGCTTTTCGGAGGAAGAGGGAGCTTCTTCCTCTTCTCCACTACGGCAGCAGGCTTGGCTGCAAGGGGTTTGGGGGCCACTTTCTTCTTCCCCTTCCCCTTCTTCGACACCACCTTTACCCACGGCTGGTTGGAGGGGGTGGTGGAGGGCAGAAGAGGGTCCTCCCTCGGAAGGTCCTGGGGGACCGTCTGGGCAGTCGGGGCGGCCGGGGTGGTCTTCTTCCCCTTACCCTTTCCCTTGCCCTTGGGCTCCCGCTGGGCTGGGGCCGTTGAAGGACCCGGTGCGCTAGGGGTCCTCTCAGGTGCCCTATCGGCCGCGAGTGGAGGGCGAAGCCGCTTCTCTGGCAGAAGCCGGTCCTCGATGCCCGCGAAGCAGGCCCTGGTGAAGGCCCTCTCCTCCATTACGACCTTGCGTATGATTTCCTCAAGGTTGGAGGGGGCAGGCATTGACGCTGGACCTTCCGACGTCCCTTCAGGCCGGGCCATGAGCTCGGCAACGCGTGCGTGCAGCGCCGACACCTCTTTTTGCAGGCGATCCACTTTCGCCTGCAGTTGCCGCGTTTCGTCGGAGGTGGTGCGCTGCGCCAACTCCTTTACGATGCCGAGCAAGCTCGCTGCCCGGCATTTCAGGGCCTTCTGGAAGGTCCCCTTCAAATTGGAGGACTTGGAGGCCACCTCCAGAATCTCCTGCTGATCCTCCAGAGCCATGCGCTCCATTTCCTCTACGGAGTGGTCCGCGTAGAGGACGCTGGAGGCGCCGTAGCCAGCCTTGGCTCTGGTGGTTCTCGCACGTTGTTCGTTGGAAGAGATCCTCTCTTCCAAGTCAGCCTGAATCACCGCCCGCTTCGCAGGCTTCTCCATTTGGTCCGGAGAGCCTCTGGAGTCCCGCCTAAGGAAGGCCCTCTTCCTTGACTGGCGAGTCGAGCCACAGTTCGAACCACTCATATTCGACTCAGTGTCAGATAAGTCCGACACCATGTCACCGCCTCGTAACAGACTTGCCGCAGAAGGTGCGCGGCTGGTCTCCGATGCCGAAGCATCTCGGGACTTGGGTTGGCCCTGAGAAGGGCCTTTGGGTTGGCCCTGAGAAGGGCCTTTAGGTTGGCCCTGAGAAGGGCCTTTGGGGAGAAAACGCCCGGAGGCGTCCCTCAGAGGTTGTGGCATTGCCACCGACAATATCGACACTTACGACAGACAAATCGTATCGACTCACAGCGTTCGTTAGCCGCCGGCCTGCCACTCCGTTACGGTGGTCAGGCGCGACGTTGCCCAGGGGTCACTACGAGGAAGTCAACGCTGTGGGGGGACCCCCAACCTAACCTAACCTAACCTAACCTAACCTAACCTAACCTAACCTAACCTAACCTAACCTAACCTAACCTAACCTAACCTAACCTAACCTAACCTAACCTAACCTAACCTAACCTAACCTAACCTAACCTAACCTAACCTAACCTAACCTAACCTAACCTAACCTAACCTAACCTAACCTAACCTAACCTAACCTAACCTAACCTAACCTAACCTAACCTAACCTAACCTAACCTAACCTAACCTAACCTAACCTAACCTAACCTAACCTAACCTAACCTAACCTAACCTAACCTAACCTAACCTAACCTAACCTAACCTAACCTAACCTAACCTAACCTAACCTAACCTAACCTAACCTAACCTAACCTAACCTAACCTAACCTAACCTAACCTAACCTAACCTAACCTAACCTAACCTAACCTAACCTAACCTAACCTAACCTAACCTAACCTAACCTAACCTAACCTAACCTAACCTAACCTAACCTAACCTAACCTAACCTAACCTAACCTAACCTAACCTAACCTAACCTAACCTAACCTAACCTAACCTAACCTAACCTAACCTAACCTAACCTAACCTAACCTAACCTAACCTAACCTAACCTAACCTAACCTAACCTAACCTAACCTAACCTAACCTAACCTAACCTAACCTAACCTAACCTAACCTAACCTAACCTAACCTAACCTAACCTAACCTAACCTAACCTAACCTAACCTAACCTAACCTAACCTAACCTAACCTAACCTAACCTAACCTAACCTAACCTAACCTAACCTAACCTAACCTAACCTAACCTAACCTAACCTAACCTAACCTAACCTAACCTAACCTAACCTAACCTAACCTAACCTAACCTAACCTAACCTAACCTAACCTAACCTAACCTAACCTAACCTAACCTAACCTAACCTAACCTTTATTATACATCTATACTTATAATAAATCTGTAGAGAGGTCAATTCTGTACATGAACTATATTTTCAAAATAACTATCAGGGGGTGATAAGTGATCGATACTGATGCCAAAAATGAAATCAGTAAAATTTTTGTCTGTCTGTCTGTATGTTCTTTATAGAAACAAAAAAACTATACGACGGATTTTAATGAAACTTGGTACAATTATTTTTTATACTCCTGGGCAGGTTATAGGATACTTTTCATCACGCTACAAATAATAGGAGCAGAGCAGTGAAGGGAAATGTTAAGAAAACGGGCGAAGTAACTCCCTTTTTTAAGTTTCCGTCGCGTGTGTAGCCTTAACGATTAAAGTTACATAGAAATTATGTATGACGGCAATATTTTACATAATATTATCTCAAAAAAATTTTATACGGAATATATCTATCTTTTATGGTTAACTCACAATAGCACGTGTAACTCCTGATAGCTTAGCAATTCGGATAATAAGCCATCGCGCCGTCGTATGTGAAAACTGAATCATGCTATAGGGATTATTTTTGTGTAACTGTTGCAGCGCTCGACGCGACGCGGTATAAATATAATATAATAGTGGGTTTTATGAAATATTTTTAATACTTACCTATTAGTGAGATCCGTACCATTCTATCTATGGACAGACGGATGGCGGAGACTTAGAAAGTACTAGGGTATTTACCCATTAAAATGAAACGATTAATATCAAATTTTATGTATTGCTACTTCGATTTTGTTCTATTGCTATAGGCTGCTTTTCATCAAGACAGCACGCGGGCGAAGCCGCTGGCGGAAGCTAGTTATCCATATAGGACCAAAGTTCTCATCAATATAAATGAATGTAGTCCAAACACGAGGTAGTTACTGTAAACCGTTCAGGAGTTCCCTGACCTGTCCATCGTTCTCATCATCAGACCCATAATGACAGTCACTACCGATCTTGGTGCAAAGTGCTCACCAATACGAATCATTCAAGCCCAAACACAAGGCAACTACTCCAAATAATCAAGGAGATCCCTCGACTGCCTTCCGGCTCCATCATCACAATTTACTGCATAACTTCATTGTAATCCATAGAGGTGCAAACTTTTCATCGATATAAATGAATGAAGTCCAAACACGAGGTAGTTACTGTAAACCGTTCAGGAGTTTCCTGAGCTGTCCATCGTTCTCATCATCAGACCCTTAATGACAGTCACGACCAATCTTGGTGCAAAGTACTCACTAATACGAATCATTCAAGCCTTAACACAAGGCAATTACTCCAAATACCTAGTCAAGGAGATCCCTCGACTGTCTTCCAGCTCCATCATCAGGTCGGGTTCGAACAACAGCAAGTTGTAAATTTGTCAAAAGCCTACTAAAACCATATGCAAAAGCACCACTCGCCCCTACAATTTTTGAAAGTTCCCCTCGATTTCTCTGGTCTTCCATCATCAGATCCTGATTTCCTTATCATGGGACCATTCTGGGACTATCTCCTTTCCAATAAAAAAAGAATTATTAGGCAGCTGCTTACCTTTTTTTAAAAAATATTGTATCCTGCCGTTGCCCTGTTTGTATATTTACGACATTTCTTAAAAGTCAAAGTCAAAAAAAACCCGGATCTCTTTATTAAGAAAAAATCTGTTACAAATAGAAATAGTAGATACCCTAATAAATTATTTGTACCGAGCCAACGCACAACATTATATAGCAGAAACTCTTATTGCATGGCCATCAAAATTTACAATAAACTTCCAAATGACCTAAAACATCTTAACCTAATGTCTTTTAAAAGAAAATTGTTTGAGTTTTTGCTAGATAAATGTTTTAATGGTTGGAACATTAAAACTTTATTGATTGTTGAACATAATTAATCACATACATCTATAGTTCTTAAAATTAAGCACATGGTAAAGTGGCGTCGAGTCGCGGAGGAATACGCATGTCGCCCGTACGCGACGAAGGTTGGGGTGCTCTCTCGCGCCGCCCGCGCCGCTCGCGCCACCTCGGCCTGCGTTGGCGCGCGGGGTGTGCGGGCGGCGGAGGGGGGGGGGGCACAGTGTAGCGAAGCCACAGCCTAACCAAATAAAATCCCGCGCTACAATGTTATTATTCCACTAAAGATTATTTAGATGACCTATCATAGATTTAGAATGTAGTGCATAGTTGTAACTAGATATTAAGCTAAATAATTTGTACACCAATTCGGTAGAATGTGTGAGATTCCATACACTACATTCTCACAAATAAATATTTTCTTTCTTTCTTTCTTTTGTCCGATATATATATTTAGACCAACATAATTGTTGGTGTCTATCAAGTGAATACTTAAATTGTACAATCCAACATTAAATTTGTATCTAATATTATTTTCTTCGTGTGCCAATGATTTAGGGTCAGCTCCAAAAGTCGATGAACAGAATCAATTTTCCAAAACACCTGTTCACAATAAAATGCCCTAAGTTATAGTCACAACTAGGAAACAAAATAGCCTGTACCTACATCAGAAATTTACAAAAGCTAGCTTTATGGTAATGCAAATATAATGATCTACTTTATATTATGTTTAACAAGTGAACTGTGGAAATTCATCCAACTATTTTTATTTCAATTACTTCTGTTATCACACATAATAATAAGGGTAGAATCTAGGTATATTAAAACTAAAATTATTAATTTTATCCAAAATATTAACAAAATTACAACCGGGCATACAGTGATTAAATATTTTTTCGGATTCTTTGCCTAAACATTAGTGTAACACTGTTCATACATATCAGAACCGACTAAATGATGTAACAAAGAAATGAATTGTAAAACTGATTGAAAAAGAGTAACCGTGGAGTTTCTTGCTCGTTCTTCTCCATAGGAATCTACACTTTGGAACGAGCCAATAGCTTCACTAGAGGACAGACGGACAGACTGATGCGCCAAAGATAAAGCTCTTCAAAAGAGTGCAGTACTGTGGTCTAATTGAAATAAGTGATTTTGACTTTTTTTATATTAATAAGACCTAATTCATTTGCCAATATTGAACCTAAGATTTTTCTAATCTCATCACTGAAAATTACAATATTATTAGGTACTACTAGAACTACAACTATGAACAGGAAACAGTAATCCTCCAGCATGAGATGAGGTAAGTAGGTGTCACATGCCGGCAGAGAAGAGCAGGCAGTATAGCATCAGGAGTGCACTTGTCACACTATTTCTCCTGCGAACCCACCAACTCATTCATTGCCAACGTGTATTCCCTCATCGGCCTTTCTGAAGCACTATTGATTTATTAGACACTAGCTGTTGCCCGCTAGGTACTTCGTCCGCGTGGACTTCAGTTTACAGCGTGCGGTGGTTTCCGTTTCCGTGGGAATACCAAGATAGACGCCTACATTACTGCTCCTTTATTTTGACGTTTCAAAAGTACCTATAGCTAGCTATCTATAGGTAGCTATTTATGGTTTAGTTGGAATAAACGATTTTGGATTTGACTTGACCACAAAACTATGTGACGCCAACTAGCACCAAAGCTGGATCCACCGTAGGTTGAAAGTAAGAATAAAACTAAGAATATAAAGTGTTTTTTTTTTCAATTGGGTTATGAACTAAAAGTAATAGAGAGGTACTTAAACATAGTTTTTATTTTTCGTTTAAGCCTACGAATGCCGCGTGTCGTATGAGTTGTGTTTATAACAGTAACAGTATGAGCAGCGTAGAGGTGGTAGAGGTCAGACGCGGAGCAGGCGCTCCAGCGCGAGGGCGTGGCGCTGCAGGCGGCGGGCGCAGGCGCCGGCGGCCCAGCCCAGCGCGCCGCAGCCCGCGCGCGCCATCCACTGCAGCTGCGACCCGTCGCCCTCGCTGGCTCCCGACACCACGGCGCGCACCTCGACCTCATCTGCACAGGATTGCCATATAGCAAGCTCGGTACTATAACGATAGGCAGTCTAATCTGGCAAAACAGTAAATGAAATGAGTACCACAAAGCTGCGGCCAGGGCAGCAGCGGCAAGGCTGAGCAGTCGCGGCGCACGACCGACACGTGGTGGGAGCGCACGGCGCGGCCGTGCTGGGGCGCGCGGCCGGCCGGCTCGTCCGCCGCCACCACCACGCCGCGGCCCCGGCACCACGTCCCGCACTCGAACGATACCGAGTAACGCCACGTCGTGTAGTTGCTGTGGTCTTCTTCGACCCACCAAGATGAACTGTTGCAAAAGACAATTAAAAAAGTCTCCTCCCGTCCCGGAAGTAAATATTTACATGCACAAGGGAATCTAATATACCTACGCACCTAGGGCCGAAGACGATATCTATCCTTTTACTGTTATAAACTGAAAAATTTGTTACTAACAAAATACACACAGCTAGATCCGGATGGAACGCTCAGACTTTTCACCCAGGTAACGCAGACGAAGCCGCTGGCAGAAGCTAGTATACATTTAAGGCGTTACTTACTATATTCTGTCTGTCTCTTTCGAGGACTAAAAGACTTAAAGACACAATTTTAAGGTATGTTTTATGGTGACAATGCCGACAGTGATATGGAGCGGCCGCTGTAGCCGCCCCCGGAGGACGTACATGTCGGGCTGGTTGGAGAAGTCGGCGAGGGAGTGCGCGAGCGCGGCGGGGGCCAGCGCGGGCAGGCGGTGCGTCGCCGCCACCTGCGCCGGCACGCGCACGCGCAGCGCGCCCAGCGCCGCCGCCGCCAGCGCCAGCACGCGCCAGCGCCGCCAGCACGCGCGCCACTGCCGCGCCGGACCCGCCATTACACCCACTTCAGCTGATTTCTTCAAACAGACTTTCAATTCACTTGCATTTGGTGCTCTCAAATTAGTCATGTGGAACAATATCTGTTTTTATACGCAGGCAGAACGACAGGCTCGGTGGTTTGTTTGGTAAACGTTACAGTTGAACCTATTCGATAATTTCATGACAGTAACAACACTGATACTATGTTCTGTACTTTACTAACATCGCAAAATAGATTATTGTGCTTACAGTTAGATGCGCCTTGCGCAGGGAGATGTGCACGCAAACCAAGTGGTCACTAGCAGCCGGTCGTCTTGTTTGTTCTAGTCCGCACTGCGGGTGCACAGAGCGACTGGGCGACGGAGCGACGGAGCAGCGATTAGTAGCGGCGAGCGCCGGAAGCGCTCAGTGCTCGCCAGATAGGAGAGGCGCGCGCGGCGCGGCGTCCGGCCACGCACTATATTTAGCTAGGCTAACATAAACAACGCATGTTGCTGTAGCACTAGGTACACTGCACCGCACAAGTGACTCACTACTTTAAGAAAGGCCTCACGCGAAAGATCTGTCTCATTAGTGAGAAGTGCAGCGTGGGATGTTAATATTGTATGGTATCTATGTATCTGTCTCACTTGGCGATGCTTTGCCAAAGTCGCCGCTCCCCACGTGGCAACTAGACACTGGACTCTCAGACGCTGGGAGGCTGGTAACTTCTATTGTACGAACAACGCCAAACGACTGCAAAATCGAGGCTCGTGGAAGACCATGAGATTGTTCTAAGGAGTTGTACGGTTTGATCTCCGCCGCATTTTCGTCATAGTTCTACGCGAAATCGTCATCATTCCCATCACATACCTAGATCTATGGTTGGCACTTGGCAGTCAACAACTGTTACTGTGCGATTTACGCGAAACTTGTCTACCTTGCACAGCAAAATTCTAGAATGATTTTCTGGCTGCGGTATTCCCAAACCGATACGACCTTCAAATCTTCAAGGAACAAGCGTACTCGTAAAAATAATAACTCAAAGAACCCATTTCCATGACTTATGCATTTTTTGTCTGTTTGTGCGCGCATCACGTCAGCCAAAGGTTATATATGAAAATTATATATAATTATGCAACATAAGGTACAGCTTAATTTTTGTTTTATCGAAATCGGTTCTAAGTACCTAATTGCAACGACATCTTAAGACTAAAAATAGAACTAACGTTGTTGTAGTTGAAATCCAAATCCGATAGATGGCGTTGTGCAAAATAAAGTCGTCAAGTCCCGAATCGCGGTGAACTTATTTTTGTGACTGACTGACTAAAACCCCCGCCGTTCCTTCTCTTCTGGACCGAGGTCGCGGTGCCTCATTTCGCTTACCCTGCAACACCGGCTGAACATCAGCCCTATAGGGCCCCGTCTGTGGTGGTCTATTGGCTCTATGAGGCGCGCGCGGAACGCTGGCACAGTATAAATATCATACAGTATTGTAACTCGGCCGCTTGAAAGAAATAAATACCTACAGCCGCGCGGTACGTAAACATGCGTTAGGGCTGCTCATCTCCAGTATTTTAATTACCTTTGTCTACTTTCTGTTTCCATTTAGTTTTGTGATTGTAAATATCCATTTTTATATAAACAAATAAAGTGCTTTAAAAATAAACAAACAAAATTTCTTTGGCCACTAATGCCGAACTGAACAGCTGACTAAGAATGTTCTAAAATCACAACCCTCAAACATCAAAATATTACATGAGTCTAGCTGTTTTATTGTTGTTATTAAATATTTTCTAGTATTATTCATAAACGCAGATAATGAACAAATATTATTAATAATAAAATACCACACTCTCTACTTTGAATTATACAAACTAACAAAACATACATGAACCGTTTTAACACAAGCGTAAGTAGGTAGGTACCTAACGTATCATGATTCATTCAGAACCAGAACCGCCTATACCTACCTATTTCACTCGTCTCAATAACTTCATTCATATTATTTATAAATTCAAACATCTGTTTTCGTGAGATAACTGGAAATAATGATCCATAAAGACACACATTAAGTACCTACCTAGGCTACTAGTAAGTAAAATTATTTTATAGTCTTAACTTTCAGAGTTTCCAGGTAATTTAAAAAAAACTTATGTCTGGATGCGTTATTGAGGAATTCATGCAACCAAACATAATAACAGCACAATATTTCCTATTCGTCATATTAAATAATGTACTCGAGCTGATTTCTAAATAAAAGACAACACACCGTCCGTTCGTCACTACGGTACAGCCGCGTCTGTCTGCGTCCCGAGCGCGTCCCGACATCGGGCGCGTAGGTATAGTTCGCGTTTCGGCCGTTTCTATGAAGTTGAAATACTTGTAGATATTATTACCTTGACGCTGGGGTCTGGTTCTGTACGGGCGGCGAGCTACCCATACTCGCCGTCCGCAGACCCGCGCTTATGGTGGCCGGACGGAGCTCGTCTCTCGATCCCCGACGCCGGTAGTGTTGCTGACTGCAGCGGCGGGGGCGTGAGGAGGGGATAGCTCCCTCACGCGCTCCGCCTCCTTCTTTGCGGGCATAACTGCTTCGCAGAAAGAGGCGATAGCTTCCTAGTCCCTCTCGCTCCGTACCATGGCTTCGGCAGGGCGTGAGAGTTCGCCGCCAATCACTTCCTAGCGGTGGTGCTCAGCCCAAGAACGGCCGCAACCGTATGCTCCACCGTGTCCTCCGAGTCGTCCTCATAATGACGAGACTCGGGCGTTTCCTTCCGGCGGATCCGAAACAGGAACCTACCGAAGTTGCCGTGCCCGGTAAGCATGTGCGTCAGCCGGAAAGTGAGGACGCCTCTCAAACCACTCCGCAAAGAGGAGTCTTACCGCTGCTGGTGTGCAAATTATCTACATATTTTTTTGAATCGCGGTGTTAAGATTTTCCGGGCGAAAATAACCATCGACTGTGTTCACATGACAAAATGGGGAAGGAGAATCGAGGAAAATGAGGATTAGGTCTCCGGTACCTCCCTCACGCGGCGAAACAACGCCGTCGTCGCCTTCGGTCGAGCCAACCCATTCCTGCAGGAGCTTGGCTCTCCCACACTAAAAATAATTTTGAATAAGTAGTGCTAATCGGTTTACAGTTAGTGTAGCCAATTCTTTGAGTCGCGACCACGGACAGACGATTCGCTGCTGGGTCGTTCGACGCACCATTCTTTAAAGCCTTGTTCGCAAGCTATTCGTCATATTATTAATTTATTGCTTATTTTTGCCTTGAAAATTCAAAGCAAAAAAAGAAGAAAACCATTCACTGCGTAATCGAAATGCGAAAAGTATGGTCTCAGGAATCAAAGGGCTACAGAAGAGGCGTACTGTTTGTTTCACCTTAGAAAAAGGATTAAATAAAAATCAAATTGTTCAATTTTATTTGCTTACTAGTAATTAATTTCACATCAATCGACATTCACTCAGCATCAGCATGTTTCGTTATACAAATAATATTGATTTCACTATTAAATTAACAATCATTAGGTCATTATAAAATTATACAAAACACTAGGGAGCGAGGCGGGCAAGACTCGCTGCCACTCCCGTCATTAACCTATTTGTTGCTCGGCTCAGTGTGAACGAACGTCAGCGAACGCTCTCGACGGCGACGGCGGCAGGGCTCGGGGCGCGGTCTGCGACGCCCGACGGCGGCGGCGGCGGCGGCGGCGGCCGGGCGTCGGGCTCGGGCTACCTGCGGCGGCGCCGGCCCTTGCGGTAGCCCTTGCCGTACCAGCCGCCGTCGTCGGCGTCGGCGCGCGGCGCGTCGGGCCCGCCGCAGCAGGCGCAGAGGTAGCGGCGGCCGCGCGCGCGGCGCCAGACGCGGGCGGCGGGCGGCGGCGCGCGCGGCGGCCCGTACCACAGGCAGCGCCGCGCCGCGAACTGGCGCGCGCACCACGCGCACTCCGCCGCCGGCCGCTCGGGCGGCGCGATGATGGTGTGCAGCCCGGGGTACAGCGACGCGCGGCACAGCAGCACGGCGCGCCGGATGATGGCGGCCGCCAGCGACCCCGCCGCCTCCGACGTGCCGGCCTCCTCCTTCGGCTCGTCCTTGACGCGCTGCTCGTCCTTGATGCGCGGCTCGTCCTTGACGCGCGTCTCGTCCTCCAGCTTGGGCCGGAGCTCGGCGTCGCCGGGCTTGTCGTCGTCGGCGTCGCGCTGTATGCGGGGCTCGTACTCGAGCAGTCGCCGCAGACGGGAGTGCACGGGCGCGGCGCGCTGCATGCGGAAGCGGCGCAGGTCGCGGGTTCGCGCGCGCAGCAGCTCCAGGTCGGGCTGGGCGCGCTCGGCGAGCTCGCCGTGCTCGGCGTGCTCGCCGTGCTCGGCGTGCTCGGCGCGCAGTAGTATGGTGGCCTCGCCAGAGTGTAAGCTCACCTGCCACAAAACACTTATAATCAACATTCGCAAATGGCCTGCTCAGTCACAGAGTGGCACTCGATTTATCGTTTCAATCGCCACTTTTGCCGCGACTTTAAGCAACCGATGACTCAGAGGACAATGTGACACCCAGCCTTGTAGGTGCATTGACCCACTGCACTGTTGGTTAATCCCTGCAGTGTCTACGGAATAAAAAATTCAGTGGAAGTGCCGCTTAGACATCGCACGCTAGTCAACGTTATGGTTAGATGAACAACATTTGCTTAGTCGCTGTCAGAATAGTTCGTTCCGTTGTCATGATTGGTTGTCGTGGTTGTCTCTACGAAACACGAAATATATTAGAAATTATGTATTGTTGTGCGGTTTTCAACTGCAAAAAGGTATACAGAAAAAAAATGTCTTGTACAGGTGTATCGCTTCATTGTTGAGTACTATACCGTAATGTTATATACCTAGATTAATTAAAATCTAAGACCTAATGTAAGATATTTATGTACAAACGTAAATAAATAAAATTTGATTGATTGATTATAACTTTCATTACAATTAAGTTTAAATCTACTTGTTCGTTATCTGACGTTATATACGATACATTCCAGTGTTTCGACGCTACTCTTTTAGTGATAGAAAACATTCCTAAATTAGGTTCGTATCGATAATTTTTCATCGTCATTGTTCAGATAATTGATTTCGGACGATTTTTGTGTTTAATTCATAAATGTTTAACTAAGATTGCGTAGAGACATCAAAGTTTTAAGCACACATAGCGTGCATCCGTCTGTGGTAGCTGCGGGTTGCTAATCACTTTATTTATTTTGTAATATTGTAAATGATTTTTAACAGTTTCAAAAAGGAGATTGGCTTCAATTCGACTTTACATGTTTTTTTGTTTGTTCGTCAATATCTCCATTATTTATGAACCGATTTTAATAATTCAATTTTTGTTGGAAAGAAGATAATCCCATAATGGTCCCACAATATCTAATATCTAGGTAATCAGGACCCGATGAAGACCAGAAAATCGAGAGAAACTTCCAAATTTGTAGGGGCGAGTAGTGCTTTTATACGTTTAATCGAAATCTTTAATAATAATTTGACCGTCTCCAAAAAACAATGAATCTTCAAAAAAGTTGAATAGTTTTTTTTTCTATTAGAACCATTTTCCATTACTCATCATTTATATATCGTGTCGATAAATTATATTGCACACACGAATAAAATAAATAACATCGATATATCGGGATACCCTTATTTTTTTCTGACTGGACTGTCAGACTTTTACTGACTAAAAACCACCTTGTTGTCCCGTCTCTCACGTGGGCGTGAGGACGCGGGAATCAAAATTCATCCGCAGCATATTGGGATACCCTGCCACATCTGAGTAGCAAAATAGTAATGTCTTTTGCTGCAAGTGCATACAAATATAACATCAAAGAGATTAGCGTTTTGAATAGAATGAATTTGGTACAGCGCCATCTAGCATTGAGTGGATGAACCCGTTGTAAATTGTTTTATTTAAGTTTGTTACACGATACACGCCTTTATTGATTGTTATATGAAATGATAACAACTTTCGCTCATTGTTATAAGACTAAATTTATAACATATAAAAGATGATTTGCTAAAGTCGCGTTTCAATTTTTGACCCAATTATATTATAGCTGTTTTTTATGTGTGTAATGGACAATTTGATTTGCGAATGTGTGAGTTTGGCGACACTGGTTTTCCTTTTGAAAGAGTGTAGGGGCACTTCTACTTGAATTTCTTTTCTGTGGGTTTGCCAGAGGAATGGCAATAAGTCTACCTCATGTATTGTTTTCTGTGGTTAAAGCAGTGTGACTGTATTGATAAAATTAATAATGCGTGCATGAATTCACCTGAAAGGAATGAAAGCAGTCTGTTTGTCCGTTAGGTGGAGGCGCGGGCGGGGGCGCGGCGGCGGCGGGCGCGGGCCCGGACGCGGAGGAGGGCGCGGGCTCGGCGGCGGACTCGGGCGCGGGCTCGGCCGCCTCCGCCCGCAGGCGCGCCGCCAGGTGGCGCAGCGGCAGCTCCTCGTCGGAGTCGGAGGCGGAGGGCGAGGAGGGCTCCCAGTGGTCGGCGCGGGCGTCGGGCGCGTCGCGCGGCGCCTGCAGCGGCTCGCGGCGCGTGGTGTGCGCCTCGGCGTCGGCGAGCGGCTCGGCGTGCGCCAGGACGGGGTCGAGCGCGGCGCGGTACCGGGGCACGCGCAGGCGCAAGCGCCGCGCCACCTGCTGCATCACGGCGTCGCAGCGCGCGTTGATCTTCAGCGCCGCCACCGAGTCCTTGGGCGTCCACTGCAGGTTGACGATGTAGAGCGCGGGCCGGGCGCGCGGCGCGCTCTGCATGCGCCACAGGCGCGGGTAGCGGCGCAGCACCTTGAGGCTGGAGCCCAGGCACAGCACGACGTCGGCGCGCGCGGCGTGGCGCAGCGCGCCGGCCCAGTTGAGCGGCCAGGCGGCGCGGCCGCGCTCCCCGAAGTGCACGATGGAGTCGCGCAGCTCGGCGCCGCAGGCGTGGCAGAGGCGGCGCGTGCCGTGCGCGTGGCGCGCCGTGCGCTCCGTGGTGTCGAAGGCGCGCAGGTACACGCGGCGACAGGGCGCGCACAGCTCGGCGAACATGTCGCCGTGCAGCTCGGCCAGCGCGCGGCGCGGCAGGCCGGCGCGCAGGTGCAGCCCGTCGCAGTTCTGCGACACGACGAACTTGAGCGTGCCGCGCGCCCAGAGCGCCGTCAGCGCCATGTGCGTGAAGGTGGGCTGCGCGCGCGAGACCTCCACCCGCCTGCAACGAGCCGTGCGTGACGCGGGCCGCCCCCGGGCGAGCCCCGACCCACCTGTCACTGCCCCCACTCACCCGACGGTCTCGCCGCGCTGCAGCCGCGTCCAGACTCCGTGCGGCCCGCGGTAGTCGGGAATGTCGGCGGCCGTGCTGATACCCGCCCCTGTGTACACCTGGGTTCAAGCCATACTTATTATCGTTAGTTTATATATTTTATGTCGCGACAACCAGATATTATATTACTAAGTGTGGGAAAGCTAGAGAGGCACCACAGCCACACAGACAGACAAGCAGCATGTAAGCACACTTGTGATGTGTTGCAGTGTGAGTAGAGTTACTAGAACCCGATCCTTCCCTTGTGTTCCAAACACACGCTGAGTCGAGTATCAACATATCTAAAAATATAATTTGTATTTGATAACCCTCATAACAAAAAAATAAGTGTAACAGATATGTATTTGAAGTCATAGAGTTAAGAAGTAGTTGGTGAAGAAGTTGTTGAGAGAAGAAGTTGGTGGTGTAAATACATACAATACTGGCATAGTATACAGAGAAGGACAGTACGCTATCTCCGGCCCAATCCGCGATATAATTGCCTACTGTCTTAGGGTTGTCACTTTTAGCAAAATTTTAATTCAGTGCCTATAAATTGGCAAGGGTCGGAAAGTTGTATTTTTTACTTGTATTGTCTGGGTACAGGGTTTGTGAGGTGTGACTCTTTATGTCGTTACCATCTAGCGCTACACAGGCGGTAACATAGACTAAGAGCTTGTGTTAACATTATTTTGTCATTGTATTTTTTTTAGGCATAATGTAGTATTCTTTAACATAAAGGACCATATTGTAATGACACCCAAACACACAGCAATTCGTTCTCCTGCGATTATCGGACATTTTGTTTTGATTTAGAGATGCCGAAAAACAGTGACGCGCGAAACTCGTGCAGTGTTAGCCTCGACTGGCGCACTGAGAAACGGGTCGAGATTTTGTTATTCTTGCTTGGGCCACACTAACGGGAAATGTCATTAATTATCGCGATAATGGACGTTAGTCGTAGGTGTAATTTGATCACTAAACAAATGAATTAAGGTATATTTTTCATTGTTTAATATCATGAATTATCGCGATAATTATTGGGATTTCCCGTTAGTGTGGCCTAAGCATTAGTGTGCGTGCGTTGTAACGGAACGTTACATGATTTTTAAAGTCTTTGTTTGTGCGCGGGTTAGGAACGCGCGGAATGAACGGAACGAAGAGTTTCGATCGATGCAGCGGCGCGAGCGCAGCGCCGCAGTAACATTGAGTGTCATTCGCTGGTCGCTTCTAGACTGGTGCGTACGCTGTCCTCCTACCAATTTCCGTCATGGCAAGCGCCCTAGCAGACACAGCCGTTTAATTTTGAAAATAAATTAATTTAAAATCAAGTGATTCAGTAAATTTGTTGTGTGGAAATCCCGAATAAGGGTAAGTTTTGAATAGCACACGAATTCATACCATTCATGTAATCATTTACAGCTTTGTGCTTCATATTGTTTTATTTGCAGCTTTCCATACTTCCATTTTTTATTTCCATGGACAGCTGTGCTTATTCTGGCTGTATAACTGGCTTTGCATGGCTTAATGTACAAAGTTATAGCTGGCAATAGTTAGGAAAAGCATTAGTAAATTACAAAAAAAAATGTTGCATCATTCGAACTCAAAGTACCTTCAAGTATATTGATAATTTTTTCCAAATTAAAATTTTAAATAATTCTTAACTTTTGTGACTGTTAATTCTGTTTAATTTTGTTTTCTTTTATTTTTTTTGTTTGTGAACTCCGTTCTGTATTGCCGCCACGTCAATGCTACTACAATTAGATAGGCATCTCTTCCTCGTTGTCGTCGGTGGTACTCCAGCACGGAAGTGATTAGGCCGAGTTCTGATTAGCTCGAACGGTGATTCCAGGTTTTTCCACCCGGCTATAAGACGCCAGCGGTAGTAATCTCGTGTTCGGTTACTACGAGCCGAGGTCTCGCCGACGCGATAGCCTCGTACAGCACCGTATTACATCTCGGCCTACCTTCACTACCATCACCATCCATCTCCGGCCAGCAGCGGGATTTCGCCACAACTACAGCGGAGTACCTATCCCTGCAGAAGTGACTTCAGACAAATTTAAACCTACGACCCACAAATCTTTGTGCCTCCGGCTGTGTTTTTTTTTTTTTGTAAAAATATACTTTTTTTTATAAGGTACACACCCGTTTTCTTTATTTGTATCACCTCGTGGGAATCAAACGGGTAGAGGTTACAGCGTCGACGCGTAGATACTATGGCGCACACATACAAGCCGCGCGCGGTGTGTTTGTATGAAGATACTTCCCTTCTCGTTATACTATGATACTGGGATATTGCAATATCTACACCATGTTTATTTTATACACTTGAATTAACTGAAAAAGTGTTCAAGCTATTATTATTAGATTATACGATATTAGATCATAATTAATGTTATTTAATCCCCGACGGAAAAAGAGGAGTGTTATAATTTTGACGTGTCTGTCTGTGTCATTCTGGAGCCTGGACGGATGAAGCGATTTTAATTTAGTTTTTTTTGTATTAAAGGTGACTAATGAACAATTGTTCTTAGACATGTTTGACGAAAATCGGTTTTTCCTGTATTATGTTTTATCATATAATGTGGTTGATGCATAAATTTTTTTTGGTATCGGGTTGGAAAATCCTCATGGAGTCCCCCCGCCCTCGGGGGAGGGCAAGGGGTACTGTCAGACTCTTACTGACTAAAAACCAACCCGGTGTTCCTCCTCTTACCCATGTCGGAGGGGCGGGTATCGCCGAAGCATTCGTCGCAAACCCCCGACGGGTAATGGCCCGCCAGATGGTTAGGCGGGCCCCGTCACCCACTGCGGCCGTCACCCAGACCGCAGGACTACACTACTACTCTATGAGGCGCGCGCGGAACACGGCGCAGCCGCCTCGAGGCCTGCTGCTGGACGGACGACAAGACGCCCCGAGTCTGACGTCCGCAGGTCGCGCACTACGGTGGACGCAGGTCGGCCACCCTTCGATGTCTAGTGCGTCTGCTGCGGAAGGGGAGTGAGGAGGCAGCCTCTCTCTCGCTTTCCGCCGCCTCCTTTGCGAGCATCACGGCCTCGCAAAAGGTAGCGACGGCACACCACCCTGACTCTCCTGACCATAGTAGACACTACAGCCGGAAGCGAGAGACTTCCCGCAGCACCTACGGCCGCGCCCAAGTCATGGCGCTGCTCTGCCCAAGCTGGGAACTTTGCCAACGTATGCAGCGCCGTAATACATACATTAGTCCACCTGTCTTATTAAATATAAGATAGGTGGACTAATGTTTTTAATTATCATTTTTCATGATTATACATATAATATATACGCTATACATATATCGCGTCGGGGGACCGCAAAAAAATTGTAGAGAATAAAAAATTTCTTGTGGTCTCCCAAAGCGACGTATTTTTGTTCTTTTTTTTTTCTTTTTAAAGGGATCTTACGAAGTATCTTTTTGACGGGATTTTTAAATTTCAAAGAATATTTTATTGCAACAAGTTGTCTCACAGTTGACGTTGCCCGACTAAAATTCGAGCTAAGGTTTCGTTACCAGTAATAGTATCAGACAATTGTCATTTTGATAGACCAGTTGTTAATACACCAGCACAGTACACAGAGGCGGTTTTACTTATGATAGCCCATCTAGTGTATTACTAGGTCAGCAGATCACGTAGCAGCTTAGCTAGGAAACAATGGATGGAAATAAAAAAGCTCTACTGGTTTCAAGTAACAACGGAACTCTTATTGATGAGTGCATGCGCGTCGCGG
Source organism: Spodoptera exigua (assembly GCA_902829305.4). Lineage (NCBI taxonomy): Eukaryota > Metazoa > Arthropoda > Insecta > Lepidoptera > Noctuidae > Spodoptera > Spodoptera exigua. The sequence continues at coordinate 16,055,753 of LR824607.2, read as the reverse complement.
CGACGTTTATAATATTATAAAGCTGAAGAGCTATGTAGTTTGTTTGAACACGCTATTCAATACATACAATGGTGGACTTAATGCGGAATGGCATTCTCTACCAGTCAACCGTAAGGGTGATGCACTGAAGTGTTACATTAGGATGAAGCATCACACCATTCCAGAACATAGGTACTAAATTATAATGAGTATAATATTAAATATATTGAGAAATATAATATAATAATAAATACCGAAACACTACAACCATACACACAATGTGTATATCCTTTCCATATATATATGTGTACACACACACACATATATAAAAAAACATAATCTATACTTCGATACTAATTTTATAAAGAGGTAAAATTTGTAAGTTTGTATGTAGGGGTAATCTTTGGAATTACTGGTTGGATTGCCAAAATTCTTACACTGATAGATAGCTACAATGTTTCTGAGTGCTATAGGCTATAAAACATCACGCTAGGATTAAATGGAGTCGAGCAGAGTAGCTAGTTAAATATAAAATAAGTGGATTATACATATATGTATACAACAACAATATTGTACGATAAAACATTTTAGAGGATAAAAATCCAAATTATTGAGTTGATTCTGCCAGTTTGTCAGTTTCCCGTACACATATTTGCGAAGTTTAAATTTAAAGTATTGCTGATTATTTGCTGTCTTGATATGCGAGGGCAAGGCCTTCCACAACAAAATTGATGGGACTACACATGAAAAATGGATAAAATCAGTTTGCTGTGTTGCTAAATATGACATCAAAGGAGAAATACACAAACATAATTTTTCATTTGTTCTAATTGTAAGTTAACACCACATGAATTAATTTCATTGAGTAACACCAAGGGACAAATAATTATTGCCTTAGGGGAGGGCTAACACCTGTACGGTGGCATAACTGAGCTGTCGACCCTATCTAAGATATGGGAGCTCCCCATGGCTATTGCCTGACACTAGAATTTACAGCAATACCTAATTTTGTTGTCCACTTATTCAAAGTAGTCAAGTTAGCACTAAAACTCGAGATCAAATCAGGGTTTGTTAGTCAATTTACTGAACTAGGCTTTAAGCTACAAAAGTCACAATAAGATTGGTAGGAGCTGAGCAGCAGGTGAAACCACACAATAGTAGCTAGTATTACGACATATACTTTAGCAAATGCAATATTTAAAAATAAGTTTCTTTGTTGACCTTTTTCAAGACATCCTTGTGAATTGTGAAATCCTTGTCCATCATTAAGAAGGTCCCTGCAGTGTTTATGTCAGCCCAACATACCCCACAATGGTTAGCACATGAGCACATACCATGTGACCAATTCAGTTGGGACAATATTACAAGTATTGGTATTATAGTCACATACACAATGTTTGGGTGGATGTTTAAGACACCAATTTTATTCAGTCATCTCAAGTAAATCTCATATTTAAAAATGGATCACAAAATGTGTTGGTAAGCGCATAACTCAACAACGCCTGGACCAATTTTGCTAATTCTTTTTTTGTTGTGTTTGTTATTGTCAGGAGAAGGTTCTTATGAGAGAAAACTTTAGAAAAGTAAAGGGGAATAGGGACACCAGGATAGTTGGGTACCCGTGCAAAGCGGGGGCGGTCTGCTAGTGCAAAATGAAACCATATTATACTAAGGAATCAAAACAAGGCTAAGGCTGAAAATGCTGATGCCTTATCTATTGTAAATTTACCTACAAGCATTTTGTTCCTGAAAGTAGCAGACACAAACATTTGCCATTAACAGGTAACAATTTTATGACAGAAAACCCACACAAAGTCTCAACCCCAGGGGAGAATTCATTTATAAGAGCTGTTACTAGCGGCCTCATTATACTGGAGGCATTTACTGAATTAGAGGGAATGATTGCCTTGTGATCTGTCTCAATCTCAAGTCAACTGTCAAGCAAATTAAAACTCGTCGATCTCTGCTTACCACTAAATGTTTAGCATTTCGGAGGGCCCGAGCAAGGCGACGACACTTATCTCGAAGCACTCGTGGGCTGTCCTCAACTTCAGCGGCGCGCTCAGCTGCACGCGCACGTCGCTGAGCGGCTGCCGCCGTCGTGGACACCGGCCGGCCGCGGCCCTGTGGAGCGGTGCGGGCCGCATTCGGTGCTGCCATGGCCGCTCCGCTCTCACCGCTAAGCCGAGCACTGGACCGCACTCCCCCACGGTCCGACATGTCCCCGGCTAGTGCCCGCACTCACTCCTAAACTGATTCCCCCGGTAACGCCAGCAGCTCATCGACCCCGGCCTTTTACACATTTCGTTCGAAGCCAACACACAATCCCAATGCTCGTAAAGTCGTAAACAACTACAACAACCGAAGAGGAGCCTTCCTGTCGTTTTCTTTCGTCAGACAGATGGAAATACCACAGATGAAAAAGTGCACAGATAAAAATTTTATACAGGGCTTTTAATGCAATATTAAAATAATCACAGTTTCAATTTAGTTGCTTAATTTATAACATTCTCAATATTCATATTTTCTACCTGCTGTTTGATACTAAATATTGACTCTTTACCTGTAAATAGGATCGTTTTCTATTCACTTGTACTAACTATTCACAAATACTAATACTATATAAGCACTAATCAGCTTGTTTACTCATTAGGATTTAGTATTAGTGTTAAGTACTAAGAACATAGATACGAAGCCCGTGTAATTAAAAAACCTATTTTATGACTAGTTTAAAACTTATACTAACTTTTAAACTTTCGCGTTTCATATTTCCAACACATAATATTAGACTGATTCTTCAGTCTGTTTGTAACCACGACCCGACAAGCAGGTCGAAACGTCAAGCCTACCAAGGTAGGTAGGTATTAAAATTTTATTAGTTCTTTTCTTTCACGGGACCACAGGGTCCCGGATTTTGGAAGGCATACGAGGAGCCGAACCTAACTCGCAGAGGCCCGTTGAACAATTTTAATCTAAATGTGATGGGACATCAGCCGGCAATTATCCCTGCATGCACTATAAAAGTGCACTCAAGGGTAATCCCCGGTTGTAGCAGGACTATTGTAAAATGTGGTAAAAATTGATAGGGTTATGGGTACCATGGGTTGCTATGCACTAGTGGATGAAAACTATGGAAATACTATGGCCCCTGCCCCTGACCAATATTGATACATACGGATAAACAGGCAGGGGGTAACTGGCAAACTCAATTAATGGGCCCCTGGAAATGGCCGCCAGCATGTAGCGACACGGGGGCAACATACGTTGATTTGCTTGGGGAACTAGAGGCAGACCCCTACCAGCACCTAACTTAGATACATCCTTCCCCCGAGTCTCCTTCAACTCCTACTCTTGCTACTCTTGCGAATCTCCACTCAAGCCAGCCAATTAAGGCAAGAATGAGGTGGGATGGCTTGTTCTTCATCAGTGTTCACTCCAGCTCGTCACGAAGGCTAACCGGAGGTGAAAAACAAGACACCTCCCGGGAGTCAGGTCCGTGGGGTCGCCACTGCCCAACAGCTCGCCACAAGCTGCCTTGCGGATGTATTAAAATAATTATTATCCGCGTTAATACGCTTATTGTAATATGTTGTGAAGTTTTAAACTTGTCTTAAAATAGAATTATTAAGTTAGAAAAAGAAGAAACAAGTTCTTACATTAAAGTCTGTTAGAACAATATTATTAAAAACTATTTCATAATACTCACTTATTGCTATTTTATTTAAATTGCGCAATTCTTTAAAAATATCGCTTATAGTTTTGCCATATGCCATAGTGTAGGTTTATCGTTTTGTCAAACTTTAGACTGTCAGTGTCAAAAGTCACGTCTAACTAAAACTCTAATATCCATTCTCTTTGGTAGTTTGACAGGTATGTAATGATTGTGTTATTGAAGAATTTGTGGAAAATCTGAATTAATCTACTAAAATAGTGCAATTTTCTTACTACATTTAAATTTGTAGTATACATACGTTAGCTGTACATCAGATGCAAGTGTTATTTCACGTTATTTATTTCGTATATTTCTTTTTTTCAGTTCAACATTGAACGTTGTCTTCAACATGGTAAGTAAACATTGAAATATATCAGTGACGAAAGTCTTACAGGTTATTTTATTATGTCCTATGAATATCACATAACGACTACTATTATGTCAAATCTTAAATGATAATATGGTTCTATGGTATTTACACTGCTTATTCTTTGGCTAGGGGCAAATCATATAATCCATTTACTGTAAATCAAAGGCCTGTGTTCAGGTGTGAACGTATCCGGCCGTTGCAGGGTAATGATAAATCACACTCATTACCTTTGAATTCAATACCAATTTTATGTCCTACTTCTGACTTTTGACAATTTATTCATGTATTGATATATACAAGTATCCAATTTAAGTTATATTTACTTCTAGCCATCGATGTCTTGCTCTTCCTTGTCGCCGTCGAAGGGCAAGGCTTCGTCATTTTTTATAAAAAAAAAAAAAACGATTCTACATTGTGCTATGCGGGGGAGCTGATAGTGATGTAAAACAATGTAAACATTTAATCTCTGGAATCCCTAAGCGAACGCCGGCGTTCACATGGGTGTTTCGCCATTGACAATAGACATAAACTAAGACCAATGACTAAAATATTTTATAATTTCAGCTGTATTCAGTTACCATTGTTATTTAATAATTAGAATTTAACAAAAAAAAATGTACCTATAAAAAGATTTATAGTTTGCACACTAAACAAAAATAATGTAAGTTGCGCCTATAATGTAGATCTGCTCACAGAAGACCATAAGCATGTACTGCTTTGCAGAGACATTATCTACATCACTTGTTACTCTTGCGCAGATTCACTTGCTACTCGGCTCCTATAAATTGTCACATCCTGTTTTATAGCATAAAGCCTTCCCGGATAAATGGACTTAACAAACACATAAAGAATTATTGAATTCAAACCTATGGTTCTGGAGAGTGTGTTGAAACAAACAAACAAACTCTCCAGCTTTATAATTTTAGTACAGATGAGAAGATTATAGAACCTTCAATTAGAAATAATCAGTCCAGGTTTTCAGGTGCTATGTCATATTGGTACAGGCCAGGTATTCAACCCACACTCCCAAGTTTGACAATCTGATGACTTCACTTCTGGTTTACGATGACATAGCACATTACTGACTTAATTCATAAATAGTAAAATAGTTTTGTTAAATAACTACCTTACTTCAACTTGCAATTTATTCCCTCCTAAAGCATCAAGCTGGCGTTGTACTTTCATCAAGGTAGATGATGTGATGTGGTGATCGTGAGATGTTATTTCATATTTGTATGTAAGGGTACCTTAATATGACTAGAGCAATGTAGAATCATACATTAAAAAGCAGCTAACCCTGAAAATGTGGAAGTATTTAACCTGTTTATTTGTTTTGTTACAGCCGCGTGAAATCAAGGATATCAAGGACTTCCTACTGACAGCACGCAGGAAAGATGCTAAATGTGAGTGTCATTGAATTACCTGAAAATGTTGGGGCACCGCTAGTGTACTAACCAACCAGTGAAAGGTGAAGAAAGTAGAGTACCCCAGAGCTTACCCTGCAGTGACCCTTAATATAAGGGGACATGACTCTTCTTAAGATATTCAGTGGACTAGGTAGTGTCTCAAATTGATGAGTTGGCTTATGATAAAGTTTGATGTTACAGCTGTCAAGATAAAGAAGAACCCAGAAAATGTCAAGTTCAAGGTGCGGTGCTCACGGTTTCTTTACACTCTGGTCATTACAGACAAAGAAAAGGCAGAGAAACTCAAGCAGAGCTTACCACCAGGTACTTACCTACTCTATATTTTGTTTATTTTAATACTTTTGCCCAATGACGGATTTTATGTCGAAAGCATTTTCTTTAGCGATTATTCTCAAATTTTTTTCCACCAGAGAAAGGGTCATTTACTTTGAGTCTAGCTAAATGCTATACAGAGTCAGGTCATGGTAGGTGCAGGAGCAAGAGGTTTTGATTAGTATATACCCAAAAACATTAACATTCATATATAGGTCAATAGACAATACTTATGATAAAAATTAAGTAATGTAATAATATTGTAAGTTCCATTCACGGGACCAAGGATCCCGGACGTTTGAAAGGCGTACGAGAAGCCAAAGCCAACTCACAGAGGCCCATTGAACAGTTTAAATATAAATGTGATGGGACATCAGCCGGCAATTATACCTGTATGCACTATACATTCCGTGTGCTAAGTATCGGGAACTTGTGAATTAAACAAAAAACACAAACATAATACACATACAAATTATTCATCTAAATTTATTTTAAAGTAGGCCCCGTCGCTTGTAATACATCTCCACCGCTTCACCCAGTCTTCCATACATTTTTCATAGGCTATTTGCGGTATGGCCTTTAACTGAAGGCGAGAGAAATAACTTGGGAAATAAAAAAAAGTCAGATGGGAGCCGTAATACGGTGCTTGGTCGAAAACTTTAGTTGAACTCTTCACTAGACAGTCATTGCTGTGTGTGATGGTGCAGCATCCATGAGTTGTGTTGCCACATCTGGACGTTTTCGGCGGATACTGTTGCATGTCGTACTCGTAGACGCATGTCTCGTCGCCAATTATTATACGTTGCATTGGATTAGTAGAAGCTCAAGAAATCATGTCTTCAGCGACATGCTTTCACTGGGCTGTTTGAACAAAATTAAGCTCTTTTGGAACTAGTCGAGCAGCGACGCGTTTCATGCCAAAAATGTTAATAAGCATGTTGTGGACGGACTAAAAAGATATACTCACCTCACTAGCCAACTCTCTCAGACTCATACGTCTATTTTCGAGCACTAGCTTTTTGGTTTTCTTTGGTTGTAGCGGTTGAAGCTCTACCAGAACGAGGCAAGTCTACTACTACTGCTCGCCCTTCTTTAAAAGCGTAATACCATTCATAAGCCCTTGTTTTCCATATACACGATTCGCCGTAGGTATTCCGCAACATTTTTAGTGATACACCACATGGAATATCATTCGAAACACAAAATTTAAGGCACACTCTTTGTCCAACAATAATTTCCATTAAAAGTAAAAAATCAAAACCATTTATTTCAATTAGACCACAATAGGCACTTAAGAACGTCAAGCAAGAAAAGGAAAAAAATATATGAATAGCTTTATCATAAGACGTGTCAGTCTGTCCATCTGTCCTTTAGTGAAGCTATTTGCTCATTCCAAAGTGTAGATTCCTATGGAGAAGAACGAGCGAGAAACTCCATGGTTACTCTTTTTCAATGAGATTTACCAATATATTTCTTTGTTACATCATTTAGTCTGTTCTGATATGCGAGAACAGTGTAACACTTATGTTTAGGCAAAAAATACTTAAAAGAAGTTAACCTCAAGGACAACATATTTAGACAGCCTGGAGATGACCAGTCCCAATAGGAACCTCAAGGACAACATATTTATAGCCTGGAGATAAACAGTCCCAATAGGCGGCGCCCGTTCACGAACATGAGACGTACATCAGCACCGACCAACTCAACCATATTATAGGGAATCGAGCGACCCAGTACCCGTGCCACCGCCAATGAGACTCCTGAGTGAGCATGACAGCTTCCACTACTATATTCTACTAGTCTAACTTAAGTAGACATTAAAAATCGCGGAGGACTCAAAACTATCACCAGCAAGAGGTAGAAAACAAATTTAATTACGGATCACGCTCAAATTATGCGCGCTTAATCAGTACAGTGACCAACATGCAGTAAAAAATTAGAACAACCTCTTTTACGCAGGTCTTTTTATTGACATATTCCCGATACTTTTTACACATAGTAAAAGTGCACCCAAGGAGAATCCCCGGTTGATACACAGGACTATTGTGAAATGTAGTAAAAATATAGAGTTGAGACTAGTGGATGAATACTATCTCTGCCCCTGACCAATATACGGTTAAACAGGCAGGGGGTGACTGGCAAACTCAATTAATGAGCCCCTGGAAACGGCCGCTAGCATGTAGCGATACGGAGGCAACATACGTTGAGCTGCTTGGGGAAGGAAAGGTATCCCACGGCTATCAGAGCAATCCTGGAAGTACGGTCAAGACTTTTGCGAATCTGCACTCAAGCCTGCCAATTAAGGCAAGAATGAGGTATGAGGGCTTGTTCCTCATCAGTTTTCACTTCCTCTAAAAGAATAATGAAGAACAAGACACCTTCTGGGAGTCAGGTCCATGGGGTCGCCACTGCCCAACGACACGCCACATGCTGCCTTGTGGATCTTATACTATTATTAAATATATTCAATCTATACCTACACATAACTTGCTAGGCTTCTACACATAACAGTATCATGACATGTATAAAACAAAGTCGCTTTCTCTGTCCTTATATCCCTTCTACTAAAAATCATCAACGATTTCCCTTCCACGGTGAGGTAAGAGGGTGTGTCAGACTCTGTCTAAACCTCCCTTCCCCACATTCCTTCTCCCGCAATAGACTGAGGCCGCGGTTCCTTATTGCGCTAGCGCCGCAACCCCGGTTGAACATCGGCCTTGTAGGGCCCGGTCTGTGGTGATCTATAATAATATGCTCTCCGTATGCTACAGTTTTGTGTCTAAAATATGTCAAATATGCTGCTTATCTTGTTCAATAACACATCAATTTGTTTGTTGCAGGTCTCCAGGTTAAGGAAGTGCAGTAATGTGACTAGATTTAATCAATAAAAAAAAATTTCAAAATAATTGCATTTAAATACAAAAAGGTACTAAATTTATTCCCCCTCCCCCCTCCCCTCCTTTAGGCTGGTAATTTGTAAAGTAATTCAAATTATAACTTTGATATATCTATATATATAAAAGAAAGTCGTGTTAGTTACGTACACCACTTATAACTCAAGAATGGCTGAACCGATTTAGATAAAAATCGGCAGGGATGTAGTTTAGAGCCAGGAGAAGGACATAGGATAGGATAAGAGTAGGTTAGGTAGAGTAAGGTAGGTTGGGCAGGTAGAGTAGGGTAGGTGCTCAAATAACGGGAGCGACGCCGCGGGTAAGAGCTAGTTAACACAAAGCAAAAAACCGTGGAGTGAGCCTAGGTACGTGTGTTTGCTTGTAATCAAAATCACTAAACTAGACAACGGTGGGGCGGGATTTTATTTCGCCCGCTGTGATTGGACGATTAATTGACAATTGATTGCAAAAAAACGCGTGCGTTCGTGCAGCGGAATGTTGTTGAATTTAAAGATTTTAATTATGCAGATATTTAGTGTATGACGTCGTATAATTGTGTATGGTAAAAAAAAATTTGTGCACGCAACCATTGTGGAGAAATTTACCAAAAACTGATTCCGCTGGGCGAACGTTGTCCTGGCGGAACTTTTTTTAATCCATAGACTTTAGAAGAAAAGAGATGTATCCAAAAATTAGTGTGTATTTGTGTGTGATTGTGTATGTATGAATAAAACTAGTGCATGCATAAACTTCTGAGAAATTCAAGTTTCCGCTACGCGAACGTTTGGCCATTAGCTAGTTTTCATATAAAGCGCTTACATAGAGAGCTGTAGATTTTTACACACGTTGTTTTGAATTTGTTTATATTTGTTTAAAAAACAGATTTAGAAAAAATCGTAGGGTTTACAAGATAAAAATATAAACGTAAAATACGCTTATCAGGTCCTAGTTCTTAAAGTATGCACTTTGGGGTCTAGATTTTCACGTTTATACAAACCTTGTAAGTGTCTGCAACATGTTGCCAAGTATCAATGATGTTCCCTTAGTAATTAAATAGTTATAGGACAATTATGACAAATTTACCATGAATAGATCACTGTTTACAAAGCAGTCAAATATCACGACTTTCTAAATGAATTGCATGGTAAAATGTATGCCAGTAATTAGTGTATTCATTCAACTATTCACATGCAAAATTTCATGTCATTAAATTCAGTAATTAAAGAAAAACAATTATAATACTGACGAAGCATCGAAAACCTACATAACCCGACCAAGTTCGGATGGCTACAAAAAAGCGGCCGTGCCATATATCTAAGACACGTTCTTAACTTTTCAATATAGCATTTATTAATATGGTACAGTATCGTACACAAGAGGTAGGAAAAAATAAAACAATTTAAAAAAAAATCGATTCAAGAAGTGGTTTTTTTAAGTTATTTGATTGTTTGATCCACTAAAGTTGCAAAGGGGAACGCTCGTGCATGCCTAGTCTATTGGTTAAATAGTGTAATAAGCTACAATATGATAAACATTTACCTAAACAGTAGTACATACTTACATGTGGTAAAGAGAGTGTGAGAGTAGAGGTGTGTAAAGGTATTTAATTTCCCTAAGGGGTCTATAGTTAGAATCCTGATCCGTGAAATCTTCAATAGAAACTAGCTGTATGAATTTTATTTGTCTTAAATATAATTAGATTATATCTCAAGTCTCAAGCGCATACTTAAATAAAGTACCTACGTAAATAGTACCCACTTTCTGTCATAGTCAAATACATTTAAAAAAGTAGGTGTCCAAAAATAAATGACATAAAAATTATTTCGAAACAACAAATGTGTTATCACCTGTACCAATTCAATACCGGTATTATACTGTAAATTTTGGGATGTTACCTAAATATATTGCACAGCCGCTTTTTTGTAGCCATCCGAACTTGGTCAGGTTATGTAGGTTTTCGATGCTTCGTCAGTATTATAATTGTTTTTCTTTAATTACTGAATTTAATGACATGAAATTTTGCATGTGATTAGTTGAATGAATACACTAATTACTGGCATACATTTTACCATGCAATTCATTTAGAAAGTCGTGATATTTGACTGCTTTGTAAACAGTGATCTATTCATGGTAAATTTGTCATAATTGTCCTATAACTATTTAATTACTAACGGAACATCATTGATACTTGGCAACATGTTGCAGACACTTACAAGGTTTGTATAAACGTGAAAATCTAGACCCCAAAGTGCATACTTTAAGAACTAGGACCTGATAAGCGTATTTTACGTTTATATTTTTATCTTGTAAACCCTACGATTTTTTCTAAATCTGTTTTTTAAACAAATATAAACAAATTCAAAACGTGTGTAAAAATCATTGAGATAGAAAATATATAGAGGCGCCGTGTTACTATAGAAGTATACATGCTTATACAAATATGAGGGAAATATGAAACAAACTATGAAATATCATTTTTTCTCACTCTTTCTAAGGCAATAATTGTATTAGACAAAAGGGACAACAATATTTAAGTTGTTGCTTAATATGGAAACAAATCATTTTGACATTAGCAAAGTTGTAGGTAAGTGCCATGTCCGCCATCTTAAGCGCTCAGAGTACCTGAGTTTCATGGTAGTTGTCCTGTCAAACGGTTGTTTATGTTTTAAATTATTGCGGTTTTTCAGTAAATTACAAAGAACCATTTTTTTAAACTTCAAATATATATAGTGAAACAAAAAAACAATATGCCTGTGTGTTGTATTGTGCAGTGTGGTGCAAAAAAGAACGAAAATCAACCTCAATTGTCTTTGTATAGGTTAGTAAACAGTTTTCATCAAATATTACTTAGAATAATCCACATAGATGGAAAAAAATGTCACGGATACTTTAATCTATTGCCAAAGTATATATATTTACTTTTTTTTCTATCTGTGAGACAGTTTTAGTAAAAAAATGTTGTTTACAATAATATGTCAATATGGCATAGTTACGTACCATTTCACAAAAGTATCGATATAATCTCCCATTTAAAATTCAACATATATTATACTAAATAATCTATTTTAACAATGGATGTTTCCGCAGTTTTGTGTAACGCTAAATTAAGATGTCAGTATTTTGGTATTGGTTTTAGTTACATAAGTAGAAGTTCAAATTATCATGTTTTATAATTATACGGGCGCGATTGACAGAGCGGCGTTGGCGACGATCCCAGTGCCCACCAACCACCAAGCGTAATAATAAAAAGTGAGATACATACAATAAGATTGACTTCACTACATATCTATTTTGTGCTAACGTAGTTTCGAAGATATCATCGTTTAATCAGACGCGCCGAAATTGTGCGCGAGCACTTCAAAAATACCCACAGGTTTTCCACATATATAAAGATAAACATTTAACAAACACTATCTTTTTCTATTTCACCATTCCATTAAACGCTGTTCATAAACACAGTCCTATTTTTTTAAAAGACGCTTTACGTAGTAATATATGAATACTAATTCGACTTGAGAAAATCATTAGCCAATCAAGAGACCAAGTTAACCCCGGGTTCCGGCCTTAGCTAGGCCGACGGCAAAGTAGGAACAGGAGTTGATTTTAGTCAGTAACGGTCTGTCCCGAAAAAGGCCGGAGATGACATTAGATGATTTCCCATAAAAAAATACCGTTAATCAGCTGGCTAATCCCTAAAACATACCTACGTAGAACTTTTACTCAAATTGTATCGATACTCGTTAAATACTTAGTCGGCACAACCCTAGCAACGGCAGCCATCTTATGCGACATTTTGGATTGTAGGTAGGCACCTTTTTTTCGTAGGTATTTCAAGTCCATATATTTCCTATGTCAATGGTAAAAATCTACAGCTCTCTATGTAAGCGCTTTATATGAAAACTAGCTAATGGCCAAACGTTCGCGTAGCGGAAACTTGAATTTCTCAGAAGTTTATGCATGCACTAGTTTTATTCATACATACACAATCACACACAAATACACACTAATTTTTGGATACATCTCTTTTCTTCTAAAGTCTATGGATTAAAAAAAGTTCCGCCAGGACAACGTTCGCCCAGCGGAATCAGTTTTTGGTAAATTTCTCCACAATGGTTGCGTGCACAAATTTTTTTTTACCATACACAATTATACGACGTCATACACTAAATATCTGCATAATTAAAATCTTTAAATTCAACAACATTCCGCTGCGCGAACGCACGCCAAAAAAACTTCAAAATACATCGTTACTACACATTATAAGAAATGCGAGATTTTCTTGCGATTGTGTAATAAAATAATATTTTATAAAAAGGGAGGTGTTAGTACCTAAACAATTTCACAGTCAAGGACTAGTATATCTCAAAAACAAAAGTGTGGATGAACCAAGCTCGACCGGATTAAATTATATATATATCAGTATTTTCTATTCCGTGATAGTATATACAAGGGTATTATTCTCTGCAGGCTGTGCTATTTACTAATTTTTTAGTGGGAGGAAAATTATCAAATGACATTTTCCGCCCCGGGTAAGGCGAGTGTATCAGTTCCTTCTCCTGCTATAGGCCAAGGTCACGGTGCCTCATTGCGCTTCCCCGCAACCCCAGCTGAACATAGCCCTGGAGGGCCTCTTCTATGGCCTATTGGCTCTGAGGCATTGAAGGAGTGTGATACTACGTAGGTACACTCCTTCACAGAGTAGCTCTTGGAAGAAAAATTCATAAAGATATATTATAGGATATTAGTAAAAACACACTTGGCAGAACACATATTTATTACTTGACGTTCTCTTGTCAACTCAAAAAAAGAAGATTCAAAATACTATCATAAAATGCATAGAGATTAAAAAAAGGTCGCAATACTCTTGCTCTAACACTCCTCCTTAATCTCATGCATATGATATGTACACACACATCTTTACTTTATACACGCAATCCCATACCATTCACACACCACTCATACTTGCCTCTGGGGAGAGCCTTGGTCAGAGCATCTGCTACCATCTTATCTGTTTCCCGATACTCCAATTTTATAGCTCCCGACTCAACAGCATTGCGTATAAAATGATATCTCACATCAACATGTTTTGTACGTTGGTGATGTACAGGATTATTGGCTATAGCAATTGCTGACTGGCTGTCTGAGAAAATCCGAATTGTTTCTTCCTGTTTACCAGTCATCTCTGCAATCAGCCTTTTGAGAAAGACAGCTTCTTTTGCAGCTTCTGATAGCGACACGTATTCTGCTTCGGCTGTGCTCATAGCCACCGTTCGTTGTTTCGTGCTTTGCCAAGAAACTGCACCTCCTTGAATAAGGAACACGGAACCTGAATATGAACGTCGATCAGCGTCTCCTGCATAATCGGCATCCGCGTAACCAACAACAACTTCTGGGTATTTTTGTTTGTTGTATGTCAACCCAAGCGTCTTGCTTCCTTTCAGGTAACGGATGATTCGCTTTGCTACAATCCAATGTTGTTCCTCATAGCATTCATTGAACTGGCTAAGATAATTAACCACATGAGCAATGTCAGGCCTTGTACATACTGCTACATACATGAGCGAACCTATCAGTGCTCGATATGGAATTCTCTCATCTGGTCTCCTTCCATGTGTAGGCTTCTCTAGCCGTTGACCGGGTACTGCTGGTGTAACTACTGGTTTGCAGTCTTCCATATTAAATGCCTTCAGGAGTCCATCAATATACTTCTCCTGATGCAGTTTAATTTTGTTGACATCTTGAACAATATTAATTCCCAGCATTAACTCAGCTTTGCCGAGATCTTTCATATCAAATCTAGACTTCAACTCTTCTTTGAATTTGAACATCTCTTGCTTATTGTTCCAAAATATCAAAATGTCATCTACATACACAGCAATAATCATTATGTTTCCATTCTGTGACCGGGTGTAAACGCATGGCTCATTTTCAGATCTTCTGAACTTCAGTCTTATAAGTTCAGAGTGAAGCTTTGCGTTCCACGCTCGTGGCGCTTGTTTCAGTCCATACAAAGATTTTTTAGAAGACAGACATAATTCTCCTTGCCCTTTACCTCGAACCCCTCTGGTTGCTTCATATAGACGATTTCATTTAAGTCTCCATTCAAAAATGCCGTTTTAACGTCCATTTGATCTATGCCTAACTCTAAACGGGCGGCTAAGGCTATTAAGACTCTTAATGAGCTATGTCTGACTACAGGCGAAAAAGTTTCAAAGTAGTCGACTCCTCTCCGTTGGCTGAATCCTCTTGCTACAAGTCGTGCCTTATAACGAGTCTTTCCCCCCGCCTCTTCTTTAATTCGAAATAACCATTTCGAATCAACAATGTTGCACGACTTTGGCTGCTTCACCAACGTCCAAGTTTTATTCTTCTCGAGGGCTCTCAGCTCCTCCTCAATTGCGGCTTTCCATTTGTCTCCATCTTCTCTAGATAATGCATCCTGAACAGTTAAAGGGTCTGGCGATGCCTTGACTGCTTGGTAAGTTACAAAATCTGGATATGCTTTTGGTATTCTTTCTCGAAGCGGATATCTTCTATCTGATGGCCCATTGTCATTTACTGGTAGCTCTCTACCTTCTTCTACAAGACCATCCTCAGGATCTGCTTCATTCCCCTCGTCAGATGATTCCCAAACCTCATCTTCAACCTCAACATTCTCAAGAGCTGGATTTCCAGGTTCTTCAGGAATTTCTGGCTCTTCATGATGAGTTGAAACTCTATCATACTCAACCGTAACATCCGTCAGCGGCAGCGGGACGGCTTGATTAACGGGAGCACGTAGCTGTACTTTTGAGTTTTCAAAAAATATAACATCTCTACCTCTGTGCAACACTCCTGTCGTAGGGTTAATAAGGCGATAACCGTTTTCGCCATATCCAACATGGACTAACTCTGTGCCCTTAGGATCCCATTTTGTGCGCTTCTGATCTGGAACATGAAGATAAGCTTTACATCCAAACACTCTGAGGTGGCTTAAGTTCACTTTTCTTCCAGTCCAAGCTTCTTCGGGCGTTTTGTTTCTCAAGGCTTTAGTTGGAGACCTATTTTTTAAATACACGGCGGTGTTGACTGCCTCTGCCCACAATTTTCTGCCTAAACCAGCTTCTTCTAACATTGTCCTGGCTTTTTCAGTGATAGTTCTGTTAGCTCGCTCAGCAACTCCGTTTTGTTCGGGTGTATACTCTATTGTCAGTTGGTGACAGATCCCTTTTGCTTTACAGAACTCATCCATACGCTTATTGACAAACTCTTTGCCATTATCAGATCTGATAATTTTAAATTTCTTTCCAGTTTGACGTTCAGTAAGTTTTACGAATTCGGCAAACTTCTCAAAGACCTCTCCTTTACTTTTCAAGAAATATACAAATGTTTTTCTAGTGAAATCATCAATGAATGTGAGAAAATATCGTGAGCCTCCGTACGACTTCTCTCTCATGGGTCCGCACACGTCTGTGTGGACTAACCCTAAGACCTCACTTGCCCTAGTGGCACCAGTTTTCTTGAAAGGGTTCTTGGTCTGTTTTCCTACTGCACACGCTTCGCACTCTAGCTTAGAAGCAGTATTAGAAAAACTTACCCCATCTGCCATTTTGTTTTTAAGTAACATTAGGTTCCGTACCCCTAGATGTCCCATTCGCCTATGCCACAATATTATTTCGTCAGCAGCGGTTGAAGCTAGACCTACTTCCTGTGAACAATACTGTATTTTATAGACACCGTTATTTGCAGTACCTTCATACAAGGTCTCCCCGGAAACCTTACATCCATCTGCTTTGATTATCTTAAAGCCAGATTTCTCAAGTACAACTACAAGGTTTTTATTTACAATTGTGCTAACACTGAGTAAATTTGTAGCTAAGTTAGGTACATACAAAACATTATTAATTGAGACGTCCATATCCTCGTTGACTACATTACCAATTGCTTCACCAACCACAGTTTCTCCATTTGCACAAGCTATTACAATTGATTTGTCTAATTTCTTAAAGTCTTTAAGCCAATCTCTCCGATTTGTCATGTGGTTAGAAGCTCCGGAGTCGAGAATCCATTCTCCATGTCCTTGTGCTGCTGTTGCTAACGCTAATGAGGTTAAGGCATCCTTCTTTTGAATAGGGTTTTTCGGACAATCCTTAGCCTTATGGTTCTCTTTGCATATGAAGCACTTAACGACACGTGATCTACTCATATTCTTGTGTGACTTATCTTTCTGACTTTTATTTTTAGCTTGTAATGCAGTTGTCACGGTACTAGGACTTGCTTGATAAGTATCCTCCATCTGAAGTAATTTCGTTTTGACGTAATCTGTAGTCAATTCTATGTTTGTGTTTTCTATTGCTAACCTCATGGGTTGGAAAGTCTCTGTCAACCCCTGTAGCATCAACGCTGCAAGTAATTCATCATCTACCTTTTTGCCCAGATCACGTAGCTGTTGCGCTACTGTCATTATGGCAGTTATGTAGTCTCTGATTGAAGAAAATTGCTCTAGTTTCAGGCTCACCAACTTTGTAAGAAGTCTGCATCGATTATTCAGGCCCTTGTCTTCAAAGGCAGTCTTCAGGGCATCCCATGCCGCTTTTGCAGTCTTCGATTCACGTACGTGTATCAAACAATGTGGTTTAATCATTAAACAGATTTTTGCCCTCGCTTTCTGATCTCTTTTAGAGCCGGAAACATCACTAGCAGCTGGTGTTGTTTGAGTGTATTCCCACAAGTCTTCATGAATTAGATAAAGTTCCATCATGAACTTCCATGTATTATAATCAGTACTACCATCAAGTTTCTCTATTGCTGGTAAACTCATACTTACTCCTTGGGATGGATACGATTGTGATTGTATATGCGTACCATTGCCGCTGCTCCCAGAGTTATTCATGATCGTACTTTCTATTTCCGCTGGTGATCATAACCTGAAGGAGTGTGATACTACGTAGGTACACTCCTTCACAGAGTAGCTCTTGGAAGAAAAATTCATAAAGATATATTATAGGATATTAGTAAAAACACACTTGGCAGAACACATATTTATTACTTGACGTTCTCTTGTCAACTCAAAAAAAGAAGATTCAAAATACTATCATAAAATGCATAGAGATTAAAAAAAGGTCGCAATACTCTTGCTCTAACAGGCATCCGCCGTACGCTTGGGTCTGGTTCTGGTTGCTGTCCGCAAACCCACGCTTACGGTGGCCGGGGATTGTATCTCGATCCCACCCGACGCCCGGAGTGTCGCCTACTGCGGGGCGTGAGGAGGATAGATCACGAACGCGCTTAGCCTCGTGCGAGCTGACACTGCTTCACAGAAAGTGGAGACGGGTTACCAGTTCTTCTCGCTCCGGACTCTAGTAGGTAACCACCAAATATTAATATTCAGAGAGACTTCGGAGAGATTCAATCCTGAATAAACACGTATGAACCCGAAACAAAAAACCAAGTCACGAGTTTAGTCAAAGCTAACAAAAATTATTAGGTAGTTCACAGAGTGGTGCTACTATAAATATTTCTCTTGAGAGACACTGACTGGTTAATTTACAGTGTACTGTTAGGATTTCTTTGCCACAGGTCGTTTTAGAACTCCGTAATGAGAACTGCAACCGCTGCATCACGACAGTGAGTTCTCATAACGCGCACTGAACAAAATATTTTTAGCACAAGAAAACAACTAGTTAATCGACCATCTGCCGTACAGCACCGACCTAAATGATTTCTATATTTTCCCTAAAATAAAGAATGAATTGCGTGGTAAGAGATATTTTTCATCTGAAGAAGCTATGGACGCCTACAAAACGTTTTTTCCGTTTTGTGTATATGTGCATATGCATGTTACCCTTGCTGCCTGTGCAAATGCATGATTGCATAGGAGTGGGATTGCATCCTGCAACAAGCCTGGATTTTTGTCGCGGAATTAAAACAAAATATTTTTCCTAACATTTAATGCGGCCAATTTGGAGATCCTAAGTTCAAAATGGAACGGTTGCCTCAATGATTGGTATCGTATTGGAAAAATGTGTCAAAAATGTATTTTTAATTAGTATAATGTGTGCCACTGCTTTGATTCCCGAAATTTTAGTGCCGCCTTCGTATGAAAGGTCAGACCATACCTATTTGGTACGAAAATAAAGACAGATTCAGCACAGACAGTTACTGGTTGGCTACTGAGGGCGAACTATATTCTGCCTTCCCTCGTGGGTCAATTAAAGGCGTGTGTATTTATATGGTTGTATTATCACTTAGGGCTTCGCTTATAAAGATGGAGGCCTCGCTTACACGATATAAGTGAGCCAAGGCTCCGCTCCGTAAGCCTGCCTCCATGCTCAGTGTTTATCCGGCTACTTATTTATAATTCACAACATTATGTAGGTCAGCATCAGACTTGTTCATTTTGTGTTGACCGACAGTAATGTAGTGAGCAACAATGTTGGTGGTCAGCGAGAACGTGGTCGCAGTTATGTCATTTGCGTTGCCGATGGTTGTGGACATGAGAGGATCTAGGCACAGCAGGTGGTCCCGTAAGTCACTCCAGCCGCCATTGCCCCTAGGAGGATGCTTCACTTCTGCGTTCACTCGGCCATTACTGCTGTAGAGTATTACTGCCTTTACATTTACTGGAAACATACTCGTGCCAACTAGCCATAAGGCAATTTGTTGCATGGCCGCGCGCCCGCTAGGGAACACGCTGGTAGATAGTACACGTGGCATCAGGGTGGCCACCATATCCACAGGCCTCTCTTTGAACTTTCTAAAAACGTTGAGCAGTGAGTAGCCCCAACTGAGGTCGTCATACAAACAGTAATATACAGAGGCTGCAGCTATTTTCTGCCATAGGCTCTTATTGAACGCCAGACCTTTGTCAAAGGGAGGATGCCACGAGGACACTGAAAGTAAGTCAAAATCTAAACCTTTTGCGTGTGGCCTTCCAAAGGATAGCAGGTGGAGTCCTGGAAGGTATGCATGCGACCGCCTCATATATCGCAGCATGTGTAGTAAGTCGGGCAAAACGTAGTCGTCTTCTTGTAAAAAAATTACAGTGCCCTTGAATGTGGCGGACCAGTCGAGATTATTGAAGATGAAACTAGCTTTCCACCACCAGTGGTGCTTGTGCTCTGTGAGGCGGCCGTCGCGGCTGCTGCAGAACGTTTTTCTCCTACCGGTTGCACTCGCACAATCGTCGGGGTCTATGCCAGGGAACTTGTTCGGATACAGCTGAAGCGAGTATGGGTAAAATATCTGCATGAACCTGCAGAACGTGATTTTAGACACGAGTTTGTTAATTCTGTCATCGTAATAACTGTGTGAGAAGACAAGTAGCACGGACTCGATTTCGCGCACCTGCGCCAACGACACAATCAGGTACTGCAACCGCTCCAAGTCGCGGTGCACCTGCACCACCAGTATGGTCGTCTTGCTGGTCACGGTGCCGTACTTGTGGGTCTGGAACACTGTGCGCTCGTAGTTCAACGCTGCGATGGTGCTGGCTAGCTCGCTGATCTCTGCGCTCTGCAGTTCACGGGGTACGAGTATAAATTTCTCATTATACTCAACATATTGGTGAAGGTGTTTCGGCACACAATCAGCGTGCTGCAATCTCGGGTAAAAAAACTGCTTGTAAAACAAATATAGCACACACAGGAAACAACAATATACCGGGACCTCTCTAATTCTCGCCCTATAGATGAGCGCTTTTAAATTCATTGCTAAAATGTGAGATTGACATAAAACTACACAACTTTTATAGTAAGCAAAGAATAAAGCATAGATGAATATAAGTATTGACGTAATATCATGTCGTTTTGACAATACACAGGTTGTCCCTCCCTATACTTACCAACTATTTAAACTCTTTGGTCTGTCTTAAAATTAGGGTCATTACCAAAGTATACAATTTAGGTGTCTTCAAGGCTAGAGTGAATAGGCTCTTAATGAACTAGTGCGCCTTACCATCAGGTGGCATCGCAGTCAAGCACTAGTTTATTGCAAGTAAAAAAAAAAACAAAAAAAAAGTTTTATAGGAACTACTCATCATCTTGAACAACTTTTGTTAATACCTATATAGGTATTTAGGGTACATCATCATCATCAGGCTTAGCTCTCCACGTTGAATAACAAGTTGCCACCTGTATCAATTGGCTGCCCGCGACTCTGACGACGTCGTCGGTCCATGTAGCGGGAGGCCTGCCCACGCTGCGTTTTCGGGTCCTTGGTCGCCACACTAGCACTTTTCAGGCCCATCGGCCCACCGTCCTTCGAGCGACTTGGCCTACCCATTGCCACTTTAGCCTGCTGATTTTACGAGCTATGACGATGACTTTGGTTCTTTGGCGATTTTCGATTCCGCTGGATGACTCGTAAGTGATCCGACAATCGTTGTGCAGATACGTTGACGGATAGTTCGAGCACCTGAAACAGAGCAATTATTCTGACACGGTACGCAGTCATGTATGTCGTAAAATGTCGTGGTGGCCCGGAGGTTAAGGAGTCCGCTTCTCATGTATGAGGGTGTGGGTTCGAAACCTGACAAGTACCAATGTGACTTTTCCCGAGTTATATGTACTTTCTATGATTATTTAGACACAACTGACATACGGTGAAGGTAAACATCGTGAGGAAACCTGGACTTATAATTTCTAATTATAAGTTTGAAATCGCCAACCCGCATTGAGCAAGCGTGGTGATCAATGCTCTAACCTTCTCCGTATGAGAAGAGGCCTTTGCTCAGCAGTGGGCACTTATAGGCTGATGATGATGATGACGCAGTCAGGTTATTTCCTCCCTCTGTTGCCCCAAAGTATGCGCGCATAACATTTTAATTTATGGATCTAGTCCATTTCATACGCGACACACTACCACATACTATAAAAGGCGTATAACTCTTTCTCGCCCAGAAGATTCACGCTTTAACACGTTTTAGAGGTATGAGGGACACGGTTGAACGTTCCTCATCCTCCATTGAAAAGGGAGGATCCTCCGACCAGGCGAGGTGTTCGTGCCTGTCTGGGCTACTGCCCGACAGTTGTTGTCGGGATTTTTCTATTGTGCTATTTAGCGCGTAAACTTCACTTGCGCGATGTAGAATCTTGCACGTGATTGGTGCTGTTGTTATGGTTGTGCGATAGATGTCGCTACAACGTTATGGTAGGCCCTCGGATTCGGAACCCCGAAGCCTTTCAACTCCAACTGCATAATCGCTTCCTACTACCTACCTACTACTGAGCGCGGCAAGGACGGAGTGTTGACTTCACCAGACGTGACATTTCCAGCTTGACATTGATATCCAGTATGCCCTACCAATTCGGTGATCGCTACCGGTTTTCACCTTAGCAATCACAGAGACATCACTGAATAATGCGCTTGTCAGTCGCCATGATGAATTCGATCTCATTTTGTTTTTAACCCATCGTATAGAGTCTCTCCCTCTCCATAAAGTCGACCAGGCGCTGTTCCCGATAGTTCCATTGCCCACATCCAAATGGCCCCACTTTCAACTCATCGCCATTCGGTATGCTCATTCACCTTTGCATTGAAGTCTCCCATCACAACGGTAAAGTGTGCTTTAGAGGTGTGTATGGTTTGAGATATTTCCTAATACAGAACCTCTACCTCATCGTCGCATGACCTTCAGCGAATACTGATTTGGTATTCTGCGTATAAGGTGCGCTACCTTGCTCGATACACTCTCAACTCTGCTCACGCTGTTGATGAGGGACTAGTGGACGAAAAATCCGACACCACCCTGGGTTTTTCGTTCTCCATGGGGGGTTGCCATAATCTCCACGCTTGGCAGGCAGCTTGGGGATCGCAGTTAGGTCACCGCATATATGGATGGAATGCTGCTGCCTACTCCTTGGCGTCTGGTCGCAGTTTAAGGACGTACCCGTGTCGGGATGTAGGGTACACCCCAGGCTAATGTACGCTAGTAATATAATATGTCTATGTTTCCTAACATAGATCTTAAGTACCTATCATGCATCATATCATTAACAAAATTAGTAGGTATGAAGTAAAGAAATTAAATTGAATAAAATTATCTTAGTGTTTTGCTCCGTATAAAAATGGTGTTTAGTAATTTTATAAATTTAAGGAAGGAAGAAGACGGTGACTGCCCAGGAATGTTTGGCATAATAGTAAAATGTACCTAAAAACTTTTCCTGGAGCTGACTCTCCATCTTTCCCTACAACATAGCAACAAGATTAAAGCACATGCACAACCTATATAGGTACTTTTAAACCTTAGTTATAAGATAGATAAGTGGCTACGAAATAAATTGTTAAACTTGCTAGAATGCTGCTCAACGATGATTCGACTGTTACAGTTTTGATATTTGTGTATTTTGACTTGCGGTAAAGTTATTTTAGATTTTATATAAACATACCAACTATTAAAAAATCGTATAAAGAAACGACCGAATTCGTGCAGAAATCAATTTAATCAAATTGAGACTTAATACTGTGTGTTAAGCTTAAATACAATAAAAAATGAAAACCAAGGTACGTGTAATTATAAAAATTCTTTAATGCGTTTATACTATTGGTGTAAAGAATACTAAAATTTGCCTCGACATCAAGTAAAAAAAATAAAATTATCGTATATTTCTCTAATCATTATTTACATTTCGTTCAGGACCTTGCCAGTCTTGTATTGAATGGCTACCTGTCAGCTGTAGGCAGTACAAGTACTTTGGTTGCGAAGCTGTCAAACGGTGAATAGATAGAATATTAGAATAGCAAAGCAGGAACGGTAGTGAGAATTATTTCTATTAAATATGAGTTTTTATTCGCAATATCGAATTAATAGGTAATCGTGACGCCTAGCTCTTAATCTTAGAATAGAACAAAACAAAACTGATACCGGCTTCGTCGTAAAATGAATTCGAGAGATAGATCATTACAAGACAAATTGAAAGTGCTCTTCAAAAAGGGTGCATCGGGTGAGTGTTTCGGTTCGATCTGATGGCAAAGCAACAAAATGACTCACTTGGTAGGTTGGAATGATGATGAGTGTATGTTGTTGACGTGTGTAGCGCCGCTGCCGCCGCGCAATGAGCTCGTGGTGAGCGGCGAGCTGGAGCGCGAGCTGAGTGCAGACGCGCCGCTGCACCGCCGTCTGCGCGCGCTCAAGGAGGTCGGGGAGAAGGCGATCCACATCCGAGTGCAAGAAGTGAGCTCCATACTCAATATTTATTATTGTAGTACCCTCTATCGACAAGTTCCAATATATAACGCACTTTCTATCAGTTTCTTCTGTTTCATTCTTGAACTGACCAATCAAAACCAGCTTAAGATACACAAATATTCATTTTTGTATTATCTTATTATTAATTTATTAGTAAACAATTGTAGTTCATGTCATTTATTTACATTAGTATAGATTATTTAAAATAATCAGAGGTACAACTATATACTTATTTAAAGTTAATATTATTATATTGAATGTAAATTATGACTAAAGGATATAAAACTCCATGGAGTTTGGATAACCCCAACCTCAAAATATTTCAGTTCAGGTTTTGAGAAAGACATTAACATGTTAACCGCCACATAGGTCACCAGTGACTTATGGTAGTGGGATTTGGCTTATATAGTTTTCTGTTGGCAGTCAGAAAGTAAGTAATTGATAAATACTGATGGTGAAGTGACAAGAACCTTCAACTACAAAGACATAAGGTGTAGGTTAGGTTTGAAGCCCCATTACTGTTAGTTAGTATAATATTAGTTCTGTACAGTTGGTCCTACTTCCATTGCCATTGATGTTATATACTTTATTGTCAAAAGGGAGGAGTTGAAAAGCTTTGGTCTTTGACAAGAGATCTGCTAGAAGACAGCAATGTGGAGGCTCGGCATGCAGCATTGTGGTTCCTGCGATGCCTGGCAGAGGGGCAGGCAGACTACCTGCAGATCATGCGCTCAATCTTGTTCCATTATTTGCGGGACACTCATGCTCGCCATAGTCCGGAGGACACACAACTACGCTTCAAATTATTGCACACACTTACCAACACAGGAAAGAATATTAACTGTTTTGAGGAAGAGGTAAGTGCCACCAATAACCAGGCCTCAAAGATGCAGCAAAACTGGCTTCCACCTGACTCATCATCATGAGCAATGAAATGTACACACAAGTATGGTTCTCTTATACAAAAGTAGGTTTCGCCATAATTTTCAAGCTTGGCTAGGGAGTTAGAACACAGTTTCAAAGTAGTAGGAGTATATTTATTTGGATTGAATTGAAAATTTGAAACTGCCGACCTGCTCTGTATCTGTGTACATATCGCCAGGTACCTGGATAAATTTGTGTTTAATACAATGTGTGTCCTATGGTGCCTGCATATGCCAACACTCCAACGCTTAGATGCTTTTTGTACTCACTAACATCCCGTTTCAGAAAGGCTGATCAACTGTTACATCTTTTGATCAGCACCAATTGAGTTTCAAGGAATGTCAATGATAAAAAGTCTTTTGAATAAGTATTCATGTTTGGTTGTTCAAGTTACTTGAGTTGTAAGATGACAGTATCATCTAAAAATATCGGTGGAATATTTTAGAACTTAAATCTGTAGAGGGTCACTTTCTCAATGAGAAAGTGACCCTCTACAGATACAGATGAGATGAGAAGTGCTTGCCATTGGAAATTGAGTATGAGTAGTTCTTTTTGAACACCATTGCAACTGACATGTAGTGTTATTAGTAAATTTGACAAGCCTTTCTGTAATTGGGTGTTAGGCACTGAAACATAATTATTTTAAATTTATTTTATTATACTTGATTTTACTTGGTCTTGTTAAATTATGTGAGAATAATATGGTAATCGACTGGAATATTACCAAGGCTTCACAGATAAACTGGCCTGAAACAATGCTAGCCCCGCGTTTTCGCTGTGTGATTAAGGTTGCTGGCAACCCAATTTTCCCAATCTCCTGCCAACAGGTGCTCCGTGTGGTCATATGTCGACCTTTTCCATAGATAAAAGGCTGCAGAGCACCCATTGCAGTTTATCGTGTATCGTAATTATTAAGACAGTAGCCTCTTTACAAATCCGAGTTTTGTAATTAATTATAAACTATTATTCTGTATGCAAATAGGCCACTAATACACCAAAAAAGTGTATTTATGCCGCCACTACACATCACATACAAACATTTCATTTTCGTTTTACCATTTGATATTATGCCACATACATTGTCTTTTTTCTTTTAGCACTACTTATGTTATTTTTTTAATTAATTTTGAATCTTTAATGGTTCATTATTACCTTGGTTATAATTTGTTCGTTTATTTATTTATAAAGTTATTGACAGTAGACATATAGACCAAAAATAAATGGACCCAATATTGAGCCCTGCGACGCAACCACTTATATGTTAGCACCTAGTAAGCCAACTTTGGTATTAGTACTTGAAAATGCCTCTGCGAAAGGTTTGACTTCAGTAAATGTAGAGATCCTCCGAGAATGTTATGTAGTGTGCTTAAACAGTAGTGGATCCGGCGAAACCGGCCTATTTTGGCTATTTAGAATTTGCATTAAGGCAGATGGTTTTAGTTTTAAGTAGAATAGTTGCTATTTGATACCATAAAAAAGATTAGGTAAAGGTAGAGTGAGACAGACGCGCACATGTCCACAGATCGGGCCATTCCTGCTGGAGTGGCTGCCGCAGGTGCAGCCCGCCACGCAGCTGGTGGAGTTCCTGCAGCTGATCATTAATGTCGTCAAGTACAACGCCACATATCTAGACGAGCACATCGTCCATGGGATAGTCGAGTATGTATCCACCGTCCCCTTAGAGCGATAGCTTCTGTTTGAAAGTTGCGTAGACGGCGTTTGTTATAACTGTGACGTGCGACAGGTGCGCGTGCCAGCTGTGCGCGTACAGCGCGGAGGGCGGCGTGGTGGCGAGCTGCCTGTCGCTGCTGGAGGCCGTGGTGGCGTACTCCATGGTGCCGCGCGCCGCGCACCGCGCCTTCGTGGCCGCGCTGTGCCGCACCGTCAACCTGGAGCACTACTGCCAGACCAGCTGGAAGCTCATGCGCAGCGTGCTGGGCGCCGACATGGGGCACGCGGCGCTGCAGCAGCTGGTGGCGCTGCTGCGCGCCGGCGGCGACGAGGCGGGGCTGCAGCGCGGCGCCGTCTTCTACATCAACATGGCGCTCTGGGGGCCGCGCCGCGTGCCCACGCTGCGCGTCTCCTACCTCGCCGTGCTGCCCGCCTTCCTCAAGGTCCATTCATCATTCCACTTGAACTGTCTGTTAATGTTACGCAGGAAGCTACAGCGATGATGATGAAATTAATTATGGAAACCAATTAAGACCAAAAACGAGTCTATTTGTCTAGTTGAATTCCATTCTTATTTTGAGTTCAATTAGAGCGGGTTCAGAAACCATCAAATAGTATTTGTCAAATATCTGGTTTCTGCTAAGTTTCGTGTGTGTAAGTATTTCGAATGGAATGGATGGAATCAACTATAATTGAATATGTTGGCAAGGAGATGTATTATGCACCGCAAATATAAAAGAAGTGTTGTAAGAACGCGCGTGGCGCAGGCGCTGGAGGGCGAGCAGCCCGTGGTGACGTACGAGGTGGTGGTGAGCCTGCACGGCGCCGTGGCGCGCGCCCCGCTGGAGCTGTGCGAGCCCGCCTGGGACGCGCTGCTGGCCATCGTGCGCCGCGTGCTGCGCCAGGACGCCGCCTACGACCCGCCCAACGAGCTCATCCACAACGCCGTGCACGCGCTCATCTCCAGCATCGAGCAGCTGCAGGACGCCGGCCAGTACCGCGGGGACCCCGACGCGCTGCTGGACCTGCTGGACGCCTGCGGCCACGAGCGCCCGGTCAGTGCGCGACCCCCTCCCCCCTCCCCCCTCCCCTGCCCCCTCGGGCGGGGCGCGTTATGTTACACACTGACTGCCGGCTGTGCAGGAGGCGTCCGCCATGCGGCTGGTGAGCGCGCGCGCGGCGGCGCTGGCCCCGCTGGGCGCGGACTGGGTGGCGGCGGCGCTGGCGCTGGCGGAGCGCTACGTGCGCCAGGAGCCGCGCCGCGCCGTGCGCCTGCACGCGCTGCACGAGCTGCTGGCCTTCATCCGCCGGCACCGCTACCTGTACGGCGAGGAGCTGGTGGAGCTGGTGGCCGTGCCCGTGCTGGGCTCGTGCGCGCTGGACGCCGAGGTGTCGCTGCGCGCCGCCGCCGCGCGCGCGCTCACCGAGCTGGCCAAGTGCTGCACGTCGGACGCCTGCACCGACCTCATCGACCTGCTGGAGAAGATCCTTAACCGGCCGTTCGAGATGTACGTGTCGGAGGTGCCGGTGCCGGCGGAGGCGGACACGTCGGACCTGGCGGCGGCCTGCGCCGGCCTGCTGGAGCTGCTGCACGCCAAGCTGCTGGCGGCGCCGCCGGCGCACGCGGTGCGCGCCTTCCTGGTCCTGCTGGACCACCTGGACAACCACTACCGCCGCCCCGCGCTCTTCATGCACCACCCCGACATCCGGATCAAGGTAAATTTCTGAAATGAGCTCGCAGCGCTGTCTGCGTCACTCGGCCCCGGCCCGGTCGTGGAAGTAAACATGAGTATAACATAGTGCACAGTTTGAGGAAGTAGAGTCGTGTGCAGATCTTCGAGATGCTGTTCGGGCTGCGCGCCAACCAGTTCCACTGCGTGGGCTTCTGCTACGACGCGAGCGGCGCGGCCGTGTACGGCGCCGCCAGCCTGCGCCTGCGGCCCGTGTGCTCGCCGTGGCTGGTGGCGGAGCCCCCCGCGGCGCGCGGCGCGCCGGGCGCGGCCCGCGAGCTGCCGCCGGGCGCGCTGGTGCTGGCGGTGGGGCGCGCGGCGCGGCTGCTGGCGACGGCGCTGACGCGCGAGAAGGAGTGGGCGGTGCTGGCGCGGCTGCTGCGCGCGCTGCCGGCGCTGCTGGCGGCGCGCGCGCTGCTGCTGGGGCGGCGCGCGCAGGACCTGGACCTGCTGGCGTCCACGCTGTGCGCCATGGTGTGCGACCGGAGCCTGAACTTCCCCGAGTGCCTGCGCGCGGCGCCGGCGCACAAGCTGCTGGTGTCGGAGTTCCACGGCGCGGCGCTGCCGGCGCTGGCCGCCATGGCGCCCTACCACGCCTACCTCGAGCCGCAGACGCAGCAGCGCATAGTGCGCTGTCTGCTCAAGTACGGGATGGGTGAGTGCCGGGATACATAGCAAACTATAACTATACTTCGTATATAGTGAAGTCCCGCGACCGGTATTGACCGAAAGACCGATAACCGTTTGTAAAGCTATTAACTATTGATATAATTATTTTACAAGAAACTAATGTTAGCTTTGGCATTCCCCTCACAGCAATTTGACAGATAGAATGTCAAACGGAATTTAAGCCTAGAAACACGTTGAAATTGCTTTCTATTATTATAATAATAATGTCTGTATAATATTTGTCCAGCATGTAGACAAACACAACGCTGTCGTTGTTTCACGTCAGTTTTTGATGAAGCCGTGGTATCACTCCGGTCGGTCCGACCCATTCGTGCCGAAGCATGGCTATCCCACACATAAATTGGAGTTATACAATGTCGACTCAACTCTGCGTACTTTGTTGAGGTCATGTATGAAACTGCGGAAAACAGTCCCGCGCTATATGCGGACAGATCAGTGAGAGAGACAAACCTATTAGGGGTAACTTGTAAAGCGTGGTATATGCCAGGGTGGCAGTTTGAGTCCGTTATGGTTTTGCTTAGCCCTGAATCCTCTAAGCACTTTGCTGGAAGGCTCAGCGTTAGAATATATAAAATTGTATCCCATCTACGGATGACTTAAAGCTGTTTGCCCGCAACAATTCACATTTAATAAGATTGCTAGTCAGTAATTTCATTACATGTGACTGAAATGTTCAGGAATGCCATTGGGGTGGAATTTGGTGTGGACAAATGAGCATGCACGTAAAGAGAGAAGAGATTGTGGAACGGATGGAGCACTAAAGTCAAAATTCTGATTCCACAAACTTCAGGTCCCTTTCTCAAACCAAAGCTTTAAGTACTTGGGTTTGTCAGAAGCGTTGGGCATCGATACAGCCGTCATCAAACAAGCGTTGCGGATACGTTTCTTTGGCCGCCTGAGGAAAGTTCTAAACAGTCTTTTCTCGTGTCCGTTTCGACCGCGCGGCCACGGCGAAATTTAAAAAAAAACCGTGCCATGGTTTTGTAAAAATTAGTAGAAATTGATTCCCAAAACCATAAATTTGTCAAAGTTAGGGTTAAAAAGTTATAAGAGTTTAACCGTGGCCGCGCCATTGAAACGCGGAGAACCGCGCGGCCACGGAGATCTTTAAAACTAAGCGTTGCAGAGACCTGCAATTTAGGTCAATAACAGATTCAATTTGTGAAAAAAAATGTAAAAATATAGAAAAAAATCGTAGGTTTCTATTTTAGGAGCTATAAGACTAAAACTCCATGGCCGCGCCATTGAAACGGTGAAAAACACGTTATTGCCGATATCTCGCTGAAAAAGTATCGCAGAGGTCTGAAGTTTTTTGTCAATAACAGATTCAATTTGTGAAAAAAAATGTAAAAATATAGAAAAAAATCGTAGGTTTCTATTTTAGGAGCTATAAGACTAAAACTCCATGGCCGCGCCATTGAAACGGTGAAAAACACGTTATTGCCGATATCTCGCTGAAAAAGTATCGCAGAGGTATGAAAACTTTTGTAATACCTAGATTTGAATTTGTCGAAATATGTAAAAATATTATTACGATAGATAATCACGACTTATTTCTATGCGATACCGTACTACAGTTCCTGAAATATTAACCTGTGATATTTTTGTGGATTATTACAATATTTGACAAATTTAAATCTAGGTTTTACAAAAAGCTTCAGACCTCTGCGATGCTTTTGTTCAAATCTAGGTTTTACAAAAAACTTCAGACCTCTGCGATACTTTTTCAGCGAGATATCGGCAATAACGTGTTTTTCACCGTTTCAATGGCGCGGCCATGGAGTTTTAGTCTTATAGCTCCTAAAATAGAAACCTAGGATTTTTTCTATATTTTTACATTTTTTTTCACAAATTGAATCTGTTATTGACCTAAATTGCAGGTCTCTGCAACGCTTAGTTTTAAAGATCTCCGTGGCCGCGCGGTTCTCCGCGTTTCAATGGCGCGGCCACGGTTAAACCCTTATAACTTTTTAACCCTAACTTTGACAAATTTATGGTTTTGGGAATCAATTTCTACAAATTTTTACAAAACCATGGTATGGTTTTTTTTTTAAATTTCGCCGTGGCCGCGCGGTCGAAACGGACACCTTTTCTCGGGCAGTAACAAGGTGCGTGCCTGCAACGGTTGGGTCATGCCAGTACTGATGTACTTCTTTGGCATACTGATACTAGCCTGCATAGAAAAGTCCGTTCATTGCTGACTGAGCATCGGGTGCAGTGACTGTACATTCCACGGTAACTTTTATTTTTCGCATTTTTATTTTAAATTATTATTGTGGGCACGGACCCTAATCAGGAGACGAAGAAAGTACCGTGCTGACCACACACTGTAGTTGCTGGATTGGTGAGGAAATGAGGCACCCCTTTTTGTAGTTTGGAAGATATATATTTCCGCCGTCTTACAATGTTCGTACTATGTTCCAGCCGTTTTTCTCTATTGTTCTTGCTGTATCTTGCTGGTTTCTTCTTTTCCTTTCTTGAGGAGGTACTGCTGCCAACTGTGTCGGCTCTCGAAACCAATGGGTCTTTTATACGAAATCCGGGCACGAAAATTCACTTACTCTGATTAGTCGACCAATCAGAGCCCTTACATTTCCGCCAATGAGAATCGAGTTAGAATTCGTACCCGAAGCTTAAGTACTACGAAGCTTCGATAGCTTTCGAGAGCAGGTTACTATATATCTACGTTTTTACTTATTATTTCATATTTTACTTCACAAATTATGTATTTTTATGTTCAGAAAACTATTTCCTATCTTATAAAAATAAAATTAATATAAAAACTGGCAATAAGTTACATTATAGAAATTTCAAGAATGTTCTCAGAAGTTTCCGGCTCTCCTATTGTTCGGCGCTATTTAGGATCAACTCGGATGACATCAAAAATCCCACAGTGCCTGAAGACCAGGATGTTTAACTAGTGTGTGTTGCCGGTGATGACGTATGGTACTGAGACGTGGTCCTTAACTTCTGGCCTTCTTGCTAAACTCAGCGTCGCTCAGCGCGCGATGGAGTGGGCTATGCTCGGGGTCTCTTTGCGCAACAAAGAACCAAAGTCACCGACATAGCTCGTAAAATCTGCAGGCTTTTTTTTATGAGGGGAAAATCATCTAATTACTTCTCCCGCCCAGTGCCGGGCGGGAGGGAGTGTCAGACTCTTACTGACTAAAAACCCCCCTGTTCCTTCTCCTGCTCTGGGCCGAGATCGCGGCGCCTCATTCCAGCAGTGGACGTCTTCCGGCTGATGATGATGATGATGATGATAAAAAGCATATGTTGTTTTATTTTGCTCAGGGTAATTTATAAACACGGTATCGGTATTTTTAAAAATCTTACTCGAGCCCATCACTATGTTTAAAAATCTGGCCACATTATTTTGTTGTTTGACATTTGTAGTTGTCAAATTGTTGTCTATAATTATGGAACGAACTATAGCTGTGTCTGCCTCGGCCACCCCAAAGACTGTGAGGCTACCGGGCTTATAGGCTTGGCCACACCAAAAGCAGTTGCGGCGCGTGTATGTTTAAAAGTAATGTAGCTATAAATATGAGGTATGACACACTGAACAAGCGCGGGTCCGGTGATCCTACCTACGACGTCCGTCATGTTGACTAGTCACATCAAAGCAGTTGAGCGGGACAGACGCAGCGCGGGTCGTAAGCGGTTGTGTTTTTTTTTCAACTTTATACGAATATTTATAACATGGATACGAATAAAAAACATATTGAGTTGCTGAGGAAATATAAATGTTTATATGATTTAAAGGACAAATCAACAATAGCTCTTCGTCAGAGCCAGAACCGGTCAATATCTTGAAGTGTACTGAGTGTAGCTGCTCGATACGACACACATACCGCAGTAACAAAGCGCGCGTCCAAACTGCTTTCTAACTGATCATGTTTCTGGTGGGACACAAACCGCGGCGCAACTGTCCCGCTGTCGGCCTGCCGGGGCCTGTCCCGCTTTTGGTGTGTCCAAGCCTTTATACTTTTGACAGTTTAATATCCGCAACACATAAGATTTTAAGTGTGGGTGAGCCATCCCTCGGCACGAATGAGTCGGCTCGACCGGAGTGATACCACGGTCTCACAGAAAACCGGCGTGAAACATTTACAGCGTTATGTTTCACCGTGTGAGTGAGGTTACCGGAGGCCCAAACCTTCCCTTCCCCTATCCCTATCCCTAAATCTCCAAATCCCTAATCCCTAAAAGGTCGGTAAGGCACTCGTTACTCCGCCGTTGCGGGTGCTTGAGTTGATTTGATTGCTTACCATCAATCAAACCGTCAGGACGTTTACTGACATCTATCTATAATAAATCTGTAGAGAGATCAAATCCTTACATTTAATATATTTGCAAAATAACTACCTGGGGGTTATTTTGCAAATATATTAATTAATCTAATATAATATTAAATAAATTTTCGTCTGTCTGTCTGCCTGTATGTTCCTTATAGAAACAAAAACTACTTGACGGATTTTAATAAAACTATAATTATTTTGTTTGTTCTTTCCTTTCGCGGGACCACAGGGTCCCGGACCTTTGGAAGGCGTACGAGGAGCCGAAGCCAACTCGCAGAGGCCCGTTGAACAATTTTAATCTAAATGTGATGGGACATCAGCCGGCAATTATCCCTGTAAGCACAATAAAAGTGCACCCAAGGACAATCCCTGGTTGATGCAGGACTATTGTGAAATGTTTTAAAAATTGATAGGGTTATGGGTATGGGTTGCTATGCACTAGTGGTTGAAAACTATGGAAATACTATGGCCCCAGCCCCTGACCAATATTGACACATACGGATAAACAAGCAGGGGGTGACTGGCAAACTCAATTAATGGGCTCCTGGACGTCCGCTAGCATGTAGCGATATGGAGGCAACATACGTTGAGCTGCTTGGGGAAGGAAAGGTATCCCACGGCTATCAGAGCAATCCCGGAAGTACGGTCAAGACCCCTCCCAGCACCTTACTGAGATACATCCTTCCCCCGAGTCTCCTTCAGCTCCTACTCTTGCGAATCTCCACTCAAGCCAGCCAATTAAGGCAAGAATGAGGTGGGAGGGCTTGTTCTTCATCAGTGTTCACTCCAGCTCGTCACGAGGACTAACTGGAGGTGAAGAACAAGACACCACCCGACAGTCAGGTCCGTGGGGTCGCCACTGCCCAACAGCTCGCCACAAGCTGCCTTGCGGATAAAAAACTATAATTATTATTATACGATATAATTATTCTTTACACTCCTGGGCAGGTTGTAGGATACTTTTCATCACGTTACAAACTTTAGGAGCAGAGCAGTGAAGAGAAATGTTGGGAAAACGGGAGAAGTTACTCCCTTTTTTAAGTTTCGTCGCGTGTGTAGCCTTAGTGGTTAAAGTTATATAGAAACTATGTATAACGGAAACATACTCCATAAAATTATCTAAAAAAAAGTTAAACTCGCAATAGCACGTGTAACTCCTGATAGCTTACCATGCTGTAAGGATTATTTTTGTGTAACGGGTATTCGTTAGATCCGTACCATTCTATCTATGGACGGACGGATAGCGGAGACTTAGTAAGTACTAGGGTATCTACCCTACTACAGATGTATCTACTTTTGAAATTAAGACCGCAAACCTCCATAAACTTGTGTCATCGATGAAATCAGGTATTGGAAACTAAATGACTTACAGTCAAGTTGAGACATGCTCCCTTCTGTCCGCAGTGCTGAGGACGCCGCAGCCGTACATCAACGCGCTGACGATATTCACGCTGGAAACCAGGGAGACAATGGTGAAGATGCTGCCGGAGGTGCTGCTGGACCTCTCTAAGATCTCCGACACGAAGGCCATCGCCAGCCCCATGCTGGAGTTCCTGTCGAGTAAGTAGCGCGGCGGCGCGCGGCGAGCAATGCGCGGGCGCCGCTGAGCGAGGCTCTGTTGCAGCGCTGACGCGGCTGCCGAAGGTGTTCGCGTCGTTCGTGGAGGACCAGTACATGTCGGTGTTCGCCATCCTGCTGCCCTACACCAACCCGTCGCGCTACAACCACTACGTGGTCTCGCTGGCGCACCACGTCATCGCCGCCTGGTTCCTCAAGTGCCGCCTGTCCTACCGCCGCAACTTCGTGCGCTTCATCATACACGTACGTGTCTCCGCCCGCCCCCGCCTCCGCCCCCGCCCCCGCCCCGCGCCTCACTGACTACTCACCTTGTTGTGTGACAGGGCCTGCACAATTACATCATCATGCCGTTCGAGGAGCAGCTGCAGTACAAGACCAACCACTTCCAGAACGCTAACGAGGACTCGTCCAACCGGCAGCGCAGCTCCAGCCTGGTCAGTTACACAGATTCTTGCACAAACATGTATGTGTAGACGTGTGGTCCGCAGGGGTCCCGCGTGTGTGTGCGCGAGTGTAGACGTGTGGTCCGCAGGTGTTCCGCGTGTGTGTGTGCGAGTGTAGACGTGTGGTACGCAGGGGTCCCGCGTGTGTGTGTGTGTGTGTGTGCGAGTGTAGACGTGTGGTCCGCAGGGGTCCCGCGTGTGTGTGTGCGAGTGTAGACGTGTGGTACGCAGGGGTCCCGCGTGTGTGTGTGTGTGTGTGTGTGCGAGTGTAGACGTGTGGTCCGCAGGGGTCCCGCGTGTGTGTGTGCGAGTGTAGACGTGTGGTACGCAGGGGTCCCGCGTGTGTGTGTGTGTGTGTGTGCGAGTGTAGACGTGTGGTCCGCAGGGGTCCCGCGTGTGTGTGTGCGAGTGTAGACGTGTGGTACGCAGGGGTCCCGCGTGTGTGTGTGTGTGTGTGTGCGAGTGTAGACGTGTGGTCCGCAGGGGTCCCGCGTGTGTGTGTGCGAGTGTAGACGTGTGGTACGCAGGGGTCCCGCGTGTGTGTGTGTGTGTGTGTGTGTGCGAGTGTAGACGTGTGGTCCGCAGGGGTCCCGCGTGTGTGTGTGCGAGTGTAGACGTGTGGTACGCAGGGGTCCCGCGTGTGTGTGTGTGTGTGTGTGTGCGAGTGTAGACGTGTGGTCCGCAGGGGTCCCGCGTGTGTGTGTGCGAGTGTAGACGTGTGGTACGCAGGGGTCCCGCGTGTGTGTGTGTGTGTGTGTGTGCGAGTGTAGACGTGTGGTCCGCAGGGGTCCCGCGTGTGTGTGTGCGAGTGTAGACGTGTGGTACGCAGGGGTCCCGCGTGTGTGTGTGCGAGTGTAGACGTGTGGTACGCAGGGGTCCCGCGTGTGTGTGTGCGAGTGTAGACGTGTGGTACGCAGGGGTCCCGCGTGTGTGTGTGCGAGTGTAGACGTGTGGTACGCAGGGGTCCCGCGTGTGTGTGTGCGAGTGTAGACGTGTGGTCCGCAGGGGTCCCGCGTGTGTGTGTGCGAGTGTAGACGTGTGGTCCGCAGGGGTCCCGCGTGTGTGTGTGCGAGTGTAGACGTGTGGTACGCAGGGGTCCCGCGTGTGTGTGTGTGTGTGTGTGTGTGCGAGTGTAGACGTGTGGTCCGCAGGGGTCCCGCGTGTGTGTGTGCGAGTGTAGACGTGTGGTACGCAGGGGTCCCGCGTGTGTGTGTGTGTGTGTGTGTGCGAGTGTAGACGTGTGGTCCGCAGGGGTCCCGCGTGTGTGTGTGCGAGTGTAGACGTGTGGTACGCAGGGGTCCCGCGTGTGTGTGTGTGTGTGTGTGTGTGCGAGTGTAGACGTGTGGTCCGCAGGGGTCCCGCGTGTGTGTGTGCGAGTGTAGACGTGTGGTACGCAGGGGTCCCGCGTGTGTGTGTGCGAGTGTAGACGTGTGGTACGCAGGGGTCCCGCGTGTGTGTGTGCGAGTGTAGACGTGTGGTACGCAGGGGTCCCGCGTGTGTGTGTGCGAGTGTAGACGTGTGGTACGCAGGGGTCCCGCGTGTGTGTGTGCGAGTGTAGACGTGTGGTCCGCAGGGGTCCCGCGTGTGTGTGTGCGAGTGTAGACGTGTGGTCCGCAGGGGTCCCGCGTGTGTGTGTGCGAGTGTAGACGTGTGGTCCGCAGGGGTCCCGCGTGTGTGTGTGCGAGTGTAGACGTGTGGTCCGCAGGGGTCCCGCGTGTGTGTGTGCGAGTGTAGACGTGTGGTACGCAGGGGTCCCGCGTGTGTGTGTGCGAGTGTAGACGTGTGGTCCGCAGGGGTCCCGCGTGTGTGTGTGCGAGTGTAGACGTGTGGTCCGCAGGGGTCCCGCGTGTGTGTGTGCGAGTGTAGACGTGTGGTCCGCAGGGGTCCCGCGTGTGTGTGTGCGAGTGTAGACGTGTGGTCCGCAGGGGTCCCGCGTGTGTGTGTGCGAGTGTAGACGTGTGGTACGCAGGGGTCCCGCGTGTGTGTGTGCGAGTGTAGACGTGTGGTCCGCAGGGGTCCCACGTGTGTGTGTGCGAGTGTAGACATGTGGTCCGCAGGGGTCCCGCGTGTGTGTGTGCGAGTGTAGACGTCTGGTCCGCAGGGGTCCCACGTGTGTGTGTGCGAGTGTAGACGTGTGGTACGCAGGGGTCCCGCGTGTGTGTGTGCGAGTGTAGACGTGTGGTCCGCAGGCGTCCCACGTGTGTGTGTGCGAGTGTAGACGTGTGGTCCGCAGGGGCACAGTATAAATATGAAACAGTAAGGTATCTAAGCCTATTTGACCGTATAAGCCTTTGACTGTCGACAGAAAACTGTTGAAGGCAAATCCTCCGCTAACGGAGGTCACCGGTGACCCCCATGGCGCTTAACGTGATAACTACCTACCGGCGGCACTAGGGTTGTTACTTCTAATGTTTTTGATATTGTTTGTTTTTTTGAAAAAAAATATTTGTGTTTTGTTGTAATCAATCAATCAAATTGAAATAACTAGTTTACAAATAAAATTTAACTAGGTAATCCAATGGTGTCGCGTATGTCAACCTCAAAAAACGTTAGTTTAAATAAATGTCTGAATGTGAATTTTACCCAAACTAGAATAAGAATAAATAAATCTTACTTTGAACATGGTAACCCGCCTAGGCTCATGAGAGGTAGTTTACAGGTATTTGCCAAAACCATGAAAACGACACCCATGATGGAAAAGGAAATAAAAATGATCAGTCGTCTTGACGCGGCACCCGATACTGACTGCAGTCTGAGGTTGACTTAGTTCTCTATTGATTGATACTGCGGCAGGGGTCCCGCGCGGTGTCGCGCGTGCCGCTGGGCGGGCGCGGCGCGGGCGCCAGCTCGGCGTCGGCCGCCTTCCACGTGGAGCTGACGGAGACGTGCCTGGACCTGCTGGCGCGCTACACCAGCACGCCCTGCAGCGTCAAGCCGCAGCGCAGCGACACGGCCGAGTTCCTGTTCAGCGGCGGCCAGTCCATGACGTGGCTGGTGGGCCACAAGCTGGTCACCATCACCACGTCGGGCTGCCTGCAGAACTCCATCAAGCAGGGGCTGTGCGAGCGCTGCGCCGCGCTGTGCCGCCAGCACGCCGACAGCGTGGCCTCGCCGCTGCCGCCGCTGGCGCCGCCCGCAGCGCCCGCAGCGTCCGCAGCGCCCGCAGCAGCCGCAGCGCCCGCAGCCGCCGCAGCGCCCGCAGCCGCCGCAGCGCCCGCAGCCGCCGCAGCGCCGCCGCCGCCTTCAGCGCCTGCAGACCTCGAGCGGTACGTTGTGGTCTCATTATTTGAATCACATTCATCATACTAATATTCCAATATAACGGACACTTATTTATTTCGGAACCATTTTTGAAAGTATTCACTTCTGTCAATCCACGTTGTTATTATTTTGTGGTTCAAATTACGTTTTTCATAGGCAAAGGTGTTCTCATAACAGGGCTGAGTCATTTAAAAAATGATCATTTGCACGCGATGAGCGTTGATAAACGGTAGCGTTTTGAGCTGCATAGTGGGAAGTTACTTCCAGACAAAACTCGTCGGAGAACAAGAGCTCGGAGCCGCTGGCGGCCGTGCTGCAGCAGTTCTCGGCGCACTGGGAGCGCGTGTCGGCCGACGTGGACAACGAGGACGCGGGCTGGTCGCGCGTCGCCGACCTGGCCGCCGCCGGCGCCTGTCCTTGCTGGGCCGCCAACTGGGCCGAGGTGCACGTGCGCTCCCCCACCGGCGACGTCTGCTGGGTCATGCGCATGCAGAACCACATGAACTGGGACTACCTGCTGGAGTCGCCGCTGCAGGACGTCGCGGCGCTGCTGGCCCCCGCCGGCCGCAGGCCCGCGCCGCCCGCGCCCGACGCCCGCCGCCCGCCGCCTCCGCAGGGCTCCGACGCCGGCCCGCGCGCCCGCAGCGGCTCGTCGGGCTCCGCGCCCTGCCCGCAGCCCGCGTCCTGTCCGCCCGCCACGGACCTGCACAAGTCTAGGTGAGCTCTGTGCGCCAAATAATCTTTTCGTCAGTCAATATGAAAATATTCTAAGAAAGTACATGAATCTCGGAACATTGCACAGTACATATTTCGTATCGTATTTGGTTCGCGTTCGCGCAGCTGATATTATTGACGCACTGCATTCCTTCATCACTTTGACTCGGTCTCCAGCTTTTTCCATAATAAGTCGTGTGATACTAAATCAAAGTCAGCGGACGAGTCCAGGTAACAAACAGGCATAGACCGGTGTGTCTCCGGCTGTATAATACTGCATAGTCTGTTTGATATTTATACAATGACATACATATGACAGACAGACAGCTACAATGTTCCTGAGTACTATAGGCTACAAATTAAACTTGACTTGTATATCAACGCTGCTGTTTTTACATATCTCTGAATACATTAGCCTCGGGCGGAAGCTAGTACATTATAAGGGCACTATGATATCTGCAATATAGTACAAGGCGCTTTAAAACTCGTCGATCCGCCACCGTAAGAGCCGGGGAATGTTCCAAGCACTTGACTTCACTTCACTGGAAATTAAAAGTCAGTGAAAGAAATATTTGCTTATTCGGCGTCGGACCTGAAAGCCAGGAACAAAAGTAATATAGTTAAACTGTCCCAATAATGTATGCCACCGCTGGAGTATTCACAATATTCGCAAGGGATCAGACATTACAGTGACTTGATTTAAATAGTAACACGGATTTATCTTATATAAGTTAATATTTGATCGAGCGCGTTTGGCTCGAGATCAAGGGCGGCACCTTGCTTTTGAAGAACTCCACTAACACAAAGAAACATAATATTAATGTTAGCATGGCATACAGTGGTGTCTAGTATATAACAGGCACAAGCGTGTTTAGCTAATGTACAGCAAGCCGCGGTGAATGATTGACAAGTAATGTTGTGGCACGCGTGGTCCGTCGGTGCCAGTGTTTACTGAGGCACAGTCTGGGCACACACACACTCACAGCTGGCGTCTGTTGTAGCTCGGAGTCCACCGTCGGCGACAGGAGGACGCCGGCCGCCGCGCACAGGTGAGTGGGGGGGGCCAGCGGTGGGGGGAGGGGGAGGCGAGGCGCGCGCTACATTGTGTGTGTGTTGCAGCGCCGCTGTGAGCCGGATGAGCACGCAGCCCATCAACATCCCCGGCTCCCCGCAGCGCCAGAGCTCCTCCAGCACCACCGACGACGACGACATGCTGCTCATCGTGCCCGAGGTGAGCCGCGCCCCGGCCGGCGCCGCGCGCGTCCGCCGCGGGACTCTAGCGTCTGCCTTGCAGGGCAAGTCGCGGCATCCGGTGCGCCGCTCCAACTCCTCGCCCGAGATGTCGTCCTCGTGGAAGGCCAGCGTGGCGGCCAGCGTGGCGGCCAACGCGGCGACCGGCGCGCTGGCCAGCGCCGCCGAGCTGCCCGTGGACCCCGACGACATGATCCTGCTGCCGAGCTGCGAGCCGACGTGAGTATAGGCGGGGCCGGGGTGGCCGGCGCGGCGCAGCAGAGTACAGTAGACTGGTTGCGTTGCAGCAGCAGCACGGCGCAGTCGCTGCACGCGACGAAGAAGGCGGCCAAGAAGAGCGACATGCGCGTGTCGTGCGAGGCCATCCCCGAGGAGATGTCGGGCACGTCCCCGCACGCGCCGCACCCGCACCTCTGCACCTACAACTCCGACCCCGGTCAGTACGCCGCGCACTTCTTGCATGCTCAATACGTTTATTGCAAACTAAGTGTAGGTACAGTGTCGCTGTTGTTCTCTGTTAATAATTAATTAAATATTCATAAGATAGACTGAATTTTATGTCCGCATAGACTACTAGATCGCCATTTTTGTGTAGAAAAAAAAATATTATAAGCTCGACTCCAAAAACTTTTATACTGAGTAATAACATTTTTGGATTAGGGTAAATGTTTCCGATGTTTCAGTTTTTCACGTTTTTTAACATTGTGGGTATCTTCTACTTTAGTAAATTTGTCTAAATTTTTAAACACAAACAGACAAATGTCAAATGATGTATATTAAGGGCAGGGTCAGCAACTGATAT
This sequence comes from Spodoptera exigua, assembly GCA_902829305.4. NCBI lineage: Eukaryota > Metazoa > Arthropoda > Insecta > Lepidoptera > Noctuidae > Spodoptera > Spodoptera exigua. Next base: position 16,014,528 of record LR824607.2, on the reverse strand, counting down.
ATTATAAAATAGGTTTTGCAGTTCGCCGTCTTGTCTGTTTGGGTTAAAGTTGTAATACATTTCTTTTGTAATATGAATAATTCATTTACGGTAACACTATTACCACATTACATGACGCCATGCATGGCGTAGCAAGCAGCCACAGCTGTTGGTGTGCCAGTGCTTTGTTTTGTTTGGTAGAGATCGTAGGATAATTAGGAGAGTTTTGTTTTTATATGTTCTATGTGTGACTTCCAGTTTATATGAGTATCGATATTTATGGCAAGTAGACTTAACGAAGTAACTTCTTCTATTTGTGTGTTTTTGACTGTTTTTAGATGGAGTGGTGTTGTTTGTTCTATTAAAGTGTATTATTTTAGCTTTGATACCGTTAGCTTCCAAGCTGTGGACTCGGAGGCAAGTAGTACGTTAGTTGATTCCGTATAAAATGTCCGCGACAGGGTCCGGCGAGGGCGCGGCGGGCGGGTCGGGCGGCGCGGCGCTGCAGAAGGTAGAGCCGGGTGCGCAGCTGCCCCCGCTGGCGCGGTCCAAGCGCTCGAACACCATCTCGGTGATGAGCCCGACGCGGCGGCAGGGCGCGGCGGCGCGCGGCGCGGCTGTCGCGGCCGCGGCGCCCGGCGCCGTGGGCGGCGGCGGCGGGGGGCTGTCGCCGTCCTTCGTCTTCCTGCAGCTCTACCACAACATGAGCACCTACCCCATCACGCCGCCCGTGCCAGGTACGCCGCTTCTTATCTCAATCTTGACGACACTCATAATTATATATACATTTACAAATGTGTATATTTACTTGTACGAGCAGTAACCGATAAGTATTACTGCCGCGGGACAGGTATTTGTGCGCAACAATTTCTGTGTCGATATACGCGATCTATCCACGACCAGTAAGTTTTCTAATGGTTAAAAAAAGAAAATGATTTTTGATACTTTCATTACTATAAACACGTAATATAACACGAAATAATATAAAAAAAATAGTGATATAATACGGCGGAATTGTTTTTTTACGCCAAAACTACTCTTAGACGTTTTAATAATGTTGCCACAACAAACCTAATATCCCAACCGCAACTCAGCGGAGCGTCGACACGACTACTTTATTTCTTTTTGAAAATGCTTTGAGCACGTGCGGTGTGGAACAAATGTAACCTTTTGGAAGACTGCCGTTGACTTGTAGGCGGCTCTACGGTTACGGATAGGATAGTCGAGTCGAGCCGGTGTAACAAGAGCGCGCAGTACGGGGGCGGCCCTGTACTCTCGGGCTAGGCAGACCTAACACACACTATCTCGAGAGTTGGACGGAGAAATGCGCTAGGGTAGTACGTGACAAGGGAAAACTGTCTTTGGATGGCAATGCCACAAGTATGTGACAGCAACGAAGGTGTAAAGACACGAAATAATCAATATTTTAATACATGTTTATTTATAGAAACTGTAACGCTTGTTTATTTCTATTAAATCACAGAGTAGCCGATTGTAGTAGACACTGTCAATCGAATGACATTTCAACATGGCGGCCGTGGTTCCCACTTTCTCCATTTCACAGATAACTTGGTACTACTGTACTGTACTACGTACGGTCGTATGGTCGACGTCAGTTGGCGAGTCTAATGTACAACCGTGAAGAAAACTGTTAGTGTCATCTTTAGTTATTTTCATTTTTGTGACAACTTACACTTGCAAATATAATACGAAATAATCTTATGCCCGGTTCCTATAATTGAGAAACGATCCGTTTTAGTTACGAATAGTAGTTTTATATACGACTCGTAAGCTAAAACCGTTCCTATAACAAACGTCTCGTCGTGCAACTTACTGACGGTTTGCAACTAACGGATGTCGGTAAGCGAATTGTATGGAGATCTATGGTGTCTGTGGTGTTCCTATAAATATTTTAACCGTCAGTAGACGGTCAAGATAACTATTCGTAATGTCATTTGGTCGTAATGCGTATACAACGACGATTCGTTAAATATAGGAACCGGGCATTAGACACTAAACAAGAATCATTTAATACAGTTAAAAGTTAACAACAGTAACTTATCTTAAAAACTAAACAAAATAGAACAATACTAATAAAACTTAATAACAGTATCAACTAAAGCTTTTGTAACCGACTGCGCTCAAGACAGAGATAGCCTCATCTAACGTGTGACGCTGGGGCCACACTGACGGGAAATGCCAATAATTGTCGAACAAGCCGAACTATCAGCGCCTGGTAGTGTACAAGGTCACAAATAGACTACATCGTGACGTCACAAGCGCGGGCGATCAGAAATAAGTAGTGGGGAAAATGAAAAATATTTATTTTTTATAATATCTATCGGAAGTTTCTCCTTTGTCATTAAATTCGCACTCGTTATATCTGACACTTGACTTACTACTTATTTAACGACTAATACTTATTTTTATGATTAATTTTCCGAGAATCGTGCAAAGTGATAAAGTAAAGTTTGGTAATGATTAGAGTAAATGTGTGCAGGGGAGACGCCGGCCATCCTGAACCCGCTGGCGGAGCGGCCGCTGCGCGTGTCGGGCGTCCAGCACGAGCGGACCATCAAGAACCTCGATCTCGTGCCGCCGGTCGAGACCTACAAGGTACGCCCCGCCCGCGCCGCCGCCCCCCGCCGCCACCCGCCCGCTCACCGACCTCTTGTTGCAGATCGGAGTGTTGTACGTGGGACCCGGACAACAAGACAACGAAGTTCTAATACTGAACAATGAATACGGCAGCGTGAGGTAGGTGCCAGCGACGCCGCCCCGGGACGCCTCGGCTCGCGCGGGCGGCGCCGCTACACTCTCGTCTGCGCAGATACGCAGAGTTCCTGACGCAGCTGGGCACGCTGGTGTCGCTGGACGGCGCGGAGGCCGACGACCAGCCACACCTGTTCCTCAACCTGGAGAAGGGCGGCAAGGATGGCCACTACACCTACGTGTGGAACGATGACATCATGCAGGTAAGGGCCGGCCAGCCGCCGGCCGCCGGCCGCGGCCCGGCCCGCCCTCACGCGGCCCGTCTTGCAGGTGCTGTTCCACGTGGCGACGGCGATGCCGTGCTCGGCCAAGGACCCCACGTGTAACGAGAAGCGCAAGTACATCGGCAACGACTACGTGTCCATAGTGTACAATGACTCCGGCGCCGACTTCAACATCCACACCATCAAGGTACTCGCAGACTCGGCCCACGGACGCCGACACGACTAGACGAAGCTCTGAATGTTGACTGGCGCGCGTCGTTTCCAGGGACAGCTGAACTTCTGCATCGTAGTGGTGGAGCCGTACGAGCACGGCATGAACCGCGTCTTCATCAAGACCAAGGACGAGCGCATCCGCACCAAGTTCCTGGCGCACCATGACACGCACTGCGTCTCCGACTCCAACGTGGCGCTGCTCGCGCGACAGATGGCGCTGCACTGCGCGGTACGTATGGCGGGAGGGGGAGGGCGAGGGCCGAGGGGCGCGGGCTGAGTGTGTGTGTGTGTGCAGCTGGCGTCGCAGATCTCGCAGTCGCTGAAGCTGGGCGGCGCGCCGTACGCGTCCAACTCGCTGGAGCGCCTGCGCCTGCTGAAGCGCCTGCGGCTGCGGGCCGAGGCCGAGCGCCTGGCGGCCGCGGCGCGCCCGCCGGAGCCCTACGCCGGCCCGCCCGACCTGGCGCACCGCGTCGCCATCGACGACTTCAACGACTACACCTAGACTCGGGATTTCGCTAAGCTGAGCGATCTCTCGAGTTGACCGATTTGTTGTTTCGAGCAGCCCGACGTTGCCTCGTGATCACGCGTGGGTCACGACCGCCACGGCGTGACCCTAGCGTGCGTACGCAGGTTCTGTAACCCTCACATTTGTAAATACATTACTCAATTACCAAATTAGCGAATTTCGCAGTGAGCCGACTCCCTCGGCCGGGTCCGGCGCCCGCACTCCGCTTGCTGCGTCCGTACACCGACGCACTTTGCTTATATTTTGATCAGTTTATTTGTACATGAACCCTTACGTGAGATGTGATAGTAGAGTAACGAGTAAATACGGTATACAAATATCAAGTATATAATAAAGCAAGTTTTCTACAAACCGCTTCGCTTACGAGTTCCCGCGGCGTGAAGTAGTGCTTTGAATAAATAGCGACGATACAACGCTGCGACCCGACACCGCGGACATGTTTATGTTGCCCTCGACTCTACTGGTAGGTGCGCGTCGCTCTTGGTTGGACGTGGCTTAAATAGTTTAATTTCAGATATACATTTAGATTTTGAACTGAATAATGTAAAAGTTAATATTAAGGATCTTGAATAAGTACATGTTTTCACAAATAAAAATGAATCGTTGGTCGCGCAGCGCGGCGCGTCCGCCGGCAGTGACGTCACGCCGCCGGCCGCGCCGCGCCCTCGACTCTCGCTACACAGTTGAGGCATTTCTTGTTTTATATGTTTTATGTAGCAATTTATTTCCTGACAAAACATTTTGTAATCAAATAAATGATGGCTATTTTTCCTATGTTTCATTGTCAGCTGCGTATTACCATGACATACATGTATCCTTGGTCAATCAGAAAGTTGTCGCTGGAATGCAGACACAACGCGGTCAAAAAGTATACAAAAAGCACAGACACCTAACTGCCAGAAAACCGCCAAGAGAGAGCGACAGCGTCGTACTAACCCTTGAAGGATTCTGTAGCCACCAACAGAACTAGTGGTAGTTACATGCATATTACCAAGTCTTGAGAATCAATCATATTTTATTAACGTCAAAAGTTTGTTTTATGATCATCTGAACGTAATTGGTAACCACTCTCCTCTTAACGTCATATTTTTTTCTTGTGTTTTTGTAATTTCGAAAAGCAGGTAGGTCCCTGAAATTTCAAAAGAAAAATGTTACATCAAAATATTTCTATCGTACTATCTAATATTTATATCTACATAGGTTTATTATGGAATAGGAGGCAAACAAGCACACTACTGATCACCTGATGGTAAGCGATCGGCGCCGCCCATGGAAACCCGCAGCAACAGAGGTGCGTTGCCGGCCTATTAAGAAGGAGTACGCTCGTTTCTTGAAGGTTTAAAGGTCGTATGGGTTCGAGAATACCGCCGCCTGAAGGTCATTCCAAAGTTTTGCTGTGCGGGGCAGAAAGTTACACGTGAATCGCACATTTGTTGACTGCCAACCATCTGTGTGATGGGAATGAAAATGCTTTCGCCTAGAACGTTGGCGAAAAGAAGCGGCGGTGATCCAACCGAACAATTCCTCAGAACGCTCCTCGTGATTAATGCGATAGAGAACACACACGCAGTGCCAAAGATTCCAACCGGTCCGTCGGACTAGTGGTACTGGGGTGCCCCCGCCCAAAGATGAGAAAAGGTACATATAATTTTATTTATTTATCAAAACTTATTCTATTTTTACAGGGTTGTCCCTAAAGCGACAGATAAGACCTTAAACTAAACTTAGACTAAAATAAACTTTATACCAAACTATTGAAACAAACTTACTTAATAATAAACAATTAAATTATAACAAAATATGAGACAAAACTATTTTATACATACCTACGTAAATACTTAAACTACACTACGTTAGAGCATACATTTGTTTTAGTTTTGAATTTTTAATTATAGACTGCATGGTTGGTGCGGTGGCTGGGCAACTGGCTGCCGTGTGACGTGTCGCGGGTACGATTCCCGCACGGAACAACACTGTGTGATCCACAAATTGTTGTTTCGGGTCTGGGTGTCATGTGTTTGTGAAATTGTATGTATGTAAACGCACCCACGACTCAGGAGAAAATCCTAGTTTGGGGCAACGTTTTTTATGAAAAAGAAAAAAAAAGAAAAAGAAAAAATATTTGTTACACAACACCAACTGAGATGAAGTTTTTCTCCTACTAATATTTTAAAGAGGTAAAATTAACAATTTGTTGTACTTTGTATGTAATGGGGGTAATCTTTGGAATCCCTGGTCGGACTTTCAAAATTCTTTCAGTTATAGATAATGTTCCTGTGTGGCTATAAAACATATGTATTTGTATTTTGAAGAAGTAGAGTTGCTGTTGTTGTGTGAACTAAAACTTTAACTTTGAAGTCTGCTCGCGCTTGTTATACCTACTCAGATGTGGAACAAATCTCCATCGTTAATACGATTCCTATGTACCTAATGATACCACAGTGGAGTACCAAAATGTCATTCAGTTTTTTGGGAAAAAAGTGCAAATGCAAATCTCGTAGATGTATTGAGTACAACTTCGCCAATGTAGACTAACATTAAAGATGTTACATCATGTGAATATAGGCTTTTTACTCTGGTACTGCACGCGAAGCCGTTGGCAAAAGCTAGGTTTCCCAAAATGTTTGAGCGTTAGATTTTTTATGGGATAAGTCGGCAAACGAACAGACCTATTACCTGATGGAAGGCAATCGGCGCCGCCCATGTACACCCGCAACACCAAAAGAGTCACGAGGCCGTTGCCGGCCTTTTGGGGATAAGGGTTATTATCCCCAAAAGGCCGGCAACGGACCCGTGACGGGATATTAAGGATTGGGGGGCCTTCGGTAACCTACTATTTTTATACATTTTTGTCTGCACTAGGTACGTGCAGACAAAAATGCGTAAAATCTGTTCCTTACAAATCGGTCTGTTCCTTTGGGACAAAAATAAAATTGTTAATCATGGCATATAGAAAAAAAGATGGCTAATAAGGCATTCCGCCGCTCTATGCTAAAAGACAAGTTAAGTAGGTATATGCACCTACTTACAGCTTGTGTGCTGGCCGTTTACAAGCCTTTGTCAGTTTTACATTATTTAAACACAGGGCTTAGGTCGCGCCTGACAGTTACTGAAATATTCCACAGCTGCTATAATGTGGCTGAAGGTTGTTTGTTTCGTAGTAATAGCAAGCAGTGCGGTTGCCAAGCAAGATGAGCTACTGGACGAGTTGTACGGAGTAGAAGGACGGAACAAGATCGCGATCTGCGTGCGAGCGAGCGGCGGCAACTGGCGGCGCTGCGACGGCGCGCTCTACAACCGCGAGTGGGTCGTGGCGCGGGCGCACTGCCTCGGCGCCGCGCCCAGCCGCGACATGGCGGCCGAGCGCGTGTCGGCCGGCGGCGCCTGCCATCTGGCAGCGGCCGGCAATACGGGGCTGTACCGGTCGCGTGCCGTGCGCCACCACATCATGCATCCATGGTTCGACCTGGCCATCGTGATCGTCAAGACGCCGTACAATAACTTGGACCAACTAGCCAACGCCACTAAGACGCGGCTTAAGTTGCGGCGACACGGGTAACGAACGTATTGTATTAGTATCTCGGGTTATTCGTTTAAACATAAAACACCAGTTTGCGGACTCCACATATTATATGCGTACGTAGTAGGTATAGAATCTCCAACCCTCATACGAAGAGCGGCAAAGGAGCAAGCAGGTGATCTCGTGGTAATCAATTAACGCTACCCACAGCAATACCCAAGGAGTTACATGGGCGGTGCACGCCTTTTTGGGTTTGAGCATGGTGGAATTGGTACTGGAAGAGAGGTTTAATATCCATTGAGTATAAAGATATACGCATTTAATAAAAGGTAAGCCAAAAGCCGTATTGGGGGATTATTTCCTACCTACAAAAAAGTGTCGGGTTCATGAACCTGGCCCTGTGACATCACTCTAAGACGTTTCAATGTAAGAGCATAGGCGACGACGACGACGAACCTACTCACCGGATCACCGCCAAGGTTAATGGAACCTTCGTAATATTGATAGACTACAAATATCACTGATTCTGTTTAAGAACACAATCGGATTGATTATTATTAGACCTGTTCACTGGCTGGCAGTGCCACAAAAACCAATTTTTTAATGTAATGGTCAGCCGTGACTGATTGCCCTTTTTGCTCTAACCAATTGAATGATTTATACATGCTGTGTTGTTGCAGGGTATATAAATGGATGAAGCATTATTTTGATGCTTTTGCATTAACTCGCAATTATGACTACAATATAAATAGAATTGCACGGAGTTTAAAAACCTACCATCATCCGATCTGGTACTTCTTCACTACAATGGTGCTGCCATCTGCATTGTTCATGCTGTTTTTTGTTTATGTCACATTCTACACAGGCAAAACACAAGAGGTCCCATATAAGCAATTGCGATATTCTAAGAAATTAACTCATGTGTAGTTTTAATTGTCTATGAATAATACACAATGATGTAATGTGAAAGTATTTTTATTATTAATTTATCTATCATACTTCTAAATCAAAATAATAAGAAATCTGTTGAGATTTCACCTAATATGCAATAAGGCAATTACTCTAAAGTATTGAAATGCCCTATGATTGATTAATGCAACATTTTATTCAGACTTCTGATCTAGTTTCCTCCTCCATACTTTGACTTTGCCCCTGAGCTCGCGAAGCCTTTTCATTTCATCCTTAAAATCTTGGTGTTCATCTCTGAATAAACCATACTCTCTGAGTTTGAGCATCAAGCTGTGCGTCTCGACGTGTCGAGGGTAATAGTGAATGATGTCTTCGTTAGTGTGCAACGGCCGTTCGGAGAACATTTTTACCACTTTCATGGATTTGGGATTGGTAGGAATTGCTACTTCACTAAATATTCTATTAGATAAGCGCTGCATGCGTCGTGCGTAGTTTGTCGACGCTTTGATTAATTGAGAATACTGTGCATAGTTTGTAGCCATGATTTATCTGTAACATAAAAGCGTTCGATGATAATAAAATGAAATGAAATAAAATAAGAAAATACAACTTAGGTATAACTACGGTATTTAATAAAATCCCTTGAAGATAATCTTCGGTGCATGGGAAACCCGCAGTGCCGATGGAGTTGAAGTGCGTAGCCAGTGATGAACAGTAATAATTAATTAATTATACTATGCAAAGACTAGGGAGTTAGGGGTCTCTAGTAACCTCACCCAAAAAACTCTTATGGTTGTGTCACGCTGCATTATACCGGTTTTATTAAAAATATTAGTCTTACCTTTCAAATTACAGCCAAATAAGTTTTCGATCAGCTGCAAACAGTAACATAAAATCATTTACCAAAGATAACTAATATTACTCTAATTGTTAGTTGTGTTATGTTATGTAGGTACTGAATAAAATTACTCGCTGTCACTGTCATAACACGACTACCAATAGTACCAATCATTGACATAAGAAATATAAGGACTTGAAATACCTACGAAACAAAGGTGCATACCTACAATCCAAAATTTCGCATAAGATGGCTGCCGTTACTAGGATTGTGCCGACTAAGTATTCAACGAGTATCGATACAATTTGAGTATAAGTTCTACGTAGGTATAGATTTAGGGATTAGCCAGCTGATTTACGGTATTTTTCTATGGGAAATCATCTAATGTCATCTCCGGCCCTTTTCGTGACAGACCGTTACTGACTAAAATCAACTCCTGTTCCTACTTTGCCGTCGGCCTAGCTAGAGCCCGGAACCCGGGGTTACCTAGGTCTCTTGATTGGCTAATGATTTTCTCAAGTCAAATTTGTATTCATATAATTCTACGGAAAGCGTCTTTTAAAAAAAATAGGACTGTGTTGATGAACAGCGTTTAGTGGAATGGTGAAATAGAAAAAGATAGTTTTTGTTAAATCCGCCGAAATATGGGGCCCCTTAATTGCGTATGTGCAACACCTGTCGAAATTTGTGATGTGCTCGCGCACAATTTCGGCTCGTCTAATTAAGCGATGATATCTTCGAAACTACGTTACCACAAAATAGATAAGTAGTGAAGTCAATCTTAGTGTTTGTATCTCACTTTTTATTATTAAGCTTGGTGGTCGCACTGGGATCGCCGGCAACGCCACTCTGTCAATCGCGCCCGGATAATTATAAAACATGATAATTTGAACTTCTACTTATGTAACTAAAACCAATACCAAAATACTGACGTCTTACTTTAGCCTTACTCAAAACTGAGGAAACATCCATTGCTAAAATAGATTATTTAGGATATTAAATGTTGAATTTTAAATGGGAGATTATATCGATACTTTTGTGGAATGGTACGTAACTATGCCATATTGACATATGATTGTAAACAACATTTTTTTGCAACATTTACACACACACACACACACACACACACACACACACACACACGGACACATACACACGCACACACACACACACACACACACATCCACATACACCCAAATACACGCACGCACACATACATTAAGTATAAATAAGTTTAATAAGTAAGAATACAACATGTGTACTTCAGTTTTAGTAATGAGCATAGATATAATACAAAACTAGATAATATGTACTGTATAATAAACCTCTCCAAACTCTATGCTGTGCCCTAACGGGTCCATATTTTTTTTTTTTTTTGTGTCGGTTTGGAAAATCCTCATGGAGACCCATCGCCCTCGGGGAAGGGCGAAGGCTACTGTCAGACTCTTACTGACTAAAAACCAACCCGGTGTTCCTCCACTTACCCATGTGTCGGAGGGGCGGGTATCGCCGAAGCATTCGTCGCAACCCCCCGACGGGTATTGGCCCGCCAGATGGTAAGGCTCCACTATGAGGCGCGCGCGGAACACGGCGCCGCCGCCTCGAGGCGTCTAGTGCGTCTGCTGCGGGAGGGGAGAGAGGAGGCAGCCTCTCTCTCCCCTTCCGCCGCCTCCACCCTGTAAAAGGTAGCGACGGTACTCCACCCTGACTCGCTCCCGACCATAATAGACACTACAGCCGGAAGCGAGAGATTTCCCGCAGCACCTACGGCCGCGACCAGGTCACGGCGCTGCTCGGCCCAAGCTGGGCATTCCGCCAACGTAAGCACCTGCGTCAGCCGGAAGCTGAGGGCGCCGTGGCTCCTATTGAGCCACTCCTCTAGAACGGGCCTTACCGCCTCTATAGCGGCGTGCCCTGCCGTGGGTTGCGCTAAACGCGTCTGCCACTCCGCCATTAAGGCCTGGCGGAGTTCTGCCCTGCGTGCCTCAACCTGTCGAGGCACCAGGCGCTCGCCCCGCTCGACTGCCTCCGCGCGCCACCAATAGAGCGACGCGAGGAGTTTTGCGTCGAGGTCCCAGGGCGGGGATCCGGCTAGGAGGCTCGCTGCCTCAAAGGATATCGTACGGTATCCCCTTATTATCCTGACGGCCATCGCGCGCTGTGGCCTTCGCAGCGCGGCGATGTTACGGGCCGTCAGGGCGTCCGCCCATACTGGCGCAGCGTATAACGCCATCGACCGTACGACCCCCATGTAGAGCCTCCGGCAGGAGGAGATGGCCCCCCCCTGGTTGGGCAGCAAGCACGATAGCGCAGCAGCGGCGCCCATCAACCGGGGAGCGAGCAGTGTAAAGTGCGGCCCGAAATTCCACCGACTGTCGAGAACGAGTCCGAGGTACTTCATCGTGGACTCAACAGCGATGGAAACCCCTCCTACTATAATGCTGGATCCTTGAGGCGGCTTCATCCTCGGCCCATGAAAACACAGGGCCTCCGATTTGTGCAATGCCACCTCTAAGCCCAGCCGCCGGATCCTACCCACGACGTGCGCGACACCAGCAGTCGCGCGTATGGCCGCCTGCCGGTACGACTTTCCACGCGCTGTAACTAGCGTATCGTCGGCGTAACAAATGACGCCGACGCCGTGGAGTAGCGCACCGCGCAGAGCCCAGTCGTAGCAAACGTTCCACAAGAGCGGACCCAACACCGATCCCTGCGGAACGCCGCACGACGTCTCTCGCCGACCCCATCCTTCTCGACCCGGGTACACCACCGACCTGTCCGACAAATAAGCCCCGACAATGCGTTGGAGGTAGCGTGGCACCCCGTGATACCGGAGCGCCTCTCGGATGGTACTCCAGGGTAAGGTGTTGAAAGCGTTAGCGATGTCGAGCGACACCGCCAAGACCACCTCACCCCGGGCGACTGCCTCCTCCGCCAGGACCTTTACGCGCATGATAGCGTCCACTGTGGAGCGCCCCTGGCGAAAACCATATTGGTTGTCCGCCAAATCCGGCCCCATCCTGGTCATGTGCTGGACGAGGCGGCCGGCGATGATTCGCTCGAAGATCTTACACACCTCGTCCAGCAACACGATCGGCCTGTACGCAGACGGGGAGTCTACGTCGAACTTATACTCAAATTGTATCGATACTCGTTAAATACTTAGTCGGCACAACCCTAGCAACGGCAGCCATCTTATGCGACATTTTGGATTGTAGGTATGCACCTTTTTTTCGTAGGTATTTCAAGTCCATATATTTCCTATGTCAATGACCAATACCTACCTTTTAATGTCAAATGTCAAAAAGACATTGTTTAATACTGTGCCTTTTCGTCTATTAGTTGAAGCATTATTAGACGCCTTACTAGACTTATTATTTTAACCAAAATATCCATCTATTCATATTTTTGCAGTTACTTCTACTTGCGATATCGTCGCCCTATATACGCCTTAATATGCCTAATTAAAAACTGCAATTAACTTTAATCTGTGGACACTAAGAAATGTCACTGCCTGCTTTGACATTTTTGATGCAGTCTGAGACTGATTTATGTATTGTCCAGTATTGTTACTTGTTAGGTTGTTTATCGATAGTTGTGTGGTTGACGGTTGTATTTGTATTTATGTTAATTCTTATTAGCTTATTATGATTCGGATTATTTAGTAATTAAAAATAAGTGAAGTTAGCTTTCTGAAATTTTAGCTTAGGTAGAAGTAAGGGTAGGAAGTTATACTAGCGATTTAAGGAGGTTAATTAGACATTATTCTGAATGTCTCGATTCGTAGCAGAGGTGCCGGAAGTTCTGGTAAAACCAGTAAGTATGACCTGGGCAGCTTAAGATTTTCCATCCAAACCATTCCAAGCTATTTTTCAGCCTATTTTTGTACAGCATGTACTATTCAGATCTTAGTGCACTGTATGTGCTTCGTTAAACTTGTAAGTAGACCCTGAGTAGCATGTTATATAAACGTCATTTATTGTAACATTGCAGGGCAAGATGATCAGCCTTTCATCTTCCAAAATGAAAGTGTTGCTAGTGGCAGTAATTATTGTGATGTATGTATATTTATTGATTTATTTCAAAACCATATACTTGAAAACAAAAAGACTGGATGAGATAATGGCTGTGGTAAGCATTAGCATAGTTTTTTTTAAATCCTGCAGTGGAATTAATAATAGGTCACATTAACAGCAGGCCAAACTGGCAATGTTAAAGGTCATAGGTAGCGAGTCACGTAATCTGAATGGGACCTTCATGTTTATACTTTTAATAGCTACTAGGTATACTTATAAAGTTAAGTTCTAATTTAAAATATAAATACATAATATGTATAACATAATGTTCTATTGTGATAAAATATTGCATTAAATTTATTAAACAATGAAAAAATATATTATCATGTAACATGAACAGCAAGCAAGAAAAATCTTTCACCTGTTTAAAAAAAATGGTTCGATGTCCAGACCCGATACAATAATTTGTGGATCACGCAAAGTGGTGTTCCATGCGCACATTAAACTCACATCAAGCACCTTCAGGTGTGCTAATATTGGTGTTTTTTTTTTGTGAGGGGAAAACCATCAAATGACTTTTTCCACCCAGGGCCGGGCGGGAGGAAGTGTCAGACTCTTACTGACTAAAAACCCCGGCTGAACATCAGCCCTATAGGGCCCCGTTTGTGGTGGTCTATTAGCTCTTTGAGGCGCGCGCGGAACGCTACGCGCCGTACGCTCGCGCCTGGTTCTGGTCGGGCGGCGAGCTGCCCTTACTCGCCGACCGCCGACCGCCGACCGCAGACCCGCGCTTACGGTGGCCGGAGATCGTCCCTTGAGGGATCAAGCGACGCCCGTAGTGGTGCCTATTGCGGCGGCTGGGGCGTGAGGAGGAGGATTGCTCTCTCACGCGGGCCGCCTCCCTCTTTGCGAGCATAACTGCTTCACAGAAGGAGGAGACGGCGTCCCAGTTCCTCTCACTCCGCACCATGGCCTCGACTAAGGCCGGGTGCGAGAGGTTGCCGCCGCCGCCGATCACTTCCCTGAGGACACGGCGGTGCTCAGCCCAGGCAGGGTATACCGCTGCTAGTCAAAAAAAAAGTCAAAAATCATTAATTTCAATTAGACCACAGTAGGCACTTTTGAACGTCAAGCAAGCAAAAAAGGAAAAAAGTATATAACAAGAGCTTTAAAATTAAGCGTGTCAGTCTGTCCATCTGTCCTCTAGTGAAGCTATTTGCTCGTTCCAAAGTGTAGATTCCTATGGAGAAGAACGAGCAAGAAACTCCATGGTTACTCTTTTTCAATTAGTTTTACAATACATTTCTTTGTTACATCATTTAGTTGGTTCTGATATGTGAGAACAATGTAACACTAATGTTCAGGCAAAAAGTACGAAAAAGAAGTGATCCTCAAGGACAACATATTTAGACAGCCTGGAGCTGACCAGTCCCAATAGGCGGCGCCCGTTCACGAACATGACACGCACGTACACCAGCACCGCCCAACTCAACAGTATTATAGGGAATTGGGCGATCCAGTGCCCGTGCCACCGCCAATGAGACCTCTGAGTGAGCATGACAGCTCCCAGCCGACACAAGTACCTATATTCTACAAGTCTTACTTAATTATAATAGCTAATATTGGTGTTGCAATCTGGTTGTTGCAGTAGTTGATCGTTTGTTGCTTCTGGTAATTCAGTAAACTCTAATGGGACTACCACTTGAGTTCTGATCCCTTAAACAGACACTCTGCTTCAGGGAACTCTTAACACTTTCCAAGTGTGCGATATCGAAGTACCTAAGCAACAAAAGACTAATATAATCAGATTCAAGTGGAAAGCTGTCTCCCGCTCTATATCCATCTATCACGCGATCGTAAAATTGGTGAGTGCCTTTGAAATGAATTGTGGGGCTAAATGTTTCTTATAAATGTTAATTGGTCAGGGTACTCGATTTTGCACTGAGTCACGACTTTTCTGTCTCTTTTCTCACGTCTTTTTCTCTTATTTCCGAAAAAAAGTGGAGCTACAATTTTATATTAATTATATTCATCACGCCGTTACTTTTACCTGTATGACGCCATGGCGTCTCTAGTCATTCCTGAAAGAGGGGTATTACCGCAACTTATCATGTGTGCATGGCCCTCGGTTGCGATAGACGTTTCTACCACTCTGCCGTGAGATCGCGCCGGTCGGAGCCCATTCCGCTACGCAGTAATTTGACAAGGCAGAGGAGTTTCGCCCCAGCGAACAAGCAACAAACAAATTGTAGACGCGCGCGAGCGCCTTCGGATCCCCTAGCGGTGATCCGGCAAGGAGGTTCGGCATCTCTCCGGAGGTTGTGTAATAGGGCCATGACCCTCGGGGACGCAACCAGCGCAAGAGCTGGCTGTCACGTCCAGTCACACCCACACGCGGGCCTCGTAGAGGGCCATTTGCGAAATATAACGCTGTGTGTGAAGCCGTGGTATCACTCCGCTCCGAGAAGCATGGCTCTCCTCCTTCGCCACATTTCTCCTGCCGTTAAAGCTTGTATCTGTCTGACATTATTTGACCTTATGAGCTGTATTGCTCTTGTTTTGCTATTATACAATAGAAATAAAGTTATAGTTGATACCAAACCCATTCGAGGCGTTTCCACGTCCTTCTATTCCGTGAAAATTTTGCAATCTAATATCACATTTGCAGGCATTGAAGACTGAAAGAGAATTGCTGGATGTTGATGCACTGGACAAGAAACTGGCAATGCAAATGGCACGCGTTGACCAGCTGTATGACGACTATTAGAGATAAGTGCCAACTCTTTACTCGATTCCTCGTATTTTACATGTTTAAATCGATAATAGCTGTTATTGTCTATTTTAATTTGATTAATCAATTGTCTAAAAGTAAAACGTGTGTTGGCATCGTTAACCCTTTGACCGCCACGCTAATAACGAGAAACCGTGCTCCCGACGCCAAGCAATAAATTCGTTGTATTATACCTATAAAAAAATAGTGATGGGAAACGCAAACCGATAAAACATCGATACATTTTGTTTGTGCATAGTTTACAAATAAAATAATGCTTATACAACTGAAGTTTTACTAATAATGAAATAAAAAAATATTTAGTTTATCATTATTAACCCTTAGACCGATAAAAAAAAACCTTTGAATCGATAAAACATCGATACATTGTGCTTGTGTACACGGTTTACAAATAAAATAATACTTTTACCATTGAAGATTTAGTTTATGATCAAATACCTTAAATTAGTGTATATGTATAATAAATGCCTCTGTAAATATTGATTTTGCATATAAAAATAACACATTACCCTATTTTCCCGTAACTAGTCGACGCTTTAAAGCGTCAATGGCGAAGGAGAGGGGTAATTTTGTCATAAAACGTAACATAGACAGTGATGTGATGATAGATTTATTAATAGTTGTCGATATTTATTATAATCAAAGTATGACAATAAGTTATGCGTTAGTGCAATATTTTTATTTCATGATACTCACGAAAACATGTAACACAAAGAGGCACTTTACAAATTTCACACCAAAATCTTGTATCTCGCCTTTTGCGTTTCAAATTACTACATAATTTACAACGTAATTTTTTCGAATCCGGTAAATATGCTGGCATGTGGCGTGCCGCATTTCCTATTAATCGTAATGGTTGGTCCATATTTCGTGAAGTCATCGGTAAGGTCTTGTCTCCTGCGTACTTTTGGATAATTTGTGTTACGACTGCCAGTTGGTACTTGGCAAAACGTAGTGTTTTGTTGTCTTGCAAAACTTTGTAGTAGTTGTAACCGTTTAGCAAATAGAGGTCAATTATATGAAAAAATAACTTTTTGTACCATTTCGTCACTTTTCGAATACTGTGTAAAGAACTTAACATCATGTCATTCAAGTCAATGATTCCCATGTGTTCGTTGTAATCTATAACACATTCGGGTTTCATTTTTGGTAAACCTGTGGACCGATCAATTTTTTCAGTAGGTCCCATTTGATCTTTATGCATAGTAGTGATCATGTACACATCTTTTTTGTCGTGCCATTTTAGAGCCATTATATTGGGAGCATATTTCACATCCCTCTCGCCTTTTTTCAGTTTCTTGAATTCAGGCATTTCTTTGCGATTACGTTTTACAGTTCCACAAGCACCTATATTTCGATTTAATAAAGAAATAAATAATTTGGGGCTGCTGTACCAGTTGTCCATATAAATTTGTCTATTCGAAAAGTAATATTTTTGTAAAAAGGTAATAACTATTGATCCACTTACACCTAGGTCTGCATCGCGTATTATTTCAGTTTCTAAACCAGTATATATGATAAAATCCAATATAATTCTCGTTTCTACATCACATAAGACAAACAGTTTAATGCCGAATCGATTACGCTTATTAGGTATATATTGTTTGATAATTAACCTTCCTTTAAATGGAACAATACTTTCATCAATACATAGCTTCTTGTACGGAATAAAATTAGATTGAAATTTTTGTCTTGCGTCATCTACCACTGTTATTATCTTTGACAATATTAGGTCATTGGCATGCCTTGGTCTTGGTTCAGAAAAATGCAACATTCCTAATATTGTCGTATAACGATTTCTACTCATTAGAGTTGTGTAAATTGGAGAATTCAATAGCGGATTTGTTGACCAATGCTCTTCAATCGTTAAGCGACTGTTTCTAGTCATTAACATAGTAATAGCCAAAAATATATACATTTCTGGAACGGTTACATCTTTCCAAGTCTGCAGCCTCGAGTGGTTCCTCAAATCCGTGTTTAGTATGAAGTAGCAATGATACCGATTAGTGTAGCGTATTATTGTTTTTATTAACTCTTCGTCCACGAACTTCTCAAAAACTGCTAATTGGTTTGACGATGATGTTAAGTTTAATGAAGGTGAAATACCACTACCAAAGTCATCAAAAAAAGGAGTTTCTATTCCAAATGGTTGTCTTGTCCATTGAATAGGAGGTGGTCCTGGTATGTTCTCAACTACATCACTTTCATCCTGAACATTTGGAGGATTTGATGCTGGGAGGTTCTCAGTTAGTACAGCCTAAAAAAGATAAATGAATATCAATTAAAATTAATTATTAAGGACAGTAGTCCTTAGACAGTAAACTTTAAATGATAATTATGAATATCCATTACTATGGATAATAAACGATTTTATTATGATTTATTATGGACAGCCTCGGTAGTCGAATAGTTTAGGTCGTTATTCCCACATAACACACACATTTGTGTTTTTGTGTCCGAGTGTAATTTGTACCCGTAATTCTTAGAGTACTCCGTGACACAGGGCGTAAGGGAGCTAAAAAACGCTAAACTAAATTTCGGGCATGCCGTCCAATCTCAGCGGAGTATAACTTGTAATGTTAGAAGTAGGTTTGTGAACTTAGAAATGACTCACCTCAAATTCATCTTCAATTTCACTGTCAGATGCAGATTCAATTTCGATTCCATCATCGACACCTTCTAAAATACGAAGGAGCTCCTCGTGATCCATATTTATCTTTAATAAAAACGCGTAACACAAAACGATCTGCTAGTGAAATACTTATTGCAGTTATAATAATAATTTGTCTTGAGGGTACATCGATAAAATGTTATTTTTTCCTACCGTCAAATCCCAACACTATAACAACCAACGTTCTCGCTTGTGACGTCATAGGCGGACGCTTTAAGTCGTCAACGGCGTTCATGACATAGAAAAATGTGTGATTATTAGTAATGTTCGAATAAGTTGTCGATGTTTATTTAAGTAAAGGGAAAACTATAATGTTACAAGGAAACTAAGTACCTAGGTAAATAAATTATATTTATAAATCAATGTATGAAGGTACTGCAAACAAATATACCTACTTAATACATATTAGTTAGAAACTAGGCACTATGTTAAATAATAAATATTATATAATATATTGAAAAAAAAACTGTATTAATAATATTCTTTATTTTTTTCATCTTCAAACATATCGAAACCTACTGTTTCTCTGTGTCTGATAAATCTATGTTTATTTCGTCAAAGTGAGCGTTCTTTGCATGCTCTAAAAAATTCAACATTTTTATGTAGCAACGTGAACGAATACACGGTTTAATATACATGAATTCTTCATTTAGTAATTGACAATAATAGTAGTTCCTTTTATCATCACGTTCATATTTGTTACATTCTAAACATGGTCTTGTGATATTTTTTTCTATATTAGTATGTTGAGAAGTTGCAGCTGATGTGGGCTTATGTTTGGCTTGTGTTTGAGCAACTTGGGGTAGGATGCTCGGCGATTGCTCTCTTGGGCGCTTCAAATCTGTGTAAAATCAGTAAGCGATACAAATAATAATATATATTTTTTCGTAAAATTATGTTTAATTAATACGTTACACATGTTGGCTATACTTAAGTAGTCTTAGAGTTAGGAATTTTATTTATAATACCTATTATCACTTTTGATGTATCGACATTCGAATGGTGGGCCACTATTTCAAAATTATTAAATATTTTGACTCGAGGAATAATATTTTTTCAAGCAAATGCGGTACATACTGTATGCTAATTATATTTTTACTATCAATTTAAAGAAATGTAAATCAAAGAAAAATAACGTAAACTTACCAGTCTTCTTCTCCATTACGGTTCAAAACGCAGCTTCAAATTTATGCGGAAACAGTAATAATAATATGCTTGTCAACCAAAAATACACAGAGCCGTTTACACGCCTCGCTTTCGACAGTTAGTGTAAAATAATATATGACGTAAAAATCTTGACTGGCACCATTTTTGAAACTACCGACCTATTATTTTTTTTTTTCATTCGAGGGTAGTCACAACACTAGTCGACGCTTTAAGGCGTCGTTGGCGGTGTGAGTGTAAACTATATAAGTAAATTTTTTGATGAGTTAATTTTTAGTATTACGTGTCCAATTATACTATAGCTCAATGTTTTAATGCATAATTATAGTAGTCGAAGTCAATATGAAGAGTTTTAAATATTCCTGATTCAGAAAATTAACATTAGCTAAGTTTTATTCGTCATTAAAAGTTGAAATGCGATGGACGCTTTAAGACGTCATTGGCGTCTCGATCAAGTTATTGAATGACGCTTTAAAGCGTCTTTGGCGGTCAAAGGGTTAAGTAATAAACAAAACAGAACCAATTAGACGTACAACAATTCGTTTTGCTTTTATCTGGCGGATGGTATTCTTCGCCAGTCGCAGGTAAAGACGAATGCCGGAGCAACACTCCTGCGCATGCGCCACCTACCGGCTGGCCAGATAACTTGCTCTGTTAACATTTACTTGGTTTGTCTATCGATGTAATAATATGGCGAGATCCGCGGGCTCGCGCTATTTTATAATCGTCCTCGTTGTTCATTACAGGGTAACGGATATTGCCAGCCAGTTATGTACTGTATCGGAATTCGAGTGACACTATTTTGACCAAA
The DNA here is from genome assembly GCA_902829305.4 of Spodoptera exigua. Taxonomy (NCBI): domain Eukaryota; kingdom Metazoa; phylum Arthropoda; class Insecta; order Lepidoptera; family Noctuidae; genus Spodoptera; species Spodoptera exigua. Next base: position 15,994,094 of record LR824607.2, on the reverse strand, counting down.
CTACATGGAGTGGGGGTAGTTGTAAATCTGATTAGGTTATTGCAGCAATCTAGTTGTTATACTTCGGGCGACCAGTCAATGCACAATGATTGCGCGCGTGTTTACCTCCTTACTTCTCCTGACCTACCCTAACCCCAATATTTCAGCGTAATTTATACGGTTTGAGTATTGGAAGTCCCTACTGTTTGCTTTAGAAACGAAACAATTTGCTTATGAACGAATTAATAACAAAAATTGCAATTTGTAGAGAAAATATAATTGTAGCATGTTTTTTTAACTTTGTCCCATCCTTGTGTTTTCTCTTGTGTCGTGAGTGCGTTTACAAACATACAATTTCACATGCACATCACACCCAGACACGGAACAACAATTTGTGGATCACACAAAGAGTTGTTCCGTGCGGGAATCGAACACGCGACACGTAGCGCGACAGCCAGTTGTCCGGCCACCGTGCAAGTCAATTATTGAGTGCAGTCAAATACTGAGATGTTTGTGGCCATGAAGTGCAATAACTGCAGCCTCAGCACGGACCATTGTCAAATTGGTATACGTTAAGGTGGCGAGTCGTCCGAACATGCCGTGTCCACTACACACAGCTCACACAAACATCTGAAAAATTTTTATTCCTATATAATGAAGTTAATAAATATAAAGTAGATGAAAAAATTGTGAAAACTAATTAAGAGGAATATAAATATAAAGTGACATTATGTTCAATAAATAAGTAATAATCTTTAAGTATGAAATTGCAGTTTTGTATGAAAAAATTAACTTGTTTTTCATGTATGTATTTTTTATTTGTAATTAATCTAAGTAATCACCCATGCAATCTATGCATATTTGCCAAGTTCAGTTTACAGTAATGCGCTATGGCGAATATAGAAGGTATAAGTTTTTTATGTCAATGGTCGGCAACCGAGTAGAGACATTACCAAGTGGTAAGCAATCAGCGCCGCCCATGGCCACTCGCAATTCCAAAGGAGTACTAGTACAAGTCCGTTGTCCTATTTACCTATGTTGCAATAAGAGTTTAAATCCCCTATAATTAGTAATATATAATACATAATCTTCAGTTTATGTAAGTAAAAACGAAAACTAGAGACTATATGTGGTAACCTGAATTGAATGTATTCCTGTTAGTCTATTTATTTGAATAGAGAAATAAACACATTCATTTATATGACGTAGTTTTATTTGCAATGTCGAGATCATTCCGGCGGTTGTTGCAAGCAAAGACAGCTTTAGAATGTGCGAGAGGTAACATCAGACGCGGTGCAGTAAGCAGTAGCTGCCTACCACAATTTACAATATTTTCATCTTTCTAAAAAAAGTACAAAATTCTATTCTATACATATAAATAAATAAGATTGTGATGATAATTTTATAAGCGTGTGAGTGAAGCATTTGTAATGGACTGTGGAAATAACAAACATAAAATAATCACAGACGTATAACTTGAAATTTGGCACACGCACAGGATACACTTTACTTATTATCAACATACCACGCGGGCGGAAGCTAGTACCAGTTCAAAATAATTTTCCTAGAAAGTATTTATAAATTTTACTTCCGAGACTTCCTATATCTATTTTCTAAACTTATGTTTCGAAAACTGCACGGGGCAGGGGACGCATGTTTAAAAATTTTTGGAGCGATTATTTCCGTAAATACAAACATTAGAATAATAAACCCTATTATTAGGTACTATTTTTCTATTAATTTCGCAATTTGTTTTTGTGACATAATTTTGTCGGTGCTATTTTATGTGAGACCAGTACCTAAATATAAAAAATTCGTGTCACGTGTTTGTCCGCGATGGACTCCTAAAGTACTAAACCGATTTTAAATTTGATGTGCATTCCGTGTGCATTTTGATCCAACTTGAAAGATAGGATAGCTTACATCTCAATTTATAGCCACTTTATTATTTTGCCTCGGCCACAGCAACGCGTGGCTGGGCCTGTTAGTTATATTATAAAATTCAAGTAGGATTTCTATTGTTGTTTCGTCTGCTGCTGCCTTATAAGTCTGTAGAAGTCAAATAATATATTTTAGTTAAACGTGCGACCTAAGTACTAGAACTATAAAGGCGCGTGTAGGAGCAGAGTGGGCTAGCGATGCAGCAGCGGGCGGCAGACGGGCGCGGCGCCGGGCCCGCGCTCCAGCACGGCGTCGGGCGCGCACTGCCAGGGGTCGGCCGACGCGCGCTGCCAGCGCAGCAAGCGCGCGCGCAGCCCCGCCTCCACGCGCGCCAGCGCCGGCTTGCCTGCGCGCCACCACACGGTTAGCTCGGCGGCATGGGGCCAGCTTGTCGCTTGTGCGACCCATGTACTTACCGTGCAAGTTTCTGGTCTCCGCGGGATCAGCGCGGATGTCGTAGAGCTCCCACTGCGGGCGATAATAGTACTGCTCGAGGGTCTTGTACCACGGCAGGGGCTGCTTACTCGCCGTGCGGTTCAACAGGTCCTGTGTCGCAGTCCACGGACATTCATTAAAAAAAAGTGGCAACACTCCAACTATTTCTAAGTTGGTATTAAATCAATGTAGACTCGCCTGGAAAGTAGGTGAAACGTAAAGATCCTGGTCTATCGGAAAAGGCATTCCAAAGTTAAGGTTGTGTATAAGTTTGTACCGCCGCGTGCGCACTGCTCTCATGGGATAGTACATGGTGACCTCGTGATGGGTCTGCGACGCGAACACGGCGTCGTCCTCGGAGTACGGGGGCTCTGCAACAATAGGCGAACACACCTCAGCCACACGTAGGTACCTGACTCATCAATAACAACAATGCAACTGCGCAACAATTAGACTCACACGACAGTAGGTAGGCGCCGACCTACTGTCATGCGAGTCTAATTGTTGCGCAGATTGCTAACTGACCTTTTTCTAAAATGGGAAGCAAGCTCTTAGCAGTGTCGGTCTGTGATATATCATTGGTCTCTTGCGGGAACGGGATGCCGAACCAGTCCAGCACTGTAGGCATGACGTCCAGCAGGCTGACCATCGCAAAAGATGCTTCATTCTTCCTGGATCGCGGGCGCGGCGAGGAAATGATCAACGGCTCGCGGAGCCCCGGGTCGTACATGTTAGTGCGGCCGGACGGGAACGGGATGCCGTTGTCCGACGAGTATATAACGAGAGTGTCTTCTGCGTGGCCCGCGCTTTGTAATTCCTGGAGCACCAGCCCTACACCTGTTGAAGGAAGGCGTGTGAGATATCTCCCGGTTCTGGTCGGACGTACGGTTGTCGCGGCGCACGGCGGTACCTTGATCCAGCCGCGATATAGTTGTGTACTGTGCCGCGATGTCTCTCCGAGCTGCTTCCGTGTCCTGCGCATCATAAAACGTTATCTGCTTAATGTCATGGCCACTTCGTAGTTGTGTAGGTATCTGACCTAGTCCAGAGTAGTCGCATTTTGTGAAATGGCTTACTGGCTATTGAGTACATTATGGAGAGGTTTGGGCTCACCGCTATGATTCAAGACCGTTTCTCGATGTGAACAGTTCACGCGATTACCTACTTCATGATGTGGTCAAACAACCTCTTTGAGGGGTGACTAGAGAGACGCAATGGCGTCCTCACCTTCCACTTGACTCAGCTGCTTAGATACCGGGCACTGCAGCTTCGGTAGGTTCCTGTTTCGCATCCGGCGGGAGGAAACGTCCTAGTGTCGTCATTATGATGACCACCCAGAAGACACGGTGGAACATATGGTGTGCCGTTGGGGCTGTGTACTCAGGGAAGTGACGGCAATAGCGGCGCGGAGTAAGAGGAGCTGGGAAGCCGTTTCCTCTTTGTACGAAGCAGTCGTGCTCGCACCCCAGCCGCCGCAGTAGGCGACACTCCGGGTGTCGGAGACCGAGCACGATCTCCGGCCACCGTAAGCGGTGGGTCTGCGGTCGGCAAGTAAGGGTAGCTCGCCGCCTGACTACAACCAGACCCGAACGCAGCGCGTTGCGATCAAAGAGCCAATTAACACATCACCACAGACGGGGCCCTGCAAGGGCTGATGTTGAGCCGGGGTTGCGGGGTCAATCAGGCACCACGGCATCGACGGCGGGAGAAGTCATTCGATAATTTTCGTTGCACGTAAAAACCAATACAATGTAGCCATCACCATCAGCCACCAAGTTTGTAATAAATTACAAAATGTAAAGTGCACGGGTACTAAATACCTAATATATGTAGTACATACAAAGCATCTAATTATAAGCCGGCCTAGTCATAACATAAAATGCGACCATAGCATGACATTCAAATTGTGTTTATCTTTGAAATGTTTGAGTTTTATTCTTGTATCAGTAAAATTGTGACTCCTCTGGTATTCCAGCACATAACATGCTTCCTCATCCAGCTGCGAAGCTACCTGTACTCGAACACCTACAGCCCGCTGTGGGTCCGCCTCGCCATTACCTGTATGAAGTACGGCAGTTGCACTTGCTCCCATTGGTAGTAAATAGGATGCCAGTCCGGTATAAGGCCCATGCCCTCTTCGCCGGAACCGAATCGTTCACAGAACGGACCAAACTGCGGGTCCGTGTGACCGCACCGGTGCGGGTCGTGGAAACTTATGTAAAGTAGAAACGGCCTGCAAATAAATAAGCATATGTAAGCAACCAGTTGCATATAAATATAGTAAATACCATTTCGAATATACATTATAGGTAATTATTAAAATGAAGAAACAGCTTCACTCGAAATATATTTACTGACTAGGCAGTATCTACCTACACACCGACCGCAGCATTGTGTTTCGCTGTGTGCGTGAGGTTACTGGAGGCTCAATGCAACCCTCTCCTCCATCCCTTCCTGATCCTTAAATATTTGAAACCCTCATCCTCAAAGGCCAGCAACGCACTCATAACTCCTTTGGTGTTGGGTGTCAATAGGGGCGCCGATTACTTACAATCAGGTAATCCGTCTGATCGTTAGGCGACCTATCTAAAATAGTATGTAGGTTGTCTATTTTTACGAATATTCTGGAAAAACAAAAAAGCCGGTTTTGGCTTTTTTGTTTTATCAAAAGCTTTATAGAACAAACTTATATGAATAGTCGTTACATAAATTGCTATTAGTAATACGTTAAAATAATTGTTACTTTTGGTCGCGGTTAGCTTTAGCGAGGAACTCCCTGGTGAGCAGCTTAATGTGTGTGATGTTCCGGCCGACCTGGTTCACGTGGTTGTTCTCCTCTGTCTGCTCGTAATCAAACTTATACTGTGCAGCTGGGCCGACGTCCTTCTTACCGATGATACCTGACGAATAACGGCTTAAGTCAGCTTTCCAAAAACATTTCACTCAATATCATCAGGACAGATATGATTACTACTTAGTACTTACTAAATGACATTGTTCAGGAACATCTCATGCCGCGGCTTGCCACTGTACTGCGTACCTTCGAGAACGTTCGAATAATAATAATTGACTGCTCAGTTGACGTAGTGGCTTGGCAACCGGTTGTTATGCAACAACGGGTCGTGGGTTCGATTTCCGTACGGAACAATTCTTTGTGTGATCCACAAATTGTTATTACGAGTCTGTGTGGTATGTGTATGTTGTATGTTAGTAGATACCAACGATATACGTTTTTTAAAAAGAAAATAATAGAATAGCAATAACTAGAACACTCGCTCCTCCGAGGGAGTCCAGGATATAGCTACCACTTTATTCATAACTTCATATTTCGTTTTCTCTTTCGCAAGAAACCAAATTATGAGTATTTACATATACATATAATATAAACACAGATGTATAAACGAACCGGTGGTGACATTGTGCGCGCTCAGCAGGTTCGGCAGGCTGGTGACGGTGTCGAAGGAGCTGAAGTGGTGCACGGTGCGGTGCAGCCCGTACATGCCGTTCTGGTGGCTCGGCGTGCCCGTCAGCAGGGCGGCGCGGCTGCGCGGTCAAACGGTAACAATTCTATCACAACGGCAAGATAACATTATGCGTTACAAGCTATTCCTATATATTATTGTACCTACATACATACAACATCAAGTTTGTCGATCAGTGTCAATGTGGATGAAGGCTTTTTGTTTTGGTGGCCGGTTGGAAAGTCCTCATGGAGACCCAACGACCTCGGGGAAGGGCGAAGGCTACTGTCAGACTCTTACTGACTAAAAACCAACCGTTCCTCCATTTATCGCTGAAGCATTCCTCACATCCCCCGACGGGTATTTGCCCGCCAGACAGTCAGGCGGGCCCCGTCACCCACCGCGGCCCGCGGCCCTCACCCCGACCTCAGGACTTCACAATGAGGCGCGCGCGGAACACGGCGCTGCGGCCACCCTACGACGTACAGTGCTTCTGCTGCGGAAGGGGAGAAAGGAGGCAGCCTCTCTTTCCCTTTCTGCCGCCTGCTTTGCGAGCATGTGGATGATGCCACCATCGGTTACCTATAGCCGATTTTAACCATTTTATGGTATATAGCATGAGTAGGTACTTCTTTGATACATTTCATAAATAATAATTTTAACTTTAGTCTAAAATCAAATATACTGGACCGCATCTGCCAGCGCTTCCATAGCGAACAAGGAGTGGCGCCGCTGATTACTGGGCATCAGGTCAGCAAGCCATCATGGCATGCCATAAACGAGATGTCGTGAGTGTTTTCCTAATTATTTGATGCTATTCAAATAGTTCAATACGTTAAGAGTTAATGTTTAAACAGAGTCTTGCTCGCGACCTTGGAGAGCAGCTGCTGACTGAAGTGAAGGCATTGTTAAAGACCACACCCCGCTTTGCAAGAGCATCGATGTTCGGAGTTTGGCATATCTTGTTCATGTACGCGCCGAGCTCGAACCCTCCATCATCCGCTGTAAATAATTAGTACACTTCGTAAGAGTAGGTAAAACTAGTAGAGCCTTTCTCAATATAGACGTGAGTAACCCGCGATTTTAAGTTAATTTAGTATGTCTCACGATAGTTATTATCAAACACAGGTACGTACATAGCCGTATTACATCCCCGCCCTCGTTTCTGGGCAGTGGCTATTGTTGGTAACCGGTGACGTAATCGACTAGGTACTTCCATTAAAAGTCTCATTAAAATGTTGCAATTAACACTATTACACCAGAAATCTAAAACATTTCGACAACATGATGTAAAATCGCGATGCACTGTTAGATCTGCCTAAGGTGTCTCTATGTTTGCTTTAGACCATTTTATTACATTCAGCCAGACTTGTCCAATAAAAGCTTTAATATATTAAGGTAAGTTCATTTAAAATGATGTTTATAAATATGTTGTAAGTAATTCATGTAAGTTATAACACTTATTTATATCAAACTAGATCTTTTACCCGCGGCGTTCGCTCCCGTCACGGAATAGAAAATACAGTAGGTACAACACAATACTCAATACAATACTTAATTTTATGTTCTGTGGCTCCCGTCATTTGACTACCTACCCTTACTCTACCTACCTACCCTACTCTAAGGTTATTTTTTACAAAATAGGTTATTTTTTTACAAAATAAATGATAAGTATTGAAAACTTAGTAATAATTTTGATCCGACAGACAAACTTTGTTTTGTCGGTCATTTTTTTTCCTCGTAGAACTTAAAATGTACCTTTTTAATAAATAAATAATAAATACAAAAATGTCATAGCATACATATTTATAAACATTATTTTTAAATGAACTTTGAATATTTGTCATAAAACAGAAATTAGTATAATTATGTTTTAATTACCTATTTTATTTTACATTAATTATATATATATGTATTTCATAAGTGATTCATTTAGTTTACACCAAGGCGAGTTTCTCGTCAGATAACAAGATTATGGTTATTGTTCCAGATTCTAAAAGACTGAAGTTGTTTCCTTATGTCGTACCGTCTCAGAATATTCCTTAAATAACCCCCGATAAAGAAGTACCATTAGAAAAAAGCACTCAAATAAATTTTCTTCCTATGTGGAAAGAAGATAGATCAGCTTAAAGCAATTAACCCTCTTAGATTTACTCAGTAGTGAAAGATATTGACAGCGTAATTATTGTCTTAGGTATCATTTTTCAATCTTATATACTATAAAAATGGATCGCAAAATGTGTTGGTAAGCGCATAACTCAACAACGCCTGGACCAATTTTGCTAATTCTTTTTTGTTGTGTTTGTTAGCGTCAGGAGAATGTTCTTAACAAAGAAAATATTATAATAGTAGAGGGGAAGATCAGGAAAAAATGACCCTTTGATAGCAAGATAGTTGGACCCGTGCGAAGCGGGGGGGGGGGGGGGGGGCGCTAGTGATTAGATAAAAGTCAACTGTGGAATAATAACGATGCTTTCGTGTCAGAATGTTTGTATAAGATAGTGACAGCAACAATTTTATTCCTCAGATAACATTTATCTCAATATTGAAAAATCAGCCCTTAAACAGCAAAATGCCACTTAAATCTGATTTTTATTTATAATTTATTTTTTCCCTGACGTTAATGTAGATATAAAATTAATGTGTCTGGCGCGACGCTACACGTCATTAATGTATTTCCACCTTTATAGGTAGTGACATTTAGTACTTGACACATTCACAGTCACAGAACTCTTGTACAATACAAATATACTGACTAATCGTCATAGATTTGGTCTGTGCTAATAATATAAAATAAATCTAATAAATTCTCGTAGGTACATCTGTGTAGCTGTTTGCCATCCCAAAAAAAGCTATTACCTAGCTGTCATTCACTGTCAGTCTGATGTGTTCGATCGAATATGATTACCTCGTAAAATACATAAAGACTATAATCATTTTGTTACTCACCCAAGAGTATAAGAACATTTCCTGATGTAGCTGCTTTATCAGATAATACGGTATCAGTGATAAAGAAACAAATTATCAGGTTGTAAACAGTACTCGTTTTATACGCCATGTTTACCGCCCGCCAACCTTACGGTTGTCAGCTGATAACTGGCAGATATTTGACGTGTCCAGTGAAGTGTTGGCGGTCAGCGGTACGGTACTACGGTGCACACTCACAGAGTAAACTAGTTATTGCTTCGGTGGTAGAGCTATTCGGCGTAAAGCAGTGCGTGTGGTTGGCGACGTAGTGTCCTACATAAAGACCGGCTTTAAAATTCTCCGATTGCCTCCAAAATTTAAATTTATTGTAATCGTCTAATAAGAAAATACATTTTCACGATCATGTCTAGCCGGCAGTCTGTTTTGTATCTTTTCGATGTGGATGGCACCCTGACTAAACCGCGGCAAGTTATAACAGAAGAACTGAAGGACTTCTTGTTAGATAAGGTGAAATCTAAAGTGAGTGTGGGACTCGTCAGTGGATCTGATTATGTTAAAATAGCTGAACAAATGGACGGGGCGGAAGTGGCAGCTAAGTTTGACTATGTTTTTTGTGAGAACGGTGTGGTTCAGTACCGCAATGGTAAGCTGATCAGTTCTGAAAGTATCCTGAGCCACCTAGGAGAGAAGTTGTTGCAAAGAGTCATCAATTTCTCACTTGGATATATGTCAAAGATTGAGTTACCAGCTAAGCGTGGTAACTTTGTTGAATTCAGATCAAGCATGATTAACATTTGCCCAGTGGGACGGTCTTGCAGCCAGTCTGAGCGAGAAGAGTTTGTTAAGTATGATACCATTCACTCCATTAGACAAAAATTTGTTGATGCATTGAAGACTGAATTTGAAGGTTCAGGTTTGACATTTGCACTCGGTGGCCAAATCAGTGTGGATGTGTTCCCTACGGGCTGGGACAAGACTTACTGCCTTAATCATGTAGCAGACCAGCACTTTGAACAAATACACTTTTTTGGAGATAAAACAATGGCTGGTGGTAATGACTATGAGATCTACAATGACCCACGGACAATTGGTCATAAAGTTATATCTCCAGATGACACCAAAGAACAAGTAGTTAGGTGCCTCAATATTTAATAAAATAAATAAATTACATTCTTGTCAATCACTTTAATAAATATTTTTATATTTCAAATGAATTTGTATTCTATAACAATGTTAATAATAATAAATATTAATGAAACAATATACAGTATACTACTCTGTGATTGTGATATCAATTATTGAGATACAGACAAGATGATTCCAATAGTGCTGGCTGACCTGTAATAACCTCATGATATGTATTTTGTTATCTAAAAAGAATATAAGATGTTTTTTTTGGTTTGTTTTTTTGTAACTGAAGTTTTTTTTCTTTCTCTATTAGAAAGCTACATTACTGTAAAGGAAAATAGGATAGGTGTCATTTTGTGGAATTCAAATACAGATTTGTTTAAAAAAAAGATGTTTGTACCTAAATGTAGTGGTTACATACTCTTTGGTAAATATAACCACTCCGCTCCCGACATCACATGATCGAAACCTACCAAAAAGCAAGCCAATTGTTTAAAAATAAAAACAAACTGTAGGGTTTGCGCAGATCTATCGATTCCCGCACGGAACAATCCTTGTGTGATCCACAAATTGTTGTTCCGGGTTCGGGTGTGGTGTGTATGTGAAATTGTATGTTTGTAAACGCACCTACAACACAGGAGATAAGCCTAGTGTAGGCCAAAGTATTTAGGTATAAAAAAAAACTCGCCGTGAAGAATATTAAACGAATGTATTTGATTTGAGTTGGATTTGAGAACTGAGATTTATTCTGCGAAAGCGTGCTATCCGAGCGATATATAACTTGCCCCGTCGTGAATCTTTGAGAGAACTTATCCTTACGGTGCCTTGTCAGTTTATATATTTATTTATTATAAGGTAGGCTCACCTCAGCTTATGTATACAAAGTGGTTTAAAGTTAAAGTATTGGTTATAGGCAGTAGGTCATATACTTACATTAGCCAGTTACGAGCTAACCAACATTCTAAAAATTATGCGTTTATACAGTGAAAATATATAGAAATTAAAACTAAAACTAATTAAATTGACGTAGGTAAGAGGCGATTAATGGTAGGGGCGGTAGGTATTTCTATTCCGTGGGTATATCATTAATAAACAGAGAAAAAAGGATCGGTACAATATGGGAACCTTGAGGAAGCCAGAATCTACATAATATGGATAGGATTCGTATCCGTTGATGACTAGGATTTGTGATCTGCGATGTAAATACGATGAGAACCAATTCAGTAACGAGCCATACGTATTCCATTGTAGTGCAATTTCAGCAAAAGCAAAGAATGATCGACGTTCTCGAACGCGTTAGAAAAATCGGCGAAGATAGCATCGATCTCAGATCTTTGATCTACCAGGGCAAGATTTGTATCTACGCTGCGACCAGCCTTGAAACCATGTTGGCAAGGCGAAATAACTTTGTTTAGATAGCGCGTGATGATGGGACATACCAGGGGTTCAAAGAATTTGGCAAAACAGGACAGAATGGATATAGGTCTATAGTTTCTAGCGTTTAATGGGTCGCCTTTTTTTATAAATGGTAACTATTTTGACACTTTTCCGTATGGTAGGGAAGACTCCTTCAGTAGGTAAGCGAGGAGATAAAAATCAGTTTCAGTGGTAAAACTTTACCGCAATGCTTAATAAAAGATGGTGGTATAGCATCAGGCCCTGGGCCTTTAGTGGAGTCGAGCTGTTTAAGGATTTTTAGAACTTCTCTTTCAGTAAAGTCAATTTTGTTTAGAATAGTCCGTCATAGATATTAGTAGTAGGTTCAAGACTGAAAACTGATTTAAATTGATCTTGATTTGAATTGATTGATTAGCTATCGAAGGACCGTCACTGGCTATCTGGCGAATATATGAAAATATTACCTACACAATTTTAATACTAGAGGCAAAGGCTGGCCGAAGTACAGAAATCCTTTATGGAGGCTGTGTAAATTGTTACAATAAAATTCTAAGTAGTGTATTAAATTTTAATGAAATAAAATTTAAAACTTAGGTATATTAAACGCGAATTGTGTAGACATGCATACTTACTACAAACTTTCAGATGCTATTGACAGCGCGTTGGTTCGGCTCCACTGGACAATACTCAAATATATATAGCCAGTAGTTACTAAATTTCTTAAAGTTAAAGAATCCTTGAATGAGTTTATATAGAAGCATTCTTTTAAATTGTGAGTACGCATATGTGAGTGCCATGTTCGAGACGACAAAAGATTAAAATTTAATGATAGATCCCATCATTTTTATACCTCATTTATTTACTAAGTACTATTCACTAACAATGCAGAGACACTGCATTGTTAGTGAATTGTAAAACAAATAATAATTTAAGAGTAACAATGAAGTTTCTTGCTAGTTCTTCTCCATTCGAAACTTTATTGTCCTAGCTTCTCTGACAGACTACTGTTCTACTTTGACGTTTCAAAAGTACCTACGTTATAATAGGATGGGGTGAATAAAGACAAAAGAGGGGTGAATAAATAGGTACTAGGAAAATTCGCCAATATCTATTTACCCCTTTCGTGTATCTATTCACCCCACAAATTCTATTCACCCCGTTTTACATACCTATTTATTGTTTAGTTGGAATAAATGATTTTGATTTGATGTGAGAAATGTTCCTAGAATCCTTATCTTCAACTTGGTCAAAGATGTTACAGATGGTTGATGGTGGATGGTTATGATAAACTTGTGCTTATACATACGTTGTCCAGTGGATAACTTAGACCAATACTTAGGTACCTTAATTGTTTTCATCTTTGTTCCGCATGGCAGTAACCATCATTGGGAGTTCTGGCTCACCGGATGTCCAGCGTAAGTATGTACATACCTACACCCGTGTCTGTGTAATTAGTTAGAGCCGTGAGCCCGGGTTATGTTAGACGTGACGTTTTGCGGTCATTTCGAAAGATCAAAGTTGTTTAAGAATGGTAGGTACAATGTATTCGTGTTGGGTGTTACTAAGTTGTGATGGTGGTGCATGGTCTCACGGTGGACGGATACGTGATAAGCACTTCTCAGTGTTTATCGCGGCTTCACCTATACTACTACTATACCAGTATTAGCTTGACTAATTGATTTTTTAGATTATCTGTGAGCGGCCCCAGTCGCCGGAAGAAAATTATTTATAGTTTACGAATCCGGCTACAGGGACTGCGGTCCGAGTTTTTATGGTCCCATTCGCCGGAAGCCTCAAACAAAGTACTTACCTATTTGTACATAATTTTAATATACAAAACTATTAAAACGCAACGCGGGAAACCCTACTTGGAAGGTAATTTGCGCCACCTATTGGGACTGGTCATCTCCAGGTTGTCTAAATATGTTGTCCTTGAGGTTAACTTCTTTTTCAGATTCTTTGCACATTAGTGTTACAATGTTCATACATATCAGAACCGACTAAATAATGTAACAAAGAAATGAAATTTAAAACTGATTGAAAAAGAGTAACCATGGAGTTTCTTGCTCGTTCTTCTCCATAGGAATCTACACTTTGGAACGAGCAAATAGCTTCACTAGAGGACAGACGGACAGACTGATGCGCCAAAGATAAAGCTCTTCAAAAGTGCAGTACTGTGGTCTAATTGAAATAAATGATTTTGACTTTTTACCCGACTACGGCAAAGCAAAAGGTGGGTTATGATTTTGACAGGCTATGTATGTATGGATGTATGTTCATCTGTTCCCTCGTAACTTCTAAACTAGTTATCAGAATTCGACATATGACATATCATTAGAAACGCCTTAATTGTCCGCTGGTTATATGCTACATGAGGTATCACAAAATCTAATGTGGCGTCCTCTAGCGGACAAAACAACCAGAGTAAAAAAATAAAGTTAAGATAATTATAGGTACCGTGTTTGGTATCATTTTAAAGCGCTTTACTTGTACATTTTGAATATATATATCTAGCATTTGCTTGTGACTTTGCCTGTACTCATGGGCTGTTTGCATATAATAGCTGGTGCTGCAAAATGCCACCTAGCGACTTGTGATTCAGTGGAAAGGCGTGCGAAGAGGCTGATTGGTGATCCAGATTTGGTTGGGTCCAATCTTCAAAGTCTTGAGCACAGGCGCAGAGTAGCCAGCCTTGCGGTTTTCTACAGGATGCATTTTGGAGAGTGTGCGCAGCACGATTTGATTCCGCAATCCCATTTTCACCTTCGGACATCCCGGCGTACGACAAATATCCACCCTTACGTTGTTGACTAAGCGTTTTGCCTCGTCATTTATACCGCGGTCCATCGAGGGATTGGAACAGTTTGTCGGCTGCAGTCTTTCCGTCCGAATATAATTTAGGTGTCTTCAAGGCTAGAGTGAAAAGACTCTTAATAAACTAGTGCGCCTTACCATCAACGATTGGTCACTGCTTACCATCAGGTGGGATTGCAGTCAAGTTTTATACTTTTTAATGCATATGCATTTATTATTGATTTTTAATGCAGCGAAAACGGACATGATACCTGCATAGTACATACCCTACACCTCGCTACAGGAGAATAAATCCTTATTTTTAAGGAGTCGTAACTGTGCAGCACTTGGCACTTCTCTTGCCATCAAAAATAGAATGGTTCCAAACCTCTTAGTTATAATGTAAGTTAGTTCATAATTTTCTACATCGAGGAACAGAGAAATCGCAATTTCAAACTAAAAAATAGCCGGTTGGCCAACGCAGGATGGAAAATATGCAGTTAGTTCAGGAAACAGGTGTGGTTCTCAAATATTTTATACTTAGAAAAGCCACGCTGGCATGAATGAGGCGGGCGATCCCCAAGCATGACAAAGTCTGGTCGCAGGATCCTCTCAGAACTTCTTCACGTGTGCTTATAACCTGATGTTTATAACAGTGGCGTAGCTAGGGGGGCAAGGGCCCTGGTGCATAGAGACAGAATCGGGCTCTCCTCCCCTCTTTCCGCGCAGTTTGAACTTATTGATACAAAAACGATCAACTGGACCGTATTGTGACGTAGTAACGTAATACGTTTCTGAAAAGCTCCTGTTGTCTTGGTGGGGGTCCTTCGGAAAAGGTCCCGGTGGTTTCAAAGGTCCCTTGTCAAGAATCAGACGTTTTTCGGTATCACTCAGTTTCTTGTTGATGTAATTTACCAAGTCATTTGAAATTTCGAGAACTTTTGAAGATGTAGAAATTGACGATTCGTCTACCGTAGGTTGCACGGAAGCGTCGAGGTAGTCATTTTCAGCAGGGGCATTGATGGTAGTATTTTGAACGATGACTTCGGCACTTTTGAACGATGTTTCGGCTGTTGAAGGAACTGTAGCAGAAAGCGGTTTCGTAAAAAAGCTATCTAGCTTGGGCAATTTTTTTTTACTTTCTTCTCTTTCTTGTCGTTGTTTCCGCTTTGCGGCATCGCTACGTTCCTTTTTTCGTTCCATAATTTTTAATTGGTAACTATCGTTATTTTAGAAATCCGGAGTAGGTACCTACTCACTGAGATTTTCCTATATTGCTTGTTAATGTTTAGTATAGGTTACAGCAAGCTCAACAGAAAAGAACCATAAATCAGCTTGTTTGGTAATAATGTGGTAATATCAATGTTAATTCATAAGAAGATATTATCGTTTCTATAGTAGGTAGCTCGTTTGTCAATTTGGACTTGAGTTTAGGAAAACGTTGATTATTTTTTATTGCCGATAAGGTTGAGAGCTATCATACATGATACGGTTAGCGTTGTGCTGCAACCTGTATCGTACATATCTTGTCATCGGATTTTTTTTTATTTTTTAGTTTTACCAGAATTTGGTGCCGGATGTACGGAATAGAAATCATAACATTAGTGGTGATACTTGATGAAATAAGGCTGGTAGTAGGGAATTACGAAGTACATCAGTAACAGTCAGCGACACACCTAGCATCAACTACTGTAGTACGTCCCAGACCTCTGAAAGTTGAAAAAATCGCCGGAAATATCATAAATGAAGAACTGATGCAAGGCAAGAGCGAATGAAAACTTCATTAAAAAGTTGATGAGCGGAATTTGTGAATTGATCTCACGACCGTCAAGCACGTGAGCTGATCCGGGCGGATGCTACGGGCGGACGCATCCAAACTACCATATAACTGAAATAACCATAACAAACAAACAGCACATGCTTATCGAGGACGCTTGGCGCATGTGTTGAAAATGTTGAACAAGGAGTTTAATCATTGGCGCCGCCCGTGTACGGATGTACACGGGCGGCGCCGAAGACTTACGAATAATTACAATACCACCATTTCTAATAGGGGCATCGTTCGATCGACGCTGTCTTTTACCTAAATTCTATATACATAAGGGTTCGTGACTGAAAATAAGCACGCTGCTATGCATACCGCACATTGGAAAAATCTGCTATACTTAACTATTAATGATGGGTAGGTATAGGTACGCACTAGAACAAAAACAAGCATTAATTCAACGATAACTACAAAAATGTAATATATAAAACATTCATTGTAAATTGACATCTAACCTATATACAACAGTTACACAGGTATTATCAAAAAATTTTCATGTACTGTGATTTGTACATTACCTAATCATAAGTCATATAAATATTACAGATGATATATTATTTGAAAGACCTATTCCAGTGCATGGAACATTACATGTTATTGGCACCGTTAATTACACCTATCCCGACTTATTACTTACATATTGTACTTGACTACTACAACCCTTTACTCTCAACTCCCAGATACCCCACAAATTAATTAATTTTATCCTAATGACCCTCGTATATTGGTTTTCTCTTTTCCATAAAAGATATCATACCCTCCTGGCGATCTTTCGTAGGAATGTTTATCTCATAACATTTTTGTTCGACCTCATAACCGTCCTTGATACTGAGCTGTATTCCCTCGTTGATGGCTTGTTTGGCGCAACGGAGAGCAATCGGTGCATTGTGGATTATCTCCCTTCCTAAAGATAAAGCCTTTTCTAACGCTGCATTGTTCGAGTTGCTCTGTGGTACTACGTGATTGACAATGCCTGCAATGCAATAATCATTTAGGACACATTCAAACCAACTACAATTGTCATGAGTCAAGAGTCATTACAAACCTAGATCCTTTGCTTCCTTGCCAGTGACTATTCTTGAAGTGAAAATAAGTTCTTTGGCAATATTGATGTTGATAGCTCTGGGTAATCTTTGAGTACCCCCTGCCCCAGGTATAAGTCCCCGACCAGTCTCAACCAGTCCCAACTTAGCTGTTTCTGCCACTACTCTAATGTCACAAGCTAAAGCCAGTTCCAAACCCCCACCCACTGCTACACCTTCTATGGCCGCGATTGTTGGCATGGGCAAATCTTCAATTTCTATAAATGTGGCTCGTAGTCCTTTGACAAACTTAGCCACTTCATCATCAGACATTTTGAAGCGCTCCTTCAAATCTGCACCTGTTATACAAAATTTTAAAGACTTAGAAAAAAAATACGTTTTGTTATTTTTGCGTCAAATAGCTTACTTATTTTTAAAAAATTCGCTAAAAAATATCGAAAAATTAGTGTATCGATCGATCGATGAATAAAAGTATAGTTATTTTTCAATATTTTATCGTATTAAAACGTCGAATTAATTTATTTTTGACCTAGGAAACTACCCAATTGTATATGGGTGCTTGTTCTTCTTTTAAGTAAGGACTGCTGGACAGTTTTAGATGAACAGTAACATAGGTTCTCCACTTACTCGCTTCTGCCAGCGGGTAGCCAGAATGAAATTTGTCATAGATGTAGGTTATAAGTAGTTATACTCATTGTATAACTACTTATAACTTGATAAATTTGTAAATGTGAGTGCCCTGTAAACTATTACAATTGGTTAGACTAGCAGAATGTCGGCCCTTATTTCAGCTTGGAGTTGTCATGCTCACTGAAAGGTCATACTGGTGGTGGCACGGGCTCTGGATCGCTTAATTCCCTATAATATGGTTGAGTTTGGGCGATGCTGGTGTACGTGTCATGTTCGTGAACGGGCGCCGTCAGTTGGGACTGGTCAGGTCTGGACTGTCTATTGTCTATATCTATTGTGTTATTTTCTTTTTATATTTGAATAAATATTAGTGTTACACTGTTCTCACATAATTGAACCAACTGTTTGTAAAAGGAATCTGTATGTGAAACTGATTTAAAAAGAGTAACTATGGAGTTTCTTGCTCATTCTTCTCCATCGGAATCTACACTTTGGAACGAGCAAATAGCTTCACTAAATATTAAATGAATCCTCCTAAAATGATTTGATTTGATTTGGACTAACCGACAGATTGACAAAATATCTTCAAAAAATTTTGTTTGATGTTCAAAAGTGCCTGTAAGGGTCTAATTGGAATGATTTTTGACTTTTTTATTTTTATTTTTTTCTTCTTATAGGTACATTGTTATATTGTTTTGACATTGTGGTGGCTTGGACACACTTGATCTATCTTTTGATGATGTATTGTACATAATATGTTGAGAATATAACCCTTAAATTAACTTGTATGTCATTCGAACTCTGTCTTGTAACTCATTTTAGAACTTAGTGTTCTAAAATGAGTTTGAATGAGTTATAGGTAAGGTCTTTTTTAATGTCATAAATCATGAAATTACTTTACTTGTTGCAATGGAACCCTTCCTGACTCAGACTCAGACTACACCGCATACATATAGGATTAAATTTATTAGTGACAGTCTGAGGTATGGGTATGGACCTCAAAATTTATTGTTTTTCTAATTGTGCTTCTATTTATTTTTTCAAATTTCATAAATCTTGTGAGTGTGGTAAATAAAGTTATTTTCCTGAAATTTTTAATGCAATTCACAGAATGCATCTACCTACAAAGTTTCAACAGTACCTATATTTCCTATATTATTATGTAGTTTCGAAAAAAAATCACAGTAACATATCAAATGATGAACAGATTTTTTGGCATTTGGTTTGAGTAGGCTAAAAAACCATTAGACTTAATGTAAAATGATAAAAATTTCAACCGTAAAAACCATTACAATTAAGTTTGATAGTAACTACCATTTGAAATACCAAATACTTAAAATAATTAATTGATAAGACCTTAAAATTTGTAATTACTTTGCCTGTACCTACTGAGAATAAAAAATCCAAAGTAAATTTCTCTAACTCTTAATTTCTTTGTGCACATTCCATGTACTAACTGAATTCTGCAATGATTTCAAAGGTTTTAGATTTTCTCTGCATCCATGATAAACCTTATTAATTTTCACCCTATTTCTGGGGTATAGAGGTGTGTCTAGATTATATTATTATAGATGTTGGGTATTGCAATTATTATAAAAAAATAATAGTCATGGTGACCAAAAATAGATTACAGAATCTTACCCGCACAGAATATCCCAGGTACCATGCTGTGAAGTATAACTACAGATATCTTGGTGTCCTCTCTGATCAATTGGTTGACTTCTCTCATAGCTTCGATCATATTGAAACTCAATGCATTGCGATTTTTGGGACTGTGTAATCCATACAAAGCAATACCTCGGTCTGTTCCTAATAACTTCTCGTATACTACAGGGCTTACATTCTCTGTTTGCTGTTGCGTGTTAGTTGCTAATAATCTTATTGACTTATTTTTTAATATTGAATTGTATCTTAACAACTTTGGAATCAACATTTTTACCAAAATAAGTTAAAAACACAAGTTTTTAATTTTGAAACTAGAATGTTATCTAGTTGCTACCTCTCATATAAAGAGATAATAATTATATAGATAACCAATTTTATTCTTGAACAGTCTTATCAATGTGGTGTAGCCAATGTTACTTGTTATTGTTACACAAACACTATAAAACTTGTTTATACTCCGTCAAAAAAGTGTTATTTACTGATAGGCACACTGACAGTGACTTGCCAACTTTTGTTTACTAACTTACAATATTATACAGCCACAGTATTTGGGGTGGCCATAATGACAACTCGTAGCCTTGGTTTATGTAGGCTTCAATTTTACCACACTTTTTAGACAAGCTGTACGTACCTATTTGTATTCGGCTCTTTGTGGGTAGACCCGTCTACACTTTTTTATGCAGGGAAACTATTGTTTTCCTTCATTCGGAGTTTTGATAATTATTGTAATTATGATGGATAAAACTTGACCCTGCTTAAAAAGAGAATAAAAAATATATTAATATTTCAAAACTTTTTTTAGAACATCAGATGTCTTCTTCCCTTTAAAATGAATTACACTCTTGGATTTCAGTGCTTTTCACGATTATCCCACTACATAGCTGACGACGAAATTGTCTATATTTTTATTTAACCCTCTACTTGTCTAAAAAAATCCTTTAAGGCTAAGAACTCACGGAGCGATTTTGAACCGTACCCGCCGCGGTAGCGGAACTGCGGTTTTATTTCCAAACTCACGAGACCGGTTATTTGCGCGGTTACACAGCCGCCGCGGTTGCGATCATCGCCCGCAAACGTGGCGGGCGATGATCGCAAGATTGCAAGACGGGCGGTTAATGATCAGTTGAGGTCCAGACCGCCATGGACACACACCAGAAACAAGCCGTTGCGTTATATTTACTTCACAGAAGACCCGCCGGCCCCCGCTGTTGCTCGCCAACCGATCGCAAAGCGCGCGGGTGCCACCCGCCGAGGCTGCGGGTAACCGCGACCCGCGCGATTCTACTAGTTGCCCGCCGGTACAGCGGGAGCCGCATACAACCGCGTACACCGCGGGCGTAAAACGCGTCGTGAAATGTGCTTTAATTTTTTATATAAATATTTGAATTCTACAGAAGCTGCGGGCCCGCAATCGCAGCGGACGCGGGCGAAAATCGCTCTGTGAGTTCTTAGCCTAACCTGACAATAACGAAAACAACCAAAAAAAGGATTGTCAAAATTGGTTAGGTACCTATGCCGTTTTGAGTTGTGTTTATTTTTGCGATTTATTTATATTTATTTTTTTCAATGGCAGTAAAATAATCGAAACTTGACAGATGTCACGTGACATTACCAAGTAACTTGACAGTTGACATACCTAACCTTAACACATATTTTATGTACGTATGACGAACGAAATGATGATTATAATTTTTTAAAGAAAGATCTTCTTTCATCATATTAAGCTATTTTTCACGAATTTAAATCGAAATAAGCCATATTCAGGCATGACGCCGGAACCATATATTGTTGATTTAGATCCAGACACCAAAACAACCTTAAAAATGTATCTAATCGAAAATGTACGGAATTCAGAAGTAATAAGGAATAATATTATCCACGGCGTTTGGAAATGTGCAGCCATTAAGCCAGAATTAATTATTGAGCCTTTTCAAGTAGCAGTAGCAGCAAACAAAGCTGTCTTATCTGAGAAATATAATACAATGGTTACAAGAACAGTTTTCTCTGAGATATTGTATAATTTATCAATCACAAAAAATATCACCCAGAGTTTGAGCCGATTTGGTATAGAAAAGGACACCAATTTGTTATTATGCTTTTTGGTTACTGAAGATTCAGATACCAGCTCTGAGATTTTATTGCAAATTGAAGGTGAATTTATACCCATGAATGATTTAAAAAGGTTTACATCAGCAAAGAATCTAAATAATCAGTATAAATTGAATACTTTGGAGAAAAGTCAAGAGTTAGCTGATATTATTATCAGTAGAATGGTAACTAAAAGTTTTGTAACACATTAAATGTACTTGAATTACAAGTGTTTGTTTTAATCAACCAGTGTTCTCTGTGCAGGTTTATTGTTAATATTACTTAGCTATATTGTATACAGCATTGAGCTAGGTGAGAGACTAATTCACATTTAAAACTAATCCGCCCCTAAGGCTACCCACTGACCCCTACTTTGTGCAAAAGTACCCCCTAGCCAAAATCTTGGTTATACACTTGCCTAATAAATCATATTACAGTACAATCTGCTATATAGCTGTTAATTTGTATCTAATGGCAAAATTAGTTTTTGTGCAGGTTCTAAGTCCCTACGACAACCACATAGTTTTTAGCTCTTCTATACATATCCATCGTCATATAATGACTAAAATCCAGAAACTGAAAAGTTGCAATACTGAGTGTCATAAGATGCATCTACCCAGCGGGTTTTGTTTTGCGGCCCTTGATCACAAGAGGTTTGCTCCTTAGCGATTTGGTAGCCGGCCCCTCACTTATTGACGGATTTGTAACGAAAATTGGCATGTTGCTCAAACCGCGTCTATAGTTGGCTGGAGTTCTGCTAGTTCGGTAAACGCCCTGCACTACACTGTTCACATGAGGTGTCTAGTACACGGGCTGAACATATTGTGGCTAACCAACCATGTACCCGACTGCCAAAAGTTGTTGTTTCCTGGTACAGCCTCATGTCTTTAAGGCCTTTGGATTCGTCTCAATAGCGTGAGATATTTGATGTAAAAAAGAAAAAAAAAAGGGTTAAAAGATGTTATACTCCAAAACTAAATAAAATTTTAAATAGGCGCAGGTGTAGACTAGTGCAAAATATGGAAATTAATGAACAATAACAAGGGATTACATTGAGCTGTCTTGTATATAACGGTAGTAGACTATAAAATTTACCATCCTGCAATTAACAGATAAATCTAAAACACGTAGAAAAAATATGTGGTTCAAGAGTCTAACTGTGAATAAGATTCCAGATGAAGCCCAGTAGTTTAGAGCGATTTACAATCAGGCCTTTTCATGTTCCCAGGGAAGGCAATATCAAATACCTATTTAGAATAATAAAAGGTACGTAAAAAACAAAAATGCAGTTTTCCGTCTAAATTCTGTGATACATTACTGAGACGGCGCCTGTAGTGTCGTTTCATACATCTGTCAGCACGTAAATAATATTCCGCAAAACATCCAGGATAAAATATTGAAACACTCAAATTTGAATAATATTTATTTTAACAACAACAATTATTATTATGTAAAATGTACATTAAATTACATAGTTAATATGTAAAAGCATAATCGATCACTTTATAGACAAAATGCAATAATATAATCAACAACCGATTGGCAACGTGTGTGTGTGTGTTTGTTCATCATATTGACAATGTTGAGGTTTGGTCACAACTGGTGACGATTGCTTACAATTACTATACTTTTCTATGGCCACACATTTCATAAGTGAATTCTGATTAACTTATTTCCAATATTAACAAAGTTTGTTCAATGAAAATAAACATAATAATTTACAAAATATTCATCATTACATCAGGTAAATGCTCATTATATCACTTAAACGCTATAGCTACCGGCACCTCTCACTTCATTGCGGCAATACATATTTATATTTATGGTTCCAGTTACGAGTTAATTACACTTGGCCATATCATTATTTGTATTTAAATCTAAACCACAAATAAATTCTAAAACTTATTACGTAGAGAACAAAACCCTATTCATTTTACAAAATGGCAGCTAGTCATTATTGAGTCTTAGGAACTTTTTGTAAATCACAAAGACAAATAATGTGACGAAAGGAAAATACAACATGTATAGAGTTGTTAGACAAGCAGCTTACTCGTACAGACGGCCCGGCGCTGCAGCGACCCCAGCGCCACCTACCTATGCTATATATACACCGGCACTGCGCCCCGCTCCGCGCCGCACTGCCCAGTAGAACACTTCTCGGTTCCTTCAAATTAGTTTTAATATATGTTCAATTCTCGCCAGAAATGATGGCAATATTTTGGGGTAAGTTTGTGCATTGATATTAGAATTCCTCTTGTGTTTTAGACTCGAAATAATAATTTGTGGATCAGTCAACGAGTTACTTTGTGAGGGGGTCGAAGTTACAACATGTTACGAGATTAGATAGCAGTTGCAAACGGCGCGACTCGGCTAGGTGTGTAGGTGGGTACCTGCGTCAGTGGAAGGGCAGCGCCAGGCTGTACAGCGAGGGTCACCGCCGCGCCTCCGCCACGTACACCGACACCGTGGAGTCCTTCGAGCCCACGCCCAGCGCGCAGCGCAGCGGGTGGAAGGCCAGGCACGACACGGGCCCGATGCGCGCGCCCATGAAGCCCTCGTGGAACTTGATCGTGTTCAGCGGCGTGCCCTTCAGGTCGTAGATGCTGATGCTCTGGTTGACGGAGCCGCTGGAAAGAAGGAGCCGTGAGTAGCGCGGAGCGCGGGCGCCGAGACAAGGCGGAACAGGGCGGGGCACACGTACCAGGCCACCAGGTCGCAGAGCGGGTGCACGTCGATGGCGGCGAGCGGCGCGGGCGCGCGGACGCTGTGCAGCGGCGCCATGGTGCGCGTGTCGATGAGGCGCAGCTCGCCGTCGCTGGCGCCGGTGAGCAGCAGCGCGCGGTCGGCGCGGTGCGCGGCGGCCAGCACGGGCGCGGCGTGCGGCGCCAGGCGCCACACGGGGGCGCGCGCGCCGCGCCCGTCCCAGGCGCGCACGCTGCCGTCGCCGAAGCCGGCCAGCAGCAGGTCGTCGGCGCGCCACAGCGCCGTGGCGGCGGCCTCGCTGTCGGTGGGGATGTCGGCCTGCAGCAGCTCGGCCTCGGCGTCCCACAGGCGCAGCCGCGCCGAGCGGCCGGCCAGCGCCAGCGAGCGGCGCGCGCCGCACCAGCGCAGCAGCGTGCCGGGCGGCGCGGGGTACGCCGCGCCCACTGACACCACACACACTCACTCAGTGCGACACTCTCCATACATTGCCTACTTTATTATTTACAAACTTGTTCCATAGCTGCAAAGCTTCTTCTTATGTGCTACCATGGTTAATGAGGCGACAACATGTCGAACCACGAACGCTGCTGGCGGATGGCTACACTACCGGATGGTCGGATTCGGCTGAAGTAATACTACGGCATTACATAAGACCGTACAGTACCCCTACCATGAGATGTCATCGAAAAAATACTCGCTAGCGTACTAACGTAGATCGATTTTGAATCGTGTATTTCGATAAAGCTTGCACCATGAGATTTACGAATTCTTGCGCAGACGCTAAGGTAAGCTCGACAGATCGTGTCGTGTAGGTAACTTAACTACTGAAAATGTAGGTAGTGTTCTAGTGTTACTGCCATGTTTTCAATATCACAACAAACCAACTAAAAGTCTCTCTTACAGACATATTTTTGGCTTTATAATTACACTCAAAAATGTATATAACTTTCACGTAAACATATGATTGACTCGTCAAAAGCTAGAGTTGTATTCGGGTTTTAACCTATCGAAATGTATTACACTCGTGGTACAAATTTATTTTTTCCTGTGATCGCTAGTGGCTCTGTTTTTGTTAATTACATACATACAAATAATTAACGGAGTCGCTAGCGAGGTTCGGTTGCGTAAACTCATGACAGTGGTACAGTGTGAAACATCAGTGAGGTTGTGTGAGTGAGCGAGGTTACCGGCGGCCCAAGCCCTGTATATCAGATGATGTTTCTGCCTGTATATCGACCATAGCTGGGCATAACTGGTTAATTCGTTGATCGTTACGTTTTGACGCGTAAAAGTGCCGTTTTCTGGCCTATTTGCAGAAATAAATTCATTGTTTCATTGTTAATTAACGAAGTTAACATTTCGAGTATCGGATTAACTTATAAGTTAACTTCAAAATAATTAAACGGACTCGTTAACTTCCGTAAAATTTCCTTAAGTCCGTTAATCGTTAATCTAGCATAGGTACACGTTCTGACATGAACGTCTGCGTGACGATGATTTTTTCAACTCTGTCACTCAGTTTAAAAAAAAACCAAAGAGCCAAAAATCTTTAAAGGGCAAAGCTCAAAGTCTCGTCAAAATGTGGCTAGATATGAAGTCGAAAGACTTCATATCGATTCCTCGGGGAACAGATATTAGTAAATCTGTTTAAATATAACACTGCTATACCCTCAAGCGCTGTAGTTGAACGTCTTTTCTCCGCGGGCAAGGATATTCTAAAGCCGAAACGAGCCTCGCTTTCTGATGAGAACTTCAACATATTAATATTCATGAAGGGGAATATTTACGTTATGCCAGATTGTAAGTGTGTAGCAACTAGTATTTTAGATAAAATTCAAAATTTAATAATCCAAATGAATGAAAAAAAAACATTGTTTTTCAACATTCCTATATTACACTCTAATTTGATTATATTCGTTTTTTTATTTCTTACCTGTATACTTCCAGAACCAAAAGTTATCACGTGTTAACGATTTAACGATTAAAGTTAACTTGCGTAAAATCTTCTAAAAAGTAACGCTTTAACTTTTCAGTAACGGATTAGTAGTTAACGAAGTTAATTATTTGTTTATTGATGGGCAGCTATGATACCGATATATCCCATAAAGACTCACGGCTGGCGTCCTGCTTGGTCCGGTTGCTGGCCTGGCGGTCCTCGGACGACGCAAACTGCTCCGACACCAGCTGCGCCAGACCTGCGCGCCAAAGACGACGTTAGTAGCGGCAGTAGCGGCAGCAGCGGCAGTAGTGGCAGGAGAGAGGCGAGCGCGTACTGTAGACGGCCTGCGCGGGCGGCGGGCGGTAGTCGGCGGCGGCGGGCGCGGCGCTGGTGTCGAGCGCGCGCCAGGCGGCCAGCAGCGCGGGCTGCGCGGCGCCGGCGACGGGCCGGTACACGGCCAGCTGGCCCGTGTGGCCCGCCACGGCCAGCAGCGCGTGCGCGTGCGCGTTGAGGTAGGCCAGCGCCGTGATGCGGCCCCAGGCGGGCTGCCACGCGCCCACGCACAGCTTGGCGGCCGTGCCCCAGTCCCACACGCCGAAGTTGTGCCGGAACGCCACGGCCGCGTGCTGCTCGAACGGGTGGAACTGCAGCACGCCGGCCGGCAGCGGGCAGCGCGAGTGGAACGCCGCCGTCTCCAGACGAGACACGCGCGCGCCGCGGAGCCCTGCCAATCAATATTCAGCTTTACAAATGTCCCTTGTTTTACAATGTTATATTACGCCCAGCAAGCCTTCATTTCAAACTCTTTAGTGTTGTGGAGGGGTAAAACTTGTAAGTTTGTGTTTTAACACATAAACTACCACATTTTAAATCAGAGTTCATACAGAAATAGACTACAGCCTATAGAAAGAATCGCGTTTGAGGCAAAACATGGACTTTGGCTGCAGGAGACCATTACAATACCGGTGGTGACGTCATCTTTACCTGAGAATAGTGACGAGAACAGCAGAAGTACTCGGGGTCAACCGTCAAAATGTTTCTCGAAATCGAGTAATAGAACTAAACGTAGAAAAACTATGGAGATTCGAAAGCAGCTGGCTGCCAGCGAATTAACTTATGCCACGCAAATGAGCTTGCAAGCTTCCGGAAATGTAGTCGCTTCGAATATTTTGAAGGACATTACAAAATCGCCAACAAGGGCGTTAAAGTTTCGGAAAATGGCAAGTTAGACCTCATGAGGATAAAAAAATTGTAGCAGAAACCAAGAAAATAATACAGCAGAAATTCAAAGACGTGATGGGGCTCTTGATTGATATACCGAAAGCAGCTCGCAGTTTTTTTGCGGATACAAAATTATCAAGTGAGTTAACCGGGGTGGATGAAACATTAATATACCGATTCAAGGTAATTTTGGACCGGACATGAGATTGATTTCGCTAAATTTGAGAGTTTTTAAACGGCTCAGTTATATGTCAGACTGTACAACTGGCACCCGATGACACCAACAATGCACAAAATTTTAGTGCATGGTGCGGAGATGATTTCTCATGCGTTGTTACCAATCGGACAACTTTGAGAAGAAGCAGCAGAAGCCCGAAACAAACATTTTCGGTCCTATCGGCTAGGATTTGCAAGCAAATTTTCACGGGAACATTGCAATATAGAAAAAATATCAAAAGATATTATTGTATATTTTAGTATCAAATACCACTTTGTGCGCTGGTCGATTTCCAAAATTCTTTCATTGATTGATAACTACAATGTTCCTCAGTGCTATAAACTTTAAAATATATGGATTTGGGTAGTTTAGTGGAACTATCGCTTTAAATGCTGCTGTATTAAAAATACTGTGATTCATTACTTTTATACGCGTGTGAAGCCGCGGGCGGAAACTAATTTGAGACGAGAGGCAGTGTTACCCCGGCGGGCGCCGCGGTGCAATGTTAGGCTTCCGCTATACCCTATCCCGACATCATACAATGGTATCATTAGTAGGGTATCTGCTAAAATAAAAGATCCGCCTATTCAACGATTCACTATTCTGGAACTAGAATGACGTTGTTTCATTTTCCTACTTAGTCAGAATGGTAGCGGCCGTATGAGGGCGGCCACGTGGGCGGTGACATCGGTACCTTCAGCGTGCGCCCGCAGGCGGCGGTTGCGCGCGGCCCGCCAGGCGCGCTCGTGGTAGGCGCGGCTCTCCACGTCGCTGTCCGCGCCCTCCGCGCCCTCCTCGGCGCGCGCGAACTCCGCCGCCGCCCACTCCACGAACTGCGTCGTCACTATCGCCTTCTTCACGGGCTGGCTGGACGTCGACGACGTGGAGTCCCTGTCGCGCGCCGCGCCCTCCTCGGACGCCGCCTGCGGCAGGCGCGCGGCGCGGCGGGGCGCGGCCGCGGGCGACGCGGGGGCGGGGCCGGGCGCGCCGCCCCGCCCGCCCGGCGACGCGGGCAGCGACGCCGGCTCGCGCCGCGCCAGCTCCAGCTCGCGCCCCACGTTGTCCACCTGCGCATCGCCCATATTCTACACATTGATATGAACTCCTGGACACCACCGACCGTATTTATATATTTTAATTTTTTGACAATGGAGCGCGTGTATGAACGTGGGATTGAAAATGATCGTTTGGACGGATATTTGCGTCAAGTATTACCTGATTGGCAATGTAGTTAATAATTTCGTTGGCCATCTGCGAAACCTGCGGGTGTGGCTCGCGCGACATCATGGTCAGGATGTTCCATAGCTTCATGTACACCGAACCGAACCCTGGCGGATAGAGTTGCCTCAGTAGAGGATCACACGTGGCAGGTGGAGAGCGGGAGGTAGAGGTGGGAGGCAGTTACCGATGGAGGGCAGCGCGAGCGCGGCTGCGTGGCGCGCCAGCGCGTGGTGGTGGTGGGCGGCGCGCGTGTCGGACAGCGCGTCCCAGCCCTGGTCGACCCGGCCGCCGCGCCCCGCCTCCCTGCGACACGCGCTCGTCACTGGCCGCCCCGGCCGGCCGCGCCCGGCCCCGCCCCGGGGCGGCGCATACTCACCTGTCACTCTTGCGCACCCTCTCCTGGATGTAGACGGCGATAAAGTGCTGCTCGAATATCAACACCATCCACTGTATGGCTGCAACACAATGACACCGCTGTAGTGACGCGGGCCTGCAGGCGCGGGTAGGGAACGTGGGAGGGGCAGGTACCGGCGAGTATCTCGTGGCGCACGAGCGGCGAGGCGTCGCAGGGCAGGCGCGCGGCGAGCTGCACGCCGACCTGCTGGTCGAGCGCGTTGGCGTGCTCGGAGCGCGCGGCGCCGGCGGCCACGAAGCTGCCGAGCGCGAAGGCGCAGGCGGCGCGCAGCTCGGGCTGGGGCCGCGCCAGCAGCGGGAACAGCTTCTCGTGGGCCAGGTCGCGCACGCCGGCCCAGCGCGCCGCGTCGAAGCCGCGCCACAGCCGGCCCAGGCACACGCACGCCCACTGCGCCAGCCGCGCCGACCCGTCGTTCAGCTGCTCCAGGCAGATGGAGATCATGGAGCCCTGCGACACCACCCGCATCACTTGTTTGCCCGACTGTCGCGTCAACCAGAACTACTAACATCATCTAGTCATCATCATGCGGACCACTGCTAGACAACGGCCTCTCCATATTCCCAGCCAGTGTTGGTGTGTAAATTGTCATTATACATCAGTCTGTTAAGATACTTTTTTGAAGTTTTAATTGATGTGTAAAATGTTATTTTAAATATAAGCCTTAAAAAATCTATCAAATCAGAGATAGTAGTGCCTAGATTGGTTTTGTTGAAAACTCAAGAAGGCACTCAGTGAGCATCCGTTACACTACTTGCCTAATGTATCTGGATTGCAAACCCCGAGCTGTGGATCCATCGGCGGATGCTCCTACTCAATTGCTTGTTAGCTAGATAACGCCGGTAATATCTATTCGCCTTCTTTGAGAAGACATCAACATAAACCCCACCGGCCTTATTATAAAACAAGGTTTTACTTTAGTCTAGGACTAAACCATTGAGCCAGTTTTCGTATTTCGAATTGAAGGTAGATGACAATAAGATTCAAAATTCAAAACCCGACTCAATGGTTTAAACCTGGACTAAAGATAAACCTTGTTTTGTAATAAGGGGGCACATGTTTATCTATACTAATATTATAAAGAGGTATTTTTTTTTAAGTTTGTATGTTTGTAAGTTTGTTTATAGGGGGTATCTTTGGAATCGCTGGTCGGATTGCCAAAATTCTTTCAGTGATAGATAGCTACATTATTTCTGAGTGCTATAGGCTATAAAACATCACGCTGCGATCAAATGGAGCCGAACAGCGGGTAAAATCGCGCTAGAGTAGCTAGTTGTTATACATAACAAACAATGTAAAATTCTTATGAATATCTAATAAACAATAATTGGAGATTGCCTAGAATTGGAAAAGGTGCGTTAAGTTTGTGACTGACCTGCAAGGCGGCCTCCTGTCCGGCGGGGTAGTTGTCGACGATGCCGGCCAGCACGTACGCCGCCAGCGTCCTGTGCTCGCTCTGTGGGGGACCGCGCTACTTACTACCATTGCACTGGGGCGCGGCCGTGCCAATACACACGCCGCGCGCCGGCAACAAGTGCTTCGTGTAAACATTTACATTACATATACTATACACTGTATGGCCAATAATCAAGCTGTTCACATAAGTATCGACATCTTTAGACGGTTCATTCGATAGCGCGATCAAAAAGTTATGTAAATAGTTTAAATAGTTGACAACAACTGAGTAATATATTCGGAGTTGTTATAAATAAAAATGAAACAAAAATTTTGCAGCTATTATATTGTTGGGTTTAGAATCGTTGTCCCGCGGTAACGACGTACGAGCACGCACATTCGCGCACTACCGGTCTGTGAGGACACAGGGCGGCGCGCCGGATCAAGTCATAAACTGACTTTGATAGCTGTGTCGTATAGTGCGGCTCGGAGTGTCGGCAATATTCATGGAACTAGATGTATCTAAGACAAGTGGCATCATAGGTAATACGGAATGTAGACTCACGTCAACTGATGGATCTTGCAGGACGGACAGAAAGTACTTGTGTCCTTTAGCATTGACCAGGTCCACTTGGCAGCTCTGTAACAACACGCCGGTAGAGAGACTGGCTTGTACACGATACCTATACTAGTCGCATGACCTCTGTCGGTTAGTTAAGTATCAGAATGCACAGAATGCAGTGGCAAACAGGCCGAGTGCAACAATATGAAAGTAATACAAAGGCATGTTAAATAGGGAATCGAAAAGCGCATAGTTACAGGGTCGACGGCAATGATCTTGGCCCAGATGTAGACCATGGAGGGGCGCAGGTCGGGCGCGGAGGCCTGCAGCAGCTTGAGCATGTAGGGGAAGATGCCGACGTTGAGCACGGCGCGCGCCGCCCAGGCGCCCAGCGCCAGGAAGCGGCACAGCAGGCGCAGCGCGCGCACGCGGTGCAGCGTGCTCAGCAGCACCTGCAGCACCATGGGCAGCTGCGCCGGCGCCGCGCGGTCCGCGCGCCCTGCGGACACACTCACTGCAGCCGCCGCGCCGGCCGGGGGGCCCAGCCTGCGCCCGCGCTGCTTACATTTGCCCAGGTCCAGCCACACCTGGAAGGCCGTGAGCTGGTCGCGGAAGAAGGGCGAGTGCGTGTACTCGGCGGGCTCGGGCCCGTGCAGGCGCGGCAGCTGCGCCAGCGCCAGGTCCAGCGTGTGCTCCCAGGCCGCCCACAGCGGGTGCGCCGCCAGCGACGGCAGCGCGGGCGACGACACGGGCGTGCAGTTGTACGAGCGCAGGATGCGGTCCGCCAGCAGGAAGTTGCGGCACAGCGACGCCGTCAGCAGGTCCGCGCGGAACAGCTGCTGGAACAGCTCCGGCGACAGCGAGCTCCACGCGATCGTGTCCGTGATGGCCGTGAAGATCCAGTTGAGCTCGCCCAGCATGGTGCGCCGGTCCGTCACCTGGCCCGGGATCCTGGGGGGGACACTGCGTTAGAGGGGAGCGAGGCGCTGCGCTACGCCGGACTAGGCAGGCCAGTACTTGTCGATGAGGTCGTGCACGTCGGGCGGCGCGACGCGCGTGCGCTCCCGCAGCACGAACCACTTCATGGCCATCTTGACGGGAGTGGTGAGGCACGCCGTGAACAGGTCGGCCGGCAGCTCGGGGTTCATGGGCAGCGACTGCCCCGCCGCACACGCTGCCAGCTGGATGCAGTTCTTGTAGGACACGGGCGGCGGCAGAGTGGTGCCCTCCTCCTTGGAGTTCAATTGCGCCTGTCCAACAGACGTACATTGAGAACGAGCGCCGACGCACACTGCGGCGGGGGTCGAGCTGTCGCGCCCGCTTACCTCGTACTCGCGCTCGTGCTGCTCCGCGAACTGCTTGAAGTTGTCGACGATGACGCCGGCGTTGGAGCAGTCGTACACGTACAGCGAGGGCGCCCCCATCCACGTCTGCAGGTCGTACATCGACAGGGGGATGTACTGCGTGTACGCCTGCTCCGAATAGACAGTTATAAAAACAGTTTGGAAAATAGTGTAAAACCAGTATTTCAAGTAGGGTTACCCTGTTGAACACCCATATCTCCCCCTGCGCGGTGGGCTTGGGCACGCCGTGGCCGTTGTAATGGAACAGCACTCGTTCATCCTTAGCGTTACGACGGAGAGAGCAACACAGCTTCTTCACCTACAAACAACACGTAGCGTACATTACATACCGCGTTCCACACGTACGCTACCTGACATGCAGACTACATCCTCGCATGTTTAGTATTATGTATCTATACAATACACTAGTTTCCAACTAGTCAAATTTAAAACTTTCATTCAAATGTCAAAAACTATACTTTTCTATGTTTGTATGAAACACCAACATAAAAAACTCCGAAAATAACGAAAATTTAGTGTATCGACAGGTCAATGAATAAAAATATAATTATTCTATCTTATTCTATATAATAATATCTTATTATTTTCAAAAGTCGAATTAATTTATTTTGCCCTAGGAAACTATCTAATTGATGACTGCATCGTCGGTCAAGAAGTCGCAACCAAGTACAATAATTGTACTTGGTTGCGGAATTATTCTGGAGTTTGACTGGTGTTGTTCCTTATATGTATACTGTGACGCGTACACGGTACACATTATTGTATAATGTATAATTGCTATGGTACCTGTAACACAGGTCCTACAAGAGCGACAGAATGAGCTGTGTCGAGTGAAGTGTGAGCGGCGCGGCCATGTTCAAGGATGAGCTCATACGCTGAAGGTCGGCGGACACGCCCGCAACTAATTATTATCTTAATTTACGCTCGCCAGCCGGCCGACACCCTAATGTTTATGGGTTGACACTGTTTAAATACATAGTCTGCTGAGTTACATTTCTATGAATATGTACCTACATTACAAGTTCACTGACACAGTTCTTTACAAACTGGCACGCTATATTGCAGAAGTTTACCTATGGTGACTTAAGTAAATAAAAATGGACAGTTTGGTTTAGACAAGTAGTCCATTCTCCGTAAGCCAGGCTAAACAGAGAGAGTAACCCTAGGAAGCTGAGTGTGTACCTCATCGCTGGTGGGGTCGAGGCTCTGCTTGTAGCGCGCGCGTGGCTGCCACCGCTCGTACTGCGACTGCAACGCGTGCCCGATGCTTTCCAGCGCCTTGCTGGCGGACAGCGACTGTGGGTCTGCACAGCGAACAATCAATTATTGCGCACCACGTCTGTACATACTGCCGCCTGTCTTCTTCATGCGGTGACAACTTTGCATATCTCCGATGAAAATATAAGCATTATATAAAATGTATCTCATTTTTATTCTGCTATGGTTATATATACATTTATGGTAGACTTCTATTACCTATCAATAAATGAATCGTTATTATTACTAAATTTAGTTTGATGTATAGGTATTAACGACAAAGTAACGCCTGGTTCTATCTGTACTTAATATTATAAAGAGGTAAAATTTGTAAGTTTGTATATTTGTAAGTTGTATGTAAGGGGTAATCTTTGGAACCACTGATTGGATTCCCAAAATTCTTTCACTTATTGATAGCTACAATGTTTCCGAGGGATATCGCGCTAGAATCAAATGGAGCCGAGCAGCGAGTAAAACCGCGCGGGAGTAGCTAGTATTATATAAATCCGATAATATGAAAAATACCATGCCACGATCATGTAAAGTATTCGAAGATAAGTCCTCACTTGCAAATATTGTATACTTACAGGTATACTTAAAGCCTTACTTGGATCTCGAGCCCGATATAAAGGTTATCATCACTTGAATACGTGCTTATAAATAATTTCACCAATGCGTTTATATGTAGATTACTTTACCCAAAGAATAGGCAAAGACGAGATTATTGCAATAGTCATGTCTTTGTGTATCCAATCACACGTTTTCATTAGTAAATCATAATTATTTTGAAACGGCCAAAAGGTTAAGGTCTTCACAATAATGAGACAGAGCGAGTTTCTGATATAAAACAAACTTACCTACTGTTTTTGCAAACATAAATGCTTATTATCACTTTGATAATCCCAAATCTGTACTGTATTGAATTTTTGTTGGCTGGAATATTTTATACCACAAGGTGAAAAACCTACATAGAGCCATCTGTCCTGAGAGGATGAAGAGGACTGCCCCGTGTGTCACGTGGGCGCGAGAGGCAATTTGAAAAAACTACACTAACTAGACTAATTGGAAAAAACCCCTATTCAACACGCAATGTTTTTAATGGATTCCTTATCGGATTTGTATTTAAATAACCCCATAAATCCTTCGTAATCAAACGTGGGATCAGAGCTTGGCATAACCTACCAGAAAACGTTATCACAGCAAAACAGACTTGGCAGATATTTGTCAAGTCTATTTCTGACAATAATATCTATAAATATATAGTGATAAAAAAGACCAAGCATAATTATATCAGTCCTCTCAATTGCTATATGCTTTATCTTATTTAGTAATATAATTATTTTTAGAGCATAAATAAGCACGAAAGAAACAGATGACAACCGCCGCGCCGTGTTGGATTGGCAGAAAAAATGTGCATTTCAGGGGGAAAAGAAGTGTATTACCAGCCTTTTAGGGGTAAGTTTGGTAGTAGTTTAGTAAGATTCAATAAGGGAATATACAATACAAGCACTTACTAGACTAACTGTCTTACATTGAGAATTATTCATATCCAATTCTGGTTTTGTCTTGAGACAGTGTAGATACCCAGATCGCGAGGCATTTAGAACCAAGGAAGATATTCTATGTTGTTTACCAAATAGTTTAGAGCAGACAGGAAGTGCTTCTAAACAATGTTTAACGAAATTGGTATACATTAGTGCCAGTTACTACAGATTTGTTATAAGTTCTTCAGTCATTGGTTTATCTATATGTAAGTAATTTGTAAGGTATTAAAATTAGTTGTTGATGAAAACCAATGTTATTTTGTTTATATGTAAGTATATTAAAGAAACAATGAATTAATTTTTGCAAATAGGCCATAAACAGCACTTCTACATGTCAAATATTATTAAATACATTATACATAATATACATCCCTAAAATAAAAAACAAATATGTTAGTCAACCAAGGCAAACATGTAGTTCTGTTATCAGGCAACATATTATTGAGGTCCTTATTGCATTTTTGAAATATCCCAGCAGTATGACTAATAAAAAAATGGGTATACAATGTGTACCTGCTTCCTCAATATTAATAGTGTGTCATTATGGACTCATATTAAATGTTATAATTTGTAAATAAAGTGATTACTTACCAATCCAGCATTCAAGCCTGGCACATGGCTGGGTTTTCACCACATCTGGGGGATCCACTCCCACATTGAGGCACAGCACCAAAGCCACGCAATGTGTCTTGTACTACACAAATAATTATAACAATCAAACTATTATATAACTTAAAGAAGAATTCAGTTTAGTTTTATGTCTATGTTTATTAATTCGATTTGAAATGTTAATACAATAATTCTCTCTGTAAATAATATACAAACAGGGGTATATAGATGTTGGATTATTTTTCTAGTATTTATTTACCTCTCTTCTGTATCTATTCACAAATAGTGAAAGGGATTCCACCATAATGCATATTATGTATAAATAAACTAATTTGGATGATTTTATTACTTTACCACTTTTTTATTAACCTGTGGTATGCCAGAATGCAACTCTTAGAAACAATAATAATTTCCTATTGTGTCAAATACCAACAGATGAGAGGTGAACAAATACCAACTACAATTTCATCTCCTTAGAGTATTTTTTTAGTAAGTTGTTGAAAACAAATTGAGTAATTATTGAATTGACATAGGCTGGCTGAATGTTAGCCTAGTGAATACCAGATTCAAAAATAAAACAATATTTTTTTGTCAATAACTTATCAGATCAGACACACAAACTTATCTGAATGAATAAGAATTAAGATGAGCATTAGCTGGTGTATTGGAAAAAAATTGTTTAGTCTATGTACAATATAGTTCTCACTGATTTGCCTTCATATAATAATCTATCACCTACATGTGCAACTAGCTGACTATTCATGCAGGTAAATGCAAATATAAACTGATACAATATAAATGTGACTGATTAAACTAAGTAGCAAACAGTATTTGTTGCAAATATAAATATGGACATAAACATGGTGTTACTTGATTAATTAGAGTTTAGATTCTTCCCACTCATAGTAGTTCATTTATATTCATCTATTTAGTAGTTCATTTATAATATCATCAGTAGATTATTATTGGATCAAGCCCAAACTATTTCCAAGGAGAAATCTTCTTGTCAGTCAACAATGTTGTTTATCAACAATCGTTCAATATATATTTATTTACATGGATGTAGATAATTAATAATTTAATGCGTTATGCAAGCTTCGTGCTTGTTGCATAAAAATATTTTTTAACGTTAGCACTCAACTCGCAATACTTGTCTACTTTCACAACAAAAACAAGTAGTATTTTTTTTGTAATGGTTGTATACGCTAAGCTAACAAAGCGTTCATTCAACGAACCATGTGCGTTTGTTGTCATCGTACTACGTTACTATCAGCTACGCATTAATGTTATACACAAGTTATCAATTGAAAGTCATCGTCTCACCTTTTCTTTGACTCTCCACGTGTGCTCCACACGTTCTGCGCCCTTTATGGGTTCAAGGTGTCTAGGTTTATCAAAACAGAGGGGTAAATCCCAATCGTCGACGTCTGAAGAAGTATCACTGTCGCCCTGACCACTGTTTTTCTCCTCATCTTTGACCGTAAGATAAGGAGGCATTTCTGTCATTTTCACACACCACTTTATCACAAAATTATCAAATAACACTGCTCAACGAATGCGAACACTAAAAGAAAACATTTTCAAAACCTCACAGAGTCATGTGCGCGTCCATTTTTCTACCACATGGGAATAAACAATAAATTTGTTTTCCATTTCACGCCAAACAATACATTTCTGTCTATTAAAATTATTAAATTTTTTACACTCATAACTTCTTAAACTTTTAGAATTACAATATTGATTAATGTTTACTTCAAAGATTTAAGGATAATTTATTCATTTAAAACTAGATATGCTGACTTCAACATTTAACTTTTGAATAAATTACGTGAGTGTAAAGGAGCGTTATTTAACTTCGTTCAAAATATTTTTTTATCAATCAGACATCAAAAAGTTGACGTAACTAAAACAATATCTTCTGTTTATATATAAAATTTCGTGTCACATGTTTGTCCGCGATGGACCGTGTGCATTTTGATCAAAGATAGGATAGCAAACATCTCAATTTATAGTCACATAGTCTTAGAGAGGGGAGATTGTGGAATCGGATGGAACGCAAATATCTGATTCCACAAACTTCAGGTCCCTTTCGCCATCCGATAGCTATAAATACTTGGGTATGTCAGAAGCGTTGGGCATCGATACTGCCGTCATGAAGCAAACGTTGCGGGAACGTTTCTTTGGTCGCCTGAGGAAAGTTCTAAACAGTCTTTTATCGGGTGGTAACAAGGTGCGTGCCTACAACGGTTGGGTCATGCCAGTACTGATGTACCTACTCCTTTGGCATACTCAAGTGGACTCAAACGGAATTAGATACCCTGGATAGAAAAGTCCGTTCATTGCTGACTGAGCATCGGATGCATCACCCACGATCATCGGTAATGAGACTGTACATTCCACGGAAATGTGGAGGAAGAGGCTTTTTAAATGCCAAAGCCCTCCACAACAGTGAAGTGTGCAGTCTCCGAAACTACTTCTTAAAAATGGAAGTGGGGATGCACCAAGATGTTGTCGCTGTGGACAAAGGACTTACTGCGCTCTCCTTAGCTATCGAGAATTGGAGAAAACCTGTAGTACTAAGCACTAAGGACCGTAAGGATGTATGGCAAAGCAAAGAGCTGCACGGACGCTACTATAGGGCTTTACATGGGCCAGAGGTAGACTTCTTAGCGTCCGTATCGTGGCTACGTTTCGGCAACTTATTTGGTGAAACAGAAGGTTTTGTCTGTGCAATTATGGACGAAGTTATGCTGACGAACAATTATCGAAAATATATTATAAAGGATGGTACGGCTGACATTTGTCGGGCATGTCATCGCCCAGGGGAATCCATCCGACATATAATTTCAGGTTGTTCTCACCTAGCTAATGGAGAGTACTTGCATAGACACAACCTCGTGGCCAGAATTATCCACCAGCAACTTGCTTTAAAATACAAACTTGTTGAATCTGAAGTGCCGTACTATAAGTATCTGCCTGACCCAGTTCTCGAGAATGGAGATGTCACACTGTATTGGGATCGAACTATCATCACTGATAGGACAATTGTAGCCAACAAACCTGACATTGTGATGATAGATCGATCCAGCCGACGCACAATGATAATTGATATAACAATCCCACATGACGAGAATCTTGTGAAAGCTGAAAAAGATAAAGCAAGTAAATATCTTGATTTAGCTCATGAGATTGTCGACATGTGGGATGTAGACTCAGCAATCATTGTGCCGATAGTCGTGTCTGCCAATGGTCTCATGGCTAAAAGCCTTGATAAACACCTAAGCAGGCTTACGTTAGATGGTTGGGTCAAGAATCTGATCCAGAAAGCTGTACTTCTAGACACGGCGCGCATTGTCCGGTGATTCCTTTATCTGGAACCCTGACCACCGGTTGCTTGGAACCCTCCCGTAACCGGTGGGATACTGCTTTTTAAATTTTTAAGTGTTTTTTTTTTGTTTTATGAAAATATTTAAAAATGTAAAAATCAAGTCATAAAATAAATAGTCACAATATTATTAACCTTAGCCACAGCAACAAAAATATTTATTTTTTATAAACACATACTAGGATTTTCTCCTGTGTCGTGGGTGCGTTTATTAACATACAAATTCACATAGGTACACATCACAACCAGACCCGGAACAACAATTTGTAGATCACACAAAGAGTTGTTCCGTGCGGGAATCGAACCCGCGACAATATTACTAGCAGACAATAATACTAGCGGCGAGTAAATTCTCTCGTCCAGGGTGAGGCGAGGGAGAGGGAGTGTCAGACTCTTACTGACTAAAAACCAGCCAGTTCTTTGCTTGATCCAGGCTGAGGCCTTTTACGCTTGACCTCTTGAGCCCTGAGACGCGAGCACGCTCCGCGGTGAATGAGGTTCTGGTCAGGCAGCTGAGACCCGAAAGGTTGCCGCTTCCTATCACTGCCACGGAGGACACGGTGATTCTTCTAATGAAGTTTCCATGCCCGGTATGTATCTGCGCTAGGTGGAAGGTAAATGGAGAACGCTATGAAATCTCTCTAGCAACTCCTAAAAGAGGGAACTTACCTCTGCTATAAGAGCGTGTCTGACTTATTACATGGCCTGGGTCAGGACGTGTGTGTAGTGTCTGTGTCATAGATGTATAAGAGTAGCAGACTAAACAAATTAAATTGCAAACCGATAGCATGATGACATAGTAATATACGAACTCGTAGCATTATGACTAGAAAAGTTTTTTCATGTTAATGATTAATCTTCGGAGGACGGCAATATAACAGCAGCAGATTTCCTGATAGTAAGTAATCGGCACCGCCCCGACGGACACTCGTAACACCAGAGACCTTACATTTGTTTGTGTTTTCATCATTTTGTTTGATCCTGAAATCCTGAAAGTACAAATAATCAAATCATATCAGAGAACCTATTTTATAGTATATCGTGCCATAAGTATTTAATATAAAATCGTCAAATATAATAGTTTCCAAAGAGTCTGTAACCACTACGTTTATAATGGTTTCTCCCGCCCTTGAGAGGAGAGAGGGAGTGTCAGACCCTTACTGAATTCGGTGTCCAGATGAGGCCTTGCGTCAGGTTGAAGGTGAGGACGCCGTGGCGTGGGTCTAGTCACTCGACTTCTCAAAGAGGGGTGTTACCGCTGCAATAACGGCAAGCCCGACCCTTTTTTGCCGGCATTTGGCCGCTAACGCACCTGCTGGTAAACGCTATGCGACCAACGATGGAGCATGCCTACTCATAAGCAACCTATTCACTCGGGCCTTGAAGACACCCAGGTTATATCCATCGGGGAACACAGACTCTGGCAAACAATTCCAGTTCTTAGTGGTTTGGATTATAAAACTGGAGGCAAACCGGTTTGTGCGTGTAGTGGGATATTCACCATAAAGCAATGACGTTTTGCCGATTGTCTGGTGGAAAGGACTGCGGCGAACCAAGCTGTGAAGCTCTCCCAAACATTTTCCGAAATGTTGATAAAAATAGGCTCGCAACTTTGCGCTTGTGTTCGAGGTTTTGAAGTCGGGACTCCACTAGCGCATCGTCGTTGTTGAGCCTCTTGGCACGTCTCAATGTGTTTTAGTTAGAGTGTCTAGTGGTTGGTGTTTAGCCGAGCCGTCCCATAGTAGGACTGAACTTGCGCTTGGTATAAGTTAAGAATGATGCTCCTACCTACCAGTTAGTTGTGCCTTTGACTCTATGTAGGAGCCAAAGTTAGGGATGGGCATCAGAGTTAAGCCAAGAAACTCAAGATGATCTGTCTACTATTAGATACCACTACTGAAAAGGCGAAGGAAAACATCGTCGATACCTGGTCTTATCACTTCTAATAATAAGTTTAAATCGATAATCTGCCTCGAGCAGCTGTGGTAATAAGTGCGCAAACCATCGACGTGGGAAGAGGCCGTTACTTAGCAAAAGGCACTTATAAACTGATGCTGATGAGGACTGCAATGTAATGTATTACGTAAGAAAAGATAAAACATTGTGCTTAGCAGCATTGGTATACATTTATTTATATATTATCTGAGTTTTTCTAATACAAGGAAAAATAAAAGCCACTTAATTGTAAGCACCAAACATTGATAAACATTACAAATAATAATGAGTTTGATTAACATAATTAAACAAATCGGTAACGGGAAAATGTTGTTTTCAAATAATGGTTATTATATTACACAGTACCTATCTAAGAGTTGAGCTTTGTTGATTCAGGTCACATTTTGACGGCACTGCACACCATACAAGTCTGGCACTGGTCTCCGTCGGGAAGGCACTCTTTGTGAAATGAATGCCTACAGTTGTACACCATCAAGTCTGAGGCATTGGACAGGTCCCTTATTATGATCCGGCCTTGGCACGCGCAGCACATGAAATCATCCGTAACAGATATCCCTCTCTGCTGGTTAATGATCAACTTTTGGTGCAGTTCGAAGTAGTTCCGCAGCGTGATCACCTTGCAAGCTTCCTGCACTGACAGCTGCAGATGGTAGTCGCACATCATCTTCGCGAGCGAATCCTTCAAGTCCTTTATCTCACATCCCGATTGAATGTTTTGTATCAACATTCGCGGGTCTACGTAATTACCTATTCTCTTAAGCAGTAGTGTCACGTACTCGGGCTTGTCTACTGTACGCTTGATGAGGTCCGTCCATAATTCTTTATCGTTATGTTCTTGGCAGAAATTGATAGCTTGATTTATGTCCTGTAACTGTTCAATAATTATTTGTAAAGCTTCTCGAGTATTTCCAATCCGTCCCAATAGAAACACCATTTCTGGATAAAATAAGTTAGTTTGGCATACGTCCAAAGCCTCTTGTATTGGATAATTATCACTGCATTTCAAGAATGGAAGTAGTTTGTCCCTTGCGTATTTAGCATAAAGCCTAACCAATTTACCGTGATATCTCCCATTTGGTTCAATTTTGCTGTAGGCGTCTAAGTATTTAAACAAGAGAAGGTCGTGGTTGGCCAGTTGCTTTTCCACTACTTCGACGGGGACTTTAGTTTTGTCGAGGAGCACAGCTGTGGCCTTGTCGGAGTCGAGTGTCATCAGCTCCAGTATCTTGTCGTGTATCACGTTGTACATGTTGTGTTTCGTGATCAGCGTGAACACGTCTTTATGCTGGAGCGTCAAATAGGTCGTCAGAGCTTTATCGTATTTCTTTTGGTAGCAATACAAAAGAGCCAAAGCTTCTAAATAAATATTTTTGTCGACCTCGGTATTAAGAAGATGTTCCAAAACTTCCTTTACAATAACGCCAGTCTTGTATAAACTGGGATTCCATTCTTGTACTAGTTTCAGAAATCCTTGTGAGTCCAATTTGAGATACTCATAAAATATTAATTCGTATATGTGTGAGCTTAATGCTTGTTCAGGAGTTTTGGGTACATATGCACTGATGACTCGTAACTGGTTAACTTCAGAAAACTTTAATATCTGCGTCTCCCACAAATTCTTGTCATTCTTGCATATCCTGGCACATAGAATAGCCGCCTCTTCGAACAAGTGCTCAGCCATCAAGTGGTCGAGGTACTGCACTCCGACTGTCACTACCGAGTGCTTTGCAGTCTTGCCACCGACTTCTTCGAGAACCGTGAGCGCCTTCTCGAATCGCCCTTGTTCTGTGAGCCATTTCACTCTGTCGTCGATGTCGTAGGGGCTTGCTACTACAATGTCTTTGGGAGAAACGATGAAGAATCTATTTTCCTCAATAAGCATTTCTAAATAGTAATCATTACAAGAATATTCCTCGTAGCCACGTATATTAAGGCTATCTGTTGATATTTCACAGAATTCACAGTCTTTATAATCAGCAACCGTGAGGACAGGTCTTTGTGCTTTACCTGTTTCAGGATCACACTCCTTGGGTACTCCTAGTAAGACCAACTGATCATCCAGAGGCCCCA
Organism: Spodoptera exigua; assembly: GCA_902829305.4. Taxonomy (NCBI): domain Eukaryota; kingdom Metazoa; phylum Arthropoda; class Insecta; order Lepidoptera; family Noctuidae; genus Spodoptera; species Spodoptera exigua. The sequence continues at coordinate 15,950,925 of LR824607.2, read as the reverse complement.
AGCCACTGATGAAGTAGTCAGTTTGAAATGTGTACACTGGATCAACTAAGTATTCAGTGACATCTCGTGTTTGAAGTTCAATTTGGTTTCGTTTTCTTATTACACATATTCTAATGGTATCAACCCAACCAATCATGAGGGTTTTAGGAGCAGACCAGAGAAGGTTGCAGCGGTAATCTTCGATAGACCTGTTGGGGCTTTTTTCCCATTGAATGAGACCAAGTGAGCAGCGAGCAACAAGGTCATAAACTCGAACCCCCACCTCACTTGCCCATGCCACAAAGCGTTCATGCCATGACATGGCCTGCACGTAACCTTCACATTCGCACAACACAGTGCCACGAAGACGGTTCAAGAATGTTTTTTCGTATAATGTTAATTTGGTGTCACCTGTAACAGAAATACACTTTTTGAGCAATACACAAATACTTTTTCATAATGTTTCTCATGTCATGTCAATTATTATGGAATTAAGGTTTTAAAAAGTAGGTTCACATATTAATTTCATTGTACTTATTTAGTACAGGTTGCATTAGGACACAAATGAGCATGTAGCTAAAGAGGAAAATATTTTATTAATGCCAATTGTAAAGTGAATCGATAATGACAGTATTTTTAGTATAGTAGAATTGTTTATGAAACAATATGCCATTTCAAAAGATACCTACTAACACAGATAGAGAAAACAAGCAATTCAATTTTAATATTGAAATATTGTAACATACCAGTTAAAAACCTTCGACCTGAGCCAGATTTAAAATAAAAAGGATCCAGAGCTATGGATTTAATGACTCGGCCTAGGGTCAAGTTGTGAGTGTTATCATTGCTATACAAGCCGTACACCAGCACTTTTCCATCATCCGAGCAGCTAGCGATGTAGTCTCCATTCAGATCTACCGAGATTCTATTAACTGCTATTGCATGCGCCTGTAATTCTTTATTTTTTCCGTCTTGTGATATCGGCACCGTGTTTCCTTCGTGATCCAATAAATGTATCACTCCCCATTGTGTACCGAGACATATAAACTTTGTATGCACACAAATACAACTCACTGCATCTTTCAACAATATGTTTTGAACATCATTTGCAAGTCTATCGTATTTCAATTTGGGTTCCTCGTCTGGAGGTAGGCTGTCGCAACTTTCAAAATTTACGGCCATTACCAGCTTATCCTGAACAAGACCTTGTTAAACTTCTCACATAGATTTAGTCATAACTTAATGTCGATTTTTCTTGAGCGATTTATGATTTTATTGTTGAAAACATGATACAAGATGACATTACAGCGTAGTGGAGGAACAATTGATTTGGTCTGACGTTTGACATTTGACAATATGACTTTGACAATGTTTTTTTGGTAGGTTTTATTTATATTTATTGAAAATTTTACTAATAAGAAATTAATACTCTATGAACTACTATGTCATTTGTAGTGCACATGTAGCGTACAAAATTGAATTAGTGAATCTTGAGCTCAACTATTAGTGGCTAGATGGCTACAACATATATAAAGAAAATGTTCATTGGAGTCGATAAAATTTTATTCTATTAGAATATCGAAAATAAATCTTACAAGCACAAAATTCATTTTCCGATTTGTTACTAAACTTTAACTGTATCAAGCATAAAGACTAGACATCCAAATTTGAAAGACACGATTTTAATAAAACAAAGTACTTTTATAATACTAAAAAAGGCGCGAACATTGCGATTCATTTCAAAGAGTATGTAACCACTACTGATTCATTTTTTCAATAGAATTTATTAATCTGCCATTCATTCACCAATCTCTCGATTTGATGGTTTTGATTTTAGGTATAATGAATAGATGTAAAAGGTATCGTGCTAAGCCGATTAGTTACTACGAAAACCATTTATCTCCTTTTGGGAATAAAGTATTGTCAATAGTCAAAAAGCAATGGGGAAAAGGTAAGCTTTGGCACAAACCTACTCATTATTGTTTATAGGTCTAATAACTATACGATTACCTATGCTGTAAGTACTTAAATGCTGACTGTTTGATTTGGTAAGGTAAGTATTAGATGCTGGGTTCAATTAAGTAGTATTTTTTTCGATTTGTAATCGCGCGCGGTAGTTTGCGGTATATAGGCTCTATTCAAAGGTGAACGTGTTATTCATAAATAAAGTACCTACACCTCTATGTATTCTTTCGGGGACGAAGAGCCTTACGTTGTGATGTTACTGTCTTTGTTTGAGAAATGTTTTAATAACTACCTACCTTAATGTCGTGCCGAACATTATTGTGATTGACCCGCAACCCCGGCTGATCCCCACACCCCGGACTTCGGTGACGATGAAGCACTGTATGTCGGTGCCGTGTTTTACCAGGCCTGAAAGTTTCAGAAGCTTTTGCAAACTACAAACAAACTACTACAAATTACCTCTTTGTGTAGTGTAAATTTTAACATAAGTACTTATCTAGGTACTTTCTGTTGTCCATTTACTTGTCGTCTTTTGTAGGGGATATGGAAAACAAAACTGGAACACAACCTCAGCAACTCCCTACTCGACAGAATAAAATATTAGCGTAAGTACAGTTATCTACCAATGTAAGACGAACGACTGATTTTTCAATAGTCAGATACCTAAATGTTATCTGAGGAATAAAACTGTTGCTGTCACTGTCTTGTACAAACATACTGACGCGACAGCATCATAATTATTCCCCAGGTAACTTTTATCTAACCATTAAAAAATCAGCCCTAAGAGTCATTTTTTATTAGATATTTAATGGCTTACTCACGTGACTAGTTACAAGCCATGCTAGAGGCTCATATTCGTTAGCAGCATTGCGCTACACTTGTTTCAGTAAACGTCGCATTATTGCACGACTAAATATTGTCTAGTTTTTTATTTCCTTACACCAATGTTTGCAATTTTATTTTTTAGATGTTATTATCTGTTTTAGCTTACATGACGAGACAGTCGTGGATTTTCCGCAAACACAAGCAGGATTGCTTGGTGTATCTGCTCCTAGTGATAACACAAGTAAAAATTTGTTGGATATTAATTTGGAGTATGAAGCGGTTTCAGAAACGAATAACAATAAAAATGATTTCCTTCATCCGATCATTTCTAATAATGAGAACCTACTTCGTACCAATTCCGATAAGAATTCGTCTGATAAAACATTTGTTGAACCGAAAATAAACGAACTTGATATAAATTGGGATGATATGCTTAATTCCGAATTATTTGTAAAAATGTCCGCTGATGGCGACACAGATTGTAAAGAATTACATGAAAACTACAATATAATTGATAGGACTATTTCTGAAGAAAATGCCACCATCTCGTGTAGACCTAGTGGCGTTGAAAAAGAAAATAAACATAAAAATAAACGCAAAACTATAACAAGTAAAGTATCAGGTCCGAACGCAAAAGTACGCAAATCCAATAACAACGCTACGAAAAGTAATTCAAAGCTAATGGTTGAGATAAAACAAATGACCAAAAAAGATTTTCGCAAACAAAAATATACAAAGACTGTCAAAAATTGGCTTGATAATGTTGAATCCCCTCGCCTCGTTTGCGGAAACGTCGACAACAACTGCAGTAACGAAATGCCGGCCAAAGACAGTGTGCTGGATAACGTTGAACCAAATGCGCATCTGACCAAAACGTGTGACACTCCAGACAAAGAAATGGGTCCAGATAGAACACGGCCCGTAATGCAGAAAACGAAGAAAGTAGTTCAAGCTCAATTGGCAAATAAGGATGGCATCATGAGGTACAGTAAACCTAACATTACAGAGACAGGAGCTCGTAATGAATCCGTCACTAGACAAAGTACGTCCAAGGACACCTATGGAAATAAAAAAATAAAAAAGTTTGTTGCTCCCATTAAATCTCAAATTGTGGAAGATGTCAAGATGCAAGTTCACTCAGTAGATGAAGAGAATATTGCTAATTATAAGGACAACCTGCTACAGACGAAGGGTACAGAAATTGTTGCCGTATTGATTTATAGGTACCTACAGATAGTATATTCACGCTATATTGTTTTTATTTTTTACTAGCTTCACCCGCTGCTCAGCTTCATTTGACCGTAGGGTGATGTTTTGTACCCTAGGTATAGCACTCCGGCACATTGTAGCTATCTATCAGTGAAAGAATTTTGGCAATCCGACCAGAGCGGTTCCAAAGATTACCTCCTACATACAAACTTACAATGTTTACCTCTGTAAAACATTAGATAGACTTTTATTGTAAAGGAATTTGAAACAGAGATGCACATATCTAACTACATTTGATGTCACATAAGTACCTATTAGGTATAAAATCTACGCGAACTTGTGTTTTCCCGAATTTTGTAAAAAGAGGTTAACCCATTGCCATAAATATATCGGGAATAATTTCAGCCTCAATACTAATGTGAGACGTTTGAAAAACCGAAAAAGCCCTTTTTTTCCCGATCGTCAACAGTGTTGACGAAAGGGTGTTACCGAGCGGGAATAACCCTCATTCTTTATTCGACCGGGAATCGAATCAGACTTTCCTAGATCAACGAGGCAGACTTCTTCATCACGGTTTAAATTACTTTCATAATGTTTAGCACCATTCTGCGGTGGGATACTCGCGTTGTATCCCAGTAGTTAGTACCTACGTCAGTCGTCTGTCGTAGCTTGGTCGCGACAGTAACAAAGGTCACGAATTCATTACAATACGTAATGAATGTTTTGTGAGTGTACGTGAGCCGGTCGCCCACTTCGCCCACTAATCTAGTTCGTCGTTGCATATTGCAGCAATGGTTTCTGTCAGCTTAATAGTCATTACACTGGCGACGCGTGCTCTCCTAGCGGCGTCATCATCTGCCATAACGATATGTTCTACAGTTTCAAGACTCCTGGTCCGCGCCTCAAGTAAGTACCTACACGGCTACTACATTCCATGAAGGAACGGTCCCTATCTATCTCACACCTGCGTGTTGCTTGTTTCAGGGAGGGACTAGGTTACTTGCTCTCGAATAATGTGGTGGTGTGTTACGACGCTCGTAGTATTCTAATGTACCTCGGATCCTGCTTAGAGTTACACATTGGTACAATAGATATGCGCGATACAAAGGCAAGTCACTATATACCTACTTACTATAATATTTCCAGTCGCACATTCACCTGCAGGTAACATTCTTTACTATGCGAACAATGGTGGGTATACTTGCGACATCCCACTTACCGCGTGAGTGCAAGGTGGTGACACGGGCTGGCAGCTCGAGTCATCATCGGGTAAGTATTATTCCAGTTGGTTAACCCCATTTGCGATTCACATTCCAAAGTGTAGATTCCGATGGAGAAGAACGAGCAAGAAACTTCATGGGTATGGGTACTCTTTTTAAATCAGTGTTACATAAAGATTCTTTGATACATTATTTAGTTGGTTTGATTATGTGAGAACAGTGTAACGCTAATATACAGGGAACACAACAAAAAGAAAATAACTTTAAGGACAATAAACAGTGCGGAGCTGACCAGTCCCAATTGACGGCGCCCGTTCACGAACATGACACGTACACCAGCATCGCCCAACTCAACCATAATATAGGGAATCGAGCGATCCAGTGACCGTGCCTCGCGCCAATGTGACCTTTGAGTGAGCATGACAACTCCAACCTGACATAAGGACCGACATTCTGCTAGTCTAACTAATTGTAATAGTTATTATAAGTAATTCTAATAGGTCGTAATTAACCTACTTACCTACCTATATATTTTTTTTTTATTTCAAATCTACTTTCGTTTTAAATGATCCAAGATAAAACTGCTAGTGGCGCTATTGGTTTGATTAAAGATCGGCGCCTCATTACTGGACCCTGACAATCCTCCGGAGAACTTTTCAAGTGTACAAAGGCTGCTGGCGCCCTCCCCGACGTCGTCACCCGTTACACCAGGGGAGTGTGCGCTGCAAAGGGCGAGCTGGTACATGAGCCAACTGAAAGAGTGCTGGCTCAAACTATCGGACATGCTGAAAGAACATTCTCTATGGGAAGTCTTCATTGAAATTGAAATGAAAGTATTACCTATCATTACTGGTTAGTACCTAACGAAATATATTATAGGTATATAGGGTCCACTGGAATGTATACGGTAAACAAAAGTTTTAGATGTGTTTTCAATACTACGACTTGATCGATATATTATATACTAGCTACTCTCGCGCGGTTTCACCCGCTGCTTAGCTCCATTTGATCGTAGCGTGATGTTTTGTAGCCTATAGCACTCAGGAACATTGTAGCTATTTATCAGTAAAAGAATTTTGGCAATCTGACCAGCGGTTCCAAAGATTACCCCCTACATCTAAACTTACTTACCGCTTTATAATACTAGTATAGATATGATTATAACAATGACTGCACACAACATTAGGTTACTCGCCTCCACAATTGATGATATGTTTGACGGCTTCATCTAGTTTTTAACCGACTTCAAAAAAGGAAGAGGTTCTCAATTCGACGGGTATTTTTTTTTATGTATGTACACCGATTACTCAAAGACTCCGGGACCGATTTGCAAAATTTTTTTTTATTCGATAGTGTATACCTTCTTGCTATTTGGTTCCATTGTCATGAGGTCAGGATCTGATGATGGAATCCTGGAGAAACCTAGGGGAACTTTTGAAAATTGTAGGGGCGAGTAGTTTTTTTGTATGATGTTTAAGTAGGCCTTTAACAACACTACAACTTGACGAAGGTCGAAGTCGACCAGATGATGGAGCTGGAAGACAGTCGAGGGATCTCCTTGACTATTTGGAGTAGTTGCCTTGTGTTTGGGCTTGAATGATTCGTATTGGCGAGCACTTTGCACCAGGCTTGGTCGTAACTGTCATTAAGGGTCTTATGATGAGAACGGAAGACAGCTCAGGGAACTCCTGAACGGTTTACAGTAACTACTTCGTGTTTGAACTTAATTCATTTATATTGATGAAAGCTTTGTACCTGTATGGATTATAACAACTGAAGGTCTGCAGTTTACCTGATGATGGAGAACATTGACAGTCGAGGGAATTCCTCAACAATTCATAGCAGCTACCATGTGTTTGAGCTTAATTAATTCGTTTTGATAAGAACTTTACATCTAGATGGATTGTGTCTATCATTAGGGATCTGATGATGAAGACGAAGGACAGTCTAGGGAACTCCTTAACGGTTTAGAGTAGCTACCTCGTGTTTGGACTTAATTTATTTATATTGATAAGAACTTTCCCTCTCCCAGAGAGGTGGCCTGTGTCCCAGTAGTGGGAACATTAAAAAGGCTGGTGATGATGATGATGATGAGAACCATCCGATTTCTTGGGATCTATATTTTTTAATCGAGCGGCTCCTTTCGTAGGCCTACACATAGCTACTTAAAAAAATATATACTATTCAATATGTAAATTTATAGTATTTAAAATGTTACTGTAGTTTACAGAAGAACTTGTAACAGACACTAAAAAGTAAAAAATAAAAAAAAACTAGGTTTAAAAAAACCGACTTCAAAACAAAAAAGTTTCAAATAATTAAAATAGATATTTTAATACCACACTTACGCACGCGAAGCTAATACTTTTAATATTAATAATAAAACACTATCAATTCTATGTGCTACCTATTCATAGGTTTGAAGTCGGTGCCAAGCCCTAAACAGAATAAATCTAAATGAGAATTAAGATTGTTTAACCGCTAAAAGACGAAATTTCCACAACCAAGAACGAAGCTACCTCCTACTACTTTAACAACCAAAGTACGAGAACACTTTCAGAATTCATAATTCACCCAAATATCTTTCTAAGCTATATATAATTTCGCCGGTAACGAAACCATATACACTTCTGATTCTACGCTAACGCCATCAAGTTAGAAAATCGGTATTAAATTTCTTAAATCCTATCAAATAAATTCACACGCACCCGGCGAGTTTAGGTACTCATGTAAGTATCATGCTTATTATATTATGTATTAGGCTTGGCACCGACTTCAAACCTATGAATAGGTAGCACATAGAATTGATAGTGTTTTATTATTAATATTAAAAGTATTAGCTTTGCGTACGTAAGTGTGGTATTAAAATATCTATTTTAATTATTTGAAACTTTTTTGTTTTGAAGTCGGTTTTTTTAAACGTAGTTTTTTTCACATATAAATTGACGTGTAAAAATGCCGTTTTATGGCCTATTTGGAAAATAAATTCATTGTTTCATTGACTTTTATCAACAAGCACCGACTTCATAATTGATTATTCCTGTAGGATAGGCTAATGATTATAACGAGTAAATATTTTTTGCGCACGCAAGTGCATTCGTAAAGTAGTTTCATATTTTTTAAATTTTTGGTAAACGCTCTTCCCTTATATGGAGTTTGCCTATCAGTATCCATAAGCTCCCCTTGTGCTGGTATCAAACATACAAAAGCATACAACACTACGAATACGTTACTCGGACGGTGCAATGCGCAAATGCAAATGTAAGGACTTGAACCCCCAAGTTAGTATTGTCTCCGGGTACGCCTGATGCATTATATTGTAGATACGCAATATCGTACTCTACTCAGCTATGGAGCTTCGTGGCGTATGCGTCGACATGGAAACACTGAACTCGATGGAGCAAGCAGTCGCAGCTCGCCTGAAGGCGGTGGAGCAGCGGTGCTACAAGGCGGCCGGGAAGGTGTTCCAGATCAGCTCGCCGGCCCAGGTGCGCGCCCTGCTCTACGACGACCTGCAGCTGGACTACAGGTGCAACCTCAGCGTCAGGGGCACCGTGGCCAAAGGGGACAAGTCCACTAGTGAAGCTACGGTGAGCTGGTACCAGACACCCGCGGGGTCTCACGCGGCGCAGCTGTACCAGCCACTCACTGCACTTACAGCTGCGCAGTCTGGCGGCAGTGTCGCAGCACGAGCTGCCCAAGCTGGTATTGGAGTACCGGCACTTGCACAAGGCACACGCCACCTTCCTGGCCGGCATCGCGCACCACGTCCACAACGGAGTCGTCCGACCGACTTGGTGAGTCTGACCCAATTGCTTGATGCCTCTCTGTCACCTCTGAACACCATGTAAGACACTTTTGGACGTCAAACAGAATAATTTAATATCAAAGTCCTCTAGTGAAGCTATTTGCTCGTTCCAAAGTGTACATTCGTATGGAGAAGAATGAGCACGAAACACCCTGGTTAGGTACGGTTATTCAGTCGGTGTCGTCCATTTATGTGTCAACAACGCCAACCAACATTCCGCTAAGGCGACAGGAAACGAAAATAACCTCAAGGAAACCAATTTTCGGCGCCCATTCACGAGCATGACAAACACCAGCACCGCCTAACGCGACCATATTACTGACCGACCTGACTGACCGACTGCACGGTTGGTGCGGTGGCTGGGCAACTGGCTGCTGTGCAACGTGTCGCGGGTTCGATTCCCGCACGGAACAACCCTTTGTGTGATCTACAAATTGTTGTTCCGGGTCTGGGTGTCATGTGCATGTGAAATTGTATGTTTGTTACCGCACCCACGACACAGGAGAAAATCCTAGTGTGGGGCAAAGTTTACAAAAAAAAAAAATATTTGGTATTGGGAATTGAGCGATACAGTACATGTGCCACCGCCTATGAGACCTTTGAGTGAGCTGACAACTCCCAGCTGGCACAAGTTACAGGGCACTCACATGTACATACATGACATTGAAGTACAGCATCTGAGTAACAAGTTTGTAACCCTCTAAAATACCTTGACTAAAAAATTAGGTCGCCGTTCGGCCATATCAGCGACAAATCTAAAATATGATTTTGTTTCTAAAAAGTAACGATGCAGATCTATTTCAATTCATTTTCTTGTCCGTAACAATGAGAAAATAAAGTGCAACTAGGTCGCTTGACTTATTAACAGTTACCAATGTGTAACAGTGTTTGTAAATACTAACCTTTGACGAGAGTGTGTGGTGTAGGCTGCAGATGGCGGCGGCGACGGGGCGCATCGCGGCCAGCAGCCCCAACCTGCAGGCTATACCCAAAGCTCCCTACAGTCTCGTCCTGTTCCCCGACTCAGACGACGCCGATGGTAATATCTAACTGTTGATGTCTCGCAGGTCCGATGTCTGACTACTTACAGTATTCAACCAGAACCGCCTTTAACTAGGTACCTATTTCATTTCATTTTTTTTTACAACAAATAAACATTATTATTATTATTGTTCTTTCCTTTCACGGGACCACAGGGTCCCGGACCTTTGGAAGGCATACGCGGAGCCGAAGCCAACTCGCAGAGGCCCGTTGAACAATTTTAATCTAAATGTGATGGGACATCAGCCGGCAATTATCCCTGTAAGCACAATAAAAGTGCACCCAAGGACAATCCCTGGTTGATGCAGGACTATTGTAAAATGTGGTAACAATTGATAGGGTTATGGGTATGGGTTGCTATGCACTAGTGGATGAAAACTATGGAAATACTATGGCCCCTGCCCCTGACCAATATTGATACATACGGATAAACAGGCAGGGGGTGACTGGCAAACTCAATTAATGGGCCTCCGGAAACGGCCGCTAGCATGTAGCGACACGGGGGCAACATACGTTGAGCTGCTTGGGGAAGGAGAGGTATCCCACGGCTATCAGAGCAATCCCGGAAGTACGGTCAAGACCCCTACCAGCATCTTACTGAGATACATCCTTCCCCCGAGTCTCCTTCAGCTCCTACTCTTGCGAATCTCCACTCAAGCCAGCCAATTAAGGCAAGAATGAGGTGAGAGGGCTTGTTCCTCATCAGTGTTCACTCCAGCTAGTCACGAGGACTAACCGGAGAGAGAAGAACAAGACACCTCCCGGGAGTCAGGTCCGTGGGGTCGCCACTGCCCAACAGCTCGCCACAAGCTGCCTTGCGGATTTATTATTATATTATTATTTTGTATGTTCCTTTCCACTCACGGGACCACAGGGTCCCGGACTTTTGGAAGGCGTACGAGGGGCCGAAGCCAACTCGCAGAGGCCCTTTGAACAACTTTAATATAAGTGAAATGGGGCATCAGCCGGCAGTTATCCCTGTATGCACTATGAAAGTGCACCCAAGGACAATCCCCGGTTGATGGAGGACTATTGCGAAATGTGGTAAAAATTTATAAGGTTATGGGTATGAGTTGCTATGGACTAGTGGATGAAAACTATGAAAATACTATGGCCCCTGCCCCTGACCAATATTGATACATACGGATAAACAGGCAGGGGGTGACTGGCAAACTCAATTAATGGGCCCCCGGAAACGGCCACTAGCATGTAGCGACACGGGGGCAACATACGTTGAGCTGCTTGGGGAAGGAGAGGCATCCCACGGCTATCAGAGCAATCCCGGAAGTACGGTCAAGACCCCTACCAGCATCTTACTGAGATACATCCTTCCCCCGAGTCTCCTTCAACTCCTACTCTTGCGAATCTCCACTCAAGCCAGCCAATTAAGGCAAGAATGAGGTGAGAGGGCTTGTTCCTCATCAGTGTTCACTCCAGCTAGTCACGAGGACTAACCGGAGAGAGAAGAACAAGACACCTCCCGGGAGTCAGGTCCGTGGGGTCGCCACTGCCTTACAGCTCGCCACAAGCTGCCTTGCGGATTTATTATTATTTATTATTATTTTCGTCAAATTCGGCCAATAAAATGGGTAACGAAAATACGACAAAAAATGTGGTAACGGGCAGTTTGCGCATTGCAGCAGAGAGGGCGGCGCTGGCGCTGCGCGCGTGCTACGTGGCGCGCGCCGGGCGCCGCCTGCTGGCCGCCGACTTCCGCCACCTCGAGTGCCGCCTGCTCGCGCATCTCTCCGCCGACCGCGCGCTACTCCGCGCGCTGCGCGCCCCGCGCGACTTCTTCCGCGTGCTCGCCGCCGACTGGTACTGCTCGCGCGCCCCTAGCGATTTCATGTTATATTCAATATACACGTCTCCACTTATTTTCTGTCAATGAAGGCTGAAGAAGCCCGAGAGCGAAGTAGTCGCCGAGGAGAGGGAGCGGACGAAGCGATTAGTGTACGCGAGCCTGTACGGCGCCGGGCCGCGCAAGTTGATGGAGATACTGGGCGCCAGCTACCCGCGCGCGCTGCAGGTCGCCGCCAGCTTCCACAGTACGTGTCCCCCGAGCGCCGCGCGGCCCGGGCCTGGGGGAGACGGCCTGACGGCGCGTTGTGTGCAGGAACATTTCCGTCGCTGAAGTCGTTCGGCGACGCCGTGTGGCAGCGCTGCGTGGAGGCGCGCGGCCTCGTGCGCAGCCTGCGCGGCCGCCTGCGCCGCCTGCCCGCCGCCGCCGCGCGCGCGCCGCCCGCCGCCGCAGCGCAAGCGCGGCGCCAGGCCCTCAACTTCGTCGTGCAGGGTAATCCATTCTCATTCCGGTGTACGACGGAACTAGTCGCGTATAGAGTGCTGAACGCGCGGAGTGCGCAGGCTCGGCGGCCGACGTGTGCAAGATGGCCATGGTGCAGACGGCGCGCGCGCTGCGCGACGGCGCGGCGGAGCTGGTGCTGCAGGTGCACGACGAGCTGGTGTGGGACGTGGACGCGCGCCACCTGCAGGCCGCGGCAGGTACGACCGGCTGGCGGCCCGGCCGGCTGGCGGCCGACACTGACGCTCGCTTCCGCCGCAGGCAGCATCCAGCGGGCGATGGAGGACTGCGGGCGGGCGTGCGGCATGGCGATGGCGCTGCCCGTGGCGCTGCGCGTGGGCACGGACTGGGCGCACATGCAGCCCTACACCGTGTCACCTGCCACTCCGGAAGGTCAAGGGCTGTCTTCTAATCTCCTTTCTTAAGTTAATAAATACTTGTTTGTCGTTACATATGTTCAATATAATAAAAGAGCAACCAAACGTTTTATTTCAAATATAACAGCCAGTCTCGATGACCGCGGCAGGAGGTGATCTAATTTGATGTTGTCGCCTCGAAAATAATATCAATTTCCGTGCAGGCATAGACCTGATTAAAATCAACTACGAGGGGGTATTTGAAGAATATAAACGTAAAACTCAAGCAAATTAAGTACTTTATTGTTTGAGACAATTGAACATAAACATTTGACACAACATTAAATGATTACAACACAACATACATGCGCAGCTGTACATACTACATATTATTATATCGTTACACTTTTGTTGCTCAACTCATTGCGCTGATACCGAGTCTAACACGATGAGACAGTACCTACATCGCATGCGTGATATGGCAAACTAAGAAGTCCCAGTCTTTTTTCCATTCGAATTGATATTAGATTAGTTTGATAATATTAATAAATGTGGGAAAGCCAAGCAGACATATCCGAAACCTAAATCCCCAAAAGGCCGGCAACGCAATGGTAGTTGCGGCTGTACATGGGCGGCGATGATTGCTGCTGGTGATCATTAAATTCGGTTAATTCGTTTCCGAGATTTGGGACTCCTAAATTTGTACGTAATACCGCGCACCTTGAACGATTTACAGTGAATATAAATAATATGGTAAAACAGCTAACAGAAATAACTTCTTCAATATGCACGTAAGACAATATCATTCATAAAGGTATGTCTAGACTGCAGATATTTGCGTTTGTGCGGTCCTCCCGAGGTCGCAGTGAAGCAAGATAGGTACAGTGACAATACTTCCTTACTCCAAAAGGCACTCGCTCTCACTATTACCACCTCCCAGCCGAGGTACACAAAGATATTAAAAATAAATATATTTTGAGACATTTTTACTTGAGCTTGAGATTCAGCATTGCGTGAGTCTTCCTTCGCTTAAAATCCATAGTGGGTATTCTTGTGCACTAAACTTTCCATATTGATGAATTGAGTTCCAGAGTTCCAGTTCCTTCACCACTAAACATAAGCTAAGCCGCTTATATGCTGACATGATAAGTTATTCAATACAAACAAATATGACTTGTAAATAGCTATATATCAGTAGAAAGCATGTGGCAGGTACACTGCAGCAATGATTGACGCACGATACTACTTATAGTCAGCAGGCCAACCTAGGACTTTTTCATTGGATCGGACTTTATATCAAAACAATACAAATCTTAAGAAATTCTATAGAAGAGTAGGTTGACCACTGTATCTATGCATGTCGATACGTCGTAAGACATATCTTATGAATAATAACATTAAAATAATTACTATTTCTAGACACAATCAATTTTATTTCTAAAACGTCGATTTAGAAGGCACAATTTCTAAGTATATTCTTAAGCCCATATACTTATCGACGACATATACTGACGTTACGTTTGCTTCCCTAACTACGCGCCGCGGCGCTGCCCGCGCACGGGAATACAAATAATATTCTAAGGATGTATATAATATATACTTAATTTCGACTTATAGACTAATGGTATGTATAAGTAATATAATTTATTATTTTAAAAAATCGAGATTACAACTCAATCTGGATCATTTTCAGAGATTCTAAGGTAATAACACAATACTTAATGGTTTTATGTCTCATGGACTTAAAGTAAAATAAAATCTAATAATTTTAAGCAATATCTCAATTACAAAGCCTTATGGTTACAGAACTGTATTTCAACAGTTATTTGGTTCGATCGAGATTACATCCAGATAATATCACTAGCTTTCAAACAATTCTATTACAGATATATCGATATAAATATTGTATGGAAAGCCCTCAAGTTTTGTTTCTAAACACAAAATAAATAAATTTTTCCTTCTACTATTTTGACCTACGCGATGTTTGATGACCAAGCATAAATAGCACAGATAGTATAGTAGCAATGTAATCTAGTGACTTGTGCTCACTAGAGGCGTGGGTACCGTGTAGTCGGCCTGACAGTCACATCACTACCCCGACGTATGTAAACAGCCGGTGGTTCTTGACGTGCATACTGGTGTATCGCGTGGAATTGAATCCGTCCTTGACGATCATCGCTGGGTCCCGCATGTTTTCCTTCATTATGGTTTTGCGCTGTTGGTTCTTGCGCTCCTGTGGATGCCTCAACATCGTATAGCGGGACATTTCACGGGGATATCTGCAACCATTACATATACTGAGTCACTGGCATCGGTCTACCAACGGGGCATGGCTGTAGTACGCGCAAGATATTTCTTATCAAGAAGTATACATTATCAATTATTATTAAAAATAATCATTATTTTACACCACTTTTTCATGACGTGTGATGATGTCATGGATTAGGTTTTTTAGTGAGGGGAAAATCTGCAAATGACTTCTCTCGCCCAGGGTGGGGCGGGACGAAGTGTCAGACTCTTAATGACTACTGACTAACCCCTTACCCCCCCTCGTTCCTATAATTGCTCTGGGCCAAGGCTGCGGTGCCTCACTGGGCTTGCCCCGCAACCCCAGCTGATGTAGAGCGTTTGTGGTGGTCTATTGGCTTTCTGAGGCGCGCACAGAATGCTACGCGCCGTACGCTCGGGTATGGTTTTGGTCGGGCGGCGAGTTACCCTTACTCGCCGTCCGCAGACCCGCGCTTAAGGTGGCCGGAGATCGCCTCTCCGTCATGGATTAGGTATACAACCATATTCAATAACTTACCCACATTACACTCAGGCTATTTAACTTGAAGATTTAACAAGAACCATGAAAGAATGGGTCGGGTCGACCGGAGTGATACCACGGCCTCACAGAAAACCGGCGTGAAACAACTACAGCGTTGTTTCACCTCAATCCCTAAAACTCCAAATCCCTAATCCCTAAAAGGTCGGCAACGCACTCCTAACTCCTCCGTTGCGGGTGTCCATGGGCGGCGCTGGTTGCTTATCATCAGGTAATCCGTCTGCTCCTTTGCCGATCAATTACATAAAAAAAACAGATCTGATACAAATTTCATATTTAAATGGTTATTATGACTATGCAAAAAGTTTTTTTCTTGTTTGAATAAATTCATAATAATTATATAAAAAAGTGCCTTTTCAAATAATGAGTTACCTGATTATATTTAATTTGTGTGAGCTTATTCTCCACGAAAAGTCATCATCCTCGCCTCCCCAGCCTTCGAACCTGTTAGAGAACCCGTTGACTTGCACAAACTGCTCCGACTTGAGGGCCAGCACGCCGCCCGCCAAGTCTCCGTAGGGGAGCACGAATCTGAACTTGTCGATACTGGCGCTCATGTGGCGTGGCTCGTTGCCGCACGCGTACAGGTTGCTCGCGTCCAGCGGCAGCAAGTCGACGTCGTGTAGGATGAGACAGGGGAACTTGTCCCTGATTGCCACTTTGGCCCCAACATTGTACAGGACACCCTTGTTAAATATTTTCTCATCTTCTTGTTCTACTACATATATCCTGCAAGGCAATATTGGAAGAAAAATTATTCACAGTTAATAATGTACAAAGTAAATCTTTACAAAAGGATTAATTTACAACATATTTCAAATTAATACCTGTAGTGTATACTTTGGTTCCTCAGGAAATCATGCATATAAGGAAGGAATATGTCAAGCTGTCTCTGTCTATTCCTGTAAGCTACTATTATAGCAACACTGAAGATTGGAGTGCAATGTTCTGGAATGTAACTACCATTTACTAAGCCCGTTGCTGAGAAATTATCAAATGTTTTTGGCACCTCCCAGTTGTTTATGGATAGCTTTCTCTTGAGTACTGCATCATATTTACATTCTGGTTTTGATGTCTGTGTAATAAAAGTTGGTGATATCTGCTTATACAGTTGTGTTTCTAGTACCTCTGCAGGGAGATGTGTGTAGTTGTATGAACCACATGTTTCAAAAAACTGAATTATTGTCTTCAAAGCAATTATAAAACATACACAATTAATTATTCGCAGCTTTAATATCCTGAAAACAAACATATGTCTTATTATTCAATACCGTAACACAATTTAATTGTAAAGTAATAAAATATTATTGTAAAGTAATATAAATACAATTTTATTGTACCATATTGTTACAAATTAACTTGTATGATTTGACAAAATGTTCTAGACATATTCTATTTTGTTTTTGTTGTGGGTTTACATTCTGTAAAAATGCAAAAGTTTTGCTTTATTTAAAATTGTCAAAGTTGCACAGATTCAGGGATTCATGATTTATTTATTTGTGGTGGAGAAGCTAGCTTTAGGGAACAAGAAAAAGATTACAATATTGGTAAGGGACAGCCAGGGAGGTTATCACAACTGGAAGCCTGGAAGAATGAACGGACAGAACATTTTTTTGTCTTCATTTACTCTGGCTCTTGTCTATTGCAAGGGATTCTTGTTTATATTAATTCTGCCCTCCAGCCGTTTAATTACTAAGTATGCCTTTCCTCAACAAAATATGCTAACTGATAGTATTCAGTACTAAGATGGGCTGAGTTGCTTATGAATTGACTGAAAAATAAAAATAAGTACTTGCCTTGTTTTCCATGACCGTGTAAGCATCATAAAATATATGTGCTATCTTCTCTCAAATGAACCCACACCAATATCAATAAAATGAGATTCTGCTTCCAAGACCTAGTCCCAAATAAGGTGTTACATAATAAAATAAGCCACCATCTCAATGTAACAAAAGTAAATGGTTTATAAATCTAGTATTCCTACAAATCTAAAGACACTGCGCATAATCTTTCCATTAGGAACCATTGAGTTGAAAGTATTTTTTTTTAAGATTCCGTGCACAATAAAAAAATTGGGGACTACTGAGACTCCGCTGTCCATCGGTCTGTCTGTCTGTCTGTTTGTTTGTTTATTTGTCTGTCTGTCTGTCAATCACCAGTCCTATCTTATCAACTGTGATAGCTACACAGTTGAAATTCCGACAGAAGATGAGTTTCTGATGCCGCATTAACAAGAAGTAATAAAAATAATATATATTAGATATTTGAGGGGGGCTCCCATAAAACAAACGTTATTTTAGTACGGATCCCTTTGGGCCCGATCTCAATTTATACTTGTCGGGATTTGATAATGCTAGTACCCCTAAACGCCAAGGTTTTTACAAAATTTAAAGCAGCAGAGACTCACAGTTAACGAGATATATTTTATTCGAATTTCGAAAAAATCACGCCATTTCAGTCGGATATTATCATGGTAGATGTCAAATTTGACATTTCCCCTTTGTGAATGATATAGGTGTATGTCATCTATGTCATAAGTCAATATGGTTTCATTCAATTTTATCTCTATGGCGAAGTGTATGCAGTTTTATCCCGCCGCAGTTTTATCCCCCAGATGTCGCATGATCGCGTTTGCCATTTTAGTCCATTTGCCCCATGGAGGAATACTTTCTCTCTCTAAGTATCTATTAGTCTAAGATTTGTTAGGATTTCCTGTCAAATTATATGGAAGATATTGTAAAAATAATTTTCGTAAATAAAATTATTAATGTGGGGGAGTCATGCTTCGGCACGAATGGGTCGGCTCGACCAGAGTTATATTACGGCTTCACAGAAAACCGGCGTGAAACAACCACAGCGTTGTGTTTCGCCGTGTGAGTGAGGTTACCGGAGGCCCAATCCTTCCTCTCCTCCAATCCCTAAATTTCCAAATCCCTAATCCCCAAAAGATCGGAACGCACTTGTAACCCCTTTGTTGCGGGTGTCCATGGGCGGCACTGATTGCTTACCATCAGGTAATCCGACTGCTCGTTTGCCTACCTATAATGTAAAATATATATGTATATAGATTACAAAGTCAAAGTCCAATAATGTATTCCAAATAGACTAGTATTAGCGATTTTGAAAGTCAAATAAAAAATATTCAACATTATGTGCCGTCACTGTCTCCTTGCGAAGAATTTGGTCGTTCCACATTAGGGATTCCTATGGAGAAAAACGAGCAAGAAACTGCAGTTCATTTTGGAATAAATGTAGCAGGTTATTCACATATGTCAAAAACGTAAATAGACCTAATATTGAGCCCTGTGGCATGCCCATAGATACGCGTCTGCCACTCCGCCATTCCGCCACTCCGCCATTCACGCCTGGCGGAGTCCTGCCCTGCGTGCCTCAACCTGTCGAGGCACCAAGCGGTCGCCCCGCTCGACTGCCTCCACGTGCCACCAATAGAGGACGCGAGGAGCTTTGCATCGAGGTCCCAGGGCGGGGATCCGGCTAGGAGGCTCGCTGCCTCAAAGGAGATCGAACGCTATCCCCATACTGGCGCGGCGTATAACGCCATCGACCGTACGACTCCCATACAGAGCCTCCGGCAGGAGGAGATGCCCCCCCCTGGTTGGGCAGCGCAGCAGCGCGGCAGGGGGTCATCAACCGGGGGGCGTCCAGCCTTTCTCTAGTTTTATCGAGACTAACGAACAGCAATTCATTATTCATTTTTATATATAAGAAGTGCTCTATGTTTATTTCTTCATATTTTGTATGCATTATACGTTTATGTAGGTACATATTGTTGATGTGTTTATTTATAACTTAGCCATTAACTTTAGTCTCTTGTTGTGTATATACTTATATCATCTTTAAATTTAGTCTAATATATTGTTTGCTGCTTCCACTCATCGTTACTCATCTCTGCATTACCCAAAGGTCAGACTGTCGGCCAAAGTAATGGCTACGGTTATAAGTCCGCCTATGTACAAACATTTGTGTGCATAAAGCTTAATAAATAATTAAAAGCTAATCAAATTTAAGAAATCTATAAAGTACTTAAAATAAAATATGAAAATAATAAAATAAGAAAGCACTAATAAATAAGTAATAACAAATGAGATACAAATTAATTCTAGGTAATGTGTTGTAAGTGTTCGTGTATAAGTTGTAAGTGCGTGGACTTGTTGAATAATTAACATTGAATATTTATACTCATTAGAGGGAACATTTTATCGAACTGTATTTTTATGATGGATAATAAGTTAATAAATCTCACTCGGGTGTATTTGGCTGCATAATTTATTGTTTTTTTTTGTTTGTGATTTGTAAACATAATTTGTGAGTCGGCCGCATCTTTAAAATGTTAAATGCTGTGCTACTTATCGCACATCGCGTTAACATTCGGCAGGGATGCTGCTTCGGCTTATCGTCGTTTCCAAAAGGTATTATCTAATTACAAAACAAACTAATTAAACTAATTACAAAATTCTTTAGTCCCTAAAGCCTAGTTAGTTGAACAGCAGACAAAGTACAAATGTTTTAAAATCACAATGCTCCCAAACAAATAATATTTTGTGAATATGAATTTAATTAGTCTAATCCGTTCTTGTTGTTATTGATGCCGAGAAAAATGCAGTTTTTCGAGCTTGTTGTAATAGCTGAAATAATTTGCAATATTTTTAACTAAGTAATGATACACAGACGGTCAAGTTATTTGTTTTTCTAGTATTGTTTATCTATGCAGATAATAAACAAAACATTATTTATAATAAATTCATCATCATCATCAGCCTATAAGTGCCCACTGCTGAGCAAAGGCCTCTTCTCACGCGGAGAAGGTTTGAGCATTAATCACCACGCTTGCTCAATGCGGGTTGGCGATTTCAAACTTATAATTAGAAACTATAAGTCCAGGTTTTCTCACGATGTTTACCTTCACCGTATGTCAGTGGTGTCTAAATAATCATAGAAAGTACATATAACTCGGAAAAAGTCACATTGGTACTTGTCAGGTTTCGAACCCGCACCCTCATGCATGAGAAGCGGGCGCCTTAACCTCCGGGCCACCACGACTGATACATTACCACGTCTATACTGTTATTATTTTGTACAAAAAAAAAACCACATGCGCCGTAGTTTTAAAACAAGCGTAAGTTTAGTAGCTTAATTAGTACCAACCGTATCATGAATCATTCAGAACCGCCTATAACAACCTATTTCACTCCTCATGATACCCTTCCTTTAGGTAGGTACTCTATTTGCTTTATTTATAAATCCAAAGGAAACACTTAAACATTAAACAGCCACACTATGGGCCTACTTAGGAGTAAGTAAGTAAGATTATTTATTTTATAGCCTTAACTTTCAGAGTTCCCACTTATTTTAAAAAACTTGAGATCCCACGGCAGTCTTCCTCCTCCATCATCAGATTTACTTCATAACTTCATTGTAACCCACATAGGTGAGAAGTTTTCATTCATATAAATGAATTAAGTTCAAACACGATGTAGTTACTGTAAACCGTTCAGGAGTTCCCTGAACTGTCTTTTGTTCTCATCATCAGACCCCTAATGACAGTCACGACCATCATCTTGGTGCAAAGTGCTCACCAATACGAATCATTCAAGCCCAAAAACAAGGTAACTACTCCAAATAATCAAGGAGATCCCTCGACTGTCTTCCGCCTCCATCATCAGGTCAAGTTCGACCATCGGCAAGTTGTAGCTTTGTAAAAAGCCTACTAAAAACATGCAAAAGCACTACTCGCCCCTACAATTTTCGAAAGTTCCCCTCTGTTTCCCTAGGATTCCATCATCAGATTCTGACCTCATCAAAATTGGACCCTCTCGGGAGTATAACCTTTCAAACAAAACAAGAATTTTGGAAATCGTATGAACCGATTTATGTAAATGGTGGAGAAATCGGTGAACATACAAAAAAAAAAAACAATCAGCCGAACGTAGTACCTCCTCCTTTTTTTGAAGTCGGTAAAGAATACAGTTCAGATAAAGATGAAGAGAGTTGAACAGAGAGCCCACAGACCTTCACATTAATACTATTAGTAGAATACATATAGATGTTTGTTAAATTCTACTTAATTCTTCTTGTGCCATTATCAATACTAGGTATATATAATATTACAAAGTTGAAGACTGTTTGTTTGAACTCGCTAATCTCCGGAGCTACTGGTTCAAATTGAACACTCCTTTTTGTGTTTGTTTCTCCATTTATCGAGGAATACTATAAGCTATAAAACATCACGCTATGATCTTTAGGAGATTTTCTAAATTCGCGTGAGAGAAGCTAGCATACATAATAAATACAACAAAAAAGGAATTGGTACAATCGGTCCAGGCGTTGATGAGGCAAGCGCTTATCAACACATTTTGCTATTCATTTTTATATATAAGATTCATATTTTCTCATTCATCATCATCATTTTTCATTGGAGGTAGTCGGAGAGTCCGACTTCACGCCTTCGAGGCCCCCTGAACCTGTCGTCAAACGACCTGTGCCTCCCCCCCACCGCACAAATGACCACAAATGAGGTTGCACGGTCTTCCACATTATTTTTACATTAACCTTCTAGGGCTGCAAATCTAGTTTAGTTTAATTACGTGACTAGAACAATAAACGCAACATGTTATCAAACTTTGACATGTCCTGAATTCACGATTGCTTATCATATTTAGGGCATAATAGTCCCACAGAAACGATTACACTAGGTATGTTTTAATGATATGCATTAATAGTTTATCAAGTAGGTACCTACAATTTAGAATAGTATTTTAGTCTATTTCATATTAAAAGTCTTGTTAAATATAAATTATTCGCATGAGAGGTCGGAATTTGCAACCTTTTTCTGTTTCATCACGTAATTAATTCGTATGATGTAAATAAAACTGCAACAATATAAATAAGTTTGTTATCTAATCTAAATTTGTGAGAGCCCACGTGTTTTACAGCACGGTAGAAAACTCCGCTTACCATTGTCATGCATGCTTTTGCCACGTGGGTATCAGAAGCGCCGACAGCCGCCGTTTCCAGTATCTATAGATTTAATAAGATATATAGTTCAAAATTCTACATTAGGGCAACGGCAACGGCCAGAAAGGAATCAATGGACTGCCACTGGCTTTTCTTTTTGTGAGGGGAAAATCATTAAATGACTTTTCATTTCGGAGTGTCAGACTCTTACTGACTAAAAACCCCCCTGTTCCTTCTCCTGCTCTGGGCCGAGGTCGCGGTGCCTCATTGCGCTTACCCCGCAACCCCGGCTGAACATCAGCGCTACGTTAGCTACGCTCGGATCTGGTTCTAGTGAGGCGGCGAGCTACCCTTACTCGCCGACCGCAGACCCGCGCTTACGGTGGCCAGAGATCGTCCCTTGATCCCCGACGCCCGTAGTGTCACCTGTTGCGGCGGCTGAGGATTGCTCCCTCATGCGGGCCGCCTCCCTCTTTGCGAGCATAACTGCTTAACAGAAGGGGGAGACGGTGTCCCAGTATCTCTCGCTTCGCACTATGGCCTCGACTAAGGCCGGGCGCGAGAGGTCGCCGCCGCCGGTAATAGCGTGCCCGGGACTGCCACTAGCTGTTGATGTGATCAAGTAGGTTAGACCTTAAACGCGATCGAAACAGACTTTCAGATATCATTGGAGTTAGAGATTAAGATTTTGTTGTGTTACCGGGCACGGTAGACAAGGAACTGGGACGCCGTGTCCTCTTTCTGTAAAGCAGTGATGCTCGCAAAAAAGGTGGCGGACCCGAGCGTACGGTGCGTAGCGTTCCGCGCGCGCCTCAAAGAGCCAATAGACCACCACAGATGGGGCCTTATAGGACTGATTTTGCCGCCAGGGTTGCGGGGTAAGTGCAATGATGCAAGGCACCTCGACCTCGGCCCAGAGCAGGAGAAGGAATGGGGGGGGGGGGAGGGGTTGTCGGTAAGAGTCCGAAACTCTCTCCTGCCCGACCCTGGGTGGGAGAAGTCATTTGATGATTTTCCCCTCACAAAAAAAAGATAGATGCGAAATTCCGAGATACAGTCGTACATTTTGCAACCGTTACGTGCCTCATACACGGGTCTGGTTCTGGCCGGGTGGCGAGCTACCCTTGCTCGTCTACTGCAGACTATTTAGTAAGTTAGATTTTAAAGCTGGGTTTTCACAACTAGTGAAACTTATTACAAATAAAGTATTAGGAGTATTGTAGGAAATAATATAGGTATATTTTATTTTAAACATAAACTTGAAAATTTTAATAATAATAACAGGATCCCTAGTAGCTTTCTATGGATTTGTGTACATCACTAGCAATATCGATCTCGACGTTCTTATAAAATAGTTGTGTACATTATGCACAGACTTACTGCATTAATATAAATCTATGGCCTAATGACTAACCTATGTGATACTAGCGCATTGCGCCAACGAGTGAAAATGAATAGCAAAATACAAGTGTCTCATCTGTTTTTGACTAGTTTATAGTTATCTGTGGTGAAGCCTATAAATATATATTATTCTACTCTATGCTCTAAATACTCTTTGGTTTGGTTGGAACCATAGATATAGTATACTACACATACTATATAATATACTATACTAATATACTATATCTATGGTTGGAACGGTGGTCTCAGCTGGACGTAAACAAACACAAACTGTTTGATAACAAAAATGTTGTTGTCGTAATATTTATTTAATTGAGTGGCTTATTTTAATTGCTGGTTTTCTGGTGCTTTTTGGAATACTGTGTGAATAAATATATTTATAATTGGCAAAACCAGCTAAATGAAGGAAATAATCAAGAATGAGCCACAATTTGTTTGTAAACCCCTGGATAGCTACAGTGAATTAATGCTGTTTCTGGAAAATCCGCCGCCTTGGAGAACTTTATGTAAAGAAATGACGCCACATAGTGACTATCTAATACGAAATATAGAAATAAATAATAAAGATTCTTGGTCCCTTTTGAGACCGGAAAATTTCTGTCATTTCGATCCAGACTTGGAAGATGTGAAACGGTACGAGTCTAAAAGTTTGCCGAAAACATTAGTTTGCCATGATATGGCCAATGGATATCATGATGACAGGTAGGTTACCTTAATATTATACATATGTTACCTTAATGCTATAGCCTACACTAATCTATTGACTCAAAAATATATGATTTAACCTTTCAGTTGTGGCAATTAGATACATAATAGAAGAACAGTAGAATGTGTGAACACCGGTTTTCACTTGGGGTTTGATGAATTAATTAGCATCAGTAGTTAGTGAAGAAGAATTAGTTAGGAATATGAGCGTGTGAAAAAATCTTATGTTACTACATAAAATTTCTTCTAATTTGGATGTTTTATGGTTTTCTATAGTGTCTGTAACACAGAGAAAAAACAAGTGACACCACTCAGAGCAATCATTAAATTGTTTCAGTGTGATAGAGGGAACAAGTAACTTTGACGCATACACATTCTACAACTGGGCTGGCATTGACATATTCTGTTACTTCAGCCACCACCTGATTACGATACCTCCGGTGGGCTGGATCAACGTTGGTCATGCACACGGAGTCAAAGTTATTGGTGGGTTTGCTTATTTACATTATTTAGTTAGGTGCTTATCAGTAATATATTACTATACTCCAGGTAAATAGCTTTACATACTAATACTGTATTCCCATTTTAACCTCATTATGATATCATGATACAAAGAAGGTAGGTAGAAGGTAGTAATTTTGTTTAAAATGGTACAGGGTTGTTGGCAGATACAGACACAGATTGCATAGCTCTAAATATAACATTATATTTACATGCAATGCACAATCAGAAATAATTATTATTTGGGGAGCCTACTTGCGTTTGTAAAAGAAATAAAATATTATGGTCTAGCTAGCCATGCTATGCAATAATTTCGTATTTTATGTTGTTTTTATTTTATATTCTTACACCCCATCCTTTGCCCATTGTACCTTCATAAGAAAATTATTTGTTATAGAAAAAAACAGTTTTTGTCTTGATCCTTTGTGCCAAATGCATAAAATGTTAAATATGTTCTATTTGCTTGTCTAATATGTTAATCTACTAGCTTCTGCAGGTTTGACTAACATAACAAACATGTTCAATTATTTTAGACAGACCAGTATTAACAAGCATTCCCACATAGTTGCTACAAATATTAAAATATATGTTCCACACCAGGCACCATCATCACGGAGTGGGCAGATGGCATCACATTTTGGGACCAAGTGTTGGCTTCAGAGACCAAGTACCAGGATGTGGCCAGTGCCCTCGTTGCTATTGCTAAAATCCTTAAGTTTGATGGGTACCTTCTTAATGTTGAAAACAAGGTATTTTTTTATTTTTATTGGAAAGTGTAGCAAGCCACCACATGATTCCTCATGGTAAGCAAAGCAAAAAATCTCGAGTGGGGTGGATGGTGGATGGATGGTTTGGATGTCCGGCTCTCATACAGCGAAACAAAGTGCCATTCCGGGACCAGTTTATTCTGGAAGATGCGTACATAACTGTCGCAAGATAAAATGTCCCTATTGTTATTTGAAAGAAGTGTCTGTAGTACTAGTACTCTGTCGCAGAACTTGATCGCAGGTACACAGGTGAATTTACTTAAGTAGGTAGCGCATGTTGTGGGAGCATTAGCAGGCTTGTTTGTAGCGTGTGTATGGTTCGGTGACTGACGCTGATTGATGGCCAGATCACGCAGCCGACGATGCTGCTAGAGTTCGTCAAGTACTTCCACCGCATGCTGCACGAGGAGCTGCCGCACGCTACGCTGCTGTGGTACGACAGCGTCACCGTCTCGGGGACACTCAATTGGCAGAATAAACTTAATGAAAAGAATATGTAAGTATTGAAAAAAAAATTGTTCAACAGCTATTTATAGTTAGTTGTTTCATTGTTTTTGACGGCAGCAGTCAGTTGACCGATAAAGCCGCGATATAATATCGCCGCACCCAGCTGACGACACGCGCCACGAGTCACACAACACGTTTCGCAATACTGATACCTTATCTAGGATGCTCCTGATTTCATCTTTAGATATAGAGAGAAACACTTAACTAATTAGATACAAGTGCCACCAATACACAATTGGTGTTAGTTTTGAATGACGTTTCAAAAGTATCGCCTATATATGTATAATAACAGGTAGGGATAGTTATATATGATTAGATAAATGTGTTTAGACTGACTGTATTCCCTTAAATTAAAGTCAAACCACACAGTTTTTCTCCGGCTGGACCTGAAGCAGGGCGATTACAGCGTGCTAGCTGTCGAATTTGTTGTCCGTTCTACTCCATGAGGATCTACAGACTTCGCAATGATTCAAAGAATTTCGCTAAGATATGGACGAAAGCCATGGATGCTTTTCCTAAAATAGTTTAAGTTTTTACATTCTTTATTAGAAGTTATTCCAGCTATAAAATTCGTCGGAAGTTAAAGTATTACTATCCTAAAGGCAGTTGCTGATGTTTAGGGCATTCTTCGAGGCTTGCGATGGGCTGTTCACGAACTACTCGTGGACGAAGGAGGACGTGGCGTCGAGCGCGGCGCTGGCGGGCAGCCGCGTCACCGACCTCTACGTCGGCATCGACGTCTGGGGACGGAACTTCTTCGGCGGCGGCCAGTTTAACACGCAGGAGGTATTTACGCTGTATATTCACGTAACGCGGTCCTTAGACCACGAGTCGTGGTGTATGGTATAGCATGACGGGCGGTGTATGCGGCAGGCGGTGAAGGTGGTGCACGCGGCGGGCTGCTCGCTGGCGGTGTTCGCGCCGGCCTGGACGCACGAGATGCTCAGCCCCGAGCAGTTCGGCACCGACTCCGACCCGGCGCCCGTGGCCATGGGCGAGGACATGGACCTCTACGAAAAGTTCGTGCTGCGGGACCGCGCGCTTTGGGGCAGTCTGTGGCCCTTCCTGAACACGAGGGTACCTAACCAGCTGCCCTTCCAGACCTCCTTCTGTAGGGGCCTGGGAAAGAAGCGCTTCTTGTACGGCGAGGTATGTTCCATACTGTAGTGTGGTAGAGGTGTCATCTAGTGCGTCGTTTGACTGTACGTGTACTATGAAAAATATTAAGTTTATCTTTTCTACATACACATAACAATAGTTTTTTTTTTTTTTTTTTTTTTTTAAATAATTTAATTAGTAAAGTTACAGAAAAGTGTCCTTATCATCTAAACTCGCCAAACTTTAACGTTTGATGGCGAGAGGCGCTCTTTATACAATAACATATTTATACATAATAGTGAATTTAGTACCTAGGTGCAATTACTTAGGTTTTTTTTTATTTATTTAAATATTCCTATTTTATGCATACTATGTACTTATAGCTAGGTATGACACAGTTTATATAATAATAATTATTGACTAACATAAGAAACAAAACATAAAAACACACACAAACATAACATTCTTACTTCTTATTAATAATCTAATATAAAGCTTTTTAATTTTGACTTAAGAGATCCTTTGGGTAACTTTTTCCCTTCTTCTCTTAGCATCTCTATTTTATTAAATATATTAGGAACTATGTATGCGGATGTTCTCTTGCCATAATAATTTTTTATCTCTGGTAATATTAGTTTTTTTTCTCTAACCCTACGCGTATTATATTTGTTCTTTACATTAACTTTATAATCGTCATTAAAATAGTATTGCAAACCTACTAAATAATCTACTTTTTTGTCTATGGGTAAAATTTTACAAATAGAAAATAACTTATCATACTCTTTTTTGCAACTATCTTTAACATTTTTACTTACTAGGAACTTTATCAGTCTTATTTGTATATCTTTAATGTCTTTTATATATGTAATAAATGTTCGACCATACACAAGGAGGCCATAACTTCTTACCGAATCTGCAAGAGTAAAGTAAACTAATCTGAGAGTCTTTTTGTTCAGTACATTTTTTAATTGATAAATCTTACTTAATACAGATCTTAGTCTATTACAAATGTCGTTAACATGAAATTTCCAGTTAAAATTTTTATCTATTGTTAGGCCTAGGTATTTGAATTGAAGTACATTATCTAGTTTATTACATTTGCAGTTGTTTTTATTTCTATGTAGACATTCATAAGTGTGCCCTATTAGTGTGATATGTCCATTGTCTACTGATCTGGCAATATAATTGTACGGGGAATGTATATGCATAACTTTAGTTTTTGTAGTGTTTAAGATAATTCCGTTATCGTGTGCCCACTTGCTAATATTTTCAAAGTCCTCCTGTATAAACGTTTGGGCTTCCACTATATTTTTGGATGCATAGATAAGGCACATGTCATCAGCGTACATGAACACTCTACATCTGTTGACGACATTTGACACACTATTCACATGCATTATGTATCCCACTGGCCCGAACACCGATCCAGTCGGCACACCTAGGTCGACACCCGCCTCTTCCCCTGTCTTGCCAGCTATCATTGTACTTATTTTTCTATTGGTTAGATAGTCTTTAAACCAATTATTTGTGGGCCCACGTATTCCACAATCGTCCATCGCCTGTAATAAGATATCATGGTCTAATGTGTCAAATGCCTTTTTGTAATCAATAAAAAGAGCTATAACCTGTTTCCCCGAGTCTAGCGAACCATTGATGTAATCAGAAAAACCTAATAAAGCAGAGACAGTGTTCCGTCCTCTGCGGAAACCATGTTGTGTGTCACATAATATTTTATGTTGTTCTAAAAACCCACTAATCTGACCTACAATTATTTTTTCAGTAATTTTATCAATAACTGATAGAATTGCGATTGGTCTGTAATTTACAAATTCCAGATGGCTACCTGATTTGTAAATAGGACGGATAATTGCCTTTTTTAACATGTCGGGATAGGTACCAGTAGTTAGTGAATTGTTTATAAATAAAGCTAAAACCGGACTTATTCTCTTTTTTATACATATAATGTCCTGCGCTCTTATTGTATCTGGACCGGGGGCTTTTTCAGAAGACAAATTCTCTATGACCTTTTCTACATCTCTTGGAGTGATTTTTTTATATCTGTAACTCACCTCACTCGGTTTTACATATTTATTTCTATCTAAGAATTTTGAGTTACAGGTATGTTTAATTGCCTTTATTTCCTCCGTAAATGTTTTAGAAAACTGTGTACAAATTTGTTCTATGCTGTCCGTCTTTCCTAAATGCTTTAAAATAACATCATCTAAGCTATTTTTATTTCGACCTAACCATGTATTTATATTCGCCCATATCTTCCTATAATCTCCATTACATTTTGTAATTTGTTCCTGTCTGTATTTATTTTTTGCATCATTAATTTGTTTATTTACTTTATTTCTAAATTTTGTGTAATCTAATCGCTTATTCATATTCTGAGGATCCGCTTTCCATATTCTAAATAAACTATCTTTGCGTAATAACATTGTATACAATTCTCTATTTACCCATGGCTGTCTTATTGTTTTCTTATTACCTACTTTAACTTTAATTGTACTTTCTCTGTAAATCTGTTCAAATACACTACACATAGTCTTATACAATACAGTTACTGATCCTAGAAACACTGAGTTGTAGCCGGCGGGTGTGATGTATCAATATGTGCCAGGTGCTGAACCCCTCGCCGTGGTACAACCTGCGGCACCAGCAGTACCAGCCCAACTCCGCGCACGGCCCGCACGGCTACATCCTGACCTCCCTCGAGGGCCTCGCCACTGTGCACGAAGAGGTGCACTACAAGGATAAGAAGGGCATCATCCGCATGCGCAGCTCCTTCCTAAAGAGCCGCCAAGAGCTGCACTCCATCAGGGACATGCTGCCCGACACGTCCAGCTCCAGGAACATGGAGCCGGACTCGGCCGCCGGCGCCGAGGAAGCCGCCGGCGCCGACGACGCCTCGTCCGGCCGCGACAGGGCGCAGTCCATGATGCAGGCGTCGGTGAGCCTGAAGCTGGGCGGCGCCGACAAGCTGCGCTTCGGGCTGGCGCGCGTGCGCGGCGAGCGGCCCTGCCTCGAGCCGTACCTGCGCGACGCCTTCTCGGGCGGCGCCAGCCTGCGCGTGAACCCGTCGGACGAGCTCTGCGCGGAGCACCGCACGACGCGCCTGCTGCACTGCGACTGGGCGTGCGAGGCCGCGCTCATCTTCTGCGTCGTCACCAAGCAGCTGGACGGCTTCCCGGAGCAGAGCCTCAACGTGAAGCTGTGCATGCGGAACGCGGCGGGGCAGGAGCTGGCGGTGGTGCTGACGGGGCGCGACGTGGCGGCGGGCGGCGCGCTGGGCGCGGCGGCGGCCGGCACGCGCCACGTGTACCCGCTGCGCACGGCCAGCGAAGCCGTGCTGCGCCGGCTGCGGACCTACCTCTTGCTGTCGCAGCCCGACTTCTACGTGCCCGTCGACAACCTGTTCGGCTGGACGGTCCGGTACGTACAGCCGCCGGCACTCCCGCCTGGCCGGCCGCCTGCCCGACTGACGCGCTGTGTCCCGCAGGTACTACGAGGTGGACGTGCCGGGGGCCCGCATAACGTCCGTCAACCTGCGCACTGCGATGGAGAAAGGCGGCATCCTGCTGGGACACTTCGCAGTCTGCCCCAAGCTGTGAGTACCACGCGTGGTAGTGGTACTCACAGCTTACTCGGAGCCTAACTATAATGATTATGTTGTTCAAACAGAACAAACCAGAGTTGGAAAAAGAGTTTAGAAATTACGGTTGAACAAACGGGAAGCAAGCCCGCCCCGAGCGTTAGCGACGGCTACAAGGACCTTTGTGTCGCTCAGTAGTTGCTAGGCCAGGCGTGCAAGCAAGCAATCACGCGTCGTGTGCAATATATAGGGGGACTGGTAATTAGTGACCGATATTTAAACACGTGATTCTACTTAGATAAGAAACAACTTTAAGAAAACACAACTATTGCTCTGAGAAGCGACTAAGCGGAATGCGACCGCATTCGCATTGTTTTTTTTTTGACGCCCCCACCTCCTTGCGCATTTACTTGGCCGCCTTGGTCACCAGATCTAACTACTGGGGGTTCGCTAAAAACTGAGGCGGGCGACGTAATTTTTATAGCAATAAAAATAAAGTTAATAATATAGAAAGCAAGTCTCTTTGAGAAAGTTGTTTGTTATCATGAGTACAATCACGTGTTTAAATATCGGTCGCTAGTTACCAGTTACCTGATACATATAAAGCCTGAAGTTAGTCATTGTTACGTTATAATCATCGAGTTATGTAGGTACTACGTTTAACGAAATTAATCACCTTGGACTTTCTGTTTGAAGTAACGACGATGTCAAAACGTCTAAATTTTACTATTTATATAGTTAATGGAAGGTAGCCCGTGTAGTTAATCATCAATACTGGATTATCTTCCATTGCGTTAACATAAACTCCCCAGGAAACGACATCATAAATATTTATCACCCTACTACTCATAACCAGTAATCTATACCAAAAAACTACTGAATAGACTACCTATATTTAATCCTACCTGAACACCAATTTGACTTTAGGGAGAAGGACGGAACTGGTGAATAAGTCCACCGAATCGTCGATGCAGTAAGCAAATGTAGAGGATCGCAAGTACTGCTCCACGGCAGTCTTAGACATAAGGTAGGCGTTTTATAAATTGGCACCAGACTGTCACATACACGAGCTGAAGAAGCAACTACCACACTCACTTATTAATATGCTAAAGTCTTACCTTGACAAGTGAAGCGTTCGAGGCAAACGCGAGGTTGCTGCTCTGTAGTCTAGTACTCTGCTTTATACGTTAGAAAATCAGGTGTTACGCAAGGCAGTATATTGGGACCGACTTTTTAACCTCATATACATAGCTGAACTCTCTACAACATATTACTTTAGTGACAATCTTTACTGTTGATACCACGCTGTTATCGTCACATACTGATCCAGATCCATTACAAAATTTCCAAAAGCACCTGTAGAAAGTACAGCCATGGCTTAAAATATGGAGAATAAGTGCAAACCAAATCGACCCAGTTAAACTTAACGGTCGGAAATTTCCCAAAAATATCACGCAAAATACCCGGTGTTACCTGGCAGTAGCTTGTTCGTGCTAAGCGCAAACAAATGGACGCAAACTTGTGTTGTTTTCAATGTTTCCAGCCCTGCTAGCACTACTGTGAGTGTCGCACAATTAAAATTAAATGATCGAAACAAAATGATGATAAACAGCCAGTATGAACAACATCAAAACCCTATGATTCCAGAACAAAGGAACAGAGCAATGTTAGGGATTCCTCGATGTCTCAGTAACAAGTATGTCTCACGGTATAAATGGTGCAACAGGTTTCCAACACGCGTCTTAAATACCAGAGTAAACTAAAACACGCTAAAATGAACTCGAACGCGCCTTGAATGATGAGGGACGCGTGCACCATCTGAGATTAAAACAAAAAGACATTAGTTTAACTATAAGGTTTAGAAACTTCAAAGAGAGAGCTATCAGAGGGGATCCGTTGAATAGAGTGCACGGTGCACTCTCTTTTTTCTTACTCCCTGAACCAGTTGGGACGATGGATATATTTTGGAAGTATCGCAGGGAGTGAAACAAGAGTACAAAGTGCAGCTCGTGAACTTACGTGCTTCAGGGTTAAGTGAT
This sequence comes from Spodoptera exigua, assembly GCA_902829305.4. Lineage (NCBI taxonomy): Eukaryota > Metazoa > Arthropoda > Insecta > Lepidoptera > Noctuidae > Spodoptera > Spodoptera exigua. Next base: position 15,917,805 of record LR824607.2, on the reverse strand, counting down.
TTTATTTGTCCCTAACACAAATCTATTTTATTATTTTCTTTCCACTTTAATGGGACTTGGGTTCGTTTGGTTGTATGGGGCACGGATTTGTAACCTTAAAGGTTGTCATTGACGATAAGTCTGTTTGGAATGGACATATGGATTTAAATGGGTTTGGAAAACCAGAGCTGCAAAACGTTTACTGAGAATTGATGGATGCATCATCAACACCTTACCTTAAGCGTCTATTTCGCCACCGACATAAAGTTTCCGATACACTTACGTAGCACACGTCTTGTAAGCATGGAGATTGTTGTAAGTATTAGTGACAGAAATTGTCCTCGCATTCTACTCTCCGTTTTGGCAGGACTGGCAACGGCAATAGTGGCGGCGGATAAAACAGAAGGGGTGCGGGCGCGGCTCATGAAGGCATGCGCGTATCTGACAACTTGCATGCTTCCTTGCAACTTGAACCCAATATTTTATATACATATTACACGCGGACGCGCTGTATACTTATACTAATTATACAACAATGTAACACTTTTATTATGTTAATCATTATGTATTATCCAAAATATACAATTATATACTATTTTGAATATAAATGGTTGCGTTTTCTTTGATCATTATCAAAATATCGACATGTTATCATCATCGATGGATGAGTATTCAGGAAAAAACAAGACAATGTTACAAGTGGAGCGAGTCCTTGATCTCGCAGCAGTGAGTACTATCGGTCAGGTTGGAGTGTGTGGTGACATAAAGGCGTTATGTAAAACTGAGATAATCTGATGGCCTGATTGTGTGCCACTGATACGCCTGTATCGGCACCTCGAGCTGGTGCAGTGCGTGCTGTCCCCGCAGTAGTCGGCTGCCGACCCTGTAGTACGCTCTACGCTCCGGCAGCTCACGTCTTGCTATACCGCTACCGCTACCAACAGGCGACTTTGGCACTTTGTGGTAAGATTTATATTTTTTTATCTCTAGATCCGCTTACAGTGTACCTAAGTAAGTATAAAAATTTGAAATAAATTTAAAATTTTAATTATATTCCTTAGACTGTCCTGTTGGTCTCAGGTTCGATTCCAAAGCCGTGTAAAATTTTATTCGGTTTTATTATTCCACAAAATCACTCTAAAAATTTGTTTAATTATAATTAAATAACATAATATTTAAAAATATAAAAGTAGGAGCCAGCCGGCAGCGGGAGCAAGCTACCGGTGGTTAGGGCTCTAGAGACAGGACCCTCCTCACAATACGTGCCGTTTCAAGGAGGACTGCCTTCTGTATCTGTTTTTTGTGTGTGACGTTAGGCGGATGGATCAAGGGCCTCAGCCCTTGATCCATCCGCCTCTTAAGCACAGCCTCTTAAGGTGGTTGTCGAGGTTTAGGGACTAACTTCGGTTTTATTACTATTATTAAAATCTTCAGTAATAGACTGAATGCTATATAATATATGGAGACTGAAATAGCTCTTCAATTTAATGTCCAATGGTTTTATTAGGTTAGAAACCCTAGTTCACGCTAGCGCCGTAGTGCTCATTTAACTCCGTCCGGGTCCATTCGTATAACGCAACTAACTGATCAATTGTTAGTAATACATGGAGCATGTGGCTGCAGAGCTGGCTGGTAGCAGAGGTGTTATATGCCCGGCTAATGGCCGACTCAGGGCTCCCTGGGGTTCCAACCTTACACCAGTTTTGTTTTTATTTTTCGTCAACGACATGAGTGCCCTAATCGTTCATTGTAAATATTCAATGTTTCCCGATGTACTCAAAATTTATATTTATAAAGTTATAACTTCAAATGAAGACACTACCTACTTTAATTCAGGAGGATTTAGTTGGATAGAGTGGAACACTGGTGTACCTAAACTTAATCGCATGACACTTAACGTAGGTACATTAATGTAGCCATATATATACGATTCACGAGGAAAAAACACCTAAATGACTAGCAATATGATTTCTCATTTAGGCCTTAAGTTGAAGCGATACCTTCAGTATTAAAACAAGTTGCTGCCAGAGGTGGCCTAGGTTAGGTTAGAACTGCGACCCTCACAGATGTCACAGTATCTTCGCAAAGTGAGAAAAGTAAGAATGACGTCAAAATATTTATTTGATATTTAGGGCTACGTAGACAACTAGGAACCTTTATAATTTTGCTGTGTCTGTCTGTCTGTCTGACGGGAAAAATGTCGGTGTAGGTACTAGAAATCTGAGGAACCAATATGTTTCTATATCAATTACTTACGCCGAGAAAGTGGTTAAATAAAAAGTATTTCGTAGTAAGTAATAGTTAAATAATATTAGGGTACCCCTTAGTTACGTACGTCAAGTTTTTTTTCATTTCAACCCTAACGTGTCATAAATTGTTGGATAGATACCTAAATATTTAAAAATGAATAGAGGTTTATCTAGTTTTTTTTTGGAAATAATCGCTCCAAACTTTAAAAAATTGCGTCGCTCCTGGAAGTTGGGTGGGAGGCCCTCTAACTTTTTAGTACGCACACTTTGTGTGTCGGACGGGAAACTACGGAACTCTACACTGCGCGTAGCCCGATACGCTCTTAACACATCAAATGAGGGATTTCCTCACCTCCCGGCCGTCGCAGAAGACACTGTGGGTCGGGTATCGCGCGACGATCTACCGCCCCCATAAGATCATCACAGATAGGGCCCACTAAGGCCGATATCCAGTCGAGGTTGCCCTGGCCCGGAGCTGGTGGCGACAACGCTGTGGTCTTTAGTAAGTGACAGTCTGACGATCCCTCTCGCCACACCCAAAGCGGAGGAGTTCATTTTAAATCCTTAAAAAAAGAATTCCTAAGTACCAATGCACGTGTTGCTAGTTATTTGTTTCCTGAATATTTCGCTCGTACGTTGCACTCAGAGTGAAGGCCATTTTTTGTGTCTGTGGAAACCTTGAACCGCCGTGATAAACGTTCGCGAACTACCTGTATACTCAGTACTATTATGTAAGTAGGTCACTTGTACAAAAAATTGTAATGTGTGTCTATTGACGCCATCGTCTAGGATTCATTGACCCCTGGAGGACACCGCGAACAGGTAATAAACCTGAGACTTGACTCATCTCTCACGTAGTTATATATTTAAATAATAAACTTGCCGAATCTATTTGGGACTTTAAGTCCGTTTATAAGCAGAGGTCGCAAGCTGAGCGAGCATTTAGTGTTGGACCTACATCGCGGCGCGGCGCGGCCTACTGCACACACCGCAGGTACTAACATATGTATATCTGTTGTTGTTACGTGCTTATGTCCTAAACAGCGTATGTGTTACTCTTAAATACCTATAATCTATTTTTGTGCTCGAAGATTAACATAGATACGAGACGATACATACACTTATCAATAATATCCAAGAATTCAGTGGAGAGCCAGAGGAACATCCAATATTCTAATATAGTTAAGGCATCACTCCGGTCGGGGTTGGGTTCAGGTCGCAGCGAAAAAGGCGCGGGTTGGTTTTTAGTCAGTGAAAGTCTGAGACTCCCTCGTCAAAAAAAAAAAAACAAATCTATTTTTTGAGGGGCGATGGAGAGTATACTGACTTTATTAACCACACCGGTCCGTCTCTTGCTCCAGGCCGAGGCCACATTATTGTGCCTGACCCACAACCCTGGCTGAGAGTTTCGAGACCTAGCAGTCAAAAGTGATGCTTCTTACTTTCATCATCATCATCAGCCGGAAGACGTCCACTGCTGGACAAAGGCCTCCCTCTTAGCTCTCCACGTCGAACGACAAGTTGCCACCTGCATCCATTGGTTCCCGCGACACTGACGATGTCGTCGGTCCACCTAGCGGGAGGCTTCTTACCTTCTTTAATTTATTACATTTCCTATTAATTATAATAGGAAATGTAATAAACTACCTAACGCTTTTAATTAATTGATTAATTACCTAACGCTTTTATAAAAGAAATCGCTTACATTTGTGCAACATCTGCCAATGCTAAGATTCGGAGACTTAACCATCAATAACATTATGTAGGTGAAAAGTAGTATACATAGCTATATTATGGAGACGTAGGTACATACTTAGTTATTGTAGTCAACATACATTTATTTCGTTGAAGGTATACAAAACATAGTGAGTGCATTTTGAATGAATAGGAATAAGTATAAATGTGGGTAGGCCAACATAGTTTCGTGCGCGCGGTTCACATGATACCGAGTCGTCACTCACCATGTCTTGTAGGCGAGCCAGAACGTGTCGGGATAAATATAAAGATGGACATAAAGTTACTTGTGTTACTAAGGTGAGGTCAAATTCACACTTCATACGAGTAGACTAAAGCGTAGTTGTTTGTATTGAGCAGTAAAAAATGCATCGGATGTCTGCGAGTGCCAGGTCACATTTGCAAATACGAAGTAAAAACATACATATAGCTGCTATTTTCGAAATTCGACAACTGTGTCTGTAATATTTTGCTATTTGGTAATCTTAAATTGTGCGGGAGAGCCAATCTTCGGCACGATTGGGTTGGCTTGACCGGAGTGATGCCACGGCCTTACAGAAAGCCGGCGTGAAACAACCACAATTGTATTTCGCCGTGTGAGTGAGGTTACCGGAGGCCCAATCCCTCCCCTTACCAATCCTTTAAATATCCGCAACCCTTATTCCCAAAAGGCCCAAAGTGTTGCGAGTGTCCATGGGTACCATCAGGTAATCCGTCTGCTCGTTTGCCAACTTATTCCGTAAAAAATAAATCATATTTTTTGACAGAAATACAAAGATTTTGAAATGATGTTGTCTATAACTTCGATCGTTAAGTCAGGATCACTAAGTCGATAAGACGATTGAGATAATTTCAAAATTATTATTTTTAAAAGTAAACCGTACGTGCATACCGCTCTGAGGAATGGCTAGAGAGTTAGAGAGACGACATGGTGTCCTCAGTCCTTCACCTTTCGCCTGACGCAGGTGCTTACCGGACAGGGATGCTTCGGTAGGTGCTTGTTTCGGATCTGGTTGGAGGAAACGCCCGGGTGTAGTCATTGCAAGTAACACCCGAAGGACTCAATGGAGCATATTGTGGCGGTGTCCCCTGCTTGAGCAGAGCACCGTTGTGTCGGCACGAAATTGATCGGCGGCGGCGACTTCTCGCGTTCAGCCCTAGTCGAGGCGGTGAACGAATGATGTGGAGCGAGAGGAACTGGGAAGCCTCTTTTCAATGCGAAACAGAGATGTTCACAAAGAAGGAAGCCGAGTTCGTAAAGCAACTATTGTCCTCTCGCCACACACTGGGCAAGAGAGGTCATTTGATGAAAATGTGCATCAATAAATATATTTTTAAATAGTATATCTAATAGCTTTGTAAAGATAAATTTTAATTATATAGCAATGTGTTGTCTTGGCTGATCATAATCCCCCTAAGCGTATACTCCACCTCCAAAAACCCTTCCTAGACGAACAACAGACCTTCAAGACCTCATCGTAACTGTTAGACTTGCTAGAATAAGCGTAGCAACGAAACAAAACGCAACCACAGACCACTGAGAAAATTTTTGAATTCAGTTTTTGTTTGGAGTAATAAAACGAACTATTTAGGTATCTACTATGTAATGGCCTGGCTGTAATTTTTATAACTATTTAGATATAAAATTTATTATGTATGCACCTCAGCTTGCTAGTAGGTAATATTGTAATTCCATCGTGGAACTGATAATATGGAACCACTGGCAATCCTATCTAACTACAAATTAATTAATTACACATTAAGTGCTGTCACACTAAAACAAGTTTTTTTATCGTACAAGCAGGAGTGGAGCAACAACCGACGGTGGAGCTATCTCATCGAGGACGCAGGTTGGTACCGACATTGACACTTACATGGATTATTGTATATACAATACATATATATACCTTCAACTATCAAATTATTTTGGGAAATTGTTGATGTTCTCAACGTTTGTAAATAGTTTTTTTTTTTTTTTTGTGAGGGGAAAATCATCAAATGACTTCTCCCGCCCAGGGCCGGGCAGGAGGGAGTGTCAGACTCTTACTGACTAAAAACCCCCCTGTTCCTTCTCCTGCTCTGTGCCGAGGTCGCGTTACCTCATTGCGCTTACCCCGCAACCCCGACTGAACATCAGCCCTTTAGGGCCCCGTCTGTGGTGGTCTATTGGCTCTTTGAGGCGCGCGCGGAACGCTACGCGCCGTACACTCGGGCCTGGTTCTGGTCGGGCGGCGAGCTGCCCTTACTCGCCGACCGCAGGCCCGTACTTACGGTGGCCGGAGATCGTCCCTCGATCCCCGACGCCCGTAGTGTCGCCAGTTGCGGCTGCTGGGGCGTGAGGAGGAGGATTGCTCCCTCACGCGGGCCGCCTCTCTCTTTGCGAGCATGACTGCTTCACAAAAGGAGCAGACGGCGTCCCAGTTCCTCTCACTCCGCACCATGGCCTCGACTAAGGCCGGGCGCGAGAGGTCGCCGCCGCCGATCACTTCCCTAAGGATACGGCGGTGCTCAGCCCAGGCAGGGCATACCGCTACCGTATGCTCCACCGTATCCTCTAGGTGGTCCTCACAATGACGACACTCGGGCGTTTCCTCCCGCTGAATCCGAAACAGGAACCTACCGAAGCTGCCGTGCCCGGTAAGCACCTGCGTCAGACGGAAGGTGAGGACGCCGTGGCGTCTCTCAAGCCACTCCTCAAAGAGGGGTCTTACCGCTGCTATGGTAGCGTGCCCGGCCCTCGGTTGCGACAGTCGTTGTTTCCACTCTGCCATGAGATCTCGCCGGAGCTCATTCCGCCACGCACTAATTTGGCGCGGCAGAGGATCTTCGCCCCGGCGACGCGCGTCTGCGCGCAAACTGTAGACGCGCGCGAGCGCCTTCGCTTCTAGATCCCACGGCGGTGATCCGGCAAGGAGGTTCGCCGCCTCCCCGGAGATCGTGCGATACCCGCGGATTACTCGAATAGCCATGACCCTCTGGGACGCGACCAGCGTACGAGCCGGCCGCCGCTTCAAGGCCGGCGCCCACACAGGGGCACCGTAGAGGGCCATGGATCGCACAATCCCCATATACAACCTCCGGCAGGAGGCGTTTGGCCCCCCGAGGTTGGGAAGGAGCCGCTTGAGCGCGGCCCCAGACCGTTCTAACTTAGGGGCCAAACGACGAAAATGCTCCGTGAAGTTCCATCGGCTGTCGAGGACGAGACCCAGGTACTTCATCGCCGACTCGACGCCGATGGTAACTCCTCCTGCCGTTATTTGGGACCCATCTGGAGGTGGCGCGTTCCGACGGCCATAGAAACACATGGCCTCGGACTTGTGGAGCGCCACCTCGAGTCCCAACTGCCGGATCCTTGCAACGACTGTCGCAACCGCTTGTGACATCAGGTCGGCCGCCGCCTGATGCGACCTCCCGTTCGCCAGCACCAGCGTGTCGTCAGCATAACAGACAATGCTGACGCCGCTCGGGAGGTCGGTGCGTAGCACCCAATCGTACCCGATGTTCCACAGGAGAGGTCCCAGGACCGATCCCTGTGGGACACCGCGCGACACCTCTCGCCGATTCCACACGCCCCGGTGACCGGGGTAGATGACGCATCTGTCCGTCAAGTAAGCCTCGACTACACGACGGAGATAGGCAGGCACCCGGTGATACCGGAGTGCCTCCAAAATGCAGCTCCAGGGCAACGAGTTGAAGGCGTTGGCGATGTCCAGAGACACCGCCACGACGACTCGCCTCCCGGCCAACGCTGTCCCCGTCGTGAGGTCCCTCACGCGCATGATGGCGTCCACCGTGGAGCGCCCTCTGCGGAACGTTTGTAAATAGTTAATGACATAATCTGCAATATCTTTTTTACGAGACTAATCAGGCAGTTAGTTTTTAATTATTTATCAACGAATCGTTTTGCTACTGAAAGTGAATATCCTCCTAATTTCCCAGGTAATGGCCTTCACACAGTCACCTACACGTACGCATGTACTTGGCGCCTGTGTACATAAGTAAATACTACGTAGATTACTCGAGTTCATCTGAAGTCCGCTCGGTCATTCAAAAACGTTGCGGTTCAAGGCCTCGTCGTCTCAAACTATTATTACATTTTATTATTATACGTATTTCTATTTACGACAATTCACATAGAGTTGAAAATGGAAAACACCTTGATAGATACTTAATTTACGATTGCAAAAAACCAGTGTTTTTAAACTTTGATCTTTGATATTCAGGCGAGGTCAGACTTTTTGTATTTTATTTGTTTCTTTAGCGTAGCACAATACTACGCGTCTATGTATATTCAGGCAGTTTAGCTAGTGCATACAGATAAATTAGTTGCTATATCTATATGTAAGTAAGCAAAAATAAAACAATAAACGGGAAGACAATCGATAGCTAGAATCTATAGTAGGTAGATAGGCACATACAACCAAGAAAATGCTGAAACAATGATGAGCGGCGCGTCCCATGAATCTGCTCTAGATCCCGGAACGATATAAATCAGAAGATGATCATTAGGGGAGAAGAAAGCAAATTATAAATTGTATAGGTAAAGTTGTGCATGTAGTGGGTGGGTGGTTACAGACAACATGTGCTACGCGGTCGGCGGATGCGCGGGCGCAGGTCCCGCGGCCTCATACGTGGCTGCGGCGCTGCAGTTCTTCGCTGCCTCCCAGTGCCTGCTACAAGAGTCATATCCCCGGCACGCCCATGTCACAAGTAATACTGTTTTTTTATCTCAGTTAACATCAACAATTTTATCAAGGTTATTTCTTTACTATGATTATGCAAGGGAAATGTGCCCTCTGACTGTTATTGTGAAGTCGTTTTTTGTGCTGTTGAAGTAGGTACCTACTATTAAAGTTTAAACAAAAACAAGCGAGTAATCAACAAGACGAGTCGTTACAGCATAGTTACACTAAACGAAGCAGTAGTAAAATGTTATTAATTATCATTCAGATGGATCCCAGTACGACTTCATCGTAGTGGGCGGCGGCACGGCGGGCTCAGCGCTGGCAGCGCGCCTCGCTGAAGAGGACCGATTCAGCGTGCTGCTGCTAGAGGCAGGGCCGAACCCTCCCGTCGAGAGTATTGTGAGTACTCGTACACACGTGTATTCTTACTACAAATTTATTTGATACTTACTCCGTCTTGAATAATCATTCCAGATACCGGGCTTAAGACAAACCTTGAAAGAAACGCCATACGACTGGAACTTTACAACAGTAGACGACGGTGTCACGAGTCAGGCGCTGGCGAGCCACGTCCAGAGACAGCCGCGAGGCAAGATGCTGGGTGGCAGCGGCTCCCTCAACGACATGGTGTACGCGCGGGGACACCCGCAGGACTACTACGAGTGGGCCGACATCGCGGGCGACGTCTGGAACTGGACTAACGTGCTGGACTACTTCAAGAAGACCGAGCACATGACGGATAGCAAAATCGTCGGCAACGAGGAGCTCATGCAGTACCACGGCACTGGAGGAGCCATCGAGGTGGCAGGAGCCCACTATCCGGACAGCCCCAATAGCAAAATGATGCAAGCATTCCAAGAGTTGGGCTTTGCCGCCGTGGACGACATGACGTACCCGTACAAGATAGGTGTGGGCAAGTTCTCCCACACCGTCAGGGCCGGCCGCAGGGACAGCTCGTTGACAGCTATGCTGAACAAAGTCAAGTCTCGTAAACTCCACGTTTTGAAGAATACATTTGCGACGAAGATTTTGTTCGAAGGGAACAAGGCGGTCGGGATACTAGCCGACTCGGATGGCAGGGAGTTACATGTTTACGCGAAACACGAAGTGATCGTGTCGGCCGGCACGTTCAATACTCCCAAGCTGTTGCTGCTGTCGGGCGTGGGCCCCAGTCATATCCTCAACCAGTTCGGCATAGATGTTGTCCAAGATCTGCCCGTGGGACAAGGTCTGCAGGATCACGTAATGTTCTTGAACTTCATGACTGCTCATCGAGGAACGTGCGAGTTGAAGGAAAGTGATGGTTACTTTAACGTGGTCAAATATTTGTACAACGGCTCGGGCACGCTATCTTATTCAGACAGTATCGGGGCTTACTTGCCTCAGAAGGACAAAGACGCCAACATTCCTTACTTCGCTATCTACCCGTCCTGCGTGCCGGCCGGACAACTGACCAGTAAGCTGTGCATGCAGGGCATCGGCTTCACAAATGAAATTTGTGGAAAGTTACAGAAGGAAAATGAGTTGCATGAGCTGATAGTGGCGGCCGTGGTGCTGCTGAAGCCGCAGTCTCGCGGTAATGTCACTCTGAAGTCTGTACATCCGGACGTCGACCCCGCCATTTACTCTGGAACTTTTGACGACGAAGCAGACTTGGAGGGATTCCCGGAAGCCATCGAGAAAGCTCTATCTCTGGTGAACACGACGCACTTTAAGAAGCTGGGCGCGAGAGTGGTGGACCTCACCCCGGAGAGCTGCGTCGGCCTGCAGGGCGCGGCGCGCAAGCGCTGCTCGGTGCGTGCGCTGGCGCTGGCGGCGTGGCACGCGGTGGGCACGGCGCGGCTGGGCGCCGTCCTGGACGCCGAGCTGCGCGTGCGCGGCCTGCAGGGGCTGCGCGTCGCCGACGCCAGCGTCATGCCCACTATGGTGCGCGGGAACACCAACGCGCCGGTCGTCATGATCGCAGAGATGGCCGCCGACTTCATCAAAAATCAATACGGAGACAAGTGATTCTTGGACACCGTCTATACCTGACGTAAATCAATATTCTAATTTGACGAAATTGTATTAATATTTGTATATCAGCAATAGTAATCTTAGTTAATTGTTTGACGGAATAATTATTGAAAAATAATGTTATGTTTATATCTTGTAACCTAGGTAAATACTGCAAGTACCTGTATTGTATTAATTATATATTTTATGATGTGACGATGTCTAGCTTCGTATTATTAAGTATTTAATGTTGTATTCAGCAATTATTCGTGAATGTATCGAGTAAGCAGTAATTGTAACGTTAATTTAGTGACGCAGTCGCCTGCAGTGAGTGTGTCTGCACGCTACTTGGAGGCTGCAGGCGGCTGCTGTTCCCAGCTACGAGATAATGGTACCTGCCTCCTGCGCGTGATGTTAGTGATAGGACAGTAGTGAGAGTAGATAGCGACAGAACTTGCCGAGACCAATTATTTGCAGAGAAGAGCGTAATACGTACGACTGCAGCGTTAACAATTTGCTAACAACATTTTGCTAGGCGCCACATCACAGCTCGGTATACGTGCGGATTCTGATTGGTAAATACAACCAGGACCTACTAATTGGTTGGTAAATTGAACACATTATTATTACAAGCAAGTTACTGTATCGTACCATTAGTGCAGTATGCTGGAGTAACTTTAATTCGGTAACTTGACTACGGTACAACTGTACCGGTCTGTGTGTGTGTGAGTGCCACGCCAACACATGTGTAGTTGTGCGCATTATACCTTCTTATTGCTTCTGATAAATACTGTTTGATGAAATATTATATAATTATTGTATTCTAATAAACTGTGTGCTACTAACTGTATCTCGTGTTTTATAGTCCATTGTCGATCTACTCCTTGTATAAACATTTTATGTAATTGCGGCAACCAAATAGTCGGGTCCCCTGATGGCAACAAACTGCGTCGCCGATGGACGCCGGCAACATCGAGGAGTTACAAGTGGCTCGCCGACCTTTTATGACTTGGCCATTGTATTGACGGGGAGGGGAAAGGATTGGTCCAACTATTTGCTCAGCATTTTCTTTTTGAAAATACTCTAAGGACCTGTGATTCTTGTGTCATTTTATTATTTTATTACATTATAGACACTCAACGGACGGTATCCTAGCGGCCCGCCCACTTATACATACATTCTCATTCTCTGCGGCTTTGGAACCTAGCAAGTACTTTTGCCGAGTCATATGTAGGTACCTACATCAATTATTCAGATACCACATGCCGATTATTATTATTTCAAACGTTTTACATCGCCAATCCGCGTTCAGCAAGCGTCATGATTGAAGCTCATACCATCTCTGTGTTCTCACACAGGCGCGTTGTGTGGTGGCGTCGTGGTGGCTCAGGGTTAAAGCGACCGCTTCCTATGCATGGGTTCTGGATCCAAACCTGACAAGTAACAATGTGTCGTGATTCATGCTCAAACATTCTCCGTGTTATAAGAGACTTCTGCTCAGCAGTGGGCACTTAGGTATAGATTGATGGTGTTAGAAGAGGCATTTGCTCTCTAGCAGGCTAGTGAATGAAATAATGGATTGAACCAATTTTTTTTTAAGAAAGAAAAATGTGAACAGATCCTGCTTAGTTAAGTGCAGTGCTTAGCATTCGGCTGCCCGGTTCCTTATTCCATTATTATTCTCACTTCGAACAACTAATTAAGAATATTCAAATGGATTACGTTACAACTTAATTGTTACAAACTAGAAAGGTTATCGTTTCTCCCCATCTAAGGTGCGGGAATGCACCGCGACGTAACGTTAACGTAATCTAACGCGTTTTGACGTGACATGAATGGCCAATGTGATGAAGCCATGTTTTATATACGTGACTTATATATAGGGTATCTTTGTTACGTAATTGATAATACCAGCCTGGTGATAGTTATATAGTTGAAATAACGTGTGAGCTGTTGTGGTAAGTACCTAATATATAGTATATGATAAGTGGGCCTATGACCTACTTCCACTCTCTCCGTCCATCAATAAAAGTTATTTTATCCTCAAGCATTAATACTAGTCTAGTTAATTAATACTAGTTGTGGGACGGCAAACTAGCATATGTGTTACCTGATGGTAAGCAATCAGCGCCACCCATGGACAACCGCAACAACAGAGGAGTTACGAGTGTGTTGCCGATCTTCTGGTAATTAGGGATTGGGGGAGGGGAAGTATTGGGCCTTCGGTAACCCTACTAACACGACAAAACACAACGCTGTGGTTGTTTCTCGCCGGTTTTCTGTGAGGCCGCGGTACCACTCCGGTCAAGCCGGCCTATTCGTGCCGAAGCTTGGGTCTCCCACACTTAAAACAGTTCTTAGATTGCTTAAAGAGGGTCAATTCCACGTGGTAACTAAACTAGCAAACGCATCCCAATGCAAGGCTAGGGAAGAAATCGCTAATATCCAAGCAGATTTGATTGTAGATAGTCGCTGTGCATCAATTGGGAATTTCATAGGTGACGTGACGTGCTCTGTATTCAACAATATTGTACCAGTAGAGAAGGGGACACAGATAATTGGCAACATGGTGTCACTTAGTGCACGCGCACCTCGTAACGCGACACTTGGAACAGTTGACTGCATGGAGTCACCACGTCATGGCAAGCTCCTTCACTTTCTAACGCACCTGCGTATAGATGCGCACGCGCCCCTCTAGTGTTACAGTTTCCGGTGCTCGACTGGCCGGAAACGCTGCCAGGGATGGAACACGACGACAGCTGATAGTAGGCGGCGGTGAACTAATGATATCCTCCATATTAAGTAGTGGTTACTGGTCGGTATTACAGAGTGCGCCGTGTAATCCAGGCCATCAGCTAGTCGAGTCTGGCGGTCCAGTAGCATACTGCTGACTGTGTAAGTGGGCCCTTATAGTAATCATACACAAGAAATGTTAAAAAGATAGGTAGGTACCTACAGAGATTTGGCAATTGCTTCTGGTCGTCTCATTTCAGTAACACATTACAGTAAGCTTGGTCCCAAACTCAATTTCTACGATAATATATCATTGGTATCGTTATTTAAGTGTATGTCCAGCGGCCACTTTGCCACTTGTCACTTCATTTACCTAATTTTTTTGCTTTTAATGCACACGTATTGAAGTCCTTAAGTTGCACATATCACATTAAATAATAAAATTAATAATCTATTAATAAGCGTGCCTGTTTGAAATGATTATAAAATTTAACAAGAAGTGTTGCTATTGGCATATATTTAGGGATTTGGTGAAGAGAGAGACGGACGAAACAGCTGTGTGGACAATGCGTTATCAGACGAGGGGTGAGGTCGCGGCTGTTATCAATGAGCGGCGGACGACAACATCAACAAGAGGAGACAGGTGCGCGACTTTCACCGGCGCGGGAGCCGGCGCACGCTCAGTCGCTGCCGAGAGCCGAGCGCCGCGCACGCGCACCTCCAGTGATGCTCCGACATGGCCGACGCGGCGCGAGTGGACACGTACGACGCGCGAGTCACCACCGCCACGGTGTCCAGCCTCAAGTCCGAGGACTCCACCGAGCAGCTCATCTGCAAGACGCCGCAGAAGAAAGTTAAGAAAGTGACCAAAGACAAGAGTGTGAGTTCTAAGAGTGTTGAAGCGGGTAGTGATGAGCCTCACAGGAGGCGGCTCGTCGTCTTCCTGGGGCTGGGCCAGGTGGTGCTCGGCGCCTTGCTGGTGGGCGCCGGGGCGCTCGCCGTGGTGAAGGGCGCCGCCCTTTCGCGCGTGGGCGCTGGCCTGTGGGCGGGCTGCGTGGCTGTGGTGGCAGGGGTGGTCGGCGTGTTGGCCGGCATCAACGACTGCTACGGACTCAACGCCTCCAGCTCTGGGTGAGTGTCACTGAAAGTTGTCAGCAGTATGCCGAGAGAGAGTTTGTCGAGTGATTTATTCCGAACTAGGATTGTTTCTTCCCAAGCGGTATACTTGGTGCAACCGAGCATAAATTCGTCAAGTGAAACTAGTTTGTAATAAAAAGACGTATAATGCTATTTAAACTATACAGGAAAACTATCAAGTAAAACATTTGATTGCACGCTTATTGAGCCTGTAGGCTGTAAATGAGCGCTCGCCAGTAAGTGTAAATTGATAATAACAAAATATTTCGTACGTAAGACTAAGATGTAAATTAAAGTGAAAGTTATCTGCAGCGAAATAAACAAACAAGCCGGGCGGCGGCGCGACACTACACTACACTCATTTTACTAGAGTAGGTACTTTTCATACATCAATCATGATATTCAATATTCGATAGAAAATTTGGCATGATGGCGGCGCAGGCGCAGCACACAGAGCTACTTTTACTGGGAACGCGAACAAGTTCGGGGGCATCACGAACCGAGGCAAAAACTTAGTAAACTGACAAATTATGTGTGTCAGCGATGGCACCGCCACACTCGGCTCATTCATATTAAACTTTAGTAGAAAAACGACAAATACATAATTGTTTAATGTAAGGATCGAACACGACAATAATCACATTAGCCTAAAGTATAAACATATAGTTTAATATTATATTAAACTTTCTGCGTTAATTTGTTCATTAAACGAAATAAAATTCTATAAATTTTAATCAATTACTTCAAAAATATTTTTATTAGTTTCCCATTTATATACTACTGGCTACTCTCGCGCGGTTTCACCCGCTGCTCGGCTCTATTTGATCGTAGCGTGATGTTTTATAGCCTATAGCACTCAGTATATTGTAGCTAATATAGCTATATCAGTGAAAGATTTTTGACAATCCGACCAGCAGTTTCAAAGATTACCCCATACATAAAAACTTTAATTAGTATAGATAGATTTAGGGCGACATCCAAGTCCAAAGGTTAGGTTTTGTGACTACTATACCAATAAAAGGTAAATCATTTAACGAGCAATCAGAAGAATTAAAAAATAAAATAAAAGATACTGACAAAGAGGTTTGACGCATAATGAGCTAGCATCCATCATTGGGCCGGCTATGATGTAATGTCGATTTACTTTCAAAACAAACAAATAACAACAGTTGTCCGACTCCGGCGTTGAACTCGTGACCTTTCACTCAGCAACACAAATCGTTTGTAACAATGCAGTAATTTAACAGGTAACAGCATTTTTGGCAGACTCAGAACATTATTGCACTCAATGTGTCATTCTAATCTAGAACTATAAATAAGTAATATAATATAAAAATAAATGATTATTTCGTTTAAAAGGCACATTACAATATAAAGCTTGCCACCGTAAGAGTGTCTACGGATCACCACGTCGATTCTATAAAATTTGTTTGATTTTGAATCGTGTTCGAGTGCGAAGTGAGCATCGAAGTGACAGGGAAATTAAATTTTAGAATGCCACTTTTCATCATCATCATCTCATACTTTATCTATCAAAATGTTCATGTCAATTTAGGTTAACTCGCAAGTGTAGCGCTAGTGTACTACTACTCACAGCGGATGCAGATTCGAAGTTTAGAATGAAGTCTTACAGAATCACACTGCAGACCAGAATCAGACTCGAGCTTACAGCGCGTAGTACTCCGCGCGCGCCTCAAACAGCCACAAGATCACCACAGATGGGGCCCAACAGGATCGATGTTCAGTCAGGGCTGTGAGTGCAAGTGCAATAATGTTATGACTGCATAACATTATTGCACTTGCTTTGTTCCGGGCTGACACTGGTCAGTCCGGAGCAGGAGAAGGCGCGGCCTGGTTTTTTGTCAGTAAGAATCTGACAATCCAATCAGGGAGGACCACTTCAGTAAAAAGATGATTATCTGTCTATTTCTATTTTCATTCACCAGTTAGTTAGGTTAAGAGGTTCTCCGGCATCGCTTTGTATTCCACCTGTATCATCACTCCATGTATAAAACAAAGTGGCTTTCTATGTCCCTATATGCCTACCTATGCTGAAATCTCTAAAACTATACAATGGATTTTAATGGGTCTTTTAATGGATAGAGTGATTAAAGAGGAAAGTCAGTAGGCTGCGCGACGTCGCCGCGTCCGCGCACGCTGCTCATGAGGAAGAACCCCTCTGTGGTTCGAAACTTGTAGAGCTTTTCTCAATATTTACACGTGAATAACCCGCGATTTTTAGTTAATTAAGAGGAAAGTTTATATACATAATATATATATGTATACATCCAATAAATAGCGGAGAAATTAAGTGTCAGCATTGCACCCACGCGAAGCCGGGACGGGTCGCTAGTATTTTATTTAATTTTCATTTGTTTGACCTCCCACATCGAATCCTAGCTCGGTGGACGTGCTCGCGACCACCCGGCATACGAGACAGTCCACCCTGACACGAAAAATCTATAAAACTGAGCTGCAGACCGATCCTGATGAATGCAGTTTACCAATTTTAATTCCAAGCGTAACTGACGCCGTCTGCTATAAAATATGAATAGACGTGTACCACAAAGCTTTCCTCGCCAAACGTCCTTCAGTGAGGGAGTAGGAAGTCAGCTCAGTGGCAACATTCCACAAACTCGTTGCCATAGCAACCGAGTTGTTTGTTGAAAGTCCAGCGCTTTCTCTGCACTCCCGTGTTCAGTACATGTTGTAAGTTACGCAACTGCTAAGGTGGCCTCCACAGTCCACACGTGGACAACAGATACATTGGAAACAGATGTTCGATTTTCATTCAGATCTCATATAATTATAGACTAGGAGAGAAACGTGATCCCACTAGGTCAAAAACGAGAATCTTCTGTTTAACGATCAGTATTGTCTGTAAGGATAATATTAACTCGATTATACTTCATTAAATGTTATATTTCAGTAATATTTTAAAAGTTGACATGCAATCCCAATCCCGGACACATCCTCAAGGCCTCATCCTTTTCTTTATTTTCGAGGGGGGAAATAATCAAATAAAGCCGTAGTGATACCACGGCCTCACAAAAAACCGGCGTGAAACAACCACAGCGTTGTGTTTCGCCGTGTGAGTGAGGTTACCGAAGGCCCAATCCTTCCCCACCCCCAATCCTTCCTCAATCCCTAAATCTCCAAATCCCTAAAAGTCAAAGTCAAAAGTCAAAAATCATTTATTTCAATTAGACCACAGTAGGCACTTTTGAACGTCAAGCAAGCAAAAAAGGAAAAAAGTATATAACAAGAGCTTTAAAATTAAGCGTGTCAGTCTGTCCGTCTGTCCTCTAGTGAAGCTATTTGCTCGTTCCAAAGTGTAGATTCCTATGGAGAAGAACGAGCAAGAAACTCCATCCTAATCCCTGAAATGTCGGCAACGCACTCGTGACCATAGGCGGCGCTGATTACTTACCATCAGGTAATCCGTCTGCTCGTTTGCCGATCTACTACATAAAAAAAAAACAAAAAAAAGCCAGCAAACAATCAAGGGTGACGTAGATTCAGTGCACGAGTTTAGACACTAATAAAACCGCGGCCATTACAAATATTAGCGGCGCGCCATTTCCTTTTATTAACCTTTTAATTTTAGTTAGGAAATGGACAATAAACTTAGATTTCCTTGAGCTGTGTACATAAAGAAGACATTAAAGCCGGTGTGATTGAGAGCTCGGCCTGTGTCGGCTCCCGACCCGCGGAAGGAGATTAAAAATACATTAATTCATGAGAAAACACTAGTTCTGCTGCGACGGTAAACATAGGTAACTTTGTGCATGTATGTCATCTACCTAACTCGACCCGGGGCTTGAAACCAGGACCTCGTAGTGGTCAGCAGTGTCATGATGACGAACTTAAACATCCGACGCAACTTTTATAGCTATTTAAGTATTAGTAACGATCCAATGTTGTCTTCCCTCACAAGACACAGAGTCTGCTCACTGTCTCAGCACGTTCCTCTCTCCATGCTATATGAGATTCCAAGTGAGCACATACATTTCCTGACTACAAGTGTGCGTATTTACTATGTATAGAGTATGTCTGCGCGGGAGTGTTGCGCAGCGGACCGTGCCGTGTTCCGCTGCGCGCACGCAGATGTGAGTGCATACAGTACTATGCACTGTTCCCTGGTGTCTAACGTGAAGTTTACACTGACTTCTGAAACTTACATTGTCTCACCAAAAATAGCCTTGATATGTCATGTTCATCAGGCAATTTTCGAGTCTATTGTGGGAATATAAACTAGTTTTTTGTCTGTAGCCAACATACCAACCAATTATCATCTTATAACCACCAAGCTAGCAATATTGGCGCGGTAGCTATGTAGCCATGCTGGCGCGCAACGTGTCGCAGGTTCGATTCCCACACGGAACGGAACTGCTTGTGAGATCCACAAATTGTTGTTCCTGGTCTGGGTGTCATGTGTATGTGAAATTGTATGTTTATATAGGCGACAACGACACAGGTGAAGAAAGGTGGAGAAAATTCTAGTGCGGGGCAACGTTTTGTTTTGGAAATAAGAATTGAAATGTTGAGCTTATATTATCGTTGTTTTGGACCTTGGTTACTAATTCTCTGCCTACCTCGATGCACCGTGCATGTAGCCGCAACACGATGAGCACAATGTTGCACCTCTAGTACCGTTGCGTCACGTGCACGCGCCCCCGTGCAGCGCGCGTGGCTAACAGTTAGTTGAGCAGCATTGTGCGCTGGGAACTGCTGCTGCTCGCCGCGACCTGCGAGATATGCTTGCACATTTGCATTCGTCCACTTTTTGTTGCCATTTCCTTATTGAGCCTCATACTTTATAGCTCTTTATGAATAAATACAACTGTTAGCTGTAGCTTCGAATCATACACACAGTTGTTGTTGTTGTTTAAGTTGAGTTGACTTAAAACAAGATGAGTTTGAAACTTTTTAAATATGTAGTTATTGCAATAAATTTGGTCTTGCCCGAGTAAAAAAAATAAAGGCAGCGAATATTCTTTGTTTTTTGTAGTAACTAGATACATAAACAGTTTCCATTGCATGTGTTCAGTTGTTTTACGGAATCTGTGTTTTAAACAACTTGTCGCATAGTAATGGCGTGTGTGAGATTTATACTTACAAACTCATTTAATTATGCGAAATTCGTATTAATAAGTCTTTATAAATATTTATATAGGTACATATACTAACTTATACTAGTAATTGCAGACTATATTACGAAACTAACTTGTTCCAATATTTAGTTGTCTAATACGCAAACTGTAACTAGTCTGCTGTCCTTTGCAATTCTGATAGCATCATGTGTCGAGAGGAGTGAGTTGTTGGTACCGACGGACGGCAGCCACGGCCCTCACTGTGCATCTGACGAGGTTGTCTCGATTCGGACACAGTTAACAATTCCTTCTGTATTCATCTAGTTTGACAAACTTATCGTACTATGAAATACAATTCACTAAGTATTTGAAATTAAAAGCATCAAATCAAGAGAATTTTATCTTCAATCAATCGGATGAATTTTATCTGTGTGAGTTAAAAAACAAATCCATTTCCTACGTAACTGAGTATATAAAGAAAATAGTGTAAATGCTTATTCAGTGAGCAGCGATACCGCGCAATGAGTGAGTTCTATCAGCAGCTATAAATGATATAATGGGAAGTCGAACGGCTCGTAACCTGTGTACCTCAAAGCATTCCTTCAGTTTTACTGCACTAATTTAATAACTATCGAGGCTTTATATCCCTTGTATATACGTCTAGAGAAACAATTAAAATAATACGGCGGCGTCCTTTCAAGCCGCTGCATTATAATGAATGCGAGATTGCCATCTTATTGGACAGACAGAAGCTCGTCAAGCTATATCTGCCTTTAATAGATTTTCCACTCTTAGATTTTGCAATAAAGTCGAAAATATGTTTTATAAATGTTTCTACCATAACTACCCTCGTAGTTTGGTTGGCTCACTAAATATATATATCAAACAATGAAACAAGAATTTATTTTTGCAAATACATATTTAGGCCATAAAACGGCACTTTTACAAGTCAATTTATATGTGAAAAACTAGGTGAAGCCGGCATTTCCTATCTGACCACTCTGAGAAGAAATGCCGAAACAAACTCAATATCAATGTATTTAGTAGCTACATCAAGTTACAACAAATGTATTTGACACGTTCGCATTAGCTCTTTTAAACGAAGTTAGTTTAATTCAACAAGCTAGAAGTATAAAAAACTGTGATTGTCTCCCACATTTTAATACATGTTAGTTTGGTGTATAAAACCTTTATGTTGGATCTTGAGCCTGCCAGTAGCCGGCGTAACTAACTTCAAACTTCATGGTCATCAGCATTGGTGACCATGGAGGCATCAAGCTGGCCCAGTCATTACCCCAACCGTTATTCAAACCTAGGACATTAGTGTATAAGCTGTAGTTACGTGTGCAGTACGCTGACGACACAGGAAGTTAGTCTGTTCTCACGTAACACTAGAGTGCGCGTGCGCAGGGACATGGCATTATCGTGCGCAGACCTGTTGACAAGCTGTCAACTCCTGCGCACTAGATTGACGCGCAATTATTAAATGTTTTTTATGGTTAGAGTTATCAGCTACAGTCGTGGACACCTGCAGCATCATGAGGAGCACGAATACGTTGCCAGTCTTTATTTATCTTGTTGTAAAGGGTGTGTTGTGTATGTGAATTTCTATGTTTCTAAACGCACCCACGACACACACGAAAAAATCCTAGAGTGGGGCAACGTTTAAAAAAAAGAATTCGTAATTCGTGTTAACACAGAAGATAAGTTTTAAATGTGGGAGAGCGATGCTCCGGCACGAATCGGTCGCCGTGTGAGTTCAAGGATGGCCAGTCCTTCCCCTCCCACAATTCCTCCCCAAACCCAAAATCTCCGAATCCCTAATCTCTAACAGTTCGGCAAGGCACTTGTAACTCCTTCGTGTTTGCGAGAGTCCAGGGGCGGCGTTGATTGCTTACCATCAGGTAATCCTTTAGCTCGTTTGCCGTTCTATCAAGTCAAAAGATAAGAACTAGATCTTTAATGTTACGACTGTAGCCTTACAAAACTACCTTCAGTAGCTGCCATTCATCAACATATATATATGTATTTATCAACGTGCTGCTGATTGGCCATTGAGACATTCTCGCATGGACCCGCTAACTAGCAGGGTGGGTAGTGTGGCCACTCTCGCCACTTTCTGTTCCATTGCTTCACACTAACTGCAGTATTGCTGCATTCAGTAGCTCAGTAATAAAAGTTTGACGCCTCCATTTTGGTACTCTAATTGTCATTAAAAATCATCATTATAAATGACTAAATTCTACATTATAAAGACAGATAATGATTATAGTTTTAATTGGTGACATAGTAATATTATTGCAATATTATCAGTACCAGGGTGCATACGACAAGTGCACATCGCGTAACTATGCTTTCACTCACACACGATACGTTGCGTCACACAAGCCAATTTGTGTCATAACTTCATCACATCACGGTCGATTCTCAAGTGACAATCACGGGAGAAAATAATTAGTTGTTAAAGCGCCGAAAGGAAGATTGTAGCGATCGATGATTGATGGTGAGCGGCGCCTGCGCAGGTGATGGAGCCAAGATAAACTGTTTAATGATTGGTCGATCACGGAGGCGCTCTAATGAAATCTCGTGATGTTGTGCTCTTCACTCAGGGTTTCTATTCGTAACGAGTTTCTTTACAAGATTACTCCGACTTGAAGCTCGGACTTTACGTCATAGCTAAGTAGTTGTTGGTTATAAGAACTACATATATACAACCGTATTGTTGTTTAAGGTAGGTACTAGTAATATTAGTATTTTTGAAATGATAACAGTATAAACGTATCACTCCTCCTATGGTTGTTCATTACAATGAGATGAGTGGCTCATTCTTTTTTTTCTTATCACGTTTCCCGTTACGGCGTGCCCCGCGGCTTGGCTCGTCTGTATCGACAATCGACACCCTAATTATATGATACCGAGTCGATAGTGCCGGTACTTTCTCTGTAGCTGCTGTTAATTATTCGTTTCATATCGAGATTGACGGCTACCACCTACTACGGCCTTGATTGTCTCGCGAATATTCCACTGGAATGCAGATTATTTACTCGTAGAATAGGCACGGCACTGGCCTATCAAAGACCACTGCCAAGCCTCTTCTTACACAAGAAGTTTCAAGCGTTAATCGCTGTTCAAAGCTGATGATTTTATCATCATCAAGTGATATGTAAATAATATTAGTTAGCACATATACCTATATATGTAACACGGAAAAAAATCACGTTGGTTCTTGACTCCCTCATGCATAAGAAGAAGGAGCTTTAACCCTCGGACCTAATCCACGAACTACTTAGAATGCTTATTTCTTACAAATGTGTAACACAGTACTCGTAATGTACTGTTGAAGAATTTTTAAGACAATTATATTTTCCACCCAAGTTGGTCATACATTTACAATGTGTAATGGAATTGTTTCCCACCGGGGGACTTAATACCATAGTAATATTGAAAGCTTGAATAAAACTATTGATCACAAGTTATGATCAGTTCAATACTACACAATTAAGTATAATAGTGAAGATGGACCGCTCGGCGCAAACTTTCGCTGTTCAATTACCGGCAGTTCACGGAGGTCGCACGCAGTCACGACGCCCGGGGACCGAGTCTCGTACACTACGAACATACTCCCAGACAGTGGAATGATTGTTATGTGATACTGCCTCATATGACACAGGATCTCATATAGACAGAGAAATCAAAAAAGAAAGCAATATAGGTAGGTTTCCTCCTACGACTTCCTGATGGGTCAGTGCCTGCGACTTTTAAAAATATGTCAAGAAACTTTCCAGGACGATTCATTAGGGAGGCCTATGTTCAGCAGTTGTTCACTTCTTGTGGTTGACATGATGATGAAAGGATGAAACTATAACCTAGTAACGAATAGTTATATGTTATATGCGTTCCTAGCTAATCTCGCGCGGTTTCACCCGCTGCTCGACTCCATTTGATTGAAGCGTGATGTTTTATAGCCTATACCACTCGGGAACATTGTAGCTATCTATCAGTGAAAGAATTTTGGCAATCCAACAAGCGGTTCCAAAGATTACCCTCTACATACAAACTTACAAATTTTACCTCTTTATAATATTAGTATAGATTAGTTATATGCGAACACAATGATGAGGTGAGGTATTGTTACAGAAGCCCCCTGCTGACGGCGTTCCTGGCGCTGTCGCTGCTGTGCCTGGCGTGTGGCAACAGTGCCGCGGTGCTGGCCGCCACCGGGCTGCAGCGTGACTCGCTGCGCCAGCCCACCACACCCGCCAGCTTCGAAGTAAGTACCACGTCCATACTGTACGCCATGACTATCTGTCGCTACTGGCCCTAGGTGCGAGGAACCTGCGACCAACTGATCATAAACCAATATCTGTAGATGGATTTACTCACGTGTATTAAGTGAAAAAAAATCGACTATGTTTAAATCACAACGGGACTCTTATTCATGAGACGCATGCACGTTACGCTACCGACTAGTAGAACTTTAATATGCCCCACGATAAGATAATGACAGAATTTTATATCGATGTTATTCATGTATCGATAATATATCTAATCGATATAAAACTAAACCATCGAGCGATTTTCAACTAAGATCGGTTTAATGGTTCAGTTATGGGTTGGTAGGTCCATAAGAAGCTCGAGTAATATTAACATTAAGATATTATAGCTCCCGATACTAAACCAGTAAGACAGTAATTAATAAATCAGTATCAGCAACACAGCGAAACTTTCGATTGACGTGTACTTGGAGGTGGACGCCATGTTTTCCAGGCTATGTACTCGTGTACTCGAGATAATTGATTCAATTAGACGTTATCAACATTAGCATACAATCTGGCGTTACATCGGCCACGGCTATTTATTGGCCGGCGGGCTGTTGGGCAACCACTTGCCTGCATAAATAGCTCGCTATCAGTCCGGTCTATTTGTACATTCGTGGTACTAGCACTGGCGATAAAAACGTGCAAAATATTTATTCATAAAAATAAAAGACCAATAATCTAAAGATCGAGTGCAGTGAGCACTGATCTTTAAATTAGGTGTGATATGGTAGCTACACTGAAAAGCAATCAGTAGCTAACCGAACTTTCCGATTCGAATAAAAAATAGCCAGTAACACTCAAACCGTTTTATTACCGAACCATTAAATCAGCCATGCAGCACAGCTAGGAAGCTAGGCACAGTACCTTCTATATTTATTATACTTCAATAAATTACAGACGTGCGTAAGTACTCAGTAAGTACGTATGTCCCCACATGTTACGGCATTGCTTGCTCACGTGTGACGCAACCCCTTTACTGCGAATGGTCTAGGAACTCCAGCTAAACAAATTACTTTACTACAAGTATTTCCTCACTTTCCTCGTTTTAGTGTTTACTTGGTAGGTAACTTCAAACACCTTTCCACTTTATGCTGCTGAGATAACGAGCGTCGTAATAACCTATCTACCTCGATCTGTCCATAGATTTAGGTACTTACTAAAGAAAACAGTTGTGTCCAAGTTGTATCGAGCTTTGGTCAAAATCTGTCTTTGTGTACATCCAAATCTATCAAGTGATAGAGGTGATACTGACTGATTTAAAAGCACGGACGATAATAGCAGAAGGTCGCCGGGTGACATGTGATGCTTGTGGGCTAATGGGCAGAGCATGATCCGTGTACATGTCGCGATGACTATTATCGCAGAGTGTGCTCGAGCCAGCCTTGTTCCACATCGTGTAGTTAGTCGATTCAATGTAGATGTTACCTTAATTCAATCATTATTAAGGCAATTCACCGACTCTGTCTTTTGTAACATCGATAGTTAAATTTTACAATTTGTCTACATAAGTTTTCGTCTCCCAAGTGTATACTTTTGAAAACACAATCATGTTCCTACATTAATACCTATTGCATAAATTACCAAGTGTGGAAGCCATACTTCGCCAAATGGGTCACCTCACCTCACAGAAACCAATGTAAATCAACGTTTGTGTTTCGCTTCGCCATGTGAGTGAAGTAACTGGATGACCAAAACTCCTCCCTATCCCCAAGTCCCAAATCTCTAGCCCCAAGAAGGTTGACAATGTAATCTGGTACTGTTCATGGACTGTTATTGTCTGCTATTTTAAGTGCTTCACCAGCCAATACCGATGCTGTGGTACATACAAGTAAGCCCACATTACGTTGATTCAATATCAGTGAGGTAAACATAATCTGGTGCAAATGAGCGGATGTTGTGAGTCTCCAGTCAAGGTTGACATCAGCCGGCGTTGAACCCAAGTCACTGCGATTACGTGTAATGACACAAGTCACGAATGACGGCACGGTGCTGCGTGAGTACGCGCGGTATTGGAGAGGCTCGCTCTAATTACACTTGCACAATGATAACCATTGCTTCGAAGTTTCATATAACTTGTAGAAATGTAGAAATTACATTTTTCACGTGTTTTGTATGACTACGTAATGTATTATGTGAAGCTGTATCAGTGTATTCACGCGTATCTAATAAGCAGCGTTATTGAAACAACATACATAGATAACGTTATTGAGTCAATTGATTGTTGCACGGTTGGTGCAGTGGCTGGGTAATTGGCTGCCGGACAACGTGTCGCGGGTTCATTTCCCGCACGGAACACCTCTGTGTGATCCACAAATTGTTATTCCGGGTCTGGGTGTCGTGGGTATTGGAAATTGTATGTTTGCAACCGCACCTACGACACAGGAGAAAATCCTAATGTGGGGCAATGCCCCAAACGTCAAATCCTGTAAATTGTTCATTGGCGACGCAGGTTCGATCGAGCCTTATCCGACAAAATCAAAACATTTGGTATTTACTGAAAATGCGTCAAGCAGTCAAGATGATTTCATATTTTCCATAATTAAACAAATATTAACCTTCCTGAGACGAATGGAATAACACTGATGGTATTTTAATACCTGACCAGATGTAATGATAGTTGTTAATCTGGCAGTTTCAGCAACAGCTGTGTATGTACCTCGTGAGATAACCGGCGGGGGAGGTCAACGGCCTGACGCCTCATTAAAATAACATCTTACCAAGTTACCACACAAAACGTAACGGTCAGCTACTCACACCAACTAACTACTGCTCAGCAGATACTACATGGGCTGTGCACTTACATGCCAAATATATTACCCATAGTACTGACTGATTATGCACAAACTTCAAATACTTCAAGGTTGTGGAATACACCTCTATAGTACAATATTCTTCCTTCCACAATAAGTTACCGCAAACCCTAGTCAGAGCAGGATTCCATATCCTGCAAGGTGGTTGGTTAGTTGTCAACTTCCAATACTGTCACATGGCGACAACCTCAGCGTTGGGTTTCGTTGTGTGAATGAGGTTATTGGAGGTCCAATCCTTCTTCCCCTCCCGCAATCCCTTCTCAATCCCTGAATCTCCAATATCCTAAACTCCAAAAGACCGAGAACACATTTATTACTCTGGCGTGTTGCGGGTGTCTTGCTCGTTTGCCGACCTATCACCTAAAAAAAAATGCAACATTTTGTGAACACATTCAAAATTTATGTGGATATGCATTGTCTATGCAATTCACATCCATATTAATAGCTAACGGATATATTTGATAAATGTCTAATTAGCGCTGCAGCAGTAATGGTGTTAAAAGTCAAACTATATTAACGAGCAATATTGTTCTCTCATCAAGCATTGTTCCGCGCTCCTGTGGGAAGCAATCTACTGATTATCACGTAAACCTACATTACTAGTAATAACAAACTTTACAAGCTGCCTGGCAACATGAGGTCAATAATATATTAAGTTATCAAGAAACAGAAATATACTGTTGAGTTTATTTTATAACCATATTGAATAATTATTATTTTATATTTAAACAACTTTAAATTAAAGGAGATTTTAAGTTTGTCAGTAATAAGGTTGTTCATTAAGCTATAATTAACACCGAGAGTGTAATAACAATAGTACATATTTGTTACATTCACACGTTACACAGGAACGGTATCGTTCAACACGTGTTTATGTCTATACAATAGTGCCAGGTGATAGCTCATGGCTCACTAGTGGCATGGTGGCCAGCCTCCAGGAGGTCGACCAGTCCGTTGCTCGAGGCTGATGTTACCTTCACTACACTGCAGCTGTCATTATGTATTGAGATTGTTTTGGCATGTATAGTGTACTAAGAATATCATTATCTCAACGTTTAAAACAGAGATTGCCGAGAGACTTCCATCATTGACCTTTTTAAATATTTGTTGTGATTAGTAGTATTTTGGACCAATTGTTTGTTTAATGAGCTCGTGTCATTATCAGTCATTCAGTTGATTCGATTCTGTCTTACTATTGCAGTACGGCAGAATCGAATCAACCTTCACCGGCTAAGCGTCTCTTTTAGGGCCATGAGTGATAGTTGTGATGGTTAACCAAAGTGTTACGAGTATAACTGTAAAGTCACTAAACTAAACTATGTTCTCTTTGCCGCAGGATGAGATGGAAGCGTGGACGCCGGTGCTGACAAACATTGCGCTGCTGATCATTGCGAGTGCGCACTGTCTGCTGTGCATCATCAGTATCTACCACCTGTCGAAGCGGGTCTGTCCCTGCTTCCGACCCAAGCAAGCCTTCGAGCACAACCAGTTCGACCCTGCCTTCAAGCCAGTCCAGCAGTACGTTGTGACGGTGGACGAGGTGAAGAAGGCTCACGATGTGGAGCGCGTGCGCAACCACGAGCTCTGCAAGGAGTTGGAGGTGAAGCTGCAGGGAGACAGCAACAAGAAGAAGGTGGGTGTCGTGTCGAGAGGTAGGTCTTGGCGCAGATGACATATTGATGTCATTTGTAATACACATTCAATTAACGAGCCGAGGGAGTAGTTAGCTTGTTTAGATTGAAATCAAAACCATATATTTATATATTAAAAAATCTTTAGGAGGAGCCGGAGTACGGTAGCGCCAACAGCAAGGAGAAGCTGGTGACGCGGTGGCTGGGACGACAGCAGGCGCCAGCGGCGGTGCTGGGGGCGCCGGCGGCGGCTGTGGCGGCCGCGCGGCGTCGCGGCGTGCGCAAGCAGAGGAAGCCGCCGCCACTGGTGCTGCTGCCCGCCCACCCTGCCAGCACGGTCAGTCACCTTATAGTTTTGAATATAATGTTCGCTTGCAATCATTACTCCGTGTTTAAGGAATCAATGTGTATTTAGATCCGTCTCTTTGTTGAGCAAAATCAACATCATGCAACAATCATGTTCAACGATTTCCGAAATATTCTAAAGATTTTTATTTCTAGGTTAGTGTTTGGCTATTAAAAGCAGATTACGTTTCTTCACGATAAATCCTGCCTATCTCCTTCTGGAATAATAGATATAACGTGGCAATACTTAGCAACTCCGCTGCAGGTAGCACAACCACGAATTTATGATAGCAGAATAAAAATAAAACTAAGTATCGTCGGCACTAAAACATCGTAGATTGTACATATTTCATGTCGCATTACTTGCTACTAGCTACTTAAACAATTTGCAACATTTACTTAAACATTGAACAAAATTACTTTTCCGGATCACTTCTTGACTTATTGCCGATAGCTAAACGCGGAGCTGTGAAAGATCTTGCAATATTACCGAGGCGTCCGAGCCATTCCGTTTTATCATCCGAAGACGTGTACATATTAAAATATTTTTACCAATTTAAGAACTCATCATCATCACTCATCTATTGCCAAATACCAGCAGAATTCTTATTTTTATTAAATATTTCTAGAAACAAAAATACATATTCGTGACCTATTTATGAAAGTTTCAGATGAATGAAATATACATATATCTACATACTTGATGATATTTGTGTGTAAGTAGACACACTGATTTATACAAATGAGCAGTTCGTGGTTATTTTTAATTCAGAACCGTTTAGTATCTGTTTAATGCGTGTAGTGTAGCGTTGCTGAAATGATACCAGTTTTTACAATAATTGCGTTCATAAATTAAATACACATCTATGTTATGCAATATTTTTAGGAAATATTTTAACACTTATATTGTAGTAGTATTTGCTGTTGTAAACGAAACTGAAAACATCCGATACTTGCGATTTTTGATTTGCGCAACAGTTAATATTGACTTTTATAGCCTTTTTAGTTCACTACTTCCGGTGAATTAAAATTACCCAACAAATAATTAATTGCTTTATAACACAACCTTTAACAATTTTCTTCGATTTCCACGTTCTGCTACACGCTCATGTAGCAAAGTGGCTACGAGCAAACCACCCATATAAAAGACATCAACGCGTTGTAATTCTAGGAACACGTTAGCTGTTTCTGTTATTGTATTTCTTTCATTCATATTTAAAAAGAACAAATTAAATGAAAGCCAAATTTGTTAAAATTTTTGGTGATTTAATACAAAAAGAAATGCGTATGTGCTAAATGGTTTAGGCAAATACTATTAAAAACTATCATTTGACAAAATAACAAATTTAATGTCTACTATATTTCGTTCAGATATCAATTAAGAACTTGTCCTGCATAATTGAACCTACATTTAGTACGACCGCGTCCGTTCGATAGGGCAGTGAGGTTACATTGGTCAACAACCGTCACGAAGGGTGACGTAACGTGAAGATGTGCGCACACGCAGACACATGCTGTGTTGTTATTGCAAATGACTGAACATCGTGAGGTTAAAGTATAATCTTCAAAACACAAACATCACCTTTATTAATATACTACATTCAATAAAATACACTATCATAAGAACCTTGAAATATAAAGTCTTAATTAGGCGCCTAAATTATCTTAAATTATACGTCGCAAACTTTGAACACTCGCAATAATTATTGTTATTTTATTACAATCAATAATGTACTTATACGACAATCATGTCACGCTTATTTTTTTCTTATATTTTTATTTATATTTAAGTATGAATTAAACAGGTACGTGACCAGATTTTTAATTACCGAAATCAAGATATGAATACATCAGCCCAGACTCGAACCTGTTCCTACATGGTCCTGTAAGTCACAAAAACTAATGATTAGTTATAAAAACTTGCCACACGTCAGGCTACGAGTGTTTTCCGCGTTGCGCGTGCGCAGGTCCTTCCTGAATTGATTGATTCGCTGACATGCCCCAACTTACGTTTAATAGTTTTTGTACATAAATGCGTCGCCTTATAAGGAAGCCGCTATTTTGAGATATCAAAAAATAGCGGCTTCCGGTTTAATGTTTACTAAAACTGCAAACTACGATGTGACTACATGAGCAACTTAAAAAAATCTTAAAAAATCCAACAAAAACAATATTTAATTCACAAAAATTAACTTGGTTCGGATTATCAGTTACATTTCTTTCTTCATTCTGAGTTACATTCAGAATAATTATCATTCATTAAAAAATATAACTCCATGGTTTTAATATTACTACATTACACATGCAAATCTCTAGACTACCTTTATCTGATCTTGATCTGCTCAGCGGTTTACGCTACGTTTGCACATTTTATTGTAAAAGTTTAGCGAATATCTTGTATAAAATTAACATAATCTGCAGTTCGTTTCTCTTTTCACTAGATATCACTTTTTGTTGTTTTCTCTGTGAAACGGTAATTTTGGCAAAAACATAAAGAAACAAGAACAAACGGACGCAAATATTTAGCTCGGTTGTACGGCATGCGCAGGCGCACCGGTTAGTAACAGATTTACTTAAGTTCCACATCAAACAATGACACCGAAAATGTCCGGCGATTACCGTAATTTGTCACACTGACACTACTCAAGTGACGAATCGTATTTGGACATAATTGTTTGGTCCCAAATATGGAACGAGCGTTAAAAAGTTATAAGAACATCAAATAGGGTTTTTAACTTTCTGTAGAAGGTTTAAAGAAGATGAAGAAATGTTTATCTGCCAAAACATGCGTTTATATACAAATTGAGCATTGAGTAGTAATATCTTTTAAAATCTGTAGGTCCGTACATTTTGTAATCAAATGAGGCATATTAGTACCAATATTAGTTACTTTTTCAGTGTTGTAATACATTTGTAACTGGATTACACATATGAGAGCGCCATCGTGTCATCAATGTGCATTTACATAATTACACAAAAAACAAAATATTTTACTCTAGCAAATGCGTCCTCCTTGCCTTTGCGTATAAAATGATTTGTACGCGAAATATAATCTGCAACTCGTTTCTCTATACTGCCAAACATTAACTTGTAGTTGATTCTAAAATTAAACTTCTGTTCATGGCCGAAAAAATATTGATTTGCCCTTGAGTGTACCGTGCAGTGCTGTCTCAAATAACATTTTTGAACAAACAGTGATTAATCTCATTGATCAGTCATTTTAAAACATAAAGACCAAGTTGTAACCGTGCGTTAAAGTAATATTATCACGACTGTAGCAGCTAAAGATAGTATCTAGTTCACGCTATTCATGGTTACAGACTACAAAGCAATAACTTGAGAAGACGACACAAAAAGAGATATGTAATTAATTCGCGCCACTCTCGGCCGCTGCGCTGCGCGTACGCACAATAACTGCTCACTTTCGTCAACTGGCCATTGAATGACGTTAGGGTTGTCACTGGGAAAAAGTTGAGATTTTGTTTATACAAAGTCACTCAGTAACACAAACACTATCGCAAGTTCATTGAAATACGTTCAGATAATGATATTGATTCTAGGAAACATTTTATCACAGTCTTTTTTTAATTAAAATAAAGTAACACCATTAAAGAAGGTGTACGGTTTACAGGCTGTGGTAATTAGGAAAAAAATCCAGTTTATTTGAAAATACGTAGCTCCTCGAGGCAGTGGTCAGCACACCGACGTCGATGGCATCACAGAGCAGCACGCAGCAGCAGCACGGCTGTTACAAATAGAGGAGAGGCGAGCAGCTCGGGTTGCTCTTTCAGTCTCACCGAGACAGGTCACCGCGTCGAGCCAGTCAGTTCACTTAAAGGCCTATTATATTATTGTCTCTGAATTATTAACCACGCGAAAATGGTTCCGATATTGCCGTTCATCGGGTAGTGGTCAGTACCACCACCCGCCGAAGAATTCGCGTGTGTGTATGAGAGCGGAACGATAACAAAAAGCGCGCCGCTATGCGCCCGCGCAGCCGGCCGCGGCCGCCGGAACACCGCACGAGCCTTAATTACTGGCTTCATTGATTGTAACCGATCACCGCATTACTACGAGCAGTGCTGACGCCTGGACATCAGCTTCTTGTGTTCTTTCATACACATCTCAAAAACTAAAAGCGTGTTATCTGTCGACAATACATTGGCCGTTAGACCGAGCTAGATATATCTGTTCAGTCATTTATTTCTAAACTGCTAAAAGTTTTCTGTTTAATAGATTTAGTTTACTAGAGCGCTTCTTTTGTAATGGTTGATCAAACGAACAAATTGAACGATAGAGCAAAAAGTACTTCCAGCAGTGAGACAGCAATCAGTTATCACCATTATCATAAACTATTGCTAAGGCTCTGGTTGTGAATAACAACGTATTCCTGTCCGTGACAGACTCGTTACTGAGTTATCGATACTGCAGCTCATACATTGCCTCACTTCATTTAATATGCAATCAGACAACTGGCACGAATTCTTCTAATTACTAACCTCGATCATGATTTATCGATTGATTCCGATTAATAATTAACTTAATCAATCACACATCAAATGTATTTCGACATTTCCACAACTTGTATCCGACAGATTGAGAATCAATTTGAATATAAATTAGCAGAAACATTCGCGAGGCTGGCAACACACTTTTGAAATATTATTTTGTGCTAAATGTCAGGCTAAGGCGTGTGGTATCTGCGGAAATATTTTAGCACAATTATGTGAATGGAAGTCGAACCTGCTCCACTATATGTGGGTCATATGTCACTTGTATTGGCTACACTAGGTTTGGTTGAGTGTGACTTGAAAATAGTTTGATCTCCCGCTGGTGCAGGTAATGAAGTACTAAAGTGTGAACAATATTGTCAAGTGGAATAGTGGACGTGTGACTGTTCTCATGAGCATGATACAGCATTAGCTCCAAGTAAGTGGCATCCTTGTGCCACATACCGGCCGTTACCCGCGGCTCGCGAGGTGTGGCGCGCCCGCCTCAGTCACTCCGCCAACTTATCTCACCTGCCCAGTATCAATCCTCGGAGAATGGATAATACCGAGTCATTGGTCCTACTGAATTAACTATAGACTCTATAAACATTTGTTGTAACTAAACCATGCGTTTTTGAAGCGCAATATAGTCAGTACGTCAGTGAAGCTAAATGCTCATTCCAAAGCGTAGATTAGAATGGAGAAGAACGAGCAAGGAACTACATAGTATGTAGTAGGGACAGTACATCTGTCTTTATGGAATGCTTTAGCGTCTTACAACTTAACGTATCACTATATACCTACTGCAGAAAGATGTCTCACGTTCTTAATGTTTATCTTCAACTGCATTCTCGTAAAGTAACGTGATTTTGCAGTAAACAAGACAGACTCAGGCAAATCTCTGTGAACGGCTTCTCGAAGTTTGTCCATCCTTGTGCCACATTCCGTTGCACGCTGGGCGCGGTCGTAGAACAAGTCGACGAGTGCCAAATTCTGCCCAGCTCAGTTTATTGTACACTCAGTGCTAATGTTTTTTAGGATACTTCTGTTACTTACAACTGTGCGATTTTTGCGAAATTTTCTGCCTCGCATAGCAAAACTTTGGAATTATCTTTCGGCGGCGGTATTTCTGAACCGACACGATGTTCAAACCTTCAACGTGCGTACACAGTGTGAATCCTCTGGTGTTGCGGGTGTCCACGGGATTTGATCACTTAACATTAGGTAATACGTGTGCTCATATGCCTCCTATTCTTTAATAAAACTTCTGTGGTTATAATTAGCTGCTTGCTGTAGCTACCATCCGAGATATTTATACACTTAGCTAGTGCGTGAGCATACCTTTTTATATTTTCCAATTATTTAGCCGTGAGCTACTTCTTTTAGTAAAAGGTGATCATATTGCTTTTGTTTTTGTATGTTGGTTATTACAGTTGGCTCGTCGTATTCCCATATATCAATGGGTTGCCATATTTAAGCGTACGGTGTTCGGAGCGCCATCTCGTAGGTACGTCATTGGAATGCCAGCGCTCGCTGTTCGCACAATTAAAACAATAATTATAATCGCATCCGCTGCTTCTAACTAGAGCGCAGTGCGTGAGCGCACTCTTTGACAATTATTTAGATATAACCGCAAATAAAACTAAACCATATCAACACTCATTTAGAGCATACTTCCAGTTGTCATCATCATTTGGATCAGTATCTTGACATCGATCGAGAATATACTCTGTGCGCCTTGCAATATAGTTTATATTTATATTATGGTGCATTTATTTACGAGCTGCGTACCCGTTGTCATGGTAACTGGAGCGAAGATGCTGAATTTATGAAGTTAAGAGATTTGTACGCTACAGAGGTTGGTTTAATGTGGCGCAGAGTACCCGCTGCGCGTTTCATTCAGCTGATTATATCAAACCACAGTATGTCACAAAATAGACACGAACAACACAAAATGAACGAACACAACGAAATTTAACACATGAAAGTACCTGGTACCTGTGTACGCTTTATGCTCAGTCGTAAAGATGCACTTCCTCCCGCGGTGGTCGAGCTAATTGCAGATAATAATGTATCGACAAGAAGTGCCATCCACCGCGAGTGCTAATGCTGACCTATACATACAAACGTACCCATAACAAACATACAGCCAGTAGCTTAGATTCCTCATATTAACACGATAATCGCATGTTTCCTCTGCGCGTGCAATTAGCGACCATATCAAAGGAGCCGACGACTGTGAGAGAGAGACAGAGCTACACTGGAGATAGAGAGGCTGTATAAATGTTTTGTTGTGCAGCCGCGGTTTGTTCAGAACGTGTTCGGTTCGTGTATTAAATGGTTACATTTCCGCGACTTGTGGGAAGGATTTTATTTCATTTCACCGATCGATGGAGTGTTTTATGGCAGACACGGGCCTTGGATGGGAGTCCGTGACTGTAGATAATCGTTGTGAAATTATTGTTGGAGCTTTTAGAAATAAACGGTTTGCTACTAAGGATATTAAATTATGATATACTGCTTAGCTGTACTAGTCGTGGTCAGTCGTGATGCATCCTGCTTTACGTCTCCCAGAGATGATATTTATACAGATCCAACACAATAAATAACCCTAATAACATAATCCTAGCTCGGTAGCCCCCCTCAACGTATCACGGCATTGGATTTCCATAGGCTGCACTGGCTATGCACTCTCCCGCGGCCCCGCCTGTCAATCTCAGGAACATTGAGACGGAGACAGACATACAGCATAAATGCATACCGAGCAGTTATTATATGTAAACAGAAGGGCTTTGCTTTCACCCGACATTTGCAATTGTAATGGAAACATCTTAATTTCGCAGCCTGGGAGGTAAGAATGCTTTCTACATTGCACGGCGCCCTGTTTTGGTACACAATGGCTGCAGGGCTGATGTCCGCACGCCACGCTGCTTGCTGACAATGATGCATTACTAGTTTCAATGACATGATCAAGTATCTATTGGCCAAATGTATGTGATAAAGTTGCGTAGTATTTGTGCGTTGTGTTTCGCTGTGTGAATGAGGTTACCGGAGGCCCAATCTTTCCTTAACCACTCATCCTGAAATCCCCAACAATCCACAAAATACCGGCAAAACTCATTTAGGATTGTGGGTGTCGATTGCTTACCACTACGTTATCCGTCTGCTAGTTTTCTGACCTTTCTCATAAAAAAAGTTACGGCAGTACCTAGTTACCTACTTAAGACTTACTACTTAAAGTAATGTAAACAAAAAAAAAGTATTTAGTGTGGTAAGGAATTATGGTACCTATAGACTATAGAGTATAATGTAAGAGTACAACAACGTGTAACATTAGTATTGACTTCGAAGTGTCATGAGACTATTTTCCCAGTGCAGCGGTAGATTGCAACGACTTCTTTACCCGACAACTAATGATTTTTACTGACGTTTCCTCCTCGTCACCTAGTTTACAGTAGTGAACACAGTACAAACAGTCTCAATTAGTAGATAACATTGATAGCAAATTTTCAATGTTAATATTCTTTATGAAAATATTTGATATAGACTTCCTTTACAAACTTTTTTTCACTCAAAACAAATATATTAATTTTATTTATCATAAAATGTTGGCATTTAAAATGCATGAACTTGTCGTGATATTGCAGCATTAAAATATTTATAATACCTCACTATACATACTAACAAATAATGAGAAATTCTAATCGCGTATCGTAAGATTTTTTAATAGGCTATAGTTTTTAGGAATTCTCTAATAAATTCTCTAATAAGTATAGGTATATGTATGTAACCAAATACGTATCGGTGGACTTCATTGATGATTTGGTCATCACACACCAAATCATTTGATCATTTTCCCCTCACAAAAAAAGTAATCGTGAAGTGTTCGTTTGGAATCCCTTTTCACATTTAATACGTTTAGTTCCGATTGGATTGCAGCACATAGCCTATTTCTGCGAAATAATGGAAAAAAGTGGTTGTAGTAAGGCGCGGGCCGGTGCAGGCCGGTAGAAACGCAGCGATTACACCACTTTCACCGGATCGCGGGAGAAACCACACAATTACACACGCTGGGCAGCGGGCAGCCGCCGCTCGTGTGTGACCCGCCAAGTCGCCGGTAAGGGCAACTGTTGCCACATGGAAGCTGGTGCATCACGGCCTGGCTGGCTTCGATACATCCAAAACTTCACACAAAGATGAATAGTCTAATTCACCTATCGCAAAACTACAGATTTTGGATCTTGGAGTTGCAGTGAACTACTCTTAAAACAAAGGAGTATCAGTAGATCACAATACCGTGTGATAGCTGAACATGGAACCAGTACAGCTCATCGATCACGAAGCTTTGTGTCATAACAAGCGTTACGTCAGACGGCAGAGTCAATCGGTCAGCAGTAAGGCACTGACTGACTGACTGATGGAGGCAGTCGGTGCGGACATTTACACGCCGATGCACAGACCGGATGTTTACGTGATTATGTAAATGTGGGTTGAGTATGTAGTTGTAGCTGGGTGCAATTTTTGAGGAAGTTCAATAAGAGACCTGAATTTACATCGTTACGTGTTTAAAGACGAATTCATTCCACAAAATCAATTATTAAAGAATATACTTGACGGTCGGTGCAATAGCTGGATAACTGGCTGCCGTGCAACGTGTCGCAGGTTTCGATTCCCATACGGATGTATTTTGTACGATACACACATTGTTGTTCTGAGTTTCGGTGTGATGTACATAATGTAACATACAAACATAAAATTGTTGGACAACGATTTCAAAAATGAATAGAAAATAATATTGTTTATTTAATGACCAAATTCAATACCCAAATAACAGAAAACTATTGATAAAGAACAATAATAAATACTAGCACACACCACACTACTCTGAAAGCCCACAGCACATTGCGGCAACATTGCCTAGAGGCTAATTATCAATCCAATCTAACAGCTAGACACAAAAAGTATAAAAGCTTTGTAATAATAAGAAA
This sequence comes from Spodoptera exigua, assembly GCA_902829305.4. Classification (NCBI taxonomy): domain Eukaryota; kingdom Metazoa; phylum Arthropoda; class Insecta; order Lepidoptera; family Noctuidae; genus Spodoptera; species Spodoptera exigua. Next base: position 15,879,617 of record LR824607.2, on the reverse strand, counting down.
TGCACAATAAATAAATAACTGATAGAGAGACAGGCGCGAGGACCTACTGTGTGTTTGGTTACGCAAGGTGCGGCGTTGGATCGCATGGACAGAGTTCGGGGCGTTGTAAGTCGCCCGCGGCGTGTAGCCTCTACATGTATCAGTTGGAGTGCTCGTGCTGACTCATCGTGCTCGAAGCATTTCTCCTCATCACGTTACGTATGGTCCTCGATCCAAGTACCGCAGGTTCCTCTTTCATAACGTCAGCTTTCACGACCTTTGCGTTCAATTAATTCCTCTTCACAGCACTTTCACAGTTGTAGTTTATTAGCAAATCATTTACTTGTCTATTATTGTATTTGATGTGGTTGTTGTGAAATCATTTAAACTCTTCCGTAGTAATAAATCAATATTCACTAAACCTGTTCTTTACACCTGTGTCATACAAAATAAAAGAAAATATAAATATCATTGTTCATGTTGGTACTTGGTAACTGCGCGCGTATATATGTAATTAGAATTACTCGAACAACTTTCCACGCTCCGTTAATTCCATCTCAATATGAAACAACATAAAAATAGAAGAGTGCAAATCATTATGAAGTATTGTTATCGTAATTAAAATCGTGTCTGCATTTCTAAGTTAATTGAAGCACATTACGACACGCGCTGTGTAAACATTCGCTCGTAAACTCTTCAGCGGCAGGTTTGCGACACGTGCATTATGAAAATTCAGCGTCGCGCAATAAAACAGCAATATGTACCGACGCTGTTGTAGGCTTTACTGCTTGACCGCTACTGCTGTGAAATGCGCGAGACTTCCGTTAAAACAGTACGCAGTAACTATGTAAGTTAGTGTTTACTAGGAAGAGCTTGACAGAATACAACACTGTAAACAGATGAGACACTCAGGCTACCCACAGCTCAGGAGGTGTTCGTGCAGTAGTCCAATCAGTGTGGGTTCGTGCACTGCGACAACAAATCAAAACAACAATAGAGGGCGACGGCTGGGAAACTCCCCGACGGCGGGACATCATCAATGATTGTCATCTTAATTGCACTAGGTACTCGAGGATGACGCTCCCGTCTCACACCATTTCCGCCTACTTTTATAGCGAGATGTTACACATTAGTGTTCTATCAAGATGTTTTGACTGTGACAGTAACTTTAACAGCCAAACCGCTGACTACTTCAAGAGCAGATATAACGCCTTGTCATTACTAAGTTATATGTTTAAACATTAAAGTGTTTCCAAATGTACGTCTAGCGTCTAGCAGTAAACGTATTGAGGTGTCGCTGTAAAGTCTACTCACGTCTGCAATGTAATGTAAGGTGCAGTTTTGGAACAAATTCTTTGGCACCGAGATCTAATTGCCTCACTGCGAAACAAGAGCCAACAACACGAGCGAAATTGACATTCTCCACGATTTTCATTATTTCACTTGTTAAGCTATCAATGAAATCGAGTATTTTGAATTCCTTATAATAATTTTTATTATAACTTTCTTGAGACATTCTAAATTATTTATTATGTTTTCGGCTTACTCACGTAATAATTTGACGAGATACTCGACTAGTTTCAAGCCATGCGCGACTCGACGACGACTGTCGCGGAATGCTGCTCATGAATATGGGCCTCTAGCATGGCTTGAAACTAGTCGAGTATCTCGTCAAATTATTACGTGAGTAAGCCGAAAACATAATAAATAATTCCTTATAATAATAATAATTTATCTTCAAATTGTCTGAAGTAGTGTCTGTCTGTTGTGAGAAGCTAGCTATAACCGAGAATCCCCATAGCAGTGCGTCAGTCGCGCAATCCCCGCAAGTATCCCAGCATCCTCCCACAAACAGATCATTTATGCACTTTTTCTCTTCCATTCATCGATATTGGCAAAACCTGTGCACAAAGGGACATATGTGGCCATCATTGTGTCGCTAATTGTGACTAATTGCTGCACAATGGGGATATAAAAACATGGTGTGCGTCCACTCCGCTCGTATGTGAAGGCCTCAAGGTCTATAACCCTTGAAAGGTATGACACACTTAGCTCACTCAATAGTTTTTCAATACATAAGGAGTTAAGGACATGTCCGTTCACTGCACTAATCTGTCCGTTTCCTTTCTGGTTTAGAAAATGACAGAAAACCGTTGCAGTATTCCTATTTGGAGTCTGACTAAATACCTAATGGTTTATATTAATTGATTGTCGTTGAATTCTTTGGCCGTTACGGTCATCTTGAGGTTTTATTGAGGTTTATGACACAGCTATTGTCCACGCTGACTGACTTTAGTTTATGACATATTACCAAATTTCCCATGTATGTACAATGTAATCACGCAGCTAACTGTCCGTGACCAATGCGGTCATCCTCGCGATCTCGCGTAACCTATGTATGTCGATAAGCCTCTCGAATCCCACAGTGAGTGGCTTACATAAACAGTATTTATTGTTTTAGTGACCGTTCATTTTTCCGGCAAATCACCGCCACGGCCCCGCAACTAAACTTATTAATTTTGCGTAACCACTAATTATTATCAAACACGGAACGATGCCCGCCATTTTGGTAGTTTTGACATAACCATGATACAGCCATCACTATAATTTTGACATAACGCTCGGTAGGTACCTATATTCAATTTGAACAATAAAATGTTTTATTGTATTGTTGTAAATGTTAGATTGTGATAATATTGTGTGTTTGGTCTAGTTCACGTTAGTTTTGTCATCAAGTCAATGTTTGAATGTTGATTGTTATCTACCAGCTATTACTAAATCAGAGATCTCAATCTAGTGCTCACATTTCTTGGAGAGTGGCTGCACCCTATGCGCTGCCCTGTGGAGAGACGCCTGGTATCGGCGATGGTGTAGGCAGCAGACCGGTATTGAGTTCTCGGAAGTGCGGTCATTCGGTTCGGGAAAGCGATACGTGTTCATATGAAAGTCTCGGCACACAAGAAAACGTACGAAGCTCTAATGATTACTGGACAGCGCTAGGAAATAACTAACTAACTACTAAACTTTAATTGGCTAGCATTTAACCAAGTATTCTGTAGATCTCTGCTATGGATGTTATTTTAATAGCTTACTATATGCAGTTATGATAATTTAATTTATGAAAACCCTTTTTGAAACAGTCTCTATCTCAAACCAGCCTCCTTAAAAATCTGGATGAAAATAAAGAAAACCACTAGAAACTAAATGAAATCAGGTCGCATTTCTAGAGCTGAGTTAAGTGAGGTGCATATTACCTGGAACAGTGTTGTTGTGATGCGAGTAACGAGGTTGCGCACGCGCAGGTGTGAGGGCGCGGGGTGCGTTAGCGCAGCACGTCACTAGCTACCCGGCAGCTTTCAGTTTCTATAGCGAGAGTGTACCTGCAGCTGAGCAGGAGCCATCACACTGCATGGGGCACACAGTAGCTCACTGGGCTGGGCGGGCTCTAAACATAAGCATATTGTTATTATATCACCATGTCTTTTATTTACTAGACTAGACTAGATAATACTTTGTCACTCCAAAATTGATCCTGCAACTGCATATGCTAAGAAACGTTGTAAAAGCAACTAGGTGCATAATATGCAACTTGGATTTGTTAGTTTATTAGTTTCCAAGTAGTTGCTTACTCAAAACATATCGAGAAAGTTGTGTTATAACGAATAATAAAACGTTTTAAACAATAATTAAGTATAACTACCGCCTGTTATTTCCTACAATTGTATTTTATTTATTGAGGTGTGAATGTATTTGCAAGTTAAGTAATGGTGCATCAGAAATTAATCGAGTAACTAACCAAATGTTTATTATTTGTTACAGGTAAGTCGACATAACTGATGAAAGCAGCTTAGATGTATTCAGTAAGTAATTGCAGTTATTGAAGACAATGAATAAAAAATCGGCTCTACTAAGTAGGCAGGCGTTAATGTATTTTCATGTAATTAATGTGGCATTACAAACAGTAGGGCAACCCGCAGGAAAAGTACAATTACGTCCTAAAAACAGTGCGGTTTGTGTCGGTGTGCGTTGAGCAAGAGTTGCGCATGCGTTGATAAAAAACCGCAGGGAACCGCACCACTACTGCAACATGAAGTCCCACAGTGCGCACAGTGCGCACGCGCCGCCAGTTTCGACATTTCCTAGAAATACGTGTTTTGTAGAGAGCTGGCGAAACATTTGATTAGTTCTCTGAATAGCTCCGCGTTCTTGGATAATTAGGGAAGAACATAATTCAGTTCATACAACGAACATTCGAGAGTAATAAAGCAAGATGGTAAAACATCACCATTATTAGCCTGAACACATCCAGAGCTGGATAAAACTCACACTCAGTACGTTTGTTGCTGGATGACTTGGATATTACAGAAATTTAAAGGATGTTCTTGCCCGTCCCATAGGCGTCAAATTTTATTTCTCGTCGTCTATCGAAGTAATCGCTCGAAAATCGTATATGCCAACTTTTATTGAATGGCATACATCTCGCACTAGTTATGTGCGAGAAAGGTAAAAGATTTATCGAATTAAAAAAAAACAACTACATGCATATAGGTATTTATTTTTAGTCAAGGTCAAAATCGTACTTAGCCTTTGATTATTAATATGACATATTAATAATCAAAGTACTTAGCTTAAATATTCGTGGAATTTACAAACTGCTTTTTACTCCGAAATAGGCTGTATATTCAATCTTAATTTTGCGAATTACCACAAGTTCAACGTTATAGTTAGTTATAAATAGCTTCATCATTAACTGATTTACTTTTAAAAACTTGTTTACAGTCTGGGCAGACTCAAGCTAAAAATAGTAATATTAAATATTTGACCTAGTGAACTAAATAAGGTATTGAATTAACAACAATAACAACATTTTACATTGGTAAAAATCACAGAAAACCGGCGGGACAATGTGAACAGAGAGCCAAGACCAGAGACTTCAACTCCCACAATCTCTAAATCTCCGAAAAACGAATCTCCAAAAGGCACCGCACTCGTAAGTCATCTGGTGTTGTAGATGTCTATGGGCGGCGCCGATTGCTTACAATCAGGTGACCCGTACGCTCGTTTGCAGAACTACCATATAAAAAGACTTGCCCCCACTCCGCCACGTTAATGAAATTAAACATAATGTAATAAAACGTGATACCACAGCTACCTACAGCACCACTAACGGTATGAACACGATACACTAATGATAGATTTGCTATACAACTTATTTTCATTTCTTATTGCCGAAAATCTCAGCAGAAACTTCCAACCAAACAATTTTACACCTTAAGTACTTGGATGTAAAGTTGATATTGTGTAAAACTGATGGTACGGTATGGGAAGATCATTGCTATTTGATGGATTTTAACAAAATGTCAATGATTTGAATGGTATTATTAATATAACTGTAGTTGGTTCGTGTGTTAAATTTACAAGTTTTTTCGAATGAGGACATCTGATCGGTAGCAAGAGGCCTCCATGTGCCGTGCTGTATAGGCAGTAAAGGCTCAGCGATTCACTAGTTCTCTATGTAGCCACGCATCTGACCTGCGATATCCGCGTGCCAAATACATAAACATTGTGGTCCTCAATTTTAATTTAAAAGTTGACCACGAGCTAATCGAGTTTTCTAAACTTAAACGTTGCCAGTAACTTCAAATTTTAACAAAATAGACGATCAATGGTTATTTTCGATTCATTGTAAAGTTTTGCAGTAGACAATAGGGTTAATGACAATTGTCTTTGGCAAGAAACGTCATAAAATCAAACGTTCCATGCACATTTCTCCATCGCCATCAACAATAAGTGTTGGTTCTCGCGCGGGTACCTGCACAGCGCGGCGCACCGGTGCAGTTGCGAATACATACACATTACAAAACATTGAGTACACAGTCAATGACAAAAGAGTCCTCGGCGAACAATCGCACTCTGACCGTTATTGCAGATGGCTTATGAAGTTATGATCTTTGATTGCGCAAGAGTTGCCGGTGCGGGTGCGCCTGCGCACTGCGGTATGCACCTGACGCGATACTTTTTGCGCGTAACTGCATTTATCTTTATTTATGTTTATGAGTTTGCATTTTGTGATTTATGTAATCCGATTGTTGTTATGCTGCCATTTTTAATCATATTTTGATGCTTACTCTAAATATTTGACAGAACTTAAAAATATGATATTGGGTACAAATTTGACGATTCTGCTAAACTGGTATGAGACACACACTGGTATTTATGCGTAAAACGAATTATGGCCAAACACGTCACCGCTATTTCTGCTGACCCCAACTTTCGTTTGCACAAAATTCAATGTGAAACTAATCTCAGGCGCCTGATCGATGTCGTTTAAAAGGTTAACTGCGCGGCTCAAAATCGCGACTACGGCTTTCGAAACTTACAAATGTTATTCCGAAGTTCAAACAAACATTCACGCGCGTAGGTGGGTAGATACATTTCAGCCATAAACAGGATTTATAGGTAAGTCTTAAACAAATATAATTAGAGGGAAACTAGATACTTATACGTTTTGTAAATAATACATAGGAATACTTATATAACTAAGTTATCCTATCCTACTATAATATAAGAAACGTGAAGGTTTCGATAATATATGGATGTATGTTTTTTATTATTTTACGCAAAAACGGCTAGACCGATTTGTTTGAAATTTCGTATGAAGATGCTGGAGGCTGGATCATGGCCTATATGTTATATATACTAGTTTTTATCAACGTACTACGCGGGTGACGCCGTGCGCAAAAACTAGTACTTAATAAATAACGACGAACATTCAAACGTATTTGTCCAATGTTCGATAGGCCTTCTTCCTTACTTCACCTACCACAAAATTTCTTTCGGCTCCCATCACAGGCGAGTTCGTGTGTGGTGTAAGTGGCTCAGTAGGTACTGGATGAGTGTATGGCAGGATTGTTACTGGTTAGTGGTTACATACCGACTCGTATTATATTGTTAAAGTAAAACAAAACGTTCCGTGCGCTGTGTTTGTGAAACATTTGCTGAACCAGTCACGATCCCCAGTAATTAAGGTAACACAAGCTTTTATATATTTCATTTTTTCACTTTTTGTTGTATATGCGCTTATTCTGTATCTTCGATTTTTATCTTTCAGTACAAATATATTCCTTCGTCTTATAGATTAATTAACTCTATAGGGAAATCATAAATAAAAAAATTCTAAGACTTAAAGGTACTATTTCATTTTTGACATTTTTGTCGAAAATCCGTTTGAAATGAACGAATGAGCTAAATGGACCTCCCCAGTTTCTATACAATTATGTCTTTAGCATAAGTTAACTCTTCAATAAATAAACACCAGAAACTTGTACTGCCTCCTTAACCTCGGCTTCGACACGATTTTCGCATTCACATTTTGTCGAATATTTTTTTGCTATGTGTGTCGTGTATCGTCCGTCCATAATCATTGTGTTCCTAACAAACATGAATAATTACATTTAAAAAACATTAGAGTACATTCATTGACTGATAAAAGAAACAAATAGCGATAAAATATAATAGACCTTATCCGATTTTAATCGTAGTCTAAGAAAATATTTTCTTAAGCAAACTAAAAAAAAGGAAGGATCAATATTGTATAGCGTTTACGTCATTATCTTTATGGCAGTTGACATCTGTAAAGAGTTGTAAGTACTTAACTACAAATGAGTGTGTAAACAAGTGCTTTACTATAGGTCTGTACTCAGTACCTACGTGTCCAATCTAGGCTCAGCTCGCGGCGCGGCGGTGCTCGGAGGGCCGTCCCTTTCACCGGCACTCCGCACACGCCTGCTACATTCTGGAACAGTGCACTGCCACAACTCCCATACACCACAACCTCGTAAACAGTTGGCAGGAAAGCTTACATATAGAGGTTCTAATAAAAAACTCGGCCCACGCAATTTACCACTCAAAAACAAGAAACAATATAACAATACTTACTTATTATATTTATGACAGAAAAGGGCAATTGTTATTAAAATTAATATTATTTTATTTTTATCCTTATTAAAAATTTTCATTTTTATCCTTTATTTAGAGGTTATTCTTCCTTTTAAAACAGCATAGTATGCTATGCTTTGCTAGTGTAGTAGTAGATTCGAGCCACAATTGCTTCATTACCCGCGTTTAATGTCACGTACCGACTCCTAACTCCTGCTCTATAATTACGCTGATACGACATTGCAACATTGACTACAACGTTTATCTCAAAATTAACTTCACATTAAATAATCAAGTTTTTGACTAAATCGATTTTCGTAATGTTACAGCAAATATCGATTGCTGTGTCATGATCAGATCTCATGATTTATTGTTTTTCTAAATGTCATCGTATGAAGACCAGCGGAGGCCGACACTAATTACATTTCATAATTTAGCAAATAATCTGTTATAATCAACATACTTATACTACTGTTGTAAGTATGTAAAACTGTATTCATTTATTTTTTTAATGTCAATTATTGATACATATGGCAAAACTGCTAAATTAGGTACTTCATACTACTTATCCGCAGATTAAATATAGGGCTTAATCAGTCACACACCGAGACTCATTCAAGAGTTCTCCGCCATTGCTATTGTCACACAATACTCTGACAATAGTAAACAATAAAGAGCAATAAACGAACAATAATGAGACATTCGCTGTAGAGGTGCGACACTGCGCCCGCGCACCGCGCCGCGTCGCACCTGCGGGCCGCGGTGCGCCGCTCATACAATTACTTCTCACGCGCGCCGTAACGTACAGACAGACAAAAACTCACGTCGCACTGCATTCTTATTACGTTTTACGAAAGTTTTACTTTTTTATGCACTGTAATTAACGAACATTGATGTGAATATACACTATTTACGATTGCTGATTTGAAACGAAACGTATGAATAACCTAAATAAGGGATTTTTAAGTTTTTTAATTGTTATCTTTTTTGAATTTCTGTCAAGTTTGTTATATTTTATTATTGGGTTGCATTGCACTCGTCGTGTAAAAACATTGCTGTAATTAACCACTCTTATCGTATGTTTTCCGATTGCGTGAATCGTGGAAACGCGTCGGTTACCAATCACGCGACCTAGCTGGGAAAATACTGGCAATTTTCAATCGGTTACTTCTAATTACTAAGGAAAACAATATAATAGACAAAGCTAAATTATATGTTTGTTACTTTAGTCTTATGGTAGGTGTATGTGTAAATAATCATAACATCTGTTTGGATAGGATAAGGACAGAAAAAAGTATCCGAAATTTTTAACAATATGTAAATAGTATCAGTGCTAGACGACATAATCCGTGGTCTAGTCGTCATTCGAGCCGTGACGTCACACACAACAGTTATAAAGGAAAGTTGATCAAATAAATCGCTCACAATTAATGATCTATCTATATGCTAGACGATACTTTTTAATCAACAGATTAGACTAGAATTGAGGACGAGAATAATATTTATATACATAGTACAAAAAATGGGATTTCTTTTTAAAATGCAAAACTTGCTTGTTGCCATGCGAATACTTTTTAGTTGTGCGTAGCAGTTCAAATCAAAATGTTTATTTTGGCTAGAACCGTTAAAAATAAACAATACCAGTTCCTATGTACCTCTGTCTCTGTATTTGTTCTCTATTTACTGTATGCGTGATGTGCATAAATAAAAAATAAATAAATACCATTGACACTCCCGTAAGCCAGAATCTGAAGTAGATAGGTACAATAACGTCCTAGCGACATGAATGACTATTTTGGATCCCGCAACGAAATAAATCAGGATATATTATTTGAGGAGATGGAAAAACTAAATAGTTTCCACCTTTCTCGGTAAATTTAATGCAGGAGACAAAATGACTAGGCACAAAAGACTACAACAATATCCCATTTGTTGACGGTACTAAAAGTATTTGTGCAGTGTACTCGATATTTGGCAATACCGAGTACGGACAGCAAATAGCAAAGGTCACTATGGAGCACCATTCGTAATGACCGCAGCCCTATGGTGCAACATGGCGGCTTACTTGCCGACATTATTGTCTTGAGGGTGACAGATAAGGTCACTTGAGGTCACAGGATTGATTTGTAAACTATAATTAGACGCATAGATTAAATTGGATTTTAAATACCGAAGACTTGTAGATATGTATTTCACTTCTTGTTTATTATTGTTTTGTTAAATGTCACTTATGTGTGGGAGAGCCATGCTTCGGCATGAATGGGTCGTCAGCTCGACCGGCGTGAAACAACCATAGCGTTGTGTTTCGCCGTGTGAGTCAGGTTACTGGAGACCTTATCCTTCCCCACCTTAATCCCTAAATCTCCAAATCCCCAATCCCTAAATCTTCAAACACCAATCCCTAAATCTCCAAAACCCAATGCCTAAATCTCCAAATCCCCGATCCCTAAATCTCCAAATCCCAATCCCTAAATCTCCAAATCCCCAATCTTCAAAAGATCGGCAACGCACTCGTAACTCCTCTATTGTTGCGGATGTCCATGGGCGGCGCTGATTGCTTAACATCAGGTTATACACGTGCACATTTGCCGACCTATCACATTAAAAAAATCATGTACTACATAATCGTACTCAAACTATTATAACGACATCAAACTTTAAATATTGAAATACTGAAATTACAATAATTGTTTTTGGTGGTTCAACCCATGTTCAACCTTTAAACGGTTGTACACCACGCCATGATTGGCCATGACATTTAAAAGTAAAACATTTGTGATATCATCATGATGTGAGCAAACTTACGCTCCCAAGAAAAATATTAACTTATACAGGTCACTTGTACAGTCAATACAAATTAATGTATTCGTTTCGTTTTCTTATCAATCTCTAGGACCCACACAATTGATAAGACAATTACTGACTCTGATAATGGAATCTCTCGCGTTCCTGAAATAAAACCTTGTGTTTCTCTAGACTGTAACCTATTATCTGTGCCTAATATCATTCGGATCCTTATATATTATATATACCTCCATATATAGATATACCTACACCTCCATCCATACTTACAAAGTGTCGCTTCCAATATTGGAAGGAATGAACCATTTATTATCATTTAGGTTTCTTTTTATTCGAATCAAGTTTAGCTTCTATTAAATGTTAAATAACTAATTAATTTTATTGGATACTAGCTACTATCGCGCGGTTTCACACGCTGCTTAGCTCCATTTGATCGTAACATGATGTTTTATAGCCTATAGCAATCAGGAACATTGTAGCTATCTATCAGTGAAACAATTTTGGCAATCCGACCAGCGGTTCCAAAGATTACCCCCTACATACAAACTTACAAATTTTACCTCTTTATAATATTAGTATAGATAGATAAGTATTAACGTTTATTTGAGGTCACGCAGTGTGTCTCGCTCGCTCCGATACACTCGATAGTCGATACAGCCTCACTTTCACACAAACTTGTGTCCGCTAGAGAAAGTTATAGATTTTATTGTGTTTTATTGTTATTAAACATTGTTTAGGCTCGCCTTTTATAGATAGACTCGATATTCTCCATATCATCTTGTATTGTTATGATACCGCAAACTACAATACGTAGGAGGATATTATTATAATATAATAATATAAATAATGTATATTTATTTGTTTCGAATGCAAGTTAGATAATGGAAGAAAGCATTAAGTAACATTAAATGGTCCATTATATATACAGGATTGAACGGGATTCTTGAGATGTAGTTAAGTATAATTATTCCTTATTTCATGATTCTTATTGTCCATTTGTAATTCTAGCAGTATTATATTTATACTATGAAAGGCGGATGTTTAAATAACAATTTATGCAAAACTTGTAGACTGTCAATACCTAGGCTCACGATCTCACGGCATGTTTACTGAACAAATTGAAACGCAACATTACGCAGGCTGAAAGTTACTTTCATCTTAAACAAACTGGTTGCCTAGCAACCGGTGGCAGGTTGCGCAACCTTACAGCTGACGGCAACCCGCTGGGTGTCACCGGTTATCGCTGGCGTGCGCATGCGTCGGTGCGGTTATGTTACACAACCCGGGTTCCTGTTTCCGGCCGTAGTATCAACATTAAACTGTCAAATACATTGTAATTAACTAATAGTTATAGGCGGTTTGTTAGATAATTCGATTATAATTTATTACTTAACTAAAGTGGTGGGTAAGTAAGAGGAAAGATTTGAACTTTATTATATTAAGTGTAACTTGTTACCACATAAAGTTTTCAATATTTTGTTATATTTTGTTAATATTTTGTTTTTCAATATTGAGTGCAAAGTTCAAATTTTCTATATTGTATCTACACCTCTATAAAACATGTTATTTTCTTTAAAAAACACACTTCGACGCTGTTCTACCATCTTCCTTATTACATAATGCATTATTAAATAACATATTCATATAACAAGCTATAAAATTCCTATAAAAACCTTAAAACCAATTACGTATAAATACAAGCCAAGATAAAAAAAAGAAACTCAGTACTGAAATGCTCTCAAAAATATTAATTAATATCATCGTTGAGGGTCATTAATTTCTTGTAAGTGACTCAAATAACTCTCAATAGATCTTGAAATTAGAGGAAATATAGCGATCCACCATCTTTACAGCGAAAGTGTTAAACATAGTGCCATGTGCATTCATAGACAATTTATAGAGTTATGGTAATGTATGCGACGCATTCTGCCTTCACAGTCCGTACATCCGCATTCTGTCTAGAGGCAGGCGGATAGCAAAATATTTCACGTTCTCTGTGATCTCTAGAATCTACTTAAACTTACATACGAGTTAAAGAAACCAACTATGTTTTCCCAGCAAATATTTGCCAAATGATTACGAAATATATTGAGGGGCCATCGTGATTGGGCCAACCGTACGAGCATTTGTAATGAACAAACCGAAGTCGGCCATTAAATTGCGGTAAATATTTGAATGTGTCACACCTTGAATGGACTAAGATTTGTTTGTTCACGATCCATTAGCTTTAGAATACGGTAACGATTTAGTTCCGAACGTGTGTGCCTCATTTACTCATCAAGTAAAGTAATACAAAGTACTATGAAGTGGTGGTGAATGCGTGCACATACAATAAAATTGCTATTATTGCACACAAAAGTGATTGACCTGTGCAAACAGCTGCATTCATCTCGCGTAGTTGCTGCACCCAGAGAAGAGGTGCTCAGTACCAATTCACGTAAATCTGCGCAATCTGCAGATGCGTGCGATGCGCGACACGCGTTGCGCAAACGCAGCCGACCGAACGACCTTACGCGCCGGCGCAGCACCTTCTTTCACCGTGAATAGTTGTACCTTTACTTAGAATACTAATTTCCAATTAATATCTACATCTATATTTATGACCATTTCAAGTAATAGCATGATGATAAAAATATGTTGCAGCCTTCAAATAACCTTTTCATAGAAATCTAAAATACTAGCTTAAACAATAAATTAGGGTAACCATAGCATCGATGATAGGTGAGCGATGTCATAACAAAATAGTTGTTAAACTGTGCTCTAGTATTTTGCGAACCAATAATTGAACCTTCACTATTCCACTGCGAGTGTCACCATTAACTCAGGTTACGATTAGGTATGCTCAACCAGTTCTCTCATATAGTCGCCATGTTTGGTCATCGAGTTCAAGCATTATAATTACCTGCAGCTAATGGCTCATAATAACGTATTCCTAACTATTCCTAAGTACATTAAAACTTGCATTTACTGTAAAACGATGTAACTGTCAATGTTATTAAACAATTTACAAGATGGTGATTATGAAGTCGTTTTATTTTCTCCAAGTATTTTCAATTATACTTAGTCGGGTCATAAGTTCTGTCAAAACCTTATATTTTTAATTTTCGATTACTGGCCAGAAATTCTTCGACTTATTTTAAAAATAGAACTTTCGCGCTTGTAGAAAATAAAAAAGAAATTATTTTTTATTCATTTTTAAATATGGAGTGGTCGAATAAAGAAGACAGAATCGCGGTTATCGCGTTGCACCGCTGTGGTTACGCGCCAAAAGACATTTTCAATATTCTTCAAAATTTGAAAATAACGTTACGGTTTGTTTATCGTACTATCAAACGATACACCGAAGAGTCAAGCTTCGAAGATCGTAAGAGAAGCGGCCGACCTCGCACAGTTCGGACACATAAGGTCATCAAAGCAGTGAAGGCGCGAATCGAACGAAATCCCGTACGTAAACAAAAATCCTAGCTCTGCAGATGGGGCTAAGCAGAACCACTGTTAAAAGAGTACTAAATGAAGACCTGGGACTACGAGCTTATCGTAAAAAGACAGGACATTTTTTGAACGAGCGTTTAAAAAAAATTAGGCTAGACAGATCCCGCGCTTTGCTACGACGGTACGCGGGAAAAAAATACCGCGAAATTCTTTTTTCGGATGAAAAAATTTTTACTATTGAAGAAAGTTTTAACAAACAAAATGATAAGGTGTATGCCCACAGCAGTGAAGAAGCAAGCGCGCGTATTGCGAGGGTCCAGCGTGGGCATTACCCTTCCTCATTCATGGTTTGGCTTGGAGTCTCATATTCAGGCGTAACTGAGGTGTTTTTCTGTGAAAAAGGTGTGAGAACTAGTGCCGAAGTTTATCAAAATACTGTCCTAACAAACATAGTGGAACCTCTTTCTCAGACAATGTTCAGGAACAGGCATTGGATATTCCAACAGGACTCTGCACCGGCTCATAAGGCACGAAGTACGCAAGACTGGTTGATCGCTCGTGGAATTGACTTCATCCGGCATGAAGACTGGCCCTCTTCTAGTCCAGATTTAAACCCACTGGACTACAAGATATGGCAATATTTGGAGGAAAAAGTCTGTGCTAAACCTCACCCGAATTTGGAGTCTCTCCGAGCATCTCTGGTTAAAGCAGCGGCAGACATAGATATGAATGTGGTGCGTGCAGCGATCGATGACTGGCCGCGTAGATTAAGGGCATGTGTTCAAAATGGGGGAGGGCATTTCGAATAATGTAAATAAAATTATATTGTACATTTAATGACCTTTCATTTCATATATAATTTTTAAATAATTGTCAAAAGGCGTATAAGTTATTACATCAAAAGTTTGTGACAGAACTTATGACCCGACTAAGTATATACAAATAATAATTTAAATAGCAGTTGTATCCCTTTAGAGGTTCCGTCCATTGTGCAACAATGTAACAAATTCAATAACTAAAGCTATGCATAGTAAACACACGGTACGGGTCCCGTTACCTGCAGTTGATGTTGGTGCTCCCTCCGCCAGAGGGCGGCACTTCTGATTTATGTCCCACAAGAAACTATGGCGGATCACCATCAGATTTTATTGCAAAAACTGCGAGTGCGGGCAAATTGCAGCATTCCAAACTAAATTGACTAAATTATTACGTGGATTAGGAATGTTAATAGAATGTTGTTTTGATTGAAATCGTGTGGGATGATTATTTATTGTTTGGTAGGCAGTCTAACATTTAGCGCGGCGATCGTGCGATATCGGAATGGACTCGATTTGCGGCGAATTCCATCAAACATTTATTTCTACGAGGCAGAAATAACTCTTGTCTTTCTCTATCATCTCTATTTTTGTTATCACCTAAAAGCTACTAATTTAAGGATCAGTAGAACACTTTGTAGCCGGCGTTATTCACAGTTTACCTACAAATTGCCTATTGAGCATGGTCAGGTCGGCCGCGTACGTGCACTACCTCGCAAAGCGCAACATTGCAATGTTTGAGAGCCGCGCGGCACTTGTACTCGCTTGAACCCACGTTATGTAGGTACCTAGTTGCATCCATTGTCCTGGATATTGTTAGGAGCACTAACAACAAGATTGTTGTTTTTGTTGTACAATTACTCTACAATTGAACTGTAATATCACTCCTGAAAAAGTTAATGTTGTTCATCAAAAACTCTGAAACAGAAATATCACGCGTAGCGCGTGCAAACAAACACCTAATACACATCTATTAACCCACTAAGAACACGTGTCTCCCCGCCGCGTGCAAGCGTCTCACATTTCTCAAAGCTTTCGTTTTAAACAAAAGTAAGACGCACGTTTCCAAAACACACAAATTCTTTGCAAAACAATGTCAGAAACGCATCAGTAATTATAATTCTGTGAGCGCGGGACGTGGGACACTGACCTGCTAACCATTATCCGCCAGTCAGCAGTACATTACACGGAGGAGCTCATCACTCTCTGACCTTGCCACGACGTTCACTTTTCACACGTTTATAGGCTGCGGCACAAGTTTCGAGGGACTCCGATAAAAGTGAAAAGAAAGTTGGAGACAACTAATTTGTGTTAGATGTTGGAATCTGAATATTTATGATAACCGTTTATTGTTCTTCTTTCTCAACTTGTTTGTGCCGACGTGTTTACTGCTACGCGGTGTCAACAACTAACACGCTGGTTTAGATACCTGGTGGTTTACTATGACCATTTTTCTAATACTTAAGTGATCTGTGTTACACTGTGCTCATTAGAGTTTCTATGGAATAACGAGTTATGCCTGCTTGTTTTATTCGGGCACAATTTCAAATGCTGAATGAATTGGTTGTTTAAAATTACATTACACCTAAATTAATATAACTCATATTCAACAATGCCTCCTGCTGAAAGAAAATAAAAAGACAAAAAGCATTAATGAAAGATACCACAGATCTACCAATTTCTAGCGGAGTGTAAACAAACACGAGTACAACAATCGGCGCCCGCGCAGATTGCGATCACGCCTTACAATGAGACCGGTCTAGCAACTAGGTGCGCGTACGCACTTGTCGCAAGGTTGCGCTCAATGAAAACCAAACACGTCTACTTGCTTTCCATATTGTTCTGGAAATTTCAAGAATCTTAATCAAGTTAGAAGTTAGATATGGAGCGATAAAAAACTGCAATAAGCAACTGCAGTCGAAAGAGTTTGAAAACATGTAGATAAAAGGTAGTGTCAACCTCAATTAACTATCAAATCCTTCTAATTTTTGCTTAAAAGCCAGCCTTTTTTGCAGCTAATCAGCTAGTCAGATACGAGAGAATGTCCGTTTAGGCGGAAATGTGATCCAGTCATAGACACAAAGACCGCATTGTTAATTGAAGCAGGAGTTATGTATTGTCACGAAACGTTTATGTAAATGATGCAAAATGAATGTAATCATTATGATCTAGGCTCGCAGGTATGTGAGCAAATGTATCAAGGAGGATTGGTTTGGCTCAGTGGGAGCAACCTGGTAGCAACACCATGTATAACTTCTATCGCTTGCCTACTTACTTAGGACATTCTTTATCAAAGCATATTTAGCAGATGAGTTAGGTTGGCACAATACAATAATAATAATTAATTTTCATACAATTTAGGGCGAACCTTGCCAAGTGTGGGAGTGGCCAGATCCATCAGTGATACCACGGCCTCACAGAAAACTGGCCTCAAACAACCACATTTTTCGGTTTCGCTGAGTAACTGGGGTTACCGGATTCGTATATTATCCTCCTGAATCCCTCAATCCCGAAAAAACTCGTAACTCCTCTGATGTTGCGGGTGTCAATGGCCGGCACCGATAGCTTACCATCATTAGCAGATAGATATTTTGTCGCCCTGTGACATAAGATTTATAAATTCCGTAGATCCTTAAAGATTCGAAATTTCTTTTTTATAGGTAAGAAACAAGTTTCATTTATCTAACTAGACGCTATCGCTGTATGAATGTGTTTCCCAGTTAGCCCGTGCAGTAATCGTAACTGCAAAGGTTTACGAGCTGACGCAGGTCCGTAAGAGATTGCGCACAATAAATTTGCCAAAGGCCATCGTAAAACTGGTGGCGATTTATCAAGTGACCTCTGGAACCTTCACGTGTCTGCCTCTAACAGCACTGAGCATCTATATTTTTCATTAATTTGCTGTTACTGCCTCCGATCGCAGAGACAAGCCAATTACAGTAAAATATGGAGCTTGTAAAGGTGTCAAACTGTTGGCGAGACGCGGCCATATCGCATACGAGCGTTGAAACACAACGTTACAACTACGACCTAGATCTAACGCTGATTGGGCAGTCTTATCTGATGATACTGTAAAATATATTAACCTATTAGCTGCAAGCGTGCTCGCTACTAATCAACTATCTACTAATGATAAACTTCTACAAATTGCTATCAAAACGCATGAAGAACTGAAAATACTTTTTGGAATGTTGGTATACAACTGATTTAACCAAGTTTTCTCAGAGCTTGTTGTTTACTACGTTGTTTGCTAGTGCGCTGCTGGTAAAAGTAATCCATATTTTTACGAGCCGGCAGTTGAGGCCGCCCGCATTCCGGTCCTGCGGTTACTTGTTAGAAAAAACATTATCTAAGCGATAAGTATCTGTCGACGGCGACGAGGAATTAATGCTGCAACACCAGTAATGGCCACTTGCTGGGACTTTGCTCCATTCTTTTATGGAAACGTAAAGATTTCTTTGCTTTATCTTGTACATTTACGGAGTCTAATGCCAACAATATCACATTGCTGCACATGTGAAACTGCGGCTCACGGAAATTATCTGCCGGCTTTGTGAAAGTCGCAATTCTGGTAATGTTAACATTTGTCAGTTCTGTGCCAAAAGTGTTTAACTGCGTTAGTTTTATGGCAAGGTTATGTAGATAGGAAGCTATCCCATTTATTGCACTATACGATAGTGAGTCGTCCGTATTCAGGGAATTATTATTTATAGATTATTAAATAGCATAGCTACAGTTTATTTAGTGATTAAGTATTTGCCTGTATCTATTACTGATAGGCAAGTGAAATAAATGGTTTCCTCAGACAGTGCGAGGATACGCACGTGAGAAGAAAATGTAGCACAATAGGATATTGTCGGTTTTAGCAGAGACGCACGCGCACGCTGTGAATAATTCAGCGCCTACAGTGTGTCACTGGTTTAGGAAGACAGCTGGCCCACATATTGTGGACTATTGTCTTGCATGTCGGCCAATGTAAGCAGTAAGGCTGATAGACTTCCAATTAGATAGAAATCTGACAAAAAAATAAGTGATAGGTGACCAAAACAAGAAGGAATCCGCAGTAACTGTTCATTACTGTAAGAGTGTAAGTAAGTGTGGAAAAGTCAAGTTTCGGCACGAATTGGTTGGCTCGACCGGAGTTATACCACAGCGTCACAGAAAACTGGCGTGAAACAACCACAGCGTCATGTTTCGCCGTGTGAGTGAGGTTACCCGAGGCCCAATCCCTCCTCCTCCCCTATGGATCCTAATCCTTAAATATCCGCAACCCTTATACCTATAAGACCGGCAACGTACTCGTAACTCCTTTGGTGTTGCGGGTGTCCTTGGGCGGCGCCCGATTGCTTACCATCAGGTAATGCGTCTGCTCGTTTGCCGTATATAATTTTCAATTTAATTACAAACGCAATTTATGAGATAAACGAAGCTGCGATATAAATATGTTCTCCACATGTAATCCAAGTACAGTTTTACAAACTAATAGTATTAAGGTCAAGAATTCTTTTCAAAGAGTCTGTCAGTAGCGACCTGCCTCCGTCAGGCCTGTTCTCCAATTTGTATGGAAGCGAGTACAAAGCATATATTTGAGTTGGAGAGCGCATTGTGTGCGATTGTTGTGGTGATGGGTGACCCCAGAGTTAGCCGTATTGGTTACAATGCCTTACTTGTGCCATATTTGTAGTTTCTGTTCAATGATCCGTTACCTAAACGAAGAAGGTCATGCATTTCTTACCAGTCATTGTAAGAATTTAAGATTAGAAAAGTATTTGAGCCAATTTGTGAAACCCGAATTATTAATTACTTAGATATTGATGTGTATTGATACAATAACTTGTTAAATGTTCATAAGTAATTATGTTAAGTAGTCTGGTCGTTCATTAATTGTTCTAATAATCCAATCCTTACTAATAAATTTTGCTACGGGATAAGAGCATTGTTCTTGTAGTTAGCACTGGAAGGATTGGTTGCGACTTTAGACGCCCTAGCTTTCAGGAGTTGCCGGTTGAAAAAGTGCAACAAGTACCGCCGTCAAGTACTACTCGAAGGTTGTCCTACATACTTTTGCGTTTTCTTTAAGAATTGCTTTTGTTTTCCCTCCAGCTGGGGCGCGTTCCAGCCGCGTGCGTGGTGATGCCGCCGCGGTATGCCACGCTGCCGCTGCCGCCCGCCACCTACGCGCCCGGCCCCGTCTACTACCCTGTGCACGATGCTGTGAGTACCCTACATGAAAACAAATACTATTGCAGTGCCTGCAGTACCTAAATGTATAATACCCGGACTAAGTAGTTTTGGGCAAGCTATCACGCATTGTTAATAATACAAGACTTCAAATTGGTACTTACCGTCATACTCTTTTTACTTTTTTATGGGATAGGTTGGCAAAGAAGCAGGCTAAGCTGATAAGTATCTCTCCTTTATAATGGAGCTCGAGAGCACTCGACTCTCAGGCTGGTCGCGTACGTCACAAGCAATTACTATTGAATATAAATTATTGAATATAAATATTAAAATCTATTTACCCATTTTGATGAAAACCTTTTGTGTCAGCGCATGCGCCGTCGTAGATCGCCGCGCGCGACCACGGAGCGGCGCCGGCGCGAGGGTCGTGAGCGCGACTCGCAGCTGGCGCGCTCGCTGGAGAGGATCCACCGCAAGCGGCGAGCTGACCGCGACCACATCACCGACGCAGACCTCAAGCGAACCTACACCGGACTTGATAGGTAATGCACTACTCTTTCACACTGTACCTAAATACTTTATCAGCCTGTACTGAACACAAACTTCTTAACATCCATCTACATCCAGTCGGGCCGAATCGTTGGAAGGGGCTGGTACTTTTTTACCGTATTAGCAGTATAGCTTGCTACTCATATGTGTTACGTCGACAATTTTCTAGTTTCTAGTCGTATAGTTGAAAATACTAGCAGTATTCTGATATAAGACGTGCAATGTTGCAGGGCATACGCGGAGCAGTTCATAGCGGTGTGTGACGAGAGCCGGCACGCGGCGGAGCAGCACGAATCGCTGGCCAGCACCTCCGCCACCAGCGACACCAGCCACTCGCACGAACTGGCCTAGCTGCACACTACTCCTGGGGTCTTACGGACTCCACTCCATCACACCATCAACCTATATGTGCCCACTGCTGAGCAAAGGCCTCTTCTCACACGGAGAAGGTTTTGAGTATTATTCACCTCGCTTGCTCAAGGTGGTGCGAGAGTCCAGGTTTCCTCACGATGTTTTCCTTTATCGTATGTCAATGGGGTCTAAATAACCACAGAACTGGTACTTGCCAGGTTTCGAACCTCCGGGCCACCACAACGTACGTTACGAACTCCAGTATCAGATAACATCGGTTTCACAAATAAAATAGTAAATAATCAGTCAACATTTCAGATATTCTTTGGTCTCCATAACATCCTCCATGTTAGCTTTTATCAGTCGCTGTAAAAATACAGGCCTAGGTCTCAGAATACCTTGAAATAGTAAAAATATCGTCAAATAATTATACGAACATGTAATATGTACATGAATACAATCACTAGCTCGTAAGATATTCTTTAAATACTCTTTAGATATTGAACTAACTGTAAGCCTATCATACCAAACTTAACAACTTAGCTCTGTAAGGTCGCAATACGTTAAGTTACATTGTAAATACTTGAACTAACTTTAAGTTACATACGGATTTATGACACTCACTCGTTTATAGTCAATACTGACCTACACAATATGATTCTTCTTGAATGATTAAATGCGCGCGCAAATGTATTGTTAAATAAATGCAAATGGCGTCGACCCGAACAGTTTATGCTATAAAATAAATAAGTGTACCATGTTTCCCTTGTTAAAATCGTTTCAAATCTTTACCATCATTGATCCATTTTATATATTTTATAGAACAGTTTGAAATCATTGCTTGGTTTTTACACAATTTTTCATAAATCATAATGTATTAATATTATTACTAACACTTGACTAATGATTAAATTGTAAACTTGTACGTATCGTCAAATATCTGTGTTATACTCTACTATAAGTCTTATTTATCTAGTTCTTAGTCATTACCTGTGACTATATTTCTCATAAAAATTAAGAGAAATTGTAAAGTCAGTTCCAATGACTGACTCAGATGTGAATGATCTTACATTCTTAATGATCATGAGAAATACTTCACAAGTATGTTTAGTTAGTATACATAATGTAGATATGACGTCGAGTATACGTGTGTACATATATTGTCAAAGTCCTATGTACCTAAACGGTGCCAAATTGTGAATTGGTTTTATTACTGCCACCCAAATTGTTGCTCAATGCTTCTATGTTATTGATTGGTTGTTACATAATTAGACTATTTTATTGGGTTTTTAAAGCCTAATAAATGATTTTATTTTCTGCTAAGCTATTTATACATATTATTAGTGTATATTTTTGTAGTTTTTCAACTAATTAGGGGTAAAATTTCTAAGGTCATGCTGTAAGCAGTTAAAATAGAAAAAGAACTCTTAGTTTTTTGTATAACTATATGTAGTTTTATCTAATTCTAGACTAGACCTATTGTACACTACAAAGCTAATAGATCTTCAATGTGTTGATTGAAGTTTTGTTAGAATGGTTATTATCAAATTCTACGGTATCCAAACCATACGTAAACTTTTTGTAAGAATCGTTTAGTTTTAAATCTAGATAGTAATAGATATTTTTATATACTTATTCTTTGTAAAACAAATACTTAGAGACTGTAATATATAGCTGTATGTAAATAAGCTCTCGGCAATGAGATGTATCATATTATGTTGTATCTTAATCTAAGTCTACGGGGTGTGGGAGTAGTGACTCGTGTCTGTCTGTCTGTAGGCTACGAGCGCGAGGGGTTATTTATTATGGACGGATATTGCTTGGGGAATGCGACGAATAAACATTACTTTTTATATAAAACACCGCTGTTTCATTTTGTTGTCAACCTGGTGGCTTCCACGTAGAAGTGAACAATGTTTTGTTATTTTTCAGGGAACAGGGAAAGTTTGTTGTAACAAGTTGCACATTGAAAAGAAAAAGTACAAGCAATTTAAACAGTTTATTATATCGACGAATAAGGTCCGCCGCTGATTGTGACTTTTTGTGACCGTAACTTTTGTTATGCGCTTTTGGGATACCCACGATACGCTCACTGAAAGTGTTCTGGAGTTACAAATAACACGCATTTGTGTAATGGATTTTAAAATGAAACAAGCAGAAAAAACTAACCAAATACCAATTGTGAGTAGACTCCCACAGGCATGTATACAGGTGGGTTGTCCGTCCCGCTGCAAATATTTGGAGGCACACTCTTTATCTTCATTGCAGTAAACTTAGTGGTAAAAAACTCACAATCAGTAGCGGGTGTAAATGACGGCGTAGCAAAGATACAAGTGTGGTATGTCCCTAGAACTCGTTGTCGCTGAGTGCGGGCGCGGCGCTGGCGCGCGGGCCGCGGCCGCTGGCGCGCGCGCTGCCGACGCGCAGCTCGCTGTCCGAGCTGCTGCCCAGCGAGTCCCCCGCCTCCACGCTCTCCACGCCTACACCATTACCGTCACTCTTTAATATTGCGACAAGGTAAACGATAATACAGTTAAGGCATAGTATTTTTCTTTATACTATGGTTAAGGGCTATTTTTTAAACATCAAATTAGGTGACCGATTACCTGATGATAGGCAATCAGCATGCCCGCATTGTCGATCTTTTGAGGATAAAGGGATTTGAGGATCTAGGGATTAAGGAGGTGGGGAAGGATTAGGCATCCGGTGAACTAAGGACCTTGTAAGTGCACACGACGCTGTGGTTGTTTTACGCGTGAGCTACCAGGCATGAATGGGCGGGCTATTTCATCCTCCGGATTTAGCAATCAGGTCGAGACGGCCCATTCATGCCAAAGTTTGGCTCTCCCACACTTAATGTTGGACTAATTGGGCTAATACATTATACTAGTCATCGAGTCATCGAGTCGACTGAAAAACTACCGTTGCCTAAAGGCAACAATCGCCTTTCGTTTACGTAACCTTAATGTTTGGGAGACAATGAGGATTGAAATAAAGCTACTGATAATTTTGTCATTGATAACATTTCAGCCAATTGGTTATTACTAATACCCTAGTGTTCGGAATAGATTGCTATTATAAAATATTAATCCTAATGTGGGTACTTCGTAATATCTTGATAACAAATATCTTATGGTGTACCCGCAAATTTAGATATATTTCAATAACGATGTAATATATGATGGTAGTGACTTATACGAACCTTCAATGAGATCAGCGAAGTCGTCATCATCAGCCGCGGCCAGCGTCCGCGTGGCGGGGCGCGGCCGGGCGCGGGACCAGCGGGACGGCATGTCGCCACCACCTACATACGTACACATCACTTTATATAGTACCCTGCCGGATTCCTAGATCATCTCTTCCGTACACACTTTATCCAGAGAGTCCAGATGAGAAGAAGGATGAGATTTGTATGGATTCAGGCTCAACATATAAAAAATATGAACAGTTAAAACGCTATTGGATAAGCCATGAAAATTATGAATACGATACCTTCATGTTCCAACAGTTTGATCTCTTCTGTTGTTTTCTCCGCTCTTTACAATAGACATGCAAGACTTACCCACATGTGGTGTATTTTACAGTTCAATGTATAGTCACTGTAGGTGTAGCGTGTGTGTGTTGGCTGTATGAGTGATAGCAATGCAAGCAAGTGACGCACCGAGCGCGCCGCCCGCGCCGCCCGCCGCCGCCGCGCCCTGCCCTGCGCCCGACAAACATACTGCTGTACTGGACCTACTAGTACTCCACCCACTGCACCACTTCACCTACTGCACCCATTAAAATGAACTCCATCTATTGCAATACTCATTTTGAAATTGCCCCCATTAGAATACTACACCTTCTACACATTGTTACTTTATTTTTGTTTGAGGTGGAATATCATCCATTTACTTCTCTCTGAGCGAAGCGAGAGGGAGTGTCAGACTCTTACTGACTAAAAACCACTCCGTTTCTTCTACTGTTCCAAGCCGGGGCGGAGGTACAATATTGCGCTTGCCTCACAACTCCGGCGGACCCATTACGATATCCATTATAATATTCCGCTCACTGTAATACTGCCTACTGCACACGTTACAATAATTCGCCGACTGACCCCCCCACCCCTACTATTGCTGTCATTGTTACTGCCATCGGCCATGCACAACAGCCTAGCGCAACTTAGAAGAAAAATAAAAATGTATGGGCTTGGCACGGCAAATAATGGCACACGGAAGTAGCCGGATATTGCCATCCCACTCCCTCAGTACAGTTCTCTTTCTTTCACTAATCCGTCGGCCATTTTGTTTGAAGTTTTGAACTTTGAATGTTGTTGCTTTTGTAAGTTTATGTTGTTATTTTCATAATTTCATAAATTTACGTATAATTTGTTTAGTTAATTAGTGGTTAGTGATACGGCTGTGACTAGTTACGTGTTCAAGTAAAATGCCACCAAAAAAACGGTTTCTAACTTGTGAAATCTGCGGAGGACGATCCGGTCGTAAAAATGGCGAGAAAAGGATGTTTATGGCGAAATTTCCTTTGGATGAGGACCGGTAAGCATTAAATGATATAATTTTATTTAATTCTAAGTATAAAAGGCTACAAATACATGTAAATTGATTTTCATGTACTTATTGTGTACTAGTGATGTACCTCAAGTATCGATAGTCACAGACTTATGTGTGGGCTAAACTCCAAAGATCCCTTGATTTATTTATTCTTTCGTGATTTACTTTCCAGACCACACCAAAGAAGTAATGATGTTATTAGATGTTGTTGAACAAAGTTGTCGGATTTTAAGAAATTAATGATTAAACGTAGATAAAAATTTATGTATACTGTATTCGTAAAATTTATGCATTTATTATATAAGGAACACCAGCTGTTTACACAATTTAGAGTTATTCATGTCAGGGACTGTCCATTTTGAATTTTTCCATTTTTCAGGTGCCGGCAGTGGGTGAAAGTTGTTGGCAAAGAAGATTTAGTGTATGTGCCCATAGAACCAATTTACTGAACCAATATATGTATTAAGTACTAGAGTCCACTTAATTTAAATAATTTTAGTTAGGTCCTTAACACACCGTCCGTATATAACATGAATTTGAATATTATTACAAAAATATATTTTTTAGTTTTTAATTATAACACAATGTTTTATTTCAAATCAGAACTTTATCTTAAAGATCGAAACTAAAAATTAAAAAGTAATATGACCTCGATTTCTACCCTATAAATATTATCGATATCGATACTAAACCTAGTATACAGCTACCACAGAACTATTTGGTCTTTTAGGTTGGTACTATTGATTTTGACGGCTGACATCTTTTATTTATTGCAATGTAGGTATTAGAGTGACGTGTAAATGGATTCCACTGGCTTGTATGGGAGTCCCGTCTCTTAAACGTAGTGGTTACATACTCTTTGATGCACAAGCTGAGCATAAGTATGAACTGCTGCAGGCAGGCATTCATGCACGATAGTAACCAATCAAATAAAAAAAAAGATGATTTTGTTAGAAAGTTAAGATAATAATTATCTACCAAGAATTAAAAAATTGCGAATTTTTATTTATGGAATATTGGCAGATTTAAACATGGAACTGTAACTATTTAGCCATGTAATGAATGAGAAATTTGAGTACAGTTAGAATGTGATGGTGACTTACTGGAAATGGATAGGTCCCCGAAGGCCTGCTTGTCGGAGAAGTCGGAGTCGGAGCGCGAGTCGTCCTCGTCGCGGATGTCGTCCAGCGAGTCGCGCGCCGCCATGCTGCCGAAGGCGCGCCGGGCCTCCGCCGCCACCGTGCCTAACCAGTACAATGTATGATAATCAGGGTAAAAATTACAAGTAGATAGCAGACATCGTTTTTACTCTTTTTTAATGGCATATTAAGGCAAACAAACAGAGACGGGGATCTGGTGGTAAGCAATTTGGCGCCTGTCATAGAGTCCCGCAACAATAGCGAAGTTATGAGGTGGTTTTTTGGCCTTTTGAGCAACGTGGTAAAATATTGAATATTAAAATATTGAATCTTTTGTCATCAATAACTATTGTTACGCCGAAACAGAAGACTTTTACCAGTTCTGGTGGAAAGAAAATTCGGGTTTTACTCGGTGTTCCAAGAAATTGTTTGGTCAAAAGGCAAGAATTACCTGCAGTCTTGATCCTCAGCCGTGTCTTGGGTCTGGTAGCAGGTCTGGGCTGCTTCACCTCGCTCAGCTCCTTGCCATCGTCGCTTGACTCCGAGTCATCTACACAACAACACAATTTGGTCAAACTAGTAAATTTATTAGACATAATTGATTTCTATCAATGATGTATAAAACTATAGATACGTTGTCCGCGCTCTAAAATGACAACATGCAATGAAGGCAATTGACAACATCGCGCTTAGTTACGCACCAACCTGCCGCGCGACGTTACGTTTGTTTTTAATTTATATCGTGTGTGTAAACCTGTGCGAAACATAAAGAAAGCATGCCGTCGTGTGTGTTCAGACGATGTACAAATTATACTCCAAAAGTTAAAGACAAAAATGTGTCATTTCATGCGTAAGTTCACCAAACAACCTATTTTTATTTTATTTTTTCGACGCCGGCGCCCGCCATCTTATGGCGGCCGGCGCATGAAGGTATAGTCACGTGCCGATGTAACTGAAGATGTATATTTATCTCCCTCTAGCAAAGGCATTCCACTATACGATGTCATATTTTCTTTCCCTTTCTTTACTCGTAGAAGTAGTTATCTAGTATTTTCGCCGTTTTTAAGCGCCGCGATGTTGGTTCATGACGTGTCTATATATAATACGTCATTGATTTCTATCTATCATTTCTAAAATTAACACAACAATATTTTCCGAGCAGATCGATTCCGATCGACCTGATGGTAAGCAATCGGCGCCGGCCATGGATATCCGCAACACTAGAGGAGTTACAGGTGCGTTACCAGCCTTTTGGGAATTTTGGGTTTAGGGATTCGGAGATTTAGGGATTGGAAGAGGAGATGAAGGATTGGGTCTCCGGTAACCGCACACGGCTAAGCACAATCCTTATCACATGCACATTACTCCCACAATCTGGGAGTAATGTGCATGTGAATTTGTATTTTTAGGACGACGACACAAGAGAAAATCCGAGTGTAGGGCATGGTTTTATGAAAAAACTCATCGCCAAAAAAGGATGTACCTATGCTTATAACTAACATTTTTAAACCACCTCATAACTCACCGGAGTCGCTGAGCTTCCCGAGCACGTCCTCAGCCTCGTACTTGTGTATGAGCTGCATTATGGCCGCCTGCTGCTCCTCCGCCGCCTGCAGGCAGCGCACTACTTACTATACGATCGTGACGCCATACTACCATTGCGAATATGTTTTTCTATAAGGGGCACAACGTGGTTTTCTTTCATTTATAACTTTGATTTTGTTATCGTGTCACAATTACAAATCCAGAAGACAAGATTTTTGTCAAATGAGTATTTAAAGTTTTAAATTACATTGCACATGATTTCTATACGTATAAATACATCAGTTGTGAACCCTCATCCTACTAATGTTAAAAACATTATTTCTAAATAGTTTTTTGTTTGGATATTTATTACTCTTTCGCATAAAAACTGCGAATGGAATCGATAAAAAGATAAATTACAATAAAGTTGTATAGATCCTACTGCAGGTGCAGGCGGAGCTGCTGGTATAAGCAAACTATAATATCCTTACACTTACTAGCGGCCCGCCCCTGCTTCGCATAGGTATCCAATTACCTCGCTAACAACAAAAAGGTCGCTATTTTCCTATTTACCTTTCCTTTTCCTAATATTAACAATCACAACAAAAAAGAATTACCTAAATTATTTCAAGCGTTGTTGAGTTAAGCGCCACGTTACCTAAATAGTAAAATAAAATAGATTATGCGTGTAGAAAATGTTCCCGACCTCTGCCTGCGCGGTCTCGAGCACGCTGAGCTGGTGTTTGAGCGCCTCCACGCAGCGGTAGCGCAGCACGTACTGCTCCCACAGCTGCTCGATCTCAGACTCCAGCGCCGTCAGCTCGCCCTGGTACGCAGGCCTAACAACCATCATCATAAACATATCAAATATTTAATGTTATATAAATACGAAAACTCTGTCATTGCTTAGCCTTTTTTTAATAAGATATTAGGCAATAAACGAGCGAAAAGGTCAATTGATGGAAAACAATCGGAATCACCTGTGGTCACTAGGAGTTAAAAGTTTGTTGCCAGTTTTTCAGGGATGGAAAAGATCGCGAATTGGGGATACAGAAATAAAGGGATGGGATGGGTGGCCAGGTTTGAACCTTTGGTAACCCAAGATATGGCAAAACACAATGCAAGCGTTATTTTATAGGAGGCAGTGGTCACTTCAGTCGGACCCACTCATTCGTGCCTAAGCATCGACGTTCAACAACACAGCAATGATTTAAGTGTAATAGCAATCCTCACTTGATTTTCTGCACAGTATGGAGCCTCTTCTCAGCGCGGACGAGCTCAGCGCGCTTCCGCTCGAGCTTGGCGTCGAGCGCGGCCTCGCTGGCGGCCACGTTGTCGATGTGGTCGCGCGCCGCCGCCACCTGCGCCGCCACCGCCTCCAGCGCGCGCCGCAGGCTGCCCTCCATGCCCGACATGTCCAGCGGACGGGACAGGGCCTGCTCGCGTGCCTCCTGGACCCAATTTTATTGTTTAATATGTTTTCGCACTGTCACATCATCATCGTCAACCTGTAAGTGCCGACTGCTAAACAAAAACCTCTTCTGACGAAGAAGGTTTGATTTGTAACTTACAATTAAATTATTTTGCAAAGAATTTCTTACTAGGTTTTCCTTCACTGTTTTTCAGTGGTGTCTAGATTAACTTTGAAAGTTTATATAACTCAGAAGAAGTCACTTTGATACTTCACTTGTGTTGTCTTTATAGCGGTCGGATG
Source organism: Spodoptera exigua (assembly GCA_902829305.4). Taxonomy (NCBI): domain Eukaryota; kingdom Metazoa; phylum Arthropoda; class Insecta; order Lepidoptera; family Noctuidae; genus Spodoptera; species Spodoptera exigua. Next base: position 15,849,643 of record LR824607.2, on the reverse strand, counting down.
GCATTATGGGCCCCGATAAATTAATGCCCTAATGCTACTGAGCACAAAATATTGAAGCATAGAGAAGCTGTCTGGATAAACAAACCTTATTTTCTGCCTCCTTAGCTAGTAAATCGTAGAGGAAAGCTCCCTGAGCGGTTATATCGGTCGCCAGAGCACGTGCTTGTTTGATCTCGCCCAGCTGAAAACACGATGTTAGTATGTTGTATGTTATTTATAACTTTTACATTGATGAGAATGCATGGTAAACAAATAAATATATACTTATTAGACATTATAGCACTTATTAGGTACCTACGATACTACCGCGAGAAGGTATTCTATTAAAAATATTATATATTATAATATATCCTTGTAGCGACATCTATCGCACAACATTGACAACAGCATCAATCACGTGCAAGCTTCTACATTGCGCTATAAGAGTTTACAACACAATTAGCACTGATACAGTATCCCGACAACGATCGTCGGGCAGTAGCCCACCAGGCACGAACACCTCGCCTGGTCGGAGGATCCTCCCTTTTCAATGGAGGATGAGGAACTTTCCACCCTGTTTCTTATACCTCTAAATCCTTTTCGTTTTAAAACTACTAGGTTCTAGGATGTCCTCGTGTCACGGGTGCGTTTACTAATATACGATTTTACATACAAGTCACACCCAAACCCGGAAACCCATATTATTGTTCGCACAAACAGTTGTTCCATGTGCAGGAATACAACACATTTCTTTCAATAATAATGTTCTAGGTAGGTACTAATTAAACATTTTGAAAAAGAACAGAGTTCGTTATGAAAGCCTCTGTTCTTCTTACTCCATAAACAGCATTAAGATTAAGAAGTCAAGTTACCCGGCTGGTGAAGTCGTAGCTGAGCGGCGAGCTGTCGTGTTGGGGGTCGTCGGCGGCGGGCGCGTCGAGCGCGGCGCGCAGCATGCTGGCCACCTTCATCAGCTCGCGCACCGCCCACCCGTCCGCGCCGTACACACGCTTGCCGTTCAGTTTTATGTTGGCGCGTGAGTGCTAGGACCACACAATTTTTGTACTAACATTCTTTATATATAGGTCATTTATCTATTATCAGAACCGCTGGAAATATTTTCTGGAGTCTATGTCCCCGAAAGACCTAGGTATCTTCAAGGCCTGAGTAAATAGGTTGCTTATGGTAGGTGAGCTCCATCGTAGGTCGCATCATCACTTACTACCAGGCGTGATATCAGCCAAATGCATGCACATTACCAAATAAAAACCAACATTTCTTTTGTATGTAGTTAAATGCACTAAATACAGCAAATGGATAGGTGAACAATACCAGTAAACCACTTGGTCTGCTAATTGTTCAAGTTAAAACATAATGAACAACTAAATATACTTACGAAGAGCGCGATGGCATGTGTAACGAGTGCTACCCGTTGTTCCACGGTCTGCTTGCCCCCTCCCAGCTCCGCGTCAGGCTCCACCCTGGCAGCCAGCCAGCGGAGACACTCCTCCATGAGGTCCCAGTTAGGAGTCCTAAAGCTCTCCAAAGAGATTGGCTTCGGGAAACCAAGTACACGCATGGCTTCACTAAAATCTTAAAATATCAAATGAAAACCGGTAAGTCTAAATATTCTAATCACTATTTATTTTATATCCGAATTATATTATTAATACGTACTCCTCAAATCCCTATAAGACATAGTAGAAAATAAATTTTGTTCTTTAAAAATTCTTCAGTATTACAACTTCGTCAAATAAAACGCTTTGTTTATTTTTCTGCGTTGCTATGACAACGGCGTCAGGACAACCAAAGTGTATTAAAAAATGTACTCTGACTCTGTGGTGTATTCGTTTTTTTTTCATTGTTTATAGGTATGTAACGGCCTGTGTGAGAAATGATATGGAAGACAGAGGAGTCAGTGATAGCGTGATAGGTGACAGCCCAGAATGGAAGAAAAAAAAATTGCACCGACCCCAAATCAAACTGGACAAGGGCAGGAAGATGATGATATGTAACGGCCTGTTTATAATGTACACAAATGTAGAAGAAGGTTTAACAAAATTTGGTACCTACTTCTTACGAATCTTTAGGTACTAATATTATAAAGAGGTAAAATTTGTAAGTTTGTATGTTTGTAAGTTTGTATGTAGGGAGTAAGCTTTGGAACCGCTGGTCGGATTTCCAAAATTCTTTCACTGATAAATAGCTACAATGTTCCTGAGTGCTTATAGGCTATAAAACATCACGCTACGATTAAATGGAGCCGAGCATCGGGTGAAACAGCGAGAGTAGCTAGTAATAGATACTACGCTATCACCTACCACATGCCCACTACATATGTATTTATGTATCAAAATAAAACCACGGAAGTTGGAATATTTTTCTAAGATTTATTATTTTATAACTATTACTACATACAAGATACGGTAGCATACGGGCAGACTATTATCTTATGGTAAGTAATCGGAGCCGCGCGTGCCGGAGTTACAAGTGCATAGTCGGCGTTTTGCGGATTAAGGTTTCATAGATTTAGGGATTGAGGTGAGATGAGAGGAGAGCTCCCCCGTAACTTTACTCACATGGCGAAACACAATGCTGTGGATCTTTTACGCCGGTTTTCTGTGAGGTCGTAGTGTCACTCCGGTCGAACCAAAGCTTGGCTCTCCTATACTTATTATACAAGTTATAGAAGACATGAATAACGAAGCTATCTTACTTATTATAGGTTATAAACAGCTCCGAGGGCCTACGTATTTATTATACCAAGTATTTAATATTCTTATTGTATTACTAAACTACTTCTTACGAAGTACGATTACATTTTGCATTGACTTAATCTAAGGTAGAATTTTATTTTTATTAATCCAATATTAAATTGAGCATACGAAACATTTATACGTTAGTAACGTTGTATAAATGTTGTTTGACTGTTCAAATAGTTCTTCATGCGTTTACATAACTACAGTTGCAAAGTTCCTGTCAAAAAAATAAAGAGATATTTTTTGTTACAATTTGCTCAAATTTTTTTATAAGGCGCTAACCATTGCGACGGATAGGGTGTTAGTTAAGTCGCCATTTTAAGATTTTATTTCAGTTTCACGTTTATTTTCAGTACCTTATGTTCTGACTTTCCCATAGTTTTATTTATTCATCCATCCTTTATCCATCTTATATGAAATCATTTAATACATAAACTTAATTCGTAATAATACTGTGCAAGCACAAGTTATAACAAAATAAAGACACAAAGTAACTAAACAACTATATTATATTAAGAAGTAACTATAAAACAGTCAAACTTTACGGCCGAGCTGAACTTCCGAGATTACTGTCCATACCTCACAGTTGACACAAATACTGTAAAAAAGCTTAATTAATTTTTTACCAGCCAATTTATCAACTAATGAGGTTGACAGGTACTTTATATTTTAATTTGAAAGTCTCTCAGAGTTCAGCACGTGTGCAGGCCGTGCATGCCCAATTTAATAGAAAAATCATAAGTCTATAGTGGGCGACTGCCGCATGGCGCGCTTTAGGGACTCCTCGCGCTTGACTGCAACTCGCATGCGCGCCGCTTTCAGATGTCTGAAACAAATATTTTTAAGTATTACAACGTAATCTGAAAGAATATAAGAATTCATATAGAGGAACCAATATTGTTGTGTTAAAAAATATTTATACATTAAGAGTGTTTAAGATGCATGTCATTCCATAACAATTTTAAAGTCCAATATCATGAAAACTATTGAACTGATTTAATAAAGCATGGCACTCAACTAATATTATATTTCATGGTCTGAAAACTTAATTAAGCCTTGGACTGCTGACAGAAAACTATTGAAGGCATAGGTCACTAGAAACATCCACGGTGAATAACATATTGAGTATGTTTTCGAAAAAAGTTTTGAGAGAATTGACATACAAACGTAAAATCGCGAATAAGTGCTTGATTTAAGAACATGTCGTAAATGTACTTAGAAGAATTTACAACAAAACAAATTTATTAGATTTTATTAGAAGTGTCAAGTTTCTTTAAAACTGTTGTATGGAAACCCATGCAGTGCAAATACTCTTAGTGCTGGTTATCATCTGATGGTAATGCAAGAGTGTTTCAAGGATGTAAGGATGTAAGTGGGACAGGTTGAATGTTTTATTATGTATTTGGCTCTTCTTATGCTAAGCCTGTAATGATTATGTGACAAATTTTTGGTTAGATGTAAACCAAACCCTAATAGTTCTTAACTATACCATCACACAGACACATTTTTGTTTGTCAAGCAAGTGCTTATATCTATATTTATTCTTGGAATAAATTAATGTTTCGTCCTTAAGTTACCTTTGTCTAATTCGCTCCACAGTTTCAGGAGCAGGTTCTCGCTTGGTGACAGCTGCCTCACGGATTATTTTACGAAGTTTTTGCATACAGTCTGCCAAGTTTAACTGTTGAGATCTGGTTGTGTCCGATCTGATGATTAAGTAGCCCTCCTTAGACAGCTTATTGGCAAACTGGAAAAAAGTCATTAAGTGTTATAGGGTTTGTATTCATGTTGATGATTATAAACAAGAAATGGTATAGAACCTTAATTTAGTAAGCAAATCCTACAGAAAATAAATAATGATTGATTGAACTGTAAATATTACCTGTTCCATTAATTTAGCTTTGATGTCAGGATGAAGCCAGTCAGCTTCACTGGGTTTAAAGCGCACATCAACTTTGGTGTGCACCTATAAATAAATAGAGATATTCAATTATTATACCTGAATTAACATGATACATTACCTAAATCCTAATGCAAAGAGCTAATCAAAATATCTAATTATAGATGTTGTATTAACAAATATACCTTGTTGACATTCTGTCCTCCAGGTCCAGAGCTAGCGCTGTACGTAATATCTAGTTTGTCGATGGGTATAAAGCCTGAGAACTTCTCATTCGTTTCTGGCTGCTGTAAAATAAATAAGTTGATGTAAATACGAGTGAAATCATTTTCAACACTAATTAAATGTAAAGAAAACTTACAAATGCAGGTGTCGTAATCTTCAACGAGCTATTTGGGTACAAAGTTTCTAAAGAAATAGAGCTTTTATATGCCATAGGCCTCTTCAGCAGAGTAGTGTAGGTTGCGGTTTGTACCACTTTGCGGAGAAAATTAAAACGTAATGGTGCAAAAGCCATGATTTTAGTTTATTATGACACTTATCACTTCACGCTTAATTTATTTAGTTATTTTTAACACATTATTTACTCGAATGTCGAATCTTAGAATTTACCCAACATAACCTCTTTTCTGAATAATGTCAAAGTCAGAATGATACACACTGTCAAGTTACTGACATAACTTTAAACGTTCTGAAATCAATGTAAGAAAATATTCAAAAGCGATGTTATGTTTTTGTTTGTATGTATTTAGATTTTAGTAAATGTACTGCCGAAGCAAGTACTTGTATGTATTTAGATAACACTCGTATTGATATAATAACTTTTAGCAGCAAGCAGATTTTAAGAAAATCCAATATGCATTTAATCCCTACGCCTAATAGCGGTAAAATTCCTAACCAGAACTCACTTCGAGATAAAATTAATATAATGTAATATCACGCCTATACGCCTGATTCGAGTTGATATAGATAGCCGGTTTAGCCAAGTACCTGTATGTAGACTGCCTACTTTTTGTAGTTAACAAAACTGCTAGTTTTAGAAAAAACATAAAGCATAAAATACGTGCGCATGTTATGCTCCAGATAATTTAATTAGGATCCCGTTCCGCTTAGCAGCGTCCTCTCCAATTCTGTAGGAAAATTTAGACAAGCATAACTTTAAACGAAGTTCACTTCTTTCCTTTGATAGAATAGAAGGTATATGTAAGCCGTAAGCCGTAATAGGCTTAGTTTACGGTTACAACTACTGTATGTTGTATATGTATACCTATGGTAGGTTTAAATACTGAAATATACCATATTTTAAGTGTGGGAGAGCCATGCTTCGGCACGAATGGGTCGGCTCGACCGGAGTGATACCACGGCCTCACAGAAAACCGGCGTGAAACAACCACAGCGTTGTGTTTCGCCGTGTGAGTGAGGTTACCGGAGGCCCAATCCTTCCCCTCCCCCAATCCCTCCTCAATCCCTAAATCTCCAAATCCCTAATTCCTAAAGGGTCGGCAACTCAATCGTACCTACCTAACTCCTCCGTTGCGGGTGTCCATGGGCGGCGCTGATTGCTTACCACCAGGTAATCCGTCTGCTCGTTTACCGATCTATTACCTAAAAAAAAAAATTTGGGCGTTCCATCTAAATATTCTTTTGGTACCTAAGTATTTTCATTCGCAATATTCAGTAACACTTCTTAGTAAACTGACACATTTGTCTGGACTGTAAAAGAGACTAGGTTTGTTTCCGTTGTAGTGTATACCTATAGTTCTAAGTTCGCATATATCAATGTATCTTACTCGTGTATTTGAATATCAATCCTTATTAATAAAAGTCAGTATTTAATCAGCAGTCAAGTGTTTTACTCAATACAATCCTTACATATACACTACACTACACATTTCTTCTATGGGTAGTCAGACAGCTCATACTCACCTCATCTCTTTTTAATTTTTATGTGATTTAAAGCTACTTTATGGCCTATTTACAAAAATAAATTCGTTGTTTTATTGTTTAAAACGCATAGAGCCAGTTATGTTGTATTTTACACACACCGGCCACATTTACATAAAACCACTGCAACTCCTGCGCCTACCAACGCTGGATCTATAATAGATGCAACCAACACCAAAACGCTGAAGGATATAAAAACTCTTGGATACCGCAATTCAAAAATCAGAAGATGAATGTAGATCTGTAGCATAGTATAAAAATATTATACTGTGTCTGTAGACAGCAGTATACCTACCATCTACACCAACCCTATAGTTGGGAAAAACCTATTCTACTGTTACCTACCCTCCTCTCATAGTCACCAAGTGTGGGAGAGCTTCGGTTCGATTGGGTCGGTTCGACCGGAGTGATACCACGGCCTCACAGAAAACCGGCTTGAAACAACGCTGTGGTCTGGAAGCCCAATCCTTTCTCTCCCCGTATCCCTCCCAGATTAAGGAAAAAGGAAAAACAGAAAGAGGAAAGCGTAGGTATCAACAACAATATTCAAATTTTTATTAGTGGTTTATCTATCTACTTAGGCGGCTTTACCTCGAAATACCAGTGTATCGGTAATTCTTCATTATCGATAGATCGACGATGCGGATTATTATGTGCAATTAGCTATCTAATTTACTGCGTGAGGCGTCAAAGAATTCGCTCTGAATAGATAAGCGAGTAAGTAAGTACACCTTACTAATTGAAATAAATTGCTATGGAAACGCACGAATACACACGCAGCATGCAAAATAAATACCTCTCTGTAATGTCAAGCGGTCAGACAAATATAAAATGCAGCGCATTACGAGTGTTTAAATTCGTAGTGCGCTAAATTCTAGCCAGGATTGTGCAAATTGTGCTAAATCCTAAATGTCTCCTCGAAATAAATAAATACCTAGGCACATGCTGTGGTTATCTACTCGTGTAAACGCGAATTGTATAGGATATTGATTTTCCTGCCGTCATTTCTTTTTTAATTTGGTAGATGTATCGAAACATACACACTCACTTTGTGCATTTTTTTTTTGGAGTTTGTGGCCTAGATCAATTTGTTAATATGTATAATAAACCATAGATAATGTAAATAATTAGCACTTAAGTAGGTATATTTTTTATGATTTTTAAGCATTTTAATTTAATTTTATTACCTACACTTTCCCAAAATGTCCATACTTCGCATTGGCTACACTCAATTTTTTTGCCGCCACATTGCCACCTATAGCTTACAATGCGCCGGTTTTTTACTCGTCAGCGATTTTTCAGATTTCTGCGAAATGCATTACAGTATATTTGAAAACATCAGAAAAATAGCAAGTACCTATTAATGTGACTGTAAGAGGACTCAACAGGTAACTGTGTTGTAGGTACACGAAATAAATTTACTGATAATGGGTATTCCAGGTCCCATTACTTTACTTAGTACCTTACCTTAGTACTTTTTTAGCTACAGAAATATTTTTATAGATTATCTTTAAGGTCTATCAGTAGGACTGCTTAACCTGAAAATGGTCTGATAGGCAGTAGGTAAACCATCTACAAAATATTATTGAGATAGTGCCTACCTATTTGCGGTATCCATCAAATAACAACATGTGGCACATCAATATAGCAAGGTTGCTGAGATGAGGCTTTCCGTGAGCAAGTGAATTATTCGGAAATCTTAATTTTACTTAGTATTGCGGTAATTAAGCGGATACTTAATCCGCAGCGCAGTGCGCACAAAACTCGCGTTACAATAGATACGCTACTGCTTTCATCAATTATGATAATGGCGCGGTGAGGTGCGCCGGCGCACGCGACACCAAGCCATCGGCTTTCCTAATTCCGAGGTTTAACGAGGCTTGTCATCGTAAATTCGATGTTTATATGGATTATAATTGCATGAGACATGTCCTCGAGCTGGTAATACGCGAGAAACTGGAGGTGGTTAGCAAGTCATGAATACTAACCTCCGCGTATTTACTCGTACATCGATGTTTCTGGATTTCTAATAACAATTGCTCGCTAGAGAGCACTATCTATGAGTATTTTCAATAAATCTTTATTACCGAGTCATGATCGCTCTGCAAAGTATCGAGAAAGCTTTCGATTGCATTATAATTTCTCCTGATTGATCGCGAATAATAAAAATGCTAGTCATCAAACGGAAATCACATTGTTTCATTTAGATGCTTGCTTTCAGAGACATTTTTAATATTTTTTAATATCATAATTTACAGCTTTCTTCTATAAAATTCTTAATTATTTTTCATCAGAAATCGGATTACTCGGTTACTGTACGGTAGGTACGTAGCCATATAACTGTTTATGTCTTTACAAAATGGCCTATCATAAGAAACAGTGTTTCAGTAGACTTGTGTGTAGGACTTTGATCAAATAAGTCGTAGGTACTTAGGTACATCATTCATAAAGGATTTCTACATGTAAACTATTTCGCTGCGTTCGAAGCATGGCAATAGCGCAATTTCTATGAATCATATAAGTCAAAATGAAAGCGCATAATGAAATTAAAATAGTGAACATTAAACATTCTTAATTAAATCGCTCACATACCGAAATTGCGGCGTCTTCACGCTCTTCTTGGTTGGCCTACAATAAACAGGTAATTAAGTTGAACCCTGAAAACGATCGCAGCGCCCCCGCATCGTCCTCGCTCAGTGAGTGGCTGCGAGGTGAGGTGGACCAAGTTAGGCTGGGCAGATAATTACTGAGAAACGAGAACATTTTACAAGTTTAACGGGAGAAGTAGCAGTGATAATTGGTGTCTGATGAAGACGTTTTATATATCCCGCTACGCTTTCGGTAATATTTATTACTTATTTTGTAAAGTGCTTATGAGATCGAGAGCATTGTTCGGTAATGAACTGTATAGTTATAATCTGCCTTTTTATTTTATACTACAGTTATATTTATGTGATATTGAACGATCATAGCCTAAAACGGAATTTAAGACTTCCGTCAACGAAAACGTTCGTCTGTAAAATGGACAGATAAACAAAGCAATAGTTATTACTTATAAATATTACCAGCGACTGTCTGGGAATGCAATTTTATTGCAGTTTTCGCACGCAACTTTTACCATCGACTACAGGTATACATAGTAGTTGCTGCGTTTACCATTATATCTTACCTCAGTCGAGGTGGCAAGACGCCATCATGAAGACATGTTTACTGTCAAAATTATTATTTTATCAAACATAGCGTAATGTTACGTTTCATACGTTTTCATAAGATTCCGTTGTTTGGATAGTAGAGCAGCCACATAGTGAGTGCTGCTGATCATACAATAACTCATGTTTCATAACAAGTTCCGTTTTCCCAGGGCCAGGTGGAACAGTATACAATACGTAATTAAACCTCCGACATAGGTCAGTACCTGCCTAACTTAAGCACTTTTTAACAGTTATAGACGTCGTATTTATAAGCGCCTACATCAGTCAACTTCCCTTCGTCTTGTGTCTTTTGTTTTTTTTTTACGGTTAATAAGCAACAATTCTTTGTCATAAGTGTTGTAGAATGTTGATTTAAAATGTCGTCATTATGTCGAGACTCACAAGACTAATGTACCTGGTGCTGTTTATAATGTACGCCACCGATAAATCTAAGATCATTGATAAGCCAACATTCCATCATAACAATATCACCTACTTACTTAACATGGTTGATCTAAACCACTGCTGCAAAGAAGCCTTAGAATATTCAATAGGAAGATAGGAAACTTCATTGTTTCTTGGCAAACGAGGTGGAAAACAGCCATGAGAAACATCAAACATATCTCAACAAGTTGATAGACGCAATTACAGACAGCCGCTGACATACAAATGATATCCCTCACTCTGTTCTCGATGGAAACAATCACAGATTACATAATTAGCACCTTTCTCTTACTCTACAACTGCTTATTGTTCCGCGTCGCAATCTGAAGCGGCTAACTGACGATATTTGCATTCTTACGGCCACTAAAGTTACCAATTTACCCCAACCTAGCATTAGAAACTACTAAACATGTTACCTAAAGAGCAATGATTTCAGATTACTGTGACTACAGAGAAAGGTGAATTATTGGCAAATCAAATGTCAGGCATTCAAACTCCGCAACTGTTGTGGGTGAAACTTAGCACCTTTGAGCTTTGCCCCATTATATTTGTGTGGATATCGTGTAAGTGAGAATAAGACTTTTCCTTGTTATAACCACTTTAGCAACTACAAGTTTACCTTAAGAGACCCTAACTTTGTTTTCACAATCGCACAAAGTCATACTATGTATTATGTAGATAAGTTTATATGTTGATGATCTTATCTTGATGACTTGCGATCACTCGGTGTCTGCGTTCCCCTCAGGAATGTAGTTACCATCACTTTGTCACCACCTCACAACATAATGACCGGCCCCATTCCTCCCGCCGAGATCTCAAGACGCCAGCTATCAGGAGCATCCAAGCTGCGTGCTATCTCGCCATCTTTCCGCCTGTACACGTGGACGATGCTATCTCACGCGCAGACTTAACGCATTGCACTAGAAATCACCGGATCAAACGGACATTTGTATAATTTGAGCGTAAAATTAATTTATTGTTAATTTATCTTTACGGAGCTGAGACAAGTAGGTCGGTAATATATTATATTGTTCTTGAGGTGTTAGTGTTGGTATTCATTTTACGATTGGACTTTAAAAGCCGTGGCCATTCTAGTGCTAATGCCTGCCAACCGAAAAGATTGCAGATTAGGTAATCTCTTAAGTGGATAGTCACGAAATTAAATTCAGATTATAAATGCAGCGAATAACCATATGATTGTGACTGGTGAAATAAGTTACCTAAATATATGTATCGGATTAATGTTCTCGTGTTCCTGAAACGTGCAGATGGTGACGTGACCATAGAGCGTGGCGGAGACATAGCGAATGATGACTCAGCTCTGATTTACGATACGAGGAGCTTGGGGATGAGGAATTCGCAGCAACGTGATGAGTTGTGGAACACCGCTGAGGAAATTATGTGGACACGGATAAATTATTAGCTAATTACGGCATTTTTTCTTTTATGACTTTTCTGCAATTACTATGGAATCCAATAATCATATTTTTTTTCTACACGCGATCACACACTTCATTTCGTGTATTTAGGTTACCTACCTGTTTTAAAGCGACTTCCATAAATACACAACTATAATAGTAAAAAACAATTAGTAAGAATCCACAAAGTAATAAATGGACAAAACTTTTTGTTGAAGGACCGGTTGCAAAAAATTTCTGAAAAATTTATAAAAACCACAATCCACTACACTTCTCTTCTTGCTCTTTCTCCTTAGAGGCTACCATAGCCTCAAAATGTTGTAAGTGTGTGTTGCAGTATCAGTTGACTACATAACTGCCAGAATTGATCGCCGATATCACCAACAACTGCTCGCTACAATAGTCTCTCACGTAGCTACATAGGTACCTACTTCCTTATAACGTAGTAGTACGCAAATTGCAGCAGGCATGTCTGACACTGGTCGTAAATTCGCACGCTCCATCAGCTTCACGTCCGCGGTATCTGCCGTGCTTCAATGGACTCCTAATGGCTTGTTACGAGGGAAAAACTTATGAGCTACAATCTAACATTCCCATAGCCTTTTAAGTGTATTTTGTTTAAAACCGTAGATGTATAACTTTAAAGCCGATTTCAAGACCAATCTGAACATGACATTATGTCAATAGAACTGGAATTGTGCGAATGGGCCGTTTCTTTCTTAGTTTACTTAATATTGTAAGGGACGAGCTGTTTTTCTTGTAATTACGTGTTGCTGAGACCACACTCGTCGCACAGGAAGCAGTTTCCCATAACTCAGAGAGAATACATAATTATCCGCAAGCAGCGACTAAACTGCTGTATTTTGTGGTCACACCTAGTTGCTGCTAGCTAACCGCCATCGCTACTGCCGACAGCTGCTAACCAGGACTGCCGTTTACGTAGACACCACTCTGCAGATTAATAACCTAACTCGTGCTACAGTAGGCCAGTGTTACTAATATAATTCATTTTATTTCGTCCTAGTTATCACGGAGAACAAGGAAAACGGTCGTAGCAAACACGAATGCTTGTAACGTTATAAACAAGAAACGAATAATATCATGAATAGTAATGAATTACATAAAATGCGGTGGGGTGTGAAGTGCCCTGCCCACGTTAGGCACTCGTTACAAGTCTGTAACCTGAGCTTAGGAGCGCCGGGCAGCGGTTAAACTAGGTGTGACCTACCGCTTAGCTCACGTCACAGTCAGATACAAAGGAAAATCTAACTGTTTATGGTTTTCAGGGCTGTTATCTGAAACTCCAAAATGTGAAGTCTTAAAAGGTGATCGACAGTGGGTAACATAAACCAGTACCACGACTTTCGAACGCGCCTTCCACCGTAAAAACTCCGTTTTGCATCTTAGTTATTTGAACCGAAGAGAATATGTTCCTAATGAATATTGTATTAGTAATCCTTTACACTAAAGATTGTACATTAGTTCCGAATTTCGTGAAATTGATTCAAACCTGGGATTAATTTGAGTATAGGTAGATATCTACCTACCTCTGCCTTTAGCAACGCACGTTTTGTTGACGAAATTGAAAACGCAGAAAATTGGACAACGTAGACGTGACCAAAAAAAATGAACAGTTTAGGTACCGTATCTATGACTTTTTTTCGAAGGAGGAGGAACGAGTCCTAAAACTTTATGAAATTGTAACCTATGTACATATACAGCACAATGGATTTTAAATTAAATGTTATACATAATAACCAAGTCAAATCTTAGCAACGACCAACCTGACTAGTTAATTTTGTTTTAGTTATGTACCAACTACTTAAGTAAATACCTACCTATCTACCTAAAAATCTATATGATCTAAGGCTGTATGAATTAATGATGCACATGCACCTTAAATCTATGGTAGGTACATGTTACACTGTTACAGTTTTTAATTGATTTTATTTGTAATCTTTATTATTCTTTTTCCGTGTTGTCCCTGTATAAAATGATTCATCATTATTAAAGATTAGAATTATTATTTAAATACAGAAACAAAAACTTGCGGGAAAAAGTAATAGTTTAAGAACTTTCTAGTTACGGATACGGATTTTTAGTTAGGTACCGTTAATACGTTAATTAATGCATACGATTACGACCGTTTCGTTTTTATGATTTAAAGTCGAAATTAATTATGAACATGAACCTTTTTGAACTTTCACGGGCAAATCCTTATTGTTCAATCTGTCTAACTATTGGGCGACTACAGACGCTCGAACTCATATTGGATTCTTATTGGAGCAATTTCTAACGGGGCTTCCGCAGCTGCATTCACTCGCGTCCCTGCCGCCGCACGCATAGCGCCATCTTCAAACCGGTCAGTCCACCGCGAACTACCGTGGGGGTAACGTTGTTGTCGCAACGAATTACGTTAATTTATCTACACCGGACTAAACCGAACCGGTACACACAATTATACATAATAATAGATTTTATAAATAAAAACCAGTGTCAAGTTAATTCATGAAGTGTTAGACTGAATCTGCCGTTCGCGAATATAGTGCAACCTGTGATTTGATCTCGCGATCTCCCGGCTGCATTTCTTTGGTGGTGTGAGTTTGCTGAAGTGTAAAAAGGTAAGTTTTTATGTTATTATCGGTAGAATGTGCCGGTCGGGTGCGGAGGCGGCCGGCGGCCGGGCCGTGCCGGGCGGGCGCGCCGCTGGGGGAGCTAGCGACTCCCGCGAATCGATTGTCCCGGCATGGGATGGGTAGCGACTAGCGATAGGTATAGCTGAGCGAGCGACGAGCGGCCCGCAGCCCTCGGGCAGTCGGGCTGCACACCCTCGCTCTCTCGTGCTCGCCACTCGCTGTATGCGCCGTTTCATGTGCTGATCTTGAACTAGCCAGACGCCTAGTGCCTAGCGCCTAGTGCATAGACACGCCGTGCTGGTTATGTTATGTGTATGAATTATTTATAAACACTTCTCCTCGCCGCTGTTGTTTTTCCAGCTGCGCTCAGGTGGGTAAACCTATCTACGTGGTTGAACTCCACAAACTAGGTAGGTATGTAACTACAGATTCACGCCATGTACCTACCCACATTCTGCAGTGTTGTTAAAAACATAGCAATTATTTTCTTATTAGAATTTTGAATACCTATTCTGTTGCCTACTGAAAACCTCATGTAGTAAGGAGTGTACCCAGTTTTTTCCGACCATACACTCATCTTTATGTACCTACTTTATGAACCTTCCTACGTAGCTGAAAGCAGAAAGACGTTCACAGTCACACGGAGTCCTCATTCATACGATGAACTAACATAGATTTTTTCTCTTGTCGTTAGTACGAACAAGGATTAAGGCAATATATTGTAAAAAAAAACTACGTTTAAAAAAACCGACTTCAAAAACAAAAAAGTGTCAAATAAGTAATTAAAATGGATATTTTAATAGCACTCTTACGTACGCGAAGCTAATACTTTTAATATTAATAATAAAACACTATCAATTCTATGTGCTACCTATTCATAGGTTTGAAGTCGGTGCCAAGCCTAATACATAATATAATAAGCATGATTACATGAGTACCAAAACTCGCCGGGCGCGTTTGAATTTGTTGGTTAGGATTTAAGAAATTTAGTACCGATTTTCTAACTTGATGGCGTTAGCGTAGAATCAGAAGTCTATATGGTTTCGTTACCGGCGAAACTGTATATAGGTTAAAAAGATATTTGGATGAATTATGAATTCTGAAAGTTTTCTCGTACTTGGTTGTTAAAAGTAAGTAGTAGGTAGCTGCGTTGTTAGTTGTGGAAATTTCGTCTTTTAGCAATTAAACAGTCTTAATTCTCATTTAGTTTTATTCTGTTTAGGGCTTGGCACCGACTTCAAACCTATGAATAGGTAGCACATAGAATTGATAGTGTTTTATTATTAATATTAAAAGTATTAGCTTCGCGTACGTAAGAGTGCTATTAAAATATCCATTTTAATTACTTATTTGACACTTTTTTGTTTTTGAAGTCGGTTTTTTTAAACGTAGTTTTTTTTATTTTTTTCTTTTTAGTGTCTGTTGCAAGTTCTTCTGTAAACTACAGTAATATTTTAAATATAAATTAACATATTGAATAGTATATATTTTAAAGTAGCTATGTGTAGGCCAAAGAAATGAGCCGCTCGAATAAAAAATATAGATCCCAAGAAATGAGAAAGTTCTCATCATCATCATCAGCCATTTTAATGTTCCCACTACTGGGACACAGGCTATCTCTCTAGGAGAGGGAAAGTTCTTAACAATATAAATAAAGTCCAAACACGAGGTAGCTACTGCAAACCGGTGAGGAGTTCCCTAGACTGTCGTTCGTCTTCATCATCAGATCCCTAATGACAGTCACAATCCATCAAGGTGTAAAGTTCTTATCAAAACGAATAAATTAAGCTCAAACACAAGGAAGCAGCTATGAATCGTTGAGGAGTTCTCTCGACTGTCTCTTGTTTCCATCCGGAATTCCCTCGACGGTCAATTGTCTCCATCATCAGGTAAACTGCAGACCTTCAGTTGTTATGATACATACCTACAGGTACAAAGTTTTCATCAATATAAATTAATTAAGTTCAAACACGAAGTAGTTACTGTAAACCGTTCAGGAGTTCCCTGAGCTGTCCTTCGTTCTCATCATCAGACCCTTAATGACAGTTACGACCAAGCCTGCTGCAAAGTGCTCACCAATACGAATCATTCAAGCCCAAACACAAGGCAATTACTCCAAATAGTCAAGGAGATCCCTCGACTGTCTTCCAGCTCCAACATCTGGTCGACTTCGACCTTCGTCAAGTTGTAGTGTTGTTAAAGGCCTACTTAAACATCATACAAAAAACCTAATCACCCCTACAATTTTCGAAAGTTCCCCTCGGTTTCTCCAGGATTCCATCATCAGATCCTGACCTCATGATAATGGGACCAAATGGCAAGTATACCCTATCGAATAAAAAAATAATTTTGCAAATCGGTCCAGGCGTCTTCGAGTAATCGGTGTACATACATAAAAAAAAAAAAATATACGCGTCGAATTGAGAACCTCCTCCTTTTTTGAAGTCGGTTAAAAATAATTAGTTATGCCCTTCTTTGTATAACTTTCACATGATTTACACACTAAAGACGGTGGAATCTTTTAGCTGCGTTTTAATAAAATATAAATTTGATGACACTTGACAGCAAAAATATTCTTCGCTACATTCTTGACTGACCAACCGACCATTTTTTAATAAGTCATTATTGTCGTTGTGTTCCGGAGGTTAAGGCGCCGGGCAAATACCAATGTCACTTACTTATTTAGGTAGATACTCTCTATGATAAGGATAAGTTAGACACCACTGTCATACGGTGAATAAAAACATCGCGAGGAAACCTGGACTTACAATTTCTAACTAAAAGTTTGAAATGGCCAATCCGCCTTGAGCAGGCGTTGTGGTTAATGCTCAAACCTCCTTGTGAAAAGAGGCCTTTGCTCAGCAGTTGGCCCTTAAAGGCTGATGATGTGATGTGATCAAATCTTATACATATACCTGCATTAAAAGCACAGAAACGAAAACCTCTTCTTCAATAAGTAAAATCTATTTATTCTCTTGTGTAAAAGGATGGATAGTCGTCAACCAATAAGCGCCAAAAATAACAATAGTTGTATTACCTACCTCGGAACATGGAAACGAGCAAATACCAAATGTACACAATTGACGTGAAAGTAAATGAATTGCCGAGAATAATGAGTTTAATAACAGCTCCCCAGTATTAATCATAATATATTAATACGATTAATTATTTATAGAACGTCGTACAAGTTTGCATAAATGTTATTTCTATACTTTCATTTTTGAATTATTCATACTCACCGCAAGGATCAATATTACGTTTTATATGTTGTTTTTATTAGACCTATAAGATTATAACCTCATAACTGCTAGCTATTTTCAACGTAATACAAATATGTTATTTACGTAAGTACCTATATTACAGAATCATATTTACTGTCAAGTATAAAAAGCATCTTACTCTTCTTAAAAGTTTACCAAAATAAAAGAGAATTAGTTAATATATGTAGTTTAGCAGCTATTGTGTACCTCATGAGGCACTAACGGTTAGCATTTTGGGATTGAATGAGCGACATGTTACGATACAATTGATTTGCTAAATCGAGAACAATTAAAATGCCGATAAACAAAACTAATAATACTGCAAATGTCATCTCAGCTTCTACCAAACATAATTAGGTGTTTTCTCTTCGCATCGGAAGAATCGGCTGACTGAAATAAAGACGGTAATTATAAGTAAGTCACGTTTAAAATTTAAACAGTTAGTAAGCTATCCATATCTCCATCTCGAACGGTTCTAATGATCACTTACAGAAACGCAACAAATCCGCTGACGTGACTACACCATGTAACAAAGACAGCACATTTTTATCAAATTACCGTTGCGTGTACACACAAATTATTCGTACAGACACGAAATGGCTGGAGCTGCTTATAAATGGTCAGAGAAATTGAGTTCGGATCTAGCCTGTGTGATTTACGGGCGTCTCGCGCACGCGCAGAATCAGACCGCGGCGCGCGAGCATGTCCTCCTGCGTTATATCAAGTGTCCATCTGACATGTTCACACCTCATTACCGTCGCGTGTCGTCTTACAGACCGATGCGGTCATTTACAATAGTTTCATGTCCATACCGAACCAATTACTGATGCCTGATGACAATACAAGTGCTGTGTTGACACTTCACAATCACACTAATACAATTAGTAATCGCTAATCTGAACTGACACGTTAACTAATTGCATCGTGTGCAGCCCAATGAGTGCAAGCGATCGGAGCGTGACCGCTTTTCGTCTTTCAATAACAACACTAACCCTTCAGCCATTAACAGACATATTACATTTTAACTGTATCTGGTCACACCGTCCCGTTGAAATGCTTTCCCTGTAAAAGACTAAGTCGTAGTGAGCAAATATTGGATCAATTTCCTGCGAACTTTCAACAAATAGTGCAGTGACAGTGTATCGGTGAACTCGCAGCTTCTCGCCTGACTACAATCAATAGAGAATACGAAGTCTAGAGTCTAGACGCCATATATTTGCTTAATACAAGTTCCGTTTGCAGACGCTTTCTCTTTGCTATGTAACTACACAAAGGAAACTGCAAATCTTATAAGTCTGGAAGAGATAATGAGTTTCATATTTGTAAATATGTGTAACACATTACGCTCAAAATTGGAATTATGCTCGTCTTAATACTCTAGTATTAACCTATCAAGATAATTTCGTAGGAATCTGGTCTATTCACAACGTCGGAAATAAAATTGTGGCGATCATCGTTTGAACTCATTATTGTACTATTTAATTTGTGCATTGTAATGATACGACTCATTATTTTGGTGGTGAAAGTCACGTAACAATTTATAACTAATGTTTATTATTAAAGAATGCGTTCGAACATCATTACTATACTTTCCCAAATCCGTGATAGACACGGCGTCGCGCCGACTTTCCAGCGGGCGTCGATGTTATCTGTTTCATAAAAATGAGGCTCATTTAGCTCGAGCAACAGATATGTGGCCATTTCAGTAATTAAGTGCGCTTTGCTTTTAATTATTCTGTAACGCAGACACCGGAACGTGTATCCGAACGGAGCCGACTGCTCGCGTTCTTAATTCCAAATTCTGAATGTTTAAATCTGCTTTCAATGCGTCTCATGTGAAGGCTTGCGTTACAAAGTGTTTCTTATAACATTTACTTTTCACTTCCAAAATCCGTCTGTGTTGTTACGATTATAAAACTTTGAACCTAGTGAATATATTCTCTATATTTTCAAATAGTCAATGCACGAGTAGTTCGATGACTCCATATCCTCGTATCGTTTGTTTGCCTGATAAGGTCGGTTTAGTGGCGGCTTCATCTCGGTAGTTTTCTCACCGTGTCTGACACACATCGCTATCTGTCGATATCAGGCACTATCAGCACTATCGGTTCATCTATTACGTCGGTTATTAGCATTTTCGAGAGGCTTTCATGGCGATACCTTCGAATATTTATCAACTGATGGATAATGTCAACAATGAAGTTGCTTTATCTCGTATTTGGGTATTTTGCGGACTGATTCAATAGCATTGAGCACGATGGACGTGCCTGGAAGATTAGGTACTAACTTTGTCAACAGGATTTATTCTCTTCTCTGAGAAAATTATGCTTAATATAATGTTAATGTTCATATGACATCATTAAATAATTCGATATATATGTAAATAAAATCAATACCACAATAAAATTAAAACAAATCCATTATTTACTAACGTCATTGTTATTATATTTTAATGAACCACATTTAGGCGCCGAATTTCCTCTCTAGATCAATAAGCGAATGTTAAGTCATGTCATGGAATGGTCCAATGTTCCTGCGCCGGGCGACAATGCCCGCACCCCGTGATTATAGCCAGACATCCGTCCATTGTTGTCATGTCACTTGTGTATGCGAGGCTGTGTCTCTACAGACATGCCCGCTCCATGCAAGGACCATGTGAAAATTCACCACAGAATATAAAACGTAAGCAACTTGCGTACCAGAGGACCATATTTGGTCCTTTTACTGCAACACCACAAAATAGCATTATCCGCATATTTTCAGTTTTATCAATAAATAAATTACATAACGCATATTAAACCGGAATAAAATATTAAAAACATCAAATTTCTGACGTCGCGGAGATTAAGCCACTTAATGTGGCTTAGTAATGATAATAGGTTACAATATCTCTAATTTGCTTAACTTCGATTATGCTAATACTAATTATATCACGAGATATGAATTCTTATTTTAAGCTGTGAATCTAGAATAATTAAAATTAATTTCATCACGCTAAGCGGCTTATGAAAGTGAGGTAAACACGTTAATCAAATTTAAATTAAAGATCCATCTATTTTGAGAAATGCAAGACCACGTAAGAGGAAAAGTAGTGGTAAAGGAAATAGATAAGTATTTTGCCTAACAGATAAAAGGCTATCATCACTAAATAATTCATTCTCCGGTATTATACTTATTAAATCATCCTGCCACAGTCCATCGGTGGGCACACGCGTCCTTCAGGTCAGTTCTCCGCCATTCGTTTCGCGTAGTTCATCATCACTTCTGTTGAGTGTCAGTTTACTCTTATTAATTGTCTAAAATAGTTTCCGTAATCACGATTTGGTAAAATCACAATACACGAACTTTATTCCAATTAACAGAGCTTTGGGTCCATGACCCGTTCTAACTCGAAAATGATCAACTCAACAATGCTATCAAGCAAATCCATCAACAGTAAGATGTAGTGTCACCCACCATGTCTGTTAGAAATGTGTTATGCCACAGAACTAGGGACTATATTCGTATGGCAAGTGTGTTGTATGCTTGGTTGTTTACTCAAGTGAGACGCGTCGCCAGCACAATCGTGTTGCGCATACGCATTGGTATCGTATCTTCCCGTTGAGTCGCTAATGAAGTGTTGGTAATATTGTTAATTAATACACGAGGAAGATACTAATGCCTAGTATTGGAACAATTAAATTGTATCGGACAGTTTTATGGCGGCTTTCCGTGTTACAGTTTTGTTGGTCCAGTTTTTGTCAATTTTACTCGAGCAAAAACCACTAAAGCCGTCTTCATGCTTTCCCACTGCCGACAATATCATATTGTCATTCTAGGAAATACTCAATAGCATTTCAATTTTATTATTCATCTTCGTGTTTTTGGAGATCAACTAATACAAAATTCTTAGTTTGGTAGAGTACCGTGACGAATTCTCCATTTGCGAAGTTTTAAATCGATCCAGCGCCGATAATAACATTTTATCCGGACAATCGCAATAGAATGTCTTAAAAAGTAAAACAAAACGACGGCTGGCAACACTGATTGGTGCAATGGAGTTTAATTTTAGCACAGACGATGGCCCTGGATTGTGTGGTTTTCCTTTTACGGATGCCATCTTGTATGCTCGTGTTTGTTTGTTTAATGTTCTCCTTGCACTGCGTACATCGCAGGTTAGAAGGAAATGGTCCTTTAAATCGGTAGCGTTTGAATTCGTAAATATAATTCCCAAATCAGCTACCGGGTTTAGTTTGATTAAAATATTACTGTTTCATCAAATCCTTTAGGTAACATTAATAATTTGCATTTACAGTCAATTTAGCTGTCATTGAAATGTTCTTAACGCACCATATGGCTGAGTGGCTGAGTAAAAGAAAAAAAAACAACGAATACAAAACACTTGTGTCGTCCTAATCTTCCATCTCGGTGTGTCCACAATGCTGCGTTTAGTATGAATGCCTTCATTGTGATGCAGCGCTCGCCTGGCGAGTGTCGGGATCGGGGAGACAGAGACAGGACATGCTTTTAAATACACCACAAGATTAAATGTATATGAAGTCTTGTAGCGTTTAAATGTTTTTCGATTGATGACTCATAAACACTGATATTTTGGTCCTTCAGTACCCTCATCGTGTGCGATGCTAATGGTTAATTTATGAAATGTGCTGTTCCGAGTATGGAACCCATTCAAAAGCTACATCTGATTATAATACTTACAAACAAATAATATTCGCAAACGTAGATGCAACAAGACAGAAGTTGAACAAACTAATTTCGTGCTATAGAGCTGTTATTATAAAGCATCAAGCAATCTCAGCAGCGCAACAAGCGATTAATGAAGTATTTGACCGCGATGGCCATAAATTTCCATATTTTATGGCACATAGAATAGTTTACGACCTTCGTGACGGTCGCCTCATGACGATAATCGACTTGTAGCATTGCCATGGCCGACCTTTCCAACCGCTCTCGTTTCGTTCAAGAAACACCAAACCATAACATTTTTGTAGTTGGCGAAAGTTTGACATAAATCGTCTCCGTAGTTTCACAATATTACATTTTTATGATACGTCTATCGAGTTATTTTTTATCTGTCTTTATGGATTGATGAGGTTTCTAAATCATATTGGTTTCTCGCTTATTTATATTTGACTTTTTAATTATGCTATCAGCCACTGAAAGTAGGTAGTTTACAATTATACCTCTTTTATAAGCATATTCATAGTCTGTATATTTTTTTTTGGTTTAGAAACAAACTAAACGTCATAATTAGTTCGGTTATAGAATTCATAAACTTTGTTATAATAGTATATTACCAACTGTTTTTATTTTTCTAAACGTAGTTAAGATTTCTAATAAGAAAGTGCAGCCTTTATGGAGCTTAAAAATAAAAGTGCACTACCAAATGCGGGTGGAATACGTAAACGTGTGTCAATTCGGTCGCGCCGCGCGTCGCGCCCGATGTCAAGGTCACGGGCGCATGCGTGCAGCGCCCCGCGTTGTCGCGCTGCCTGTATTCTACATTTTATTTTTACGTTTTGTAGCTTCAACCAAAAGCAGCTGCAGCTGGTGAACTTATTTAAAAAAGTTATTTTTATAATTTTGCTCGTATGTTATCCATATAATCTTGAATATATTTATTATTACCTATCGGAATATCATATGATATATGCGCCATTTTCAATAGTTGGAGGAGTCAGGAGTTTCATGAATTTTCACCGCGATTGCCAGTGCAAAACTTTAGTGAGGAATTTCTGTATGTATTTCTCCTAACTTTCTTATTTATTTTAAACCATCAAAACAACATCGTGGTGTTCAATACATCTTCTGTTATGTCCAATAAATAACGTGCGTGCTTGGCCATGAATCAAGCTATCAATATAATTTTTCAACTCGGACCTATCCCAAACTGATCGTGCGTTACGTAGTCTCAGTTTATAATCTATGGTCACAACAAAGGAACTTATTTCACTAATTTGATCGAGTTTAGGTTAAGTATGATTTGGAAGCGTATACAAATAAAAGTTTACCTTATCGAATACGTCTTTGGATCCGCAGCGTCCATAGTGCGTCTAGTGGAATGCGTGTAACTTGACACAAATCTAAGCAGTCACCGAACTGGTTCGGAAGCGGATATAAAATAATTACGTACGTATTTCTAACAAGTCTTCGATAGTGAGAGTATCGGTGTTTTAATGTGAAATGGTAAATTATGCTGTTATGATCGTAAATTAAACAACGTAAGCTTGTTATGAATATGTAAAATTAATTAGATGTTGCTTCCGTGCACATATTTTATTAACCTTTAACTGTTACGAAGCGTTGATAATTTCCAAATTTGTCGTCTTTTTAAAACCACATATTAATTTTATTTCAAAACTTAATATTCTACTAGACCACGGCGACTTCCACTAAACAGTGAAATCCTACTAGACCACAACTAACAGTGGATAAAAATCAAAATATGTACAATAAAAAATGGGTATTTCACGTTAAAGTAAAAAAGGAGACAAAAACATGTCGTGCTGTCATCACGAGCGCCCTCGGTTGAGATAATTTAATTTGTCGACACACGCCCGGAACAGTTATCTTAAACGTTAATTAGATGCTCATCTGTTTACATTCGTTTTATTTTAGAAATGATTTGTTTCGGGGCTTGTTAACTGTGATTACTTAGTTAGTTTATTGCCTAGTTCATTTTTAACCGTTTTGGACAAGAATTAGTGTCATTTCCAAGTAGTTTGAAAGTTTAAGTAATGTAAAAATAAGCAGCTTTAGAGCGAAGTCATTAATTCAGAAATAATTATGATTTGCAAGATTATCGCGTTGTTTTTTCGTTTGTGTGTGTAACAAGCGCGACGGCCGCGGCATCTGCTGTCACGCGCCGGCGCGGCTCACCCGAGCACTGCCGAGATTTTGGTTTATTTTCCTATTTGTTACAAACGGTCAAACATAACTAACTTCTATTCTTAATGGTTCGTTACAAGAAAATACTCTTTATTTTATTCTAGAGACACACACTTAGGTGAATAACTTGGTAACAGGTAAAGATACCTAAGCTTTTCTATCGACGTAATGCGCGCCTTACAGTAAGCAGTCATACTAAAGCAAGAACATTTCTACTAAAACTGTTCTGGATCTTTCATGTTTTCCATTAAATGTACTTAATTACTTCACAGTTCACGCTACGGTTAACTACGGTACATGTTTACCTGGGTGGGCTAGAGCTTACAATGTATCTCTCCCTATACACATGCAACGCAAATCTAACCTCAAATAGTTATAATATCTATCGTGGAAGTGCATCTTTTCTCTGTTTATCCGTTATGAGTGAACCGAACCGGGTCGTCGAACTGTGCTAACGGCGCTTCACATTCGCGTGATCGCCTTCACACCACACGCGAAGGGACGACATAACATTGCCAACCAACATATCATTTCATTAATTAAACTCAAACTTATAAGTTAATCGGAATAATGAAGACTCGAAATTGGATCATTATTTTCGTATATCATTATAATAATACGTGGTCAAACAGTGTTCAATGTACACAAGCACATTTCATTATCTTCCGTGCGGATTTGCGTCCAAAAGTCAGGTTGGTGACCGCACAGCCTTCTCTCACGCAAGAGCGACTCTGCTCTATTTTATTAAGCTCAACTACAAACGCCCACTTTGTATAAGATATTAGTTTAATTAATTCAACATTATAATTTACTAATGCTTTGGCGAATTCTGCACATATTTTTACGACCGAAATTTTTTGGAATAGAGGTTTAAAAACAAAATTCAAATTGGACTAGAAATTCCGCAGATATCGTTCTATGTCAAACCGTTAGTTAATGGAAATTTTCAATATCATATTTATTATAACACTAACTTCAACAAATTGGAACGGAAACGCAGACAGTTTAATTAATTGCTAAAATGTCAATTGTGTTAAATTTATGAGATATTCAACGAAGATGGTTCGTCAAAACTTGAATTGAGTTATTACAAGATGAGTACCTATAACTTAGTAAGTAAGATCATCAACTAGGTTAAATATGCAAACATGATTCACACAACAGTTAAATGCTGATACAAAGAGTTCAGACTTTCACTTCTACTCTTTACTACATAATTAATTCAAGCGAAGATATCGTTGCATTCACCAAATAACATAGTTAGACTACCTACCTTCTAGAATTACTTTTGCAAACACATTCAATTAATTACAATGTCGTTAAATACCTACATAAACAAAACACATTTTTATTTACGAATTCTTCATAATTTTTATGTTATGAAGTATTCATGCCTACCGGTATATAGGTCCTTTTTTGGAAACTTTTCAAACTGCTGGTTATATAAGTTCATAGATTTGTAGGTTTATGACAGTACAACATGTCTGATTGTCAGTTCCGAGAACAATGTAGCACCCTGAATGACGTTATCTTGAGACGGTCGTCCGTTCCGCACCGCCGCGCCGCCCTGGTCCTTTGGGACCGGCCCTATTATCTTCCTATGATAGTTACTTTAGTCCTGGACAGCGAACAGACATCACGATTCCTTGTACCATCGTATTGTTTTCATTTCTTCTTTTTTAAAATACACTATGTGTTTATATTCATTAGTGAATTGATTGAAAATCTGCGAATAAATAATTCATAAGCCTTCATTCGTAAGATTAAAAGAAATTAATTAAACGATACACATAAATAAGTCTTGTAGTGTTGTTTACTAATTTGTCTTGGAAAATTTGTTAATTTAGTATGTCTTTATTAATTTTAGAAGTGCGACAAAGATATGTTAATAATTTAAACTGTGTGGAAGTATTTGGTCATTCTGTTTTTTAAAGTCAGTCTGGATTGAAGCGATCTTCTGTATTCGAGCATAACTAGCTATAAAGCGCACGCAACACTGCCTTACATGACGTCAAAGCAGATCCGTGCAGAATAAAATATGATCATGTTTCACAAGATTTTTTCTAAACACCAGTCGAATAACTGTAGTTAGCGCTCGTTAGTGTTAAACTTTTTAGTTGTAAACAAGCACTAGTTTCTCAGAAGGCTATTTATTACGTTTTATTATACAGAATTATTGTAAGATTTCGCAGAAAATAATATTTCATACTATATGAAAAAAGTATTTTTCCATTTAATGATAATATGTATGTCCTAATAGCTATTTATGAATGACGTTCCTTCACAAAAAACATATTCCTGGCAGAGAATACGTTTTATTTGATAGATATTTAAAAGTTCATATTCCATTTTTAAACATTACTAGCAAATTCTTTTTATTAATCCACACTGGCCAGAATCAATATCGCTGACTAAGCCGTTCGTCGACCACTTTACCACAGACAATACAGAAATGAACGGCATCTGCAAATACCGTTTTTTCGGTACCGATATTACTCCGGTTCGACTGGCAGTTTGAAACAAGTTAGCCGATGTCAGTTACTGCTTTGTAAACTACATTGTGATCTTTACTTCGCGGCTGCTTTAAATCAGGCCAAATATTGTAACTGTTTTCAGTACACGCATAAATACAAATCAAGATTTCCGGTAACTCTTTTTCGTTTTAAATGAGATAAAAACTAGAAATTGATCTTTCTAATTGGATTGCTGGTAGCTTTTTAAATAACAACAAAATAGAGATTTTTAAGAACAGTATTTGCATAATCAAATCGCAATGACGTCATTTAAAAAACACGAAATGTGTACGTTTTTCATAAAAAAGTGATCAAGCAAACAGGTTTGGTGCCGTAGTTCCGGCCACATTGTCACAGCGCTGTAATTACCTAGCCGTGGCCGCTAGTATACTGAACTTGCAAGAAAGTGAAGTTGAACTGGTCGTGTGGCAGGCACGCCAGGCCGGGCACAGGCGTCGCCACACAGCCTTGCACCTTGTTTATTTATATTATGCTGATTTATGTACTCGATGCAAGTTTACGCGGCCGAAGACCTTTCAACCGAGCTTGCCGCTTGATTGATAAGTTTATTTATATACTACGAATCATTTATTGACAAGCTCAGAGGTCAACAACATTATTGTTTATATTTCTCAACGAAGTTATGTAAAATAACTTAAACATGAATTCTATATTATTATGATTATTCATAGCATAATATTACAATATGGAAACGATTCTGAGTTTTAATTGTGTGCTGCAATAAACATTATCATGCCGCCATTTTTGCTAAAACGCGGGAGGAGGTCATTGAACTGACCGCGGCCACTTAGCCCCCTGCAAAGGAATGCTAATTTTACGTAAATATTTTTATTAGGTCATCCACATGTAGATTATATTCAGAATAATTTTACGTGTGGACGAGAGCATAGCTTTTGTTTTAATTTTATCTAAACAAATAATCCTTCTTTGATGTGTTTTTTATTTCATGAGCAAGTAACATCATTTCAAGTAAATTATTAATTATTAGATGTAATTTTGTATTGTCCTTGGCAGTAGCATATTTCTATGAAGACCATGACATGATACGGTGACGTTATTTTAGTAAAGACTTATCAGTATTTTTTCATTGGAATCCTTCCTGCTTGGATAGATAATGGTGGTAGTCAGTCAGTTATCCGCTGACGTCACAGGCAAGTCATCGGATCACTTTACAACGTTATCACAGTGGTTAAAGTACGAGCTTTTTGTTTGTTAAGTAGTTACTTGGATGTGGAATCTTTCCTATAGTCCTGCTTATCACCCAGTAGCAAAGAACGGAGACATACTGATACCTACCTATTTTACTTCTTATGATTATCCAATTTTTTTTTAAGGTTTTCAAAACAAACGAATCGTTTTTATCATTCGGAGCGTTTTCGGTATAATAACTCCACTATTAAACCTAAAACGTGGGAATAAAATATCTACTTTTCATGAGAAAGATGACTAACAGAGGACTGGTCACGAAAAATCATTTAGCGGAAACCAGGGTCATTGTTTTTAGGCACATTGTTTAGCATATCAACATCCATCAAACTCCTGTCACACACTACCATATAATGCGTTTACTATTGAATGTAAAGCATAATGAACTTTGAAACAATTCGAGGCAGTTGATCACGGCAGATGTGCGATGAAAATTACCTGGCAGCGAGCAGTGATGCGGAAACTCAGCGCAGATCTCCATAAATACCATCATTATAACGGGCCCCGTCTAGACAAGAGAAAAACTGTATCAGGAACCATTTTTTTATCGATCTATAATCAATTTGGCGCTAATTGCCGAGCTTTACGGACATTCTGTTGGTTTCCCGCATTTCGTGTTCGGTTCGGTTTAAGGTGTAGATTGAGTTCTTGTCTATTTGACTGTCTGTGCAATGTTCTATTTTGTTTTAAAACAGGAACATCAATTTCCTGCCAAGTTGTATGTGAGTGATCTGAGGAAGAGGAGTGTCCTGTATTGTTTAACTTACAGCTTGTACCGTAAAGCAATAACTAATATCATTGTGTCACAAAGCGTAGGTGACTGAAAAGTTAACAAAAACCAATTTTCGACAAAACCGTAGCCCATTATCGTGTTAGCTTTTGTTTTAAAGTCGCAATGACTAACGCGGTCACAGACTGGCTGCTCATTAAGTCTTGTTTTGTGTGACACGACGTTTTAGATGCCATGTGAGGCACGTACGCCTTAGGTTATACAGGCTATACAAGTCCTATAAGCACTAAGTCGGCGGTGAATCATCGCGATGTGCGGATAGTGTTACAGTATCACTGGACTGCGGTCGTCTTTACTTGCTTCAAGCTTACTGCAAGTATCAAGGCGATAATAATATTAATGGCATACGTCTTTCAGTTGTAAAATTGACTATTATGTCATGTAATCACACGAGTCATTCAGCAGTAATTGAGAATGTGTTTAAATTATGCAAACTAAACAAGATATCATTGAAGAACATCCCATATGTATAAGAATAGATCCCCAATTTTGATGTTAATAATAGTTTTCAATGAAAGAGTCAATCCTGCGGTAATTTAGTTTGCTTTGTACACTAATGGGTATTACAGTGGGGAATGGGCAAGTCTAAACAAATAGATTGATTGTCCTACGAACATGACATCAACTGGGTTCCTCCACAATAGACAGGCGTGTCTAAACAGATACCCGCGTATACAACAATGTCCAAGTACTGACTAGTTACTGGGGACATTGTAGAACACATTGTGCGCAGTTTGAGCAGAGCCACTGATAGCAGCTTCCTATTATTCTAGATAATTGTCTATCAATTGTGAAGTACTGAAATTTAAATTCAATAATGTTTATATGTATATTTACATAATGTACACTAATGAGTTTCAAATTAACACGGGCCTTGTGTATTTTACTAACTACTTAAATGGCAACAATTAGTGTGTCTATGACGTTTAAAAACTTTTTAACCTTTTCTCATGTGATAGTGCGGCAAACGAGCGTATTATCTGATGGTAAGCAATGAGCATGGACACCCACCCGACATTGCCGACCTTTTGTGAATTAGGAATTTGGAAATGTTGGTATTGAGTATGAATTGGAGGAGGGGAAGGATTGGCCTCACTCAAAAACAAAACAACCTTGACTTGACATGGACTATCTGATTCGGAAGAATAGCACGTTAAACCCTACACAAAGTCATCATCATTCGATTACATATTCATAGTGTAGGAACATAGCATCCATGTTAAGTTACAAAATAAATAATAGTAGTAAATACCATTGCGGCAAAAACGTGCCAAAGTGCGCGTCAATATCTGTCATCTGCATCAAGATAGCATCCGCTTTCTCGGGAAGCTCTCTGTGTACAGTTTACTTTCTAATACAAACAAACAGAATACTGTTTATATACATACACTCAAGATAATGTTTAGACAAACAGAACGCGGGTAATGTATTATATGAGTTTATGATATCAACTCCATAGTCTATACTCGAAACTAAACACAAACTCAAAATGTCGAACTCAATTTTCTGATATTGTAAATGTTTATTTGTTACAAACTTATACATATACTGATAGTAGATAGATAAGGAATGTAATAGATATTTGCGAAAATAATCTAAAATTGGAGATGTAGGTACAAATGGTTGGGTAAAATAATTAGCAATTTCCATGTAAATAGTGACAGCGATTGCTTTATTTACGTTAATGTATATTCATAAAAACAAATAAGTACGGGAAATCTGTCGTAAACATTTACCACAGAAGGCTTACTGCCATAATTAGTTCTGTCCATGATCGCCCCGAGCACACCTTCATACAACCACTCGTTGGATGATACTAAAACGTCTTAGCAATCAGGTTCCATCGAAGCAAAACCATGTAAATGAATATAACCGTATCGTAAATATTTTTTAATTAACTGAATTAAGAAATGAAATCTAGATACAAGAATACTGTGTAGAATTTTGAATTATCGCAAGATTTACTTCCAATACATAGACTAAGATATTTTGGAATGCAACAATTGATAAATATACAATGATTCATATTGTTTTGAAATGCTAGCTATCTTCTCTTTTATCTGAGCTGTAGTTTAGGTCACTATTGTGGTATGTGTCCAAACATTGACCTTGACCGAATTAGCCACGGCATGGTTCCTGCTTCCTACGCTACGGCCACAATAAATAATGAAGCTACAAATATCAATGCACAATCACTACAATCGTATCCTCATTGACGTGTGGCGCGGGCGCACCTCTGCGTGTGCGCAAGTAACTCTATACGGACGAGGCGCGGTGCCTTTGACCTAGTCAGACCTTGGGCACCTTGGGCTTCCACCGTGACGGCTGCATCCTGCCGCTGCAGCCGCGTGTACCCCAACCTGAAACATATTTTTGTTTTATTATTGAAAGGTTTTAAGTTTAATTATGATTGTGACCATCCTCATAATTTATGCATTCATTTACATGAAAGCTAACGACTGTATTGAATGTGTATTCAACTGGTTTGTGCACAATGGCGGCGTGGTCTAACGAACAGAAGCCCGATGTTTATTGCCTTATAACCTCATATTGCAGCAGTTAGTTCAGGTTTCGTTTATATGAATTTATTCTCTTATTCAGGCGTTGTGTTCTCATCTTTTTCATACGTGATCATGCATTTCCAATTTCACTTCAATGAAGCAGTCGGAACTCTCCTAAAGTAAAGTTATCGTGGGTTGTTAATATCAGTGTCTAAGTCGGGATGAAATATAATAGCAAGATTTGTAAATACGGAAGCTGGTCAGATTATACCGGACGCGAATAATCTCGACACACGCTCGGTAAAATACTCGTAAAATGGGACAACAGCTCGTCTAGACTAGAGTGATGACCTAACCGATAAGCCTGAAGTATTAGATAGATGAGGGAGATTAAGTGGTAATAGGACAGCCACAGGACAGCTTGGCAGACGGTGGACGGCTAGGCGGTAATGCTAACGACTTGTTTGACACGCCAACTTGTATAACAACTTAAATCTTCAGCCAATCTAGTTAAATGTTCTTGGATAGCAGAAATCGTAAAAGCAAATCATGTAAATAAGAAGTAGCAACTAATGGCAATCCAACTTATCTTAAACAATTTAGCAATTACATAGCTTAATTAATAGTAATTCAACTTGAATCGCTTCAACAATATTTAGGTAATGACAGCAGTGAGGAATAATCGCACATGACAAAAGTCCTTGAAGATTTACAAATTTTTAAAAATGTCTATAATTCAGAGCTCATAATTTTTCGTTGAACCATAGTTTAGTAGCAGAATAAGTACAATGGTTACGGATTACTTCCCCGGCTACGTTGAGGCGGTTATTGTCTCTGTAACAAATGAGCTGTCAGACTGTGATGAACGTCTCTTGCTTTATTTGCGTCCTGCCAAATGAATTGTTTCCTCACAGATTTCGCGGTCGTCATCTTTCATATCAACCGCCACTAAAGTACTCTCAGACTTGTTTTTATTATGATACTGAAATAATACATTTGTTATTGTTCTCATATTTGGACTAAAATATTGTAAAGCAATAATTCATGAATGTTTCTTCTTCAACAGATTAAAATATGAACGGGCATAGCAACGGCGACATGAACGGTGCAGGAGACATTATCACGCAGAACCAGCAGCGCGGCTGGTGGACCATCGGGTTGATCAACTCGCGCTACCGGTACCTCACCGCTGAGACCTTCGGCTTTAAGATCAACGCTAACGGCACCAGTCTCAAGAAGAAGCAGATATGGACCTTGGAACCTGCCTCGGGAAATGCTAACGACAGTAAGTGACCTTTAACACTTTAGAATCAGCCATAAAAGATTAGTTGTAATAAAATTTTTGGCTCTTCGTAATTGAAACTGAAATGCCTATAGAAGAAAGAAATAAGATATTAGTAATGAAGATGACGCGCCAGATTACTCTACACTCGCCGGGGCAGATAACTCCTATTGGCTATTATGTCTCAGTGGCACAGATAATCTAATCCGATATTCCAGGAATTTAGTTATCATGCTTCCAATACGAAACAGATCGTCCACGGATACTTCAGGGCAATAAATAACCGACCATTGATGGCCAATGTAAAGGATCCCAGCAATTTGTAATCTTGCTCGGTAAATCGTGATTCGCTACGTGTTTCGGTTAACGAGTCGTATCCCAAGGAACGTTGCTCGGTCCCATTTTACGCCGCGTTAAATGTAGCACTACATTGGTACATCAAATCGATTTCTGTCCAATTTTTGTTTATTTTTCCTTGTGTTGCTACGTAATTACTTAGTCATCAGTTTTATATTGGGTCGTTATATTCATTAGGATTTTTTCCCGATGCAGCTTCTAAATTATTGAGTTTATTAACCCAGCTCTTATATAAAGTAATCCATCTAATTAAAATTGACTTGTTATTCCTTTGACTTTGATTTTTATTATAAAATGTAGATAGAGCTTTATGACTTAATTAAAGTCGGAAAATTGCAATAGCTAAATCAAAATTATCCTATCCATTGCTGTCTATCAGCGTTTCACTCACGTTACAATAAATTAACGACCTTCCTTTGTTAATGTACTCCTTATTCACTGGTATCAGGACGTTGAACCCAACCAGGCACGAAGTCATTAGTAATCCTGTAGCAATCTATCTGTGTCTATAAATCTCGTCTGTGACTCAACTCAAATGCTATTCTTTTTTAAAGAGCCCACTTCCTGTCCCAAGCCTTAGGCGCTAACCTATTACGAGTTAGGAAATCACACTACAAATTTAATTCTTTCGTCCTAAAAAGGTTTAATATACAGATATAGAATTAATGTAAGCGGCGACATATTTATCCCCAGTAGGTATATCTGCAATGAACGTAATTGATACTATTGACCTTTAAAAGGAATGATCAGAATTTAATATTAGTCTTCCATGTAACCAGTCCATCAAAATGTTAAGTGGTGACATTAATGCTGTGTATACATTTCGCTATGTAGGTAATTCGTAGGTATGTCCCTCCAGCGACAATTTTGTCGCGCTCCCCTTGTGCCACTAATTGTCGCAAAAAGTCCCCTGCACACAAGCCCTTAATTACTCCGGTGTGCAGAGGGCATGTCGCGAGATACTCTCGTGAAAATAGGGATAAACAATTGTTTAGTTTTATGATGAATTTTGCAAAAACATATTTTAAATGAGGCTAAAACGGATGAGATCACTAATAATGCATGGCAGCAGTAGGTAAACTTTATACGCGGAAGTGTTGCTTTATTATTCTGTACATAGACTTACCTTCTACTCCTCTTATCAAAAAATAATTTAGGAACATTTCATCTCAATTTTTCCTTGTCACTTAAACCACGTTCAATACAAAAATTGCTGTCAAACCAAATCATCTCAGTAGTTCACCCAAAACATATTTGAGTACTCGAAGTTAATCGTAATGTCGTTCGTTCACTCGACACAAAGCATTCATGTTCAGTTCATACGGTTGTAGACTTGTATGGCATTACTGCCGCCCCACTCATTGTCAAATTGCGATCCAATCAGAGGGTGGCTCCCCTACTGGCAACTTTCAAGGTTTACCAGCTGGCACACACCTGATCGATGTCACATCCCTCGCGAGTTATTTGCTTTCGATAACATTATTTACTTTACATTTCATTTACTTACTTATTTAAGTCGATATTTGATTCCCGTTTTGGTTCATTATTCTGTGTTAAAAATCCGTCTGTTTTATGGTAAACTAAAAGCAAGAGTGTAATGCTTTTATCAGACATAAATCTTTCTCTTCAATCACTATTCCAAAAATCGCACCAAAATCCGTTGCGTAGGTTGAAAGATCTAAGTAAACATAGGGATATAGGAAACAAGAAAGTGGCTTCGTTTTAAACTATATAGGTAGTGATAATATACTCGCCCTTATAACACGACACACCATTCTAAAGAAAAATAATTATGATATTATTATGTTACTATTATTATTCCTTATACGATTAAATATCTAATATCCTTAATGACTACTATCCACCATACAACACTAAACCGGTAGCTGTGTAAGCAATAAACGTTAATATAATTAAAGCGACTCGGCTTAATAACATACTATTACACGGAAATGATAGCATTCTCATTGAAGCGACTAATCATTGTGTATAGAGGCATGTATGACGGAGTAAAGATAGCCTAATCATACGACTACAGCATCTGCTGCAGTCTCTAGTCTCGGCCTTAAACTCAGGCCTCTAATTTTCGTAAATGATGTGTGTTTGTTCATATTGATAATAATTAGTGTATGAGTTGCCTCCGTAATCTTCGTCATTATACAGTCAACTGAGAGTAGCTCTCTTGTTGAGAATTGCCGCCGTAATTGCAATCGATCAGGAAAATATTATTGTAGATTGATGGTTTGAATGGGACCGCTTGACTACGGTACTGTGAGCAGACGGCACGTGTTCCAAGTGTCAGTAGCGCATGGCGATGGCAGCGCGATCAATCTCTGCTATCTCACGTACTCCGATTAAAGCTTTTTACTTAAACACTTAAGTGGCCGAACCAACTACGCCAGTATTGAGGTTAGCTAGTGTTTTGCGGTCTCTCTCGGTTCATTAGAGGTAAAGGCTCATTGCTGTCTTTATGCAGTTGCAGTCTGTATTTTATTGCGACTCTAGCGAAAATATCCTCCTTTCTCTCATAAACGTTTTTGCAAATATAAGAATGATACATTCTAGTCCATTTTTTGCGCTTTATTTTGTCGTGAGTCTGGGCTTTAGAAATGTGATAAAGTTTATCTTTTTCCTTATCGTCAATGTGAATGAAACCCTTGTATCAACTAAACTGTTGATGTTGACTGACCATGTGTTGTGTTGTCCAGGCATGATCTACCTGAGGTCGCACTTGGACAAGTACCTGGCGGTAGACTCGTTCGGCAACGTCACCTGCGAGTCTGAGGAGAAGGAGC
Source organism: Spodoptera exigua (assembly GCA_902829305.4). Taxonomy (NCBI): domain Eukaryota; kingdom Metazoa; phylum Arthropoda; class Insecta; order Lepidoptera; family Noctuidae; genus Spodoptera; species Spodoptera exigua. The sequence goes on along the minus strand of LR824607.2, from coordinate 15,813,759 downwards.
CGGGCAGCAAGTTCCACATCAGGTAATTCAATAAACATAATCCAATTTATAAACTTACTTCAGATTCTTAATTTCCATAAAAGGACACTAAATTCAGAATCTCCGAAATTGTCTCCTTGGTAATGTGTCGACATACACGCAGAATCAATCGACAAATCGAAATTATACATTTAAAAAAAATGTGTAGGTAACTACTGTGTAAGAACAGTTTAATTTCCACCACATTAAGGATATGACAAAATTGTGAGCACAATCTTTTATGGTTGACGAACAGGCAAAACATCAAAGGCGGTGTTTCTCATTTAACTCGAAACTCGTATGTCTTTACTTACTCGTATCTGATAAATAAACAAGCTGTACATTTCAGTTAACGTTATTAAAATTCATTAGATCGTGTCCGTTTGCGCTAATGATAACGAGGCCCGACAATTCTCGGAAACGTGGCTAAAGAAGTAAATCCTGAATATAGAGCTTTTAAAAACTTCTTCATCATCATCGAAACGGAATTTTCGTCAGTTCAACTACTGCTTGTTACCCACACTAGCAGATATTGTAAGTTAACTAGAGGGTAGTAGAAACTAGTGGACTAGTAAAAACCTCTGGACCATCACCAAAAGTTATGTAAGGTGTGTCCCAACCAGTTCTGGCTAGGAATCTGACTTAAATTAAATACTTTTACGTGTAGTTGAAAATTTATTAGCCAAAAAAGTCTGTACAATGGCTTGTTAAATGTTCATCGATATAAAATCAATTTAGACAGCGATCTATAAAGATCAGACGATCAGACGATGGTATCGCAGGGACCCGTGTTAAGTTTAAGACGCCGTACCACGTACCCTGGCTAGTGGCGCATACTAATGTCTAATCCCTGTGACTCACCGGAACCAAGCGCCTACGCTTGTGTGTAGTTTTCTTTTTATATTTGATTTATTACCAAACGATTTATAATATAAGACGTTTGCTGAATGTTAATATAGCACTAGATAGAGAACATGGCGAAAATAATTCGCTTTCCTGATCTCAAAGAAGACAAAAGACTATCGTTTTATTTGACTTCAACACAGTTTTATATTTAGAGTTATGTAGTAAATCAGATATATCCAATTATAAGTGTCGTTCCGGCAGTGTAATGGCGCCATGTTCAGTGAACTTTCAGGAGAAAACAAACCCTGAGTCACTGCGGAGTGTGACTTTCAAATAAAAGGGATGAAACGTGAGTCAAACTCATGACTCAGCTCGCACAAATAACGTTCAGTATCTTGGAAGATATGCCATGTTTGGTCGCTACTGTTTATTGCATCGAATGTAGAAATTGTACTGTTCAAAATTATTGAATGAGCACTCTCTCCTACAAACTCTAGCACTTGTAAAGCTTCACAAAACATTTTAATGTAGTTCTGAAGCACGTTGGTCCTAACCGGAGGTAACCCCAAAAATATTGATCTTTCAATACACAACACACCGGAGCATTCAGAGGGGAGCGAGTGAGGGTGCAGACGAGACGTCCGCACAGGACATTCAACCTTAACTGTCGAGGATAACGTATATTTCAGCCTAAGGATGTAAAGGTTACATGAAGGTTGTCAGGCTGGTAACAGGCGCGTGCCAAAATAACGTCTTTAAATTGTTTTGAAGGGTTCTCGGGATTGTTATGGAAATTATTATTATGTAAGCATAGTTTTTGTTGACTTAGGATGACCTGGCGGAGATAAGGATAAGATATGCAAATCAATGTAAAATAATATTTATTTAACAACGGAGAAGGAGCTCTACTGTATGGAATAAGATTTATGATTTATTCGGAGGGTCCCCGTTAATGACAGGCCATTCATCATTAGACAAAACAAGCCCTCATTTGTATTTACACACGCACTGTCTATTTGTGTTCAAAATGATTTGTGTAGAAGGACTGTTGAGAAAGAAGAGAAGTATTCTGTCACAATAACTTCTTCAACTAAATCTATTTGCCAGTAAATACCAAAATTCCCATTTAAATCATTGCCCGCTGTTTGAAGTGCTGGACTGCAGATGCTTTGTGCAAAGCGTTCTGCCATTTAAAACCACGTTTAAAACCGACCGTCGTTTTCAAACGGCTGCGTTCTGATGCAAATGTCAAACGTTACATGCTCGAACATTGCAATTGTACATGTTTGTACGTTGACATTATACTATAATTATGAACACATTTCAGACGCCATTTTGTTAGCGTGAAAGCAAAAGTTTCTCGGTCATTTATTATTAAGATGCTTTTGTTTCCATGCACTTACATTTAAAACTTCACAGACAAATATTTTTAATACCTATTGTGTGTTAAAAGTGTGTATTTATTAAAACACATTTTTACTTTTTGGCGCAGAAGTGGAACGAGGAAAATCCAGTAACAAATTAAATGAAACAATTTAGAAGCCATAAAACATCAGCTGGGCTTAGACACATTACTGCATCCTTAGGGCATTGCAATTTTTATGTAGACTATAATTTAATAACCACGTAAAAGAAAATATTGTTTTAGTTTAGATAGGTTTAGATAAAAAAGCATTTCAGGCTACTCTTGTAGAAGTAGTTTTTTCCTAGTAAGTCCTGACAATAATTTATTGTATTCATTTTACATGGAGTCATGTATTGTAGTGTGTTCTTAACCGTATAACAATGAATACGCAAGCACTTAGACGGGATCTTTAAATAACTTTTCCTTTATTTTTAGAACAAGGATGTTATCTGGGTAGTTTTGACCTCTTGACACGAGCTCCATTCCGTCTCACTGTCTCTTTAACTGCTCTGTTGTATTCGAAGTATATAAAATATTATTCATATTGGATAAGTGTTGAGTTACTAACTGCCTTATTTAGAGACATTTACATAACATAAGTAACAATTTAATAATCTAGAATTAAGTTTATCGTCAAAATATAAATGGAAGTATGTTTATATTTTAATAATTAATTGTATATGAAGGAAACTGCTTTTTTGGCCAAGAACTGCGTCGAACCATTAAATGACTTTCACTAAATACGGCGCTATATTGAAATACGTAAATAGTAGAATCGATAATTATAATAATACAACTTAATTATATCCAATACGCAAGAAAATCTTTAGAAACTAGAGTATACTGATTATACGAGTATTTAGCCTAATCATTGTATTTAGTTTTTATAATTTACCTTTATGTCAGATATACAACCGTAGACAAGGTTACCACCCACACGATGGGATAACAAAAGACAATAGTCTTTCCCCTCCAGTGTTGTAGTGCAGTGGTTAATTAAAATGCACCTCATACAGTCAGGGGTTGTTCCCTAACTGAGTAACGTATTACGTCTTGAAGATAGATAATTATTATGCACAGACGTTTATTTGTGTTCTTCAGTCTCTTAATACCTTTTTTACTTCTCAACAAATAATATCTTTTCATTTATTTCGTTGCGGGATCCAAAACAGTCATTCATGTCCCTGGGACGCGCCGGACTTCAGTTGTTGGTGTTTTCATCGTTGTATCTACTGTAGATCCTAACTTACAGAAGTTACAGCGGTTTTGAGAGGTTGTGCCGGGCTTGTCGCACAAAAAAGCCTCCCTAAATACATTGTACGACTCTAAACGAATTTGTCTTTGCCGAACAATCCTAAGCATTCGCCACTCGCCGCCCTGTAAACCCTTTGTTTATACCACTAATTAAATAATTGCACGGCATTCCTAATTGGCGACATGGTGGCCGCTCCGCCGCCACTTTTTCTTCGAAGCGATTCCAACCATTCATTGTATCACGGGAATATAGGGTTTATTTGAAAGTGTACAAAGTTTGTATTTGAGTGCAGAAGTTTAAAAATTTGCGATGGAAAGTATTCATAAATGTATACTATATGCATCGGATCGCTTTCATGCTCATTTCGTGATTTAATGTGATGGAATCAAAATGCGAGAATGTGGACAACCACATGCACTGTGAATATACACAGTGCACACATCACATCATCAGCCTATAAGTGAGCAATGCATCTTCTTACTCGGAGAAGGTTTGTGCATATGAGTCAGAGTGATATATTCGTTATTTATATGATGGTATTCATGTAGACCAGATTGACAGAGAGTACCGAAATTAAGGTTTAGTTAGACCATGATTGTCAACATTGTTAAGTGGTGCTGTGATATCGAAAAGTGAGGTCAATGAATTATTTTTGTTAGTTAATCTCCTGTATAATTATGTACTTTCACGTTTCTCACACTATGTTTGATGTGTGCAGCGTGTCGGACGACAACAGCGGGCGCTGGGCGCTGCGCAACGTGGAGCGCGGCTACTTCCTCGGCTCCAGCTCGGACAAGCTCACCTGCACCGCCAAGGTGCCCGGCGACGCCGAGCTCTGGCACGTGCATCTTGCCGCCAGGCCTCAGGTAACACACTCACTGTTATCATCATCACCATCATCATCATCATAAGATTTTCGCCGGGAGAACATTTGATAGACAGAGGCAAGAGCAGAACATAGAAGAAAAATAAAGGATTATTTTTGTATATCATAAGTCCGCAAACGAGCAGACAGATTACCTGATGGTAAGCAATCAGCGCCGCCCGGGCGCAAGAGTTACTTAAAGTGCGTTGCCGGCCGCTTGTCATGTCATTAGGGAGTTGAAAGATGTTCGAAACACAACGTTTGTTGAACAAACGTTGTGTTTCGAACATCTTTCAGAAAGCCGACGTGAACAAAGTTTGTTCACGTCGGCTTTCTGTGCGACCGTGGTATCACTCTGGTCGAGCCGGCCCATTCGTGCCGAAGCATGGCTCTCCCACACATACCTAAGCATTATTTTACTGATTCTGCTGATTATCTCTTAGTAGTTTGTTGCAATTTTTGGACACTGCAATTTATTATTATTATTATAACCTAACCCCATATTTATTATAACCTATTATAATTGGTTAGACTAGCAGAATGTCGGTCCTTATAACAGCTTGGAGTTGTCATGCTCACTGAAAGGTCACACTGGCGGTGGCATGGGCACTGGATCGCTTAATTCCCTATAATATGGTTGAGTTGGGCGATGCTGGTGTACGTGTCATGCTCGTGAACGAGCGCCGTCAGTTGGGACTGGTCAGCTCCAGACTGTCTATTGTCCTTAAGGTTACTTTATTTTTATATTTGAATAAATATTAGTGTTACACTGTTCTCACATAATTGAACCAACTGTTTGTAAAAGGAATCTGTATGTGAAACTGATTTAAAAAGAGTAACCATGGAGTTTCTTGCTCGTTCTTCTCCATCGGAATCTACACTTTGGAACGAGCAAATAGCTTCACTAAGAGGACTGACCGACAGACTGACACTATTTTTTTTATTTTATATTTTGTTTGACGTTCAAAAGTGCCTGTAAAGGTCTAATTGGAATAAATGATTTTTGACTTTTGACTTTTTGACTCTTTTATTCTGTTCCTTCTTACTTACCTAACCGTTTACGATCAAATATTGTTTCTTTAGAATTTTATCTATTTTCGTTATTACTTGTGTCTTTCTAAAATCGCTTCCCGAATCGCATGAAACGATTTCGATTGAGAGACACTCGCCAGAAAGTGTTACATTTATCCAAGCCAATAACTTTTCTATCTCTAACCTATTTCAATGTTTAACAGAGAGAATAAAAGATATCAAAGTCCTTAAAAATAGACATTACTAGATCCCTTATTTACAAACCTAACTTAATTTCCTTTCCAAAGAGATCTATTCTGATTACACACTGCTGTGTCATGTACAAGCAAAATGCGGCTAATCCCGTCCCACACTCGAGCCCTGTATAATCTGTGTAATATCATCTGAATGACATATCGTGGAGATAATCCGCGCTGGAGTGACTTCGTGCCGTATCCACGATCTCACCGAGCCTCTTACTCGAGAAGCGCTGAGTCTTAGGCAAGGAAAGTCAGGTATTCAATGAATAAATTGTGATGGAAGATTTGTTATGAACGATATGGTTATGGTTATGTTTTGAATGCGTCTTAAAATATCAATAACTACATATGAGGGTATTCTTCGTGTAAACTATAAAAGAAAATAAAAAAAATATTATTCCGCATACGTTGAACGTGTGGGAGATCCATGCTTCATACTTTTCCATTCCTTATCCCTAAATACTCAAATCTCCAACCTATATAAAGGACACTCCTCGATGTGCATCCACCGGTGTCCAATTGTCCAAAAAAGTACTTTTGAACGTCAAAATATTGTGAAACTTCTCAGTAACATTAAGCATCTACTTACAAATGTTCACTTGGACATATGTTTTTACTACTCTCTACATGTTCCGGATGTATGGCCACATTATATTGTTTACCTCGCTGTAACTAATTCATATTGTTACTGGCACCACCGCGGCCAATTTCACTCAGTCTCATTTAACTAAACGTGTAAAACACGGACGATTCAAGTGTCTGTTTTTAATGGAAACTTGTCGAGCGAACTTATTTTCAAAGTAATTTTACCCAATCATAAACTTGTAACAACCGAAATTAATAAAATCAAGACTGATCTCAATTCAAAATCTGTGGAACGTTCTGATCTGTCATCAAATGACTTCTCCTGCCCAGGGTCGGGCGGGAGGGAGTGTCAGACTTACTGACTAAAACCCTCCTGTTCCTTCTCCTGCTCTGGGCCGAGGTAGCGGTGCCTCATTGCGGTTACCCCGCAACCCCGGCATCGTTTGTTAATTGAGGCCCTTAGTTGATATGCGGACTTGGTTCATCACGATATCCAACATAGTTTGCGATTATCCAACGAATTGAACACCAGCCTTACTTGTTCATCCATTATTTTAAGTTCAATGATCATCAGTAACGAAGACAGTCAGAAACGAGATTTAAGGATAGGGGAAAGATTGATGGTTATTTCACTCTTCTGTGTCACTCAGGTTGAGCCGACCTATTCGTACCGAGGCATGGCTCTCCCACACAAGTCAAAAGTTCCTTGCGTTTACAGTGACTGTGAGGATATTTTGAATATGACATTACACATACACGATGTTTTATATCATAGTATCTTCCATTGCTAAGCTCATTCTTGTTCCAGGTGAACCTGCGTTCAATCGGTCGCAAGCGCTTCGCGCACCTGTCGGAGTCGCTGGACGAGATCCACGTGGACGCCAACGTGCCGTGGGGGGAGGATACGCTGTTCACGCTGGAGTTCAGGGCCGACGAGGGCGGCAAGTACGCGCTGCACACCTGCAACAACAAGTACTTGAGTGCTGGAGGCAAGGTCAGTGCTACACACATATTTTATTGACTTTTTATGTTTTAGGACGGCATACGAGCATCTGGATAACCTGATGGTAAGCAAATAGCGCCGCTCTTGGAAACAAAGTTCCTGCTCCGTAAGAACAAAGTTCCTAGTCCGTGACCTGTAACATAAAAGGAGCATTTTTTCCTTTTGGGATTAGGGATTGGGAAGAGTTTTTGGGATAACACATCACACTAAAGTCAAATTGATTTACATAAAGCCCGTAAATAATGTTATGTGCTCGTTTAAAAAATGCATAGAGAACAAGGAAATCCCATATCTGAAATCATTGCCATTAATAGTCTTGGCTGATTAGTGCTACATGTTCATAATAGGATTTATTTCTGCATAATATAGGTGGAGGTCGCAGTTTAAAATTTCCAAGATTATGGGAAAGCCCGCTCTAAGTCAAGGGCAACTGATTCGAAACCTGGCAACTACCAATTTGACGTTTTCTTAGTTACACCTATGAACTTTCTATGAGCATTTAGACACCACTGAAATACTTGGATTCCTAATCTCTTAAACTTTGGAAATACGCATTGAGCAAGCAAGCCGATTATTGCTCAAACCTTTTCCGTATGAGAAGAGGCTCCGCAGTTAGCATTTATTGTCTAGGCGATGATTTTGCGTTCTAATACGATTCGATTGTCTTAATTGTACACGTGTCTAGTCATCTAAACCTTGCAAGTCATAAAAAATTATAAAAAGAAACTCATTTCAATAAGTAGTTAACTACACTAGTAATAAAGAATGATATTAAAAACTGTGATATCTGGCAGAGAGAAAATTGAAATATAAATGTACAATTAGTAAAAAGTTGTTGACACACCGCCCGCGGAACAAGACGTAGGAACGTTAAACGCTACACGCATTATTTGCTGCGGCAAATTGCGTACGCGCATCGCATATAGGGTTGGCACCGTTGACTTTATTAAGATGATAAAAATATTTATTATTACGTTCCTAATCAATTACTCTATCAGAAAACCTCATCATATTTAAGCATACATAGGGACATAGGGACAGAGCAAGCAACTTTGTTTAATACTATGTAGTGATTCTACGTTATTATGGGGATAGTTCTAGCTGGCATTAGAGTCACTCCGTGCTAAGCTTGCTATGGCTATTTACTAGGTGTCTTTGACTGAAACAATTTCCAATTTTACCTTGCCCTACAGTAGGATTTTCTCGTGTGTCGTGGGTGCGGTTACAAACATACAAAGTCACATACGCATGACACCCAGAATCAAAAGAACGATTTGTGTATCACACAAAGAGTTGTTCCATGCGGGGACAGCAGCCAGTTGCCCAGCCACTACGCTAGCCATGCAGTCAAAAGTTCATGTGGTCCTATGTTTACAAAGTTAGCATCCCTATAAAGATCCCAGTCGTCTGATTTAGCAAACAATGGCGGTGTGTCGATGTTTCCCATGGCGTCGCACGTGGGAACACGTCGATACTCGAGTTACGAGGGACCGCGTGAGACCCTCGTTGTCTGCGCCTCTCTATGGACAATAGCTGAGGAAACGGCACGCCCCCACAACTACTGCCGAACCAAGTTAATGACTTGATGACTCGGATGTTACTGCTTACGATACCATACGATTTATGGCCGCAACCAATGAATTAAACTGACCATGTTTACTAAATAAACATTACGCAGTGTTTCTTTGCCGCCTGTCGGTATACTTATGGAACTTTTTTGTACAAATGTACACGACGTAACATTCAGCGTGTGTAATAATGTTTACAAATAATCAGAACACGTTTTTTCTCTCAATAGCAGCTGTATTGAAGTGATCTGGACGTTGCACACACATTTCCATATACATGACACAACGGACATGTTTCCTTCAATCTTATTCATAAAAAATATGTATAACCTAATTTGTATGTTCTTCCTACAGCTGCAAGACCAGTGCACGTCCACGTGCCTGTTCAGCGCGGAGTACCACGCAGGAGCCCTAGCGCTGCGCGACGGCTCGGGCGCTTACCTCGCGCCCATCGGCTCCAAGGCGGTTCTGAAGACACGTTCCACCGCTGTCACCAGGGACGAGCTGTTCTCGCTGGAAGACAGTTTGCCACAGGCCGCCTTCGTAGCCGCTCTTAATGACAAATACGTGTCTGTCAAACAAGGTACGTTTTTACAATTAAACCAAATAACTGCTAAATTATGAAACAAACAATACATATAATACTTGAGAACAGGTTGGCATCTCAAAGCACTGCGACGGCTTCCGCAGGCAAAGCACCTATTTAAATCTTAATCTCTTCTGAATCAAATGCGGAATGGATGAAAGGCTCGTAACTACATAATGGACACTTCCTTTGTGTGGCGCATCGCTTCCTGCGTCAGACGTCACTGATACTGTGAAAGTTAATGGCAGCAGGCTGCTATTACTTGGCCTTCCTACCGATACTGCTAGTGCAGTCAGTATATGTACACATATGTACAGTACCTATGACGTCTTCAATTCATGCAGACATTCATTTCATGTCAATACTAGCTTCCGCCTGCGGCTTGACCCGCTTGGTATATTAATATAAAGTAGCGTATGTCTTATTCCGGAGTCCAGCTGTTTTTGCGTGATTGAGTAACAAACATCCAAACATCGTAACTTTTTATGTTTTATCAAAATAAAAAACAATATTCTATGAATTAGCAACTACATAAGCTCTCCAAACTCTATACAAACACAGTAACACAAAAGGCCAAAGAACTCTAGAAATAAATGGTGTCACAATCCATTCATTCAGTACTACCCCTCACCATCTCAGCAATGATGACGTGTGCAGATTGCTCGTGTTCTTGGAAGTCATCAGTTGTAAGAAGTGGCAGTGCCTTCGACACGGCGACCTTATTGTGTAGTAGTTGCTGACTTCGCATACTTGATTACAAGTTATGATGACTTTATCATCAAACAAAATGGCCTCACGTCTCGAACTCACTATTTACAACCTCTCTCTAGACTGCTATATGCATGCGCTGTATACAAGTCTCTATCTCTAACTATAATAAAAAGAAAAAAAAAACCCTCTCTCTATTTTTGACTTTTTAACCTTCCTTTCTAATCATGAATAGTTTAAAATTTAACGCAGTTTTAGGTGGTATTTTATTTTATCCGCCGATATTTTATAGCCGAGGTGTAAGCGCAATAATGCAATAATACATTGTGGCTCGGGGCTCGGGCCAAGAGCAGGAGAAAAAACGGTTGAGTTTTGTACAGTAAAGGGTGGTTTTTGGTTAGTGACACACATTCTCATCCCAACCAAAAAAAAAAATGTTAAAGTAAAATAATTCTCAACGTTATAAAACCCTAGGTCGGTTTATAAGTAAGCTGTACATCGCACGTGCGTGTACCAGGCGGTGAGGATTGCACAGGAGGTAACGGTGTCTCGACCCCTCACCTCGCGAACACTCAGCGCTCACTTACACTATTACCCTTACAGAGTTGCCACAAAACTTGTAGCAAATTATCTTTTATAACCGAAAATGCATTTCGATTTCGAGTCAGAATATAATAAGCTAGACTTGTTTAATTAACATATTAATTAGGCTTGTAAGTTAAACGATCCATATAACTATTTAATAATTTTGGTTGCAGTAATAATTAGCAGAAGATTTTTAGCAAATATGTTTATCTGAATAACATAGAAAATTGAAGAACTGCATTAAAATTCCTAAGTGAAGAACAGCGCATAGGCAAAGTTCGATAAAGATGGCGCGCTATGCAGAGTCACGCTAACTGAGCACTTAACATGGAACGACAATGTATAGGACAGGGGTAGTTGTATGTAGTTATATGTGTATAGTACAGGAGGCTGGGGATTCAAGAGCTGTGTTATATGCATAGTCACGGGGTCCATGAGAGAGGAACTTTCGAAAATATCGTTTTTATATGTGCCTAGACTTGTTTAAGGTCGTGGTAGCCCCGACGTTAAGGCTTCTCATGCATGAGGGTGTGGGTTTAAAACCTGGCAAGTACTAAATGTGACTTTCCAAATTATATGTACTTTCTATAGTTATTTAGACACCACTGACATACAGTGAAGATAAACATTGTCATTCATTGAACTTGGACTTTTAAGTTTGAAATCGCCAACCCGCAAACCTTTTTCGAGTGAGAAGAGGCCTGCGCTCAGCAGTGGGCACTTATAGGCTGATGATGATGAGACTTGTTTTTGTCCTGTCAGTGTCAATTATTGAACACGTTATGTGTTTTCAATTGGGTGCCTAGAGTATCCAAACAAGTTTATTAAACAGTAATGTATAATAATAGTCTGTAGTTACCTGTTTATTTTGCAAAAGGCCATCTAGAAGGTCACCTACGTGCTAAATGTTCGCTAAAAATGTACACAAAACAAATTGAAGAAAATCACGATTCCTATAAACTCAATTTTCAATGTCACGTTTCTATTTGACATCAATTTTTACAAAAGCAAACTTAAATACTAATCGTGGACGGATTCATCCGTTAGTGGGACGTTTTCTTATGACGATGATGGCCGGATTCACGTTTCTCGCTATACATATTTGATGTGAAATGGGATGGACAAATTGAAATGTTTTCTCACAAAAAGTACAAGTCATTTACAACATGGCTCGTGTCTCATAAGCTCATTATGCTATCCGTATTTTGTTAAATATATTTTTTTGATTATAAACTTTACTGCAAAATGATAAGCTTGAAAATTAATAAAAGTGAGATATTAAAAGATTTTAAGTGAGGGAGTCATGCTTCGGCACGAATGGGTCGGCTCTACCGGAGTGACACCACGGCCTCACAGAATACCGACGTGAAACAACCAATGTGTTGTGTTTGGCCGTGTGAGTGAGTTTACCGGAGGCTGAGGCCCAATCCTTCCCCCCCCCTCCTATCCCTAAATCGCCAAATCCGTAGACCCAAAAAGACTCGTGACTCCTGTTGCGGGTGTCGATGAACGGCGCTGATTGCTTACCATCAGGTAATCCGTCTGCCCGTTTGCCGAACTATCAACAAAAAAAAATCTACAGTTATCGATGAGGCAGCGCGCCTTGTCAATAATGATTGAGTTTTTATGCCCGTGTATCTAGACGCAGCTGGGTTTAGTGGTTTAGTCAATAAAGCATGACACTGTCAGTTCTTACACCCGTTGGTACAAGTATTCTGTGCCGTTGTCAATATGCAAAGGCCTTCACTAGGGGCCCATATGTCGTGGGTTGAGGGTCAATCAGCCATACAACATTTACTTCAGCAATGATTTCCAATTCCGCCGGTATACAGGTTTCCGAATCCAGATTTTATGTACAATCGTAACGAAAGCATTATAATAATTATTAGATGGCAACCGGTGTAGATAATATTAATGTAAATAAAAAGCACATCATCAGATCTAGATGGGTTCGGAGTAACGGCATCAGAAAGTGACAGATGGTGTGTGAGCCAGCCTGCGTTACTAATTGCTCGTCCAGCATCATTTACATAGGAAGCAGCACATCTCACAGGTGCACAGACCGCGTAATGCGTTGTTTAGATGCTGCATTACAATAATTCGCTCGTTACCTCCGCCCAGCGCCTGCTACATTGGCCGTGGCTGGGCGACCATCTGCTTCATTGTCAAAATAATTACTATTTCACATACTGCTGAGCACGCATGCAGATTACATAAATCTCCATATTATGTTTATTAAACTTCCAATGTAAAGCTGGCCAAAAATTTCTACATGCCTTTTACCGCAGATACTCAACATTATTTCAAATTTAAATTATTAAATTTCAACCGTAATACACGCGGCGGCTGGTGGCATTGTAAGCGATCCTAGGCCGGCCTCGGCTGTCTACTTAACCGTCCGTACCGAGATCTATTACACCGAGAAAAACGCACATTATAATCGGATATGCGCGGCGACTCGCATTCAAAAGCAAGCCAATTAAGAGGTATTCAGCAACGTCAAATTGTCAACGGAATTAGCCGATAGTGCGGCGCGCGCGCAACTATTCCGCGCAAAAAATGTGCGCTATGCTTTCTAACGTTTCTACTGCACGGATGCCTGCACAGTGTCGTGTGATCTCGCTACATCACTAAACTTTATAGTTTTAATTAAATTTATGGTCGACGGGCTCGCCGCGCCGGGTTCCGATCATAATTTTGTTATTCTTACATATTTAATTTGAATGTAATTGCTCGCTGCTTGCCTTCTCTATTTTGGTGGTTACTTACTTATGCATGTGTCGGTAAAAGTTGCACATAATTTGACTATAAAACCTAGTTGCTTACCGGTTTTGAAAGTTATTATTTTTGGCTGTTGAATTAAAATTAAGAAAACAAATGAGTGCAAAAAATTTGTACCACGAATAATTTAGTAATGTCATTGCTCTCTGCTGTAAACTTACAATTCTAAACAAAATTGAATTGAAATACACTTCAAATCTGACTATAGTAATTCCTTCTAACGAAGAAGTTATCAGGTGACACCATAACAACTCCTGGCTTTAAACCAACACCCAGTACCCGGTATTTATTTAGATGTGTACACAAAGGGAATGTGCCAGAGCTTTTTATACTGCATGGATACGAGTACCTACAGCTCAGTAGCTCAGTGCTCTCACACGCGGCTAATTACCCCGCACTCATACACCAACGCTGCACAGCTACAAGAAACATAATAAATTAAGCAGCACCACGTCAGCTATAAATAAAAGTCAGAAATTAATTATTTCATGCTAAGTAAGCCGTACAAGAAGATTATCTACCGAAGAAAGTTTACACACCAGTATAGATATATGTAGCTCCCGAGTATAATTAGCTTGATTTAAACTGCACAAACATCAACTTATATAAAAGTATTGTTCCTTTTTTAAAAAGTATTGTTCCATTCCATAGTGTTATCTCTAATGTGGACTAAGAATTATCACAGTTTTTCCAACATCAATACAGCCTTGAGCACAGGAGAAGGAACGGGGGAGGTCTTAAGTAAGAGTCTGACACTCTCTCATCTCAAGTCATTTGATGATTTCCCCTCACAAAAAAACAACAATACGCAAGACTTCTTCAGACATGACTATGAGAGTTATCGGTTTCTGCTTATGATGGCGCTAATGGACGCTAAGATCCTTTGTATCCATCGATCACTAATTTATTAGTGATCGATGTTTGTGTCATAAAAAAATCTCAGAATCAAACCTTTGGCCAGCATCGAACCTGTCCATACAAGTATACATATTGGATCATGTTTGTCTGTCGTCACCTGTCACCATGGTCATCGGTGAGCAGTGAGGCAGTGCCGATACAATCTGTAATTACGATGATGTGCAGCCGTGGCAGCGGGCGGACTGCGTTACACGCTCCGCCACCTCGCCTCGCTGCCCTGTCAATAATATCTAAGATAGGTATGCAGGAGACTAGCATTATCCGCATTACATCAGACCATTAATGTAATACCGTTCAATAAATGGGATCCTTCCTCAAGAAATGCATTAAGCTCTATAAATATTTCTCATATCATTTTAAGTATGGACATCATTTGCAATCGCAAGATACACAAGCAGCTATTTCTTAGTCTAACTGCTTATGATCAATAATAAATAAGCAAATTCTTAAACGTAAATAGGTTTTATGAGTAAGATCTTTTTGACCGCCAAGCTTTGATACATTTGTCATGGCAGCCACTTGACTTCATCTCATTCAGTAGGTACATAGCTGCGATGTTGTAAAATGACTTCGCGTATACTATCAGACTGCAGCAAAAGATTTATCGAAGTGAGTAAAACATTGGCTGCGCGTGTCCGTTACAAACAAATAATGGCGGGCAATGCATCTGCGCTGAGAGCGCTAGCGGTATCGTGCGCGTGCGCCGGCCGGAGCACGGTGATAGCGTACGACGGGCACAGGGCTGCACGACACACGGAAAGCAGTAAATACGGCGATGAGTTCTTTGCAATATCGAGTTATTCGCATTGGAAGTGTCAGTATATGGTATTCCGAAAGGATTTGCATACAAAATATTGCAGATACAACATTACCAGCGATAACTTTCCCAAATAACAGTTATATCGAGTTCCAATCAATCGCATTGTTGCTAAAAGTAACGGGTTTAGAAAGCAGTCAGTGTCATGGCGCCGCGGTTCACCGGCTCGCTTGCACTGCAGATGCAGGCGCCCACTACATTGTTGACATCCTATTGTACAATTACAAATTCCCTTGGCATTCCATTTTACTAACTCACTGGTCTATTGTATCTGTAAGCACTTAAGATATCTGGTACTTAACGACTATTATGTCTTCTCCTTAGTCCACCACTGCTCTGCACTAGAGAGAATTCTATGAAAATCTGGTTCGCTATTGAGTTCTCATTCGATTATAATGCTGAAAGAGATATAACGCTCTGATGATGTCATTTTATTTATATTTAAAAAAATAATGTTCAGATAGTATACATATATGAGTAGTGGCCACTTGCCACCCCTGGTCGCGCAGCCGTTGCGCACGATCGCCTGTCAGCCGCGCGGCAAATCTTTAACTCGCGCTACACTGACGCGCCAGCTTCCTGCCCGCGGCCCGCCATCGCCGGCTCAGCCTCGCTTAACTTAATGTTTGCTGTACTTCCGTGTCTGCCAACATTCTACAAATAGTTTTGCTTTTTACTGACCACACTAACTTAGTATGATATCTTCAATCTCCCTTTTCACTGAAAACCATTATTTAATAAATCTTTAAACCAACCTCCTTTACTATTACTAAAGAACACAATATTCTGAGTGTCGGTTGTAACGTCGGCTACAAGTAAATTCATTATATTCAAGAGATTCACTTACAAATACAGAGCCACTTCATTACTATGCACCGCTCAATTACGATCTCTAGTCAACCCCCGCGGGGGCACGCGCGATTATATTTCCACGACTCAGTAGCCCATACACATGGGACGTAAGCCAAACGATATTAGTTGCGTCATATACATACATATAGTGTTCCCTAAGCGAGAGGTGAAACACATCGTATCCATGCGTTGAAACGTGCTATATTTATGAATGAAATTAATAATTAAATACGAATAAACAACAATAATACCCTATAGTAAATAAAGTCTTATAAATTACAATTTCGTCTTATGGCTATTAAGGTATACGTTTTTGTTTGATGAAAAAGCTTTTTGAGACAGAAAAGTTTTACAAAGCTAATTGAATTGAAAGTAATGTCGGGACAAACAGCAATCTTCATGTAAGAGGCCCTGAGAGCTCGTGGAGTCTGTGGTGGTTTAGCTCCCCACTTGAGAGGTATATCTTGGGCCGGTGTGTGTTTGTTCATTTGCTAATGTTTGCACTCTGTGTGCCGTCTCGAGTGCTCGGACAACAGGCACATACGGTCAGCTGTGCTCTCGAGAGGAGAGCACTTACTCGAGTGAGAGAACTCAGTCTAATATCGGGACAAGGTCAATCGTGTGGAATAGAGTATGAGAGTAAACCCATCGTACTTGTTGTAGTTTTGTGAACATTCATCAATGTTTGTTAGCTGAAAATTTACGACTCACAGCGACACACAGTACGCTGCTCATGACTAAGAGACCCGTTGGAAATTTGGGATAACTAAACTTGTAGTAGAGATTTTCTCAGTTAAATCACGCAAGTAAGTCCTCTAATAATTTCCTATTCCTCAAATAATTTCAGCTAAATAAAATTTGTCATACGGGAAGATTGATTTTGGGTTTTTATAAAACTCCGAACAGCAGCATGAAGCAGAAGTTTGAAGTTGAACATTAGGAACCATACCTTTATTTACTTCTTACCATACCGATATTTTAGGTACCTTGAACACTAAAGTTTCCAACGTCTCTCTTAAGCACCTGATACACAAATAACAGAACAATATTAAACTACTACAAATTATGTATTATTCCTTCCAGGAGTGGATGTGACCGCGAACCAGGATGAGATCTCCTCCCACGAGACGTTCCAGCTGGAGTTCGACTGGGCCACGCGCCGCTGGTACATCCGCACCATGCAGGACCGGTATTGGACCCTTGAGACCGGAGGCGGGATCCAAGCTTCTGGAGACAACAAGTATGTTCATCCTCCTAAGTGAAAATGGAAAGAGTAAATTCATTGAAAATAATTGTTTCACAATGAAAAACTTTCAGAATGTAAAATTTGAGAACTAAAAAGTATTTTCTCTAGTAATGATAATTTCTTTTCCATTATTTTATTTTGAACGAGTCTCAGAATTTAAAGTTATAGGTTCTCAGGATCTAGGTTCATGCTGACAGTAAATCTAAGAACTGAGTAAATCAGTTGTTGTTGTAATTGTAACATGCTGGTTTTGTTCAGATCCTCGAACGCTCTCTTCGAGTTGGAGTGGCAGGGAGACGGCGCCGTGGCGTTCCGCGCCAACAACGGCAAGTACCTGATGACCAAGCGCTCCGGACACCTGTACGCCAACGCCGACTCCATCGACGACAACTGCAAATACTACTTCTATCTCATTAACAGGTCCGTAACATGACACAGTAAACACTTATTCATGCTCCACTCTGTGTTTAGTAGTGAGGTTACCGGAAGCCCTAACCGTCCATTTATCCCCAATTCCTCAAATGGAAGTAACAACTAAAAGGGTGAACTGAAAAAGCATTGAATATTTAAAACAACTTAATTGCCTAGACTACACTAAGCAAGGAAGTTATATTATTCAGTACAAACATTAACCCCCGATAACAAGCAATACGATAGTATTTTTCCAATAACCTACTCAGTTATATAAAAACAAGGAAACTTCTGTTTTGTGTTGCTTTTTGGTTTTAAATTGTACTATGGTGCAGGGTTTTTTTTTTGTTCAGTTAATCACTAATGTGTTTTACAGGCCTATCCTGGTCCTGAAGTGCGAGCAGGGCTTCGTGGGCCCCAAGGGTGTGAGGCTCGAGTGTAACAAGGCCAACTACGAGACCATACAAGTGATCCGCGGACCTAAGGGCGCTGTCTACTTCAAAGGTAGGCCAAATAACTAGCTATAAGTATAATGGTTAAATGTAATAGTGTGAGTTACCATTGGCACGCTTTATTTGTGGCATGGCTGTACGATTGCTGAGCGCGGCAGTACGAATTCTAATCTCAGGTCGTGCAATATCGACTTAGTGTATATATGTATGTACTATAGAACAATCGGTTTCGCGAATTCCAATGCCATGTTATTGACCCTATACTCTTGTTCCAGGACAAAACGGCAAGTACTGGCACGCAGACAGCGAGTCAGTGAGCTGCGACGCGGACTCCCCGCAAGGGTTCCACCTGGAGCTGCGCGAGCCCACGCGCCTCGCCATCCGCGCCGCGCAAGGCGGGGACTACCTCGCCGCCGCCAAGAATGGGAACTTCCGTCTCGCAGGCCCCGACCTCAGCACCGCCACGCACTGGGAGTACTAAGCCCACGCAGCCAGGAATCCTTTTGATCCCATCATCACTACTGCCCGACTTGTTCAATCAAATCAAAGACTGACAAGTCCTTCTCAATCTACAGGCCTAAGTTAACAGAATGCAGGCTGTCGACAGGGCAGTTATACATCATCACTTCATTAGTTCATCAAATCATGTTCAAAAGGATCTCCCCCGCCCCAACAATACTCTTCCACTGCCGCGCGCACGTGTTGTACACGAGCGACGCGGGACTTGTATCTTCATATCGAGAATGTGAACATGGCGGGCGCGCGCCCTTACTGCCGTTATACTCATTTTCCTTTAGCCGCCATCTTGCTAGTTGTGGCGGCGACGAACGACCCAATCAGCCAATTCTGAGACAGAATCCGCTGCCTGAATGGTTTAATTAAATGATAAAATGGGAATGTTAGTCAATGCTCCTGCATTGACGATACACATTTCGTGCTAAAAAAAAACAATGTCTAGAACGTAGCGTGACAGTGAGGCGCCGCCCTGCTTTGCATTTAGTACGAGTAAGATGATAGTATCGCGCGGCACGGCGCGCATGTGATCACTATGGAAATATCGCTTCGTCTTGTTGTAATCATAGATTATTTTCCTTGTAATTGCTAGATCTGCCGTCACGTCGCTTACGTCGAATTATTTTTATATTTAAATATTTTGTGACCGTTCACTCGTATCGCTTCAATTATTTATTCTAGATTGTATGGTATATTATTAGTACGGAAGACATTATTCTGAAATTTTTCGAAAAATATTTATTGGATATTGTAGTGTCTAGTCGATGGTTTTTATACAATTTTTATCAGCTCCCAGTACTTGACTACCGTCGTGTCCTGTAGGTTAGTGAACGTGAACATCGTGAGACTGATGCCTACAAACAGCACATAACTGCAGTAACACTATACCGTAATTAATTTAAGTTAAACAGGGATTGACGCAATACCAGACGAGTGCTCGGCACCCCGCATTGCTCAACTCGGTCTGACTATATTAACTCTGCATAACTCCACATCCAAACTCGAACATGTCACACCACACAGAACTAATCACAGCAAACGTACAGGAACATGTGAACAGTAGCTAGTTGTGCATAGTTAATGTGACAGACTCAAGTATTGTACACACGGGCGAGTCTGGCGACACGTCGGCCGCGTGTACGAGGCGTGCCCGAGCCCGCGGGCACCGAGTCTGGCTTCTAATTAATGAACATGTAAGGTAGGTAAGTTATTGTAAGTTATCACGTTAGGGTAAGCTCGAGCCGCTCCCAACTATATAATCGTCCATTCCATGCTTTTAGAGTTACGACATGGGATTAAAAACCATTTTTTACTAATATTTTTTACATAAAAACTGAGATTTGTATCTGGTGCATAGTCTTGTATATAAACGGTTTCCATTTTCGTAATAAGTCTGTACTTACGATAACGTTTGGGAAGCGTTGACTCTTTTTTTATAATGAACAAAACGAGAAATATGATGTTTTTTTACTGAGGGTATTTTGTATGCAATGCTGATTCTGAAATATTTGTACGATAACGTCTTTGTAAACTATTAATGAATAAATTATAATCATATTGTACATTTGTGTTTTATTTGTATTCTGGTCCATTACCTAGACCTTGAACCCTCTACTTCCGTCAGATGTGTCATCAGTGCGGCGGAATGTTAATGCAAGCTTAGCTGTTCTTCTAGGTACTTATCAATTTAAAACTATGAGTAAAGTCAATTCTTTGCTTACGAAACAAGCCACCCATTGAATGTTAGTGTGTAAAAATATTGGAACAATAAAAATATCCCTTTCTATTCACTAATCAGAAAAAAAACACATGAAATATTATTATCATGAAAACACATGAAATATTATTTCAAAGTATTTGGACTTAATACCATAGCAAGATGTACAAAATATGGGTGGGACAGAGTTTTTGCCATAGTTACTTTAAGCTAGGTACCTCCTGTAGTAGAGCACAGCCGACAGGGCCCAAAGGGGAAGTGACAGGCGGCGACCTCTTGCGTCCGGCCTAGCGGCCTAGTGTCGAGGTCCAGGCCATGGTGCAGGACGAGATCAACTGGGAAGCCGACTCCTCTTTTTGCGAAGAAGTAATGTTCGCAACGAAGGATTTAGGGCGCGTGAGGAAACTATTCTCCTCACGCCCCAGCCGCCGCAGTAAGCGACACGAGGCATGCGGTATGCGGACGTCGAGCAAGGGTAGCTCGCCCTCCGACTAGGACCAGATAGAGCCTGATTTTCCGTGTTGTTGGTACCTGCGCTTCTCCCAGTTGTAGTCTCTTATGTGCTTTTAAGCCTTAAGTCATTCTGTCTCCTGCTTTACTAGGTGAAGTGGAAACTATTTTCTTTTTTAATAATATCTTCTGATTTATTTCTTTTTGGGATCGAAGACAGGATTCATGTAGGTACCTGGGACGCGCCGGACTACAGCATTTCGGTGTTATTGGTTGTCTACTGTAATTCCTGGTTTGCAAGAATAGAGCGGTACTGCGAGATTGAGGGGCTTGTCCAAAAAAAGACAAGGAACAGGATATTAGAAGTGTGGGAGAGCTATCATAATTATGATAGCTCTCCCACACTTGAATGGGTCGGCTCGACTGGAGTGGTACCAAGGCCTCACATAAAACCGCCGTCAATCAACAACAGTGCTATGTTTCGCCGTGTGAGTGAGGTTACCAATCCTTCTACTCCTCCTATCCCTAATCCCCAAAAGGTCAACAACGCACTTGTAAATCCTCTGTTGTTGCGAGTGTTCTTGGGCGGCGCTGATTTCTTACCCTCAGGTAATCCGTCTACTAGTATGTATCATGTAGGAATTCCTGCAGATTATTTTTTATTTATAGTAATTCTGTAAAAAATAATGTATAATTGACAAGCCCATACAAATCACACTTCGCTTAAGTACACTAGCTATAAATACACCTGTGATATAGTGATCTTAGAGCTGTACTTCGCACCGAGCGCACGGCGTGTAGCGTTCCGCGCGCGGTTCAGAGCCATAGCACAGACGTGGCCCGACAGGGCCGATGTTCAGCCGTCGTTGGGGGGCAGCACCATAAAGTACCGCGCCTCGGCGTAAAACAGGAAAAGGAACGGGAAGTTTTTAGTCAGTAAGAGTCTGACACTCCTTCTCGCCTTACCCTGGGCGGGAGAAGTAATTTGACGATTATTTTCCCATGACAAAAAGTCATGTCAGTCTGATTTATTCTGCAAATACTCCTCACGCACTTCTGCGCTAGAAACACACGTTGTTTATCCGCCGAGTTATCCCAGAAGATGATACCGTACCTCAGATCCCACGTATCCATGGTAGGCCGTAAGTACCGTTGACGACTAGCTTCTCTAGATAGCATGCGTGAAGGATTTTGTGGGATTGTTCGTAAACTTTCTGGCAAAGGTTATCAATGTGAGTAATTTTAGTTCCCATATGGTCAATATTAAGATCAGTAATAATTGGTTTTCGATTGGAACATCAAATGATTTTTCCTGCCCTGTGTGGGCAAGAGTGACACTCTTCCTGCTGCGGGTGAAACCTCGGAAATTTTGGATCCAGGGTTAAACTTAGAAATATAAACTACTCACGAAATGCATCCTCAGCGTATGTCAAGAAAAAAGTAAAGTAAGTTAGGAATGGGTAGGAAAAGTTCATACTTGTGAAATGTACAAGCAACTTTAACATTAGAAGTGTGAGAGAGTAAATAATACACATTGATGTATTGAAAAACTTATATATTTTAATTAAATAGTTACATTAATCTTTACAGTTTCTCCCTAGCTAGTGACACGTTGAATTAGCATCGATGCATTTAATGGTCAAGAAATAATATTAAAAATAAAAATTATAATTCATCTAAATAACGGATAAACAATAACCATATCAACCTGCTAGTTAATAAGCGAAAAACAAACGTCCACTGTGTCACCCGCGCGAGTAGCTGTACAAACTGTAGTCTATTTATCAACAAATGGATTATAGTAAAATTATATAAATGCGATTTCTTATCTGGCAAGGAGGTGATTTTGTTCCACGCATGGCAACACAGTGAGCGTGTAATCTAAACGTAAATAATTTATCTAATACGTTGAATACTAATATAATGAGGAAATAAACATAGCATACATATATTGACAGTACTGGTGATTGTTGCCGGAATTATTTGTACGTTGTAAACGCATTCCTGTAGATTGGACGCGGCCCAGTGACTTGTGGCAACTTGCCGCCACACCCTTACGTGTTTGTTCGTCAAACAATATCAAAATAAGATAAAGCTTCGAAACGAACGACATACTTGTTTACAAAATGTTTCTTATGTATTTCAATGTATAATTAATTTTATAATGTCTAAGTCAAAATGCAAAAATAGTGAACAACTGTTTGGACAAATAATTTTGCTCTTGAAACCGTATATTCAAGATTGTCCCCCTGTAGAGGTCAGCAGCCCTCGAGAAGTAGCTCTCTAAGGGGTCAATAAAATATGATGAAAAACCAAAACCCTCAGGATTCGTTAGTAACTTGTTAGCATTACGGACGTAAGTAATGAGAGGAGTGGGGAGTTGGCCGGACGCTACCGCTGACTTCTCAGCTGTCAATACTAAGTCACATACACCCCAATCTCCAATTTAGCAGATTACGTCAGGAGAAGCCAGCCCGTTACGTTCATGATCATCATAACATATGTTTGAGAGGGGA
Source organism: Spodoptera exigua (assembly GCA_902829305.4). NCBI lineage: Eukaryota > Metazoa > Arthropoda > Insecta > Lepidoptera > Noctuidae > Spodoptera > Spodoptera exigua. Next base: position 15,790,391 of record LR824607.2, on the reverse strand, counting down.
GAAGAGAAGAGAAGTGGAGGGCGACGTACAATACAATTACTGTAATACAAAACTTTACTAAGGCACGAATAACAACTTGTCACCTTAGTCGTCGCGACAACATCTTGGTGTCTTCCACAGAGTCGCAGAGCACAAAGGCGGGACACACAATACCGAACGTGGGACAAGGCGACAACTCAGTGGAAGTCACCAAGCGTTTTACCAAACTCTTACCACGCGAGTGGGGCCCGAGCAGTGACGATGTACACAGCTTCTACGTGACTGTACAACCGGCCACACACCTCGTTACGCTCAGCAAGGTTTTTGGTGTGTTAACATATTATTATGAGGCACAATGGTGCAACCATTACACGCTTACTATTGCTCATAATATAGCCACGGACATCGCCACGGATCACGTCAGATATAGACTCCCAACTATTCGAGAATATTGTACAGGTAATCGCGAATGTGTAGCGGTCGACGTCGGCCCCAAACGTTAACACTATTGCCGCTACTTCACTATGCTACTTTACTATGTACTCTGTCTGTCTGTGCGCGCTGTGCACTATTATTACAGTCTAGCCTTACGAGTCTGATTTAACCAGACCCGTTTAATATTACAATTATGTAGATTTATTGCCTTATTTACTTTAAATGTCATTACATTTACGTTGACGATAGATATAAGCACATAACACGACCACTTTACAACTATATACTTTATCAAATCGGAAACTGTACAATCTTAATTATTCAGATGTTTGTACAATATAAAATTACGAATAATTTCCTAGCGCAGTAACTAGTCTACGTGCGGCGGCGACACACAGACAGACAGGCTCGGCTACATATATTACACGACAGCTCACAGCATTATCCAGTCTATTCATAGAGACATTTCATGTTACATCCTGTACTGCGGCTGTAGTCAGTGGGTGTCGACACATCGACACAACGGAACATACACACGCTGACAACGCAATAATACTCAACACGACTAATTTCTTATTTATTATAAGTATTATATTTTTAAATAGCATCCGTCGTACATTTTATACATTTTTTTAATAAAATTAAATCATTTTGTATTTTTTTTGTCAACATTTTTTTTGTATTGCAGATGGCATCGACACCCGAGTCTTCTACCTACCACCAATGAGTCCATAATATATTATTAGAACATAATTTCACATTATACCACACACCATTGCGTAATTATTATTACAACAAATACAATTAATATACATACATTTTATTGGTAATCAAACTTGGTGATCGTTTGTATAATGACGTACAAAAGAAACAAAATGCTAACTCCGTAAAGCGGCGACTGAGGAATAAACGATTGTTCGGTACTAGTACTCGCGACAGTGGGGTACACTTATGATTTGGTCAAGTACACGTAGTCGTGGTAGTAGAACAGTTTGTGAGGGGGGCGCCGGACCCGGGCCGGGCCTGCCTCAACCGGCCGCGCCGGGTACGGCCCGGCCCGACGCCGTCGCAGGCGACGTGCCCCGCGTTAGCTTGATCCCTGCAAAAAACAATATTAAATTCAATTAACCATGTACATAAACGCCTTTACACAACAACGTCAAAGTATTAACTTTGACACTTGACATTTTAAGGATCGCTAGACATTAACAATTCACAATTACGCAATATAATTTGGTTTTATATATATATTACTTATTGAAATGAATATAAAATACAAAGATAAGTACCTGTGTGGTGAGCGGCTAGGAGAGGAAGGGGTTGGGCGTGTGTCGTTGGTGCGGGGGCGACCAGGGCGACGTGGAGCGCGGCGCTGGCACGGGGGCCCACGGGTCCGCGCCGCCCGCCGCCGCCATGCCGCCCGCCAGCGGGGCCGCCATGCTGCCCGGGGCCGCCATGCTGCCCGGGGCCGCCATACTGCCCGGGGCCGCCATACTGCCCATGGGAGCCGACGCCCCAAACGCTGGGGACGCCGTGCCGAAGTTGAGTCCTGTCAGACCCATCTGCTGCTGTTTCAGCTCGTTCATAGTTAGCCTTGCCTGAGGAATATAATTATCATTATGACAACAACACTAATTGAATTTGCAAAATTTGGTCATAGAAACAAAAAATGATTTATTGCAATTTTCTTCAGGAATTGATAGTTCTCTAAAATTATTCAGTGTAACTTGTATTAATGTTGGAGTGTGACAGATGTCGATAATTGATACACTTTTTGTATTTCTGAGAGGATTTTAATCGGCTGATTAAAATGGTGAGCTTGACCGATTGAGTCGATAGCAACAGAACCCCTTCAAATTTTACAGTCAAAAACAACGATAACAGCATTTTTTTCATTTTTTGGCCTGAAGTTCACGTATCGCACTAGAAAACATAACGCCCGGGCTCAGGCGTGTTTGTAATTTATTGAAGTTAAAGAGAGTATCGCGGACTGACCGGCTGTGGCTGTGTGAACATGTGGTGGGGGGCGCGGGGCGGGGCGGGCGCGGCGAGGGGCTCGCCCGCGAAGGGGTTGTGCGGCGCGGCGGGGGGCTCCGCCGCCGGCGCCGGCTGCAGCAGCCGGTCCAGGTTCACCAGCGACGAGTTCTCGCCCAGGAACGCAGACGGTGACTTCTTCATTCCCGCACCAACCGCCGGGGACGACGGCTTCGGTGTGAGACTATCACCTGTCGCAAAATTGTTATTTTAGTTTTATTTTAAGTTAGAAAGACTTCATTTTTTGTAGAATGTTCCCTAATACTACGATTTCCAAAAAGATCATCTTATACATGAAAGTTTGATAAATGTAAATCTGCCTATTTCTTTTAAACAACATTGTGTATACTAACTTAACGCGGTGAGATCGAATGGGTCGGGCTCGGCATTGTTGTTGATGTTGTTGCGGGGTCGCTGCGATAGTGCGTCGAACTGCTCCAGCTCTGACGATGAAGGCGACGATAGGACCGATACTGGAGACTTGGCCTGCAAAATCATAATACACAGAATATTAATTCCTATCCAATATTAACAAACTTGTGAATCGCTTCATCTAGAAACTTTTTATTGTGGTTATATGTGCCAAAATTATTGGAAAGTAAAATAAGATGTTTTTATAAAACAGGAATGTAAGTGCACCGGATGAACATGTGCTAATATCGTTAAAAAGATTCTTGCAAATGCCATAAGTATTGTGATGGCAGCCATACATAAGTAAATGAAGAACTTAGTCCTTGGTAGTTTCTGATACCCTAACCTACATTTCGCACTACTTACATGCGCGACGGGTGCCCAGGGGTCAGCCGGCGCAGCAGCGGGGGCCCAGGGGTCCTTCGCGGGGCTTCCTACTGCCGACCATGCGTCAGATGACGTCTCCTGTACATTCAAAGAAGATTTTAAACATTTTGTCTATTTAAGAGAGTGAACATTAGCGTACCATTACACAGTAAAACCACTACCATTTCGTATTAAAACTATTTGTTTTTTTTTATTCTAGCAAAATCTACGTATAGTTTGACATGGAGTCGCATCATATTCTAGTTTCAACGTTAATCAACAAAACACACTTGTAGCGAATTACTGTAAACACTTGTAGGTCTCACCATTGAGTCTGTAAATATACTGAAATCCAAATGCGACTGATAAAATAGAAATAATCATGTTAATGATCTATTGACACAATATTTGTCAGGACACATAAACTAAGTGAAAAAGATGTAAAAATGTTAGCAAATTTATTTTCAAGGAGATGAGTTATATTAAACAAGCTTTCCCGGTGGCTTTGCCTGCGGTAACAGGCTATAAATAAGCCTATGTGTTATTCCAGACTATTATCTGTCACCGTGCTGAATTTCCCCTTACATTTATTCAGTAGTTTTTACGTGAGAGAGTTACAAACCTACATTCATCCATACTTACAAAATTTCGCAAAATTTTCACAAACCCCTCACTGATACCATTCACGTTAGTTTGACATAATATTCATGTATTGGTGGTTGGTAACTTAAGTATTTACCGGTCTAGGTTGTTCGACGCCGCCCCACGGATCCACTAGTGGGGGTGGCGCGGAGGACGGCGGACTGCTGAGGTTCACGTCCAGCAGGTCCAGCAGGTGCGACTGTTGGGACGACGACTGGCCCTTCTTAGGCGGCGGCAGGCCATCTGTTGTCCTGGAGAGATATAGTTTGTTAGAATAAGTATATAAAATACATTTATGGTGTATAGATTGCAAACCAAAACCAAGAATTTATTTCAAGTATTCTTGGTTAATAGAACGAGGTAATAAGTGCGCTGATTTAAAAAGAAAATAGTTATATACTGATATACAACTACATGTGCCGAGCTCCTTCGTTGGTGGCCTATCATACTTTTGTATTTTAACTATTAATTTCCTGCGCATGAGAAAAAAAAGAAAGAAGGTAGAAAGAGAAATCATTTATTTGTAGCAGCCAAAAACAAGAAAACGTGGTACAACAGATAAAATAAATATAAAAAAACAAATAAGAATAGTAAAGTATTCCCGGTTCTGTGTAACTATGATCAATATAATGTTCTCCGGCTACGCACCACAAACGATTTGGTTTTTATATATAATTTCTGCAGTTTCTGTAAGGCGAGGCTTAGTTTAGTTTCAGGGCGTAGACTGACGAAGGATGGGTGTGCGCTAGCAGAGGTAACTAGGTAGTGAGGTGTCGGCACTGACTGTATTACATTCGGTCTGAGACACTCCATGCAGCCGTACAGCCAGCCGCGCGGGACCTCCCAGCGCGGGGCCGCGGGGGGCGCAGTCGGGGGCGCCGCGCCCTCCACTACCGACAACGCTGGCGCAGAAGGCGCGGGGTATTTGTACGAGTGGAGTCGTACTGCTTCGTCGCGGAGGTAGGTTTCTATTCTGGAGGGGATGGGGTTAGGGTTAGGATAGGAATTAGGATCGAGTTCTCATTGTCATGGTGCACGATTATAAGGAAAAGGAACAAAGGAGATGACAGTGGCAGGTTTGTGCCCAAAATGTATTGATGTTCTTTGCTAACATTTTGTTATGTTAATAAGACCAAAACATAACTGATTATCCTCTTTAGGCATCATTAATGACTGTCTTGTATCAATATAGTTTTATGGATTACCTGATGGTAAGCAATCGGCGCCGTCCAGGGACACCCGCAACATCAAAGGAGTTACCTGTGCGTTGCCGGCCTTTTGGGGAGAAGGGTTCTGGATATTGAAGGATGATAGATACATAAATAGGAGTATGCACTAACTGGAAGTCCTGCTGGGACTGGCTGATGGCGAGCTGCAGGCGTACGTCGTCGGAGCGGCGACGCCTCTCGTCGCGCTCGGCCTCCTCGCGCGACATGGCCAGCGCCAGCTGCAGCTGCAGCTCCTCCTCGCCCGCCGTCAGCGGCCGCGCCAGCTCCGCCTCGCGCCCGGACCACTCCGCCGACTCACCGCTCAGCTGCAACACCACATACCACTTACACATCCACACACACACTACATAACGCGGCAGCAGATTGTTCAATAGTACATTATGATACAAGTGTGTCAACTTAGTGATTACCGCAGAGGCGCATCTTAATGAGCCGAGGACGATACTCATCAATACAAACATGTATCATACTATGCTTTTTTTAACACACTTCTGAATAAAATAAAAAATACTTCAAAGGGAAAAATTAATCAGTATTCATGTAATCAGTATGGTCCTACTCGTATTTAAGAACTGGCACTCTTCACTTGGCTGATTGTCTCTTTTTAACGATACTTAAGAGAATATTAATAAAAACTTGTAGTTTTGTGACATCATAGCTATTCTAATTTATTATCTGTATCTGTGGTGGACCAACACGATTTGACGAATGAATTTAAGATTTATAGTAAAATAATAAAATTAGATTAGAACGATAATTGAATAATTCATTATATCGTAGGTCACAAAATGTAAAATAAGTAAGATGTTTTTTCTGCGCAAACATGCCTTTCATAAAAACCAAAAGTCCAAAATGAGTGGACCATCTATTGGGTATTATTATTTATTATTAAGTTCTACAGGATTTTGTATTATAACGTTAGTTTTTATGGCAAATAGAATAGAATAGAATATTCTAGTAACTCCAAAAATTAGCTAGAAAAATTCGATATTTAGAGTTGGGTATATGAGATAGTGTAATTATTTTTCAAACTAATTTATTTTTAATTACATCCAATACCTAGGACCATGGGCTAGCTACAATTCAAGTATCCAATAATAATAAATGGGTTGTGTTAGTTAGGTTCAATGTGCTTACCGTAGGGTATGGGCTGGAGTCTAGCCCTCCTAGCGCGCCTTCACTGCCGAACTGGAAGGGACACAACCGACATGTTATCAGGGATCTAAGCGTTAACACGTGACTTGTTAGAATGCAGTGATGTGTGACAACATGTGAATATAATAATGTTAGATTGTGCATAGAAACAACGAGCGTGCTAAGTGCCAAGTATTATTAAAACACATAATAATATGTACATTACATAAGGCACGAACGAGAGAAAAATTCAATGACAATTCTTCGTTGAAATTCGATAATTATTCTCCAAATTCTTATTAAAAGGGAAGTACGAGCGTCTCGTAAGGAGGAGAGCAAAACACAAACTGTATGTTTTGTTTTCTCTCAACTTTGTTTTTTTATGTGATAGGTCGGCAAACGATCAGACGTATTACCTGATGGCAAGCAATCAGCACCGCCCATGGACACCCGCACCAACAGCAGAATTACGAGTGCGTTGCCCACCTTTTTGGGATTAGGGATTTAGGGATTAAGGGAGAAGGATTGGGCCTCTGGTAACGTTGCTCACACGGCGAAACACAACGCTGTGGTTGTTTCACACCAACTTTTTGTGAGGCCGTGGTATTACTCCGATCGAGCCGACCCATTCGTGCCTGAGCATAGATCTACCTATCTATTACAGTTTGTACAGTGAAGGCTATTCTATGGTATGGTGTGTAGCGGTACTCACGGCAGGGTAGGAGGGGCTGCTGGGCGTGTCGAGTGCGCCGTCGCTGCCGAATGCGCTGGCACTCTGCGCGAACCTCTGCTTGGCCTTGAGGGCGCGCGCTCGCTCGTTCTTCAGCCTCTCCTCGTCCTTCAACAGGTTCACTAACGCTTTCGCCTTCTCACGAACGTTTTGACCTAGAACAAGTATTATAATATGTTAGGAAACTTGGAGACCTGAACGTGGACCTCAATGTCTTAGGGCCGGTTTTTTGATCCGTAGTTAACCCAACCAATTGTTAAAAATCTTGACTAATGGTTAAATATCGACAAAATGTGTTTTTTGATCATTAGTTAGCTTATCTAATTGTCAAATTATTAACTATTAGTCAAATAATTTAACCACTGCTCGGTGGCGGGTTAACCAAGATGGCGGATAGTTAAACTAGATTCGACAGCTGATTCTTGCTTTGTTGTATAATTTTGTGATCTCATTCCGAAGAATTACATTTTATCTATAATTAATTTAAATATTGTCCGTTATTTTGATGCGTCAGACTCAGAAGATTTAAAGTTAGAACTGCGGTTTTCCCTGGAAATTTATGAAATAATGAATAAAATACCACATAAAAATACATAGTAAAAATACCACGAAAGTCAGCACAATATTTGAAGACTTATGGATGACAATTCAATAACCTACTAATATATAATACTAATACCTGATGGTAAGCAATCAGCGCCGCCCATGGACACCCGCAACGGAGGAGTTACGAGTGCGTTGCCGATCTTTTAGGGATAAGGCATTTGGAGACTGAGGGATTGAGGAGGGATTGGGGGAGGGGAAGGATTGGGCCTCCGGTAACCTCACTCACACGGCGAAACACAACGCTGTGGTTGTTTCACGCCGGTTTTCTGTGATGCCGTGGTATCACTCCGGTCGAGCCGACCTATTCGTGCCGAAGCATGGCTCTCCCACACTTATAAGACATATAAAGAAAGACATTTCCTTACTTGTTTCCTGACATTATTATTTAATAAAAAGTCCTTTATTTCTTGCAAAAAACACCAAGTTTAAGAAAACACTATAAAACCCATAGACAGAGAATAGAATAGACAAGCTATTAAAACAATAATAACGGTTAGAGCGAGAAAGTGCAGATGGAATATATGTAGGTGTGAGCAAGACAAAACAATTATGTTTCTTGTCCCTTTTTAGCGTAATTACGCTTTATTTTATTTAAATCGAACCAATACGGTAAATTAATACGGTAAATTGCAGTGAAATTGGCTGTAAAAGCCGTAGTGAGCCGTTTAATGTACATACCTACCTATAATGTATATATAAGACATTTTTTATCTCACGTCGTATACGCTATTAGCTTCTCTATACCTATACTATCTCTATGATAAAACCAAACGATTCAGTTTGAAATCAAGACACTTTTGAAAGTTTTCAAATATCAAAAATGACATTTGGTTTAACTTCATTCATTATTGATCAGTGTTGTCAGTTAAACAAAAATACCCACAAATAAACACGTTTTTTTCTAGGGAGGAAGTTGTTCATTGCACTGGCAACAAATTAACCAATGGTTATGTTTGACCATAGTTAAAGTGGACATCAAAAAATGAAATTACGTAATAACAATTGGTTACCCTCTTGACTATAGTTAAGATAACAAATAGTCAAATCGTATTTAACTACGGATCAAAAAACTGGCCCTTAGTAGTAGAACTGGATGGACGTGTCACTGCTCATTCTGGGACACGTATAAGTATTACCGCTTCTGTTAGCGGACTATGGTCAAGTAATTATGTAGCTGTAATAAAAAACAACAAAAAAGTAGGCGTATACCATTTCCCGTATGCTACCCGCTACATATAGACTATATTTTCTTCTCTCGAAAATCTTGAGTATTAATATACTTAAATATGAAATGAATTATTTTATAAAAAAACTAAGCTTCCTAAAAATAGAATGTGCACGCAATGAGGGTCACTGCCAAACTGCTAGCAATATGCATATAGAGTTTGATAATTAAACAGAAATATCATATGTATCAGAGGTTGTCAACAAAGCAATTCCATTTTATGTAACGATATACAAAATCAGTATTACTTTACATTAATTACCTGGAACTGAATAAAAGTCTGTGAATATGTATGTGCGTACAGTAAGAGTTAATTTGGTAAGCTACTATATATTTCGTTATACTAAAAAACCAAAATCAGTGTTAAAATATGTTCGATACTACTTTTTTTGAGGGGGAAATCATCAAATGACTTCTCTCGGGGGAGTGCGAGACTTTTACTGACTAAAAACCCTGTTCCTTGTCCTGTTCCAGGCCGAGGCCGCGGTACTTTATGGCGCTTGCCCTGCAAACCTGGATACCTACTTCTGCATATTTTATTTAGATTGGTAAGTGAAGTGAAGTAAAGTGGTAGTAATTATTAGCCAGGACTGCCAGTGCAAGCACAATTATGCACCCCGGTCCCAGCCCGAAGCAGGAAAAGGAACGTGGTGGTGTTGGAGTGGATTGACAGACTCTTACAGACTTGTGTCTATTACTTCACCTCGCTTTCTCCACCCAGGGTGGAATAAAAAAATGGATTATTTGGTTATTTTTATAAATGGCCATAATTATAAACCATAGTTTGCAACCTCTATCGTTATCGTAGAAGTAGATAAAATAACGCTTCTGCGTCGAGCGGCGCTTGCGCATTTCATTAACATTCAGCGCATGGTATTGATTTCTAATTACTTAAGAGACATTGGAACCTTTAGCAGAAGTATTAGCATGGCTTAGAAGCCGCTCGGCCTGAATACAAGGTCACTTCAACACAGTTTTCTAATCCAACTCCTTCAGACTTGTAATTAGAGTTCAAGGAAAGTAATTATAATCTACACCTATCAACATTAGTACCTGAAACAAACAACTCTGTTGCTGTCTAGTTGTACTTCCAATTTAAAAAATATGTTCTACAAAACAAAATCTTGTAGATATTATTGGACATAGTTTTTATGAGGGATAATCCAATCACAGAGAGAGGCCATAAACAACGATAATAACAAGTAATACGAAATAAAACCTAATCATTGTAATAATTTTTCACCATATTTCAGAAAAAACTAAATTGTAACGCGCAGCCCACATTGTAAGCATGTTACGTGATTGCGTCACACTAATTAGCGGCATCAAATTCCTGACTACATTACTCCGCAATCAATGCTATCGCAAGGACTTTACTAAACAATTTTGTTTGTGAAATAACAATAATTTTACAAACTTGTATTTGGACAAAGACATTGTCCAAATACGCTCAGGATTGGTAATTTTCAATTTTTTTCTTTTTTTCCTTTTTGCCTAAACTGCAATTATTTTAGAGTAAATCAAAAGAATTGTTACGAAAACTGACTCTAGTCTATACTTAATATAATAAAGAGGTGAAATTTGTAAGTTTGTATGTAGGGGGTAATCTTTGGAACCGCTGCCTGGTCGGATTGCCAAAATTTTTCACTGATAGATAGGTTCCTGAGTGCTATAAAACATCACGCTACGATCAAATGGAGCCGAGCAGCGGGTGAAACCGCGCGAGATTAGCTGGTCTATCTAATGTTTCCACTAAAACTCACCTTGATCTTTTCCCTCCTCCATATACTGGAAATCCTTGAGCGTATGTATTGCAAAGATGTTCTCTTTGCACTGCATCGCTACCTTTTCACTACCGGTCCTGATGAGGTACTCCATGAGGACCAGGGCCTTGTAGACGTGCCGCCAGTTCTTGCCGTGGTCGTTGAGTCGCTTCCAGATCATCTGCATGATCTCTGTGAATGCCATCACGTTGTACGTGAGGTCGGCGATCTCCGCCATCAGCGTACTTGAAGGGCCCCATGGGTCGTTTGATGTAGCCTCGCGCACTTTTACCTGGAATGTATAGAGGAACTTGTGAAAAAATATTCTTATTCTGTATGTATACACGACGACGTCTGGCAATGTCTAATAGCAAACTTAGGCTCATTTCCACCGGCCAGGGTCGCCGGACAAGCGCAATAAAGCACTGCGGCCTCGGTCTAGACCAGGAGAAGGAACCCTGGGATTGGCCAAAGTCATTTGATAATTTTTCCCTCACAAAAATAGACTCATTTCCACAGGGTCCACAATGGTCTGAAACCTTATAATTAATATTGACTATTGAGTACTCATGTTACTGTGTGAAATTTGCAGGTTGTGCAGTGGACTCGGGAACTACAGAACAACAAACGAACAGTCTACGATTGTCATTCATTAGTATATAGTAAATAATGTTATTTCTGAAGGTATCCTTGACCAGATTTCTTACAGTCACACTGGCAATAGTCACATTATTTCAATAACTGCATTTGATTACTATATGTTTGTTTATATATGAACACATAAATGTGTATGTACTGTACCTGGGCATCGGAATAGTTGTGCGCGAGGTTTTTAATATTTCTTCTAAGGCCGGCCACGTTGACTTGCATTTCGTCCCGACCGCGGGGCATCTGAAATATACACATTCATTCATAAATAATATCACATATATATATATATATATAGAACAGTTTAAATACTACAAAAAATTTGCAAATAAAAAATATGATGTCATAATGGGCCTAACATGAACGCACACACATCTTTCATTCTTGGATGATTATATGCTAAATTAATGTTATAGCTATGTTTGAGTGTTATAATGCACATATTAATATAATGCACTGTATTTGTAATTGCTTTTCATACGACTTATAAAATGAAAAAGTCAAGAAATGATCAGAAGTTCATAATTGTTTTTATAGGAGTACCAGTGTTAAGAAATAATACATAATTATAATTAAGTCCTATCTCAACATAAGTCGTATATTTTTAAATTGAGGACTTTATAACAAAGAGTTTGGTTATCTAATGATAAAACTGAAAGTGTTATTTATCCTGTTGAGTATTTACGATAAAGTATTGTACTTATTTAGTAAACAATAAACATGGCTATATCAAACCTAAGTACTGTTATCTCGAGTAATCATCAACATTGTTTATTCGAAAGTATTTTTTTAATTTTGTATTTGCAAATGACTCTTGTATGATCAAGCCTGACTTTCTTTGTGGTGTGGGCAATACTTAATTTTCTGTTGTAATTGTTGGGGATAATTTATGAACTTCGAAACGTCAGTCAAATCCAAACAGTCTCATTTCTATTAGACGGAATTTTATAAAAACGAAATATTGTATATGTTTAAATGTCAATTTTTAATATTGTTGTGTATAATGCAAGCAGAGGTACAGCTATGACAAAGATGACAATCAAAGAATTATTTACGAAAATGCTGCACTTTGGTTTGCACTCGACTCACTTTGGTTGTAACTTCTTATGATATTAAGTTCATGTTTGGATATAGAATTACATTTTGATTGGGAATATAAATATAAATCGTTGCAAACACCCTGGACAAGGCCATGTTTGGTTCATGGTACAGTCCTTTCTTGCGTTAACAAAGTTAACATTCTGAGGAAAATTCTTTTTATTTTTTATTTTCCTCATTATAATAAGTATTTAAATTTTATGTAAAAATGGACCGAAAAGTAAGTTATTATTGGTAATAGCTGAGTACTTACTACCTTTCGAATAGGGCTATGTATTATTGATTGATTTTCTGTAATTAGCAAATGCTAAGTGATTTTACTAAATTAGCAATGTGTAGCCATTGAGATTTGGTCACATCGCTGTGACCAACAAACAGTCACGAAGTGCATCACAACCACGGTGCGTATCAGAAACTTGAGGATAGAGAGGGTCCTAAATTTTTACCCGCATATAAGTATCGGCGACAACACAAGTACTGAACATAGTGAGTAAAATTAAGAACACTAGAGGTCATATAGTACCGTGAATCATCATCATCATCATCAGCCTATTTGTTACTGCTGAGCAATGGCCTCTTCTCACACGGAGAAGGTTTGAACATTAATCACCACGCTTGCCTAATGCGGGTTGGCGATTCCAAACTTATAATTAGTAATTATAAGTCCAGGTTTCCTCACGATCTTTACCTTCACCGTATGCCAGTGGTGTCTAAGTAATCATAGAAAGTATTGTATAACTCGGAAAAATTCACATTAGTACTTGCTAGGTTTCGAACCCACACCCTCATGCATTGAAAGCTGGCACCATAACCTCGGGGCTACCACGATCTCGTACCGTGGATACCATAATGACAGCAGGAAAACTATACATCATCTGTTGATTTCCCGGAAACCTCTATTGTGTTATTTCTTAGCAATACTAATAATTCTAATTTCTACTCAGTATGGGGGAAGTTCACTCTTTCAAAGGTCAAGGTCAAATCTCTATTTAGGGTCGTCAGTTTGTTATAGATTCGTTGAATAAATTATCGAGCCCATCATTGATGTTATGAAGGCATAAAGCCTTTTTATGGCAGATGATACTTATGACCTCTTATGTTCTATGGTTTATGACCTATAAAATATTGCAAATTGCAAACTGAAATGTGTATTTGCTATACAATGGCCACAAATATTACTGGCTTTATTAGTAAAGATAAAACTTGCAGAGAGATTAATGGGTAGGTTGAAAATTCTTAACATCTTTTTTTTTAAACTAATCTATACTAATATTATAAAATGGTAAAATTTGTAAGTTTGTGTGAAGGGGGTAACTTTTGGAAACGCTGGTCGAATTTCCAAAATTCTTTCACAGATGTAGATGACTGTAATATTTCTGAGTGCTCGCAAAGCAGCGGGTAAAACTGCGTGGCAGTAGCTAGTAACACATAAATTATTGAGGCAATGCGACCAAAGCCGCGGGCAAAAAGTCACAACTTTAATAGCAGTCATCCAGTTACCATTGAATATATGTTGAAACGCTAATTCACCTTCAATCACAGTAAGGGCATGGCGTACACATGTAAGTATTCAGTTGGTGTGAGGACAGTGACACTCGGCCCTCTCTAATTGACTTCAAACTATTTACAGTCGCGCACTAATTGGATGCCGGCCGGCACGACACTAGCTGTGTCGCCGTGGCTACATCACTATGGTGGCTACTCACTGTGTCATGTATCACGACCGCACCGAGATGCTATTGATAGTACTCATGATTGTGCTAATGGATATTGATATTAAACAGCTACATGTTCTACGGCATATATGGGTACTGCGGGTCTTCGAACGTCCTGTATAAGTCGTTTGAATATTACTTTTGAATGCATTTCATAAATGTAGGTAAATGAGTAATATCTAGAACGTTTTGATTTGATTCTTTCTAATCTATACTAATGTTAGAAAGAGGTAAAATTTGTAAGTTTGTATGTAGGGGGTAATCTTTGGAACCGCTGGTCGGGTTTCGGAGTGCTATGGGCTACGAAACATCACGCTACGATTAAATGGAACCGAGCAGCGGGTGAAACTGCGCGAGAGTAGCTAGTATCAAAGAAATCAACAAATTTAACAGTTGTTTCCTTAGTCTGCTCTGACTTAGTGACTGCTACTTGAAGCTCTTTATAGAATTCCTTAAGAAGCCACAAAACTTGGCAGGCAATGTGGTCCTTGTTCCCGAATCCATTGTTCCTGGGCGTCAAAGGACCAGATTCTTTATTCCGCACAATGGCTGTTATTTCGGACGGTGAACATGGTAAACATGTGACGCTTTGGTACATACAATATATTTTTATCTGCGGCGATTGACCCGACGCACAAAGACATTTTGGTTAATGTTTGCTGCAACATTTGTTTGAATTACCGATTAAGATATGTATGAAGATTTTGTGATTAATTACAGCGAGGTAAAAACTATATTTGAAACCTATTTTTAATTGTATAGCGGTGCACATAAAAACTTTGAAGTTTCAAGTCGTGCATGAAATTAATGTGGTACTTAAAGAATGACCATTTCTGCGTTTTTAGCCATAATTGGACTTAGACCTACTATTGACTAATTTGAAGGTCATTTATTGGTATCGACTGTCCATGGCAGGTTGCGTACAGACATGTTAACCTACATTATCACCTTGTTAAATGTACATAGCTATGATTTTTAGTGATTTCTCGTCAATGTCAGTGATGTGGCCATGCACGGTACACTCCGAGCTACAAGCGATAATGAGTGACTAAGTGTGATAAATGATAACGTAGGTACTGATTACATTTCGTTATTTTTTTTGTATTCAGATTATATATTTTGGTAATGAGAAATACAGGTTTATCTAATCTATTGCGATTCCTTCGCAATTTTTATAGATACGAAAGACCCAGACACATACACGCGTAGAGGTATTCGATTCGTTATCACCAGTAGGTACTATTACCTGTCTTCGTTTTCGGAAGCGTTCCCTTCCAGTGTAAGTCAAAAGTACTAACCTTATTTTAGTAAAAGAGTTGTTTTTACGAAACCCTGTTATACATGTGGTAAATCAATGGCGGCTTATCTGAAGATATCGCAGTGACTCAGCCGTATTGTACATATTATGTTATATTAGTCATACGAGTTCTGATAACTCGGGTTTCACAGGTAGATTTACTGTTAAAACATTCAACATGATATTAGAGAAAGAGTTTAGGGTTCTGGTTAACCAGTAACATGTAACAATAAGGTAAAGCCTTACCAAATTCTTTATGTAAAACAGACCTTGAAATGAGCGCGAACAGCGACGTGACGTACAAACAGGATTACGTGGAACGTGATTAATTTACACCGAACTGACTTTTCGTGAAAACATTGGCACTTGGAAAATGTTTCTTAATAATGTTTTAGACCATCTGGGATCTATATGTATATTAATAAATAGGTAGTTTGTTATCTTGGCGTTTCAAAAGTACCTATTTATGGTTTAGTTGGAATAAACGATTTTGACTTTGACTTTGTAGATTTGTGCTCGTTCTTCTCTAAGATTCCATAGACCGAGAAGCCTATACAGCTTCACTCGACTGCCATCGGTCCATATGATTCACCCAAAAACAATGCTCAGATTTTGGTAGTGTTATAATCGTTTGTGCATGTGTTACCCTGGGGTCACAGAGATGTGTTGTTTGGATAGCCACGCAACAAATATGTGGCGAAGTCGAAATGAGGCGTATCCGGTCCAACAGTGAGTTCTGGTTACTGGGTAAAAATGAATGACGGTATGTACTCCTCCCAAAGGTTCACAAACTGTTAAAACTTAGCAATCACAATAAAACAAATAATGTCTTCACAAATAAATGAACCAAGCGAAATAATACTATCAACTGATTGATTTATAACTAAAACTAATCTACAATAACTTACGTTGATGTGCAATAATGTTGGATTTTGTTTAAATTTTACACAAAAACAGCCAAGTTTTGGTGGTTAGTCGCCTCGTCTGTCGACAATAAATACATAAAGATACACATACGGACAGAATATGTTAGTGCATGCATATCAGAGCTAGACTTACTACTATAAACATCAGAACTGTTGCATTTTGACAGTCGATTGGCAGACATGTTTGTCTATTAACAATTTGCGTATACTACGAGAATATTTTACTCGTAGTTCGTAAGCTGTCCACGTACGTAGTATATGTTAATAAGATGTGATTCAGTCATTTTATTTACTGAATGGACTTGTATAAAGTCGGGTCAAACAAAACAATTGCATTGGCTAATTATTATTCTCATCAGCTTACTGTCAAAATGCAGTTTTGGTGTACTGAGATTAAAATATCGGAGTATTATACTTATTTAATATGAATAAATAGAAAAACGTTTGAAAAATATTCTATTGGCATGCTTTAATATAGAAAACTCTTTGTGCAATATTGTATTGTATTCTGTTGTTCTTAAGTTGTTATTAGACAAGCAATAAACCCCACCGTTACTGAGATCACTTTCACTATAAAACTAAAATGGCACTTTTTGTTTTAAGCAGTCATCGGCATATCGTAAACACGATATTGCACTTTCACATAAACACAATAATAATCTTGGAAACAAGCGAATAACACATACAGGCTAAGATTTAATATGGCACTAGCGGGTACTACACTACAATATCATAAATATTCACTACACAACATAAGTTTTTTTGTCACTAATTAGAGAGGTACGCACTGTCTCCGTCAAACAGTAAGCGACAAAGAGTAGGATATTAGCGGAGACGCGACGCGCGTCACGCGGCGCGAACTGCTCGGTATTGTCTAGGTACAGCGCTAATGTGAGTACTGTGAGCTCACACATGACTCAACTTGCCAACATTAAGGAAACATCGAACAAATGAAGCAAGGGGTTTTTGTACTTGATACTGAGGATTTTTGTAAACAACTACTCATGTATCCTTGCCAATGACGACGAAAGAAAGAAAACCATAGGTTTGAAATGATTAATTATTATTTATTAATTCTTCTGCACAGAGCTCGGACATCCAAAACTGAATCGAATTTGAACATTGTTTTCCATAACGAACAAAAGGATTCATGATTATTATAATTTCTAGATTGTTCTAAACAACAAAAACAAGCTCATATAATTCCAATTCAAATACATAGCTCATGCCATTACTTATTTGTGTCATCGTACTTCGCAAGTAAGATTGTGATTAGATAGTAATGTCAACAAGGTGTTGTTACGTGCTGTCGGTACGTAGGTGCGTGTGCTGAACTACTGAGAGGGGGTAGCTTGAGTAACAAGGTGGGAGGAAGCACTACGAGACGGCTAAAACTGCCTACATCTATGCTAGATGCACTATGTACTTACATATATAAGGATTGTAATGTATTAGCAATGGGTGCTGTGTTTATTCCATGCAGTAAAATGCCTTAGTTTGCGCCAATAACGTCATTATTTGTTGTGAATGCGCAGATAAGATTAAATAAGAAAAGAGATCGATAAAATTGGCGAACTGAGACGACTGATAAACCTTTGTTAATGGTATTATGTCTACATTGAAGTAATTATTAGCTAGAGATTATAGATTCTATAGGAGGCACATAGCATCAAAAATTACAAGCACTAATAAACAACGAGGAGGTCTTGTTTAATTAATAAGTAATGTCGAAACAATTCGTAATGATAAGGAATAAGAACTAAATATAAATTGTAACGAAGTGTATACTCTTTTCATTCAAAAGTCATCGTCGGAATCACTCGAAGCGTATTCTGTTTGTACATAAAGACAATGTACAGGTGCGAAGTGCTTCAGACGCTAACGTCACACGTTATCTGATAGTGACTTGAAGTAATTTGCGTTGCATAGAATGTTCTAGATGCAAGTCTCAAAGTTACGTGATCGAATCTCAGAGAAATATGCAGATTTTAAAGTGAAGACAAAAAATTCTCACATTTCTTGTCTAGTCAATTTGGTAGTTTTTAAACGTATCATTATTAGGATTAATTGCCTTTTATTGATTTCAAAGCAGAGTTCAAAAACATGTTTCTATTTGTAGACACACAAAGTACGCAAAACTTGTATGTGATGCCATAGCAATGCTAAAGATTTAACAATAAGTCGAGTTTGGAGGTCGAAATAACAAATTACTTATTAAAGCGATTATTTACGGTCGACCGTCGGCACCGGTCACCGCCACGTGAGGTCAATGTGGGCTACCTGCCTCGGTTCGCCAATATTGGCAATATCGTCTCCAGATTGCAATATTGCTAAAGCTAGCGTAGGGACCCTCGATAGCGAGCAATATTAGTCCATAACAAGGCTCGTAGGACCAATATCCAATTAATTAGCTACGTAAACTATACACGCTTGTTTGCTAAAAAAACATCCGATATATTGAAGACAGTAGGTACCCTAGTTACAACGCAAATTAAAACTCTACCCAACCAAAAATGAGCAAAATTCGCTCAACACGATCCTAACTGTATTTTTGACAACGTACACTACACCATTTTTCATTAACTTTTATGTGGATAGAAATAAGGTGGAATTTGGTTTGTTGGAAGTTTATTGATAGTAATGATAGAGCGAGTTGGTCGTGAAGCGAGTCGTTCATTGAACTTATGATTTAGCGATGGTGTAGATCTGCATGTGTGACTTACAATGGATCGCTGTTTCAAAGCCATTCGCATTGGACACGATCCCATTACACTTTACTATGGCATAAAATCAGGGCTCTGGTTCTACGAAAGGATATACTTAATATTGTATATCTTATACCCATATTTTGCCATTATGTCTGGAGTCTCAATATAAGAGCAGCCTCTACTTGTGACAAAAAATAAACTAGTGCGCCTTACCATCAACGATTGCATCACTGCTTACCATCAGGTGGGATCGCAGTCAAGCAATAGTTTATTGGAAGGGAAAAAAAAACCATTCGAACTATGTCACTAAAAACAATCGTGTATTAAAAAGGTGTTTTCAACGACGGAAGTAATGAAGCATTCTCGCATTGGACAATAAATACAAAGTTCCTACATACAAAGAGGAAGCATATCACGTGCCGACAGTTAATAGACTTGCAAATACTTGTACTATTGATCGAGGCGCGTAATCGTTGCATTTGCACATAAACGAGGATTTAATTGTCACGAAGTAGATTGAAGGCAGCCCTTGGAATCAACGATACAGGTATTACTAGTTCATTACTGATTATGTAATCATCTATGGACATATTTATATATATTAGATCACTTTTATATGAAAAATTATTTCCTAAGCATAAAAGTTAACGTAGACTTTTCTGCTAGCATATGCTTGCATATAACAATGTTAAACAGGTGAACTGGTTATGGTTAAATTATTTCTAGTCAAACATAAGTTTTCCTAAATGTAAAATATTATCCAACATTATGAACAGAATGAGAATAATGAGAGTCGCCAGGTGACGTGTCAGTGTGACGAAAAACTAAATGGAAAATATTGTCAGAAGTTCCAGTCGCAAATGGTTGCAAAAAAGTTGCGATAAAAACAACACAAAAATATCGTTTTATTTTTATAGAATTGCGATTAAACGTGCAGACGCTATACTGGTATGCGCACCTGATGGTAAGTGATCAGCGCTGCCCATGGACACAAGAGAACTCACAGGCCTTTGAAGAAGAGTTACGCTCGTTTCTTGAAGGTTTATAGGTATCCAGATGTCATATAGCAAGAACTTCATTAAGGACATCTGTGTCCTAATGGCGGACTTTGAATTTGACTTCGATATTGTGACAAAGATTGTAACAACGTTCCGTACCCTTTTGCCAATACATTATATTCGACGCAAAAACTCTTTGATTTTAATAGTAATCGGCTGTAAATGTTTTTGTGACCTTGTTTTCGTGCATGCACACTGATACTTTTGTGTTTATTTGTGGTATACAGGTGGGACACTCCTGCGCATGGCCGAGGTCGCTGACCGCCGCATCCTATCGCCGCGGAATATTGTTTCCGACTTTGAGTATGAATGATGTGTTGATAATTTATATTATCTCAGATTGTTTTAAGCTGGTTTTTACACACGCTCGTTTAAGGAAATATAAAGACAACTCTACCATTGTGATATATTCATAATGGATAGAATTTTTTGTCAGTCTATTGTTATAAAATATTTATTGTTTACCAAAACTATAAGAAAAAGTAAATATATAAACCGAAAATAATAATGAAATATGTAGTTTTTCTGTCACGTTAATACTTCTAACACAGAATAATTATTATACTACTCTCCATATGCAAGACAGTCGGAAGTGACGCACCAACTCAAAAAACTGAGACAAACACTGTCAAAATTGAATTTATCGGAGGAGTGTTTCGTAAACATGTTTTGACGGTACTATTTTGAGTGTGTTTTGTTTAGTATGTAGCGAAAGTAGAGAGGAAAGAATACATTCAAGTGTTAGCTTTTATCAATCATCCCACGCGTGTTAAACAGCTGATCGAACGGACTGCTAGGCAAGGCCAGTAAACAAATTATGACTCTAGAACAAATGAATGAAAAAGGAACTTGCGTTATCATCGATCAAAAGAGAATTTATTTTCTAACTAACAGCAGCAAGTTGTTACGCTTCTACTCCAACTAGTTGTATGGTGTTTCCATAGTGTTTTACATGATGTTTTCTCCCCAGATTAACATCGTTAGATAGTTGCATCACTGTATACATATTTTAATGGTTACATCACGAAACTGTGGCTAAAATTAATTCACTTTCACAATGTTAAACTAACAGAATACAGTGGACTACTAGTTTAACTAGGCGCCGTGTTAAGACGGTCTGCTGTCATCTAAATCACCAGACTTAACTCATAATCACCATATATTAAGTTGCCTATGATCCAACACAGGGCCAATGGAGAAGTAAGAATGTTAAAGTAAATAGCATTCTATTTTCGTACTTTTGGAATTATTATATTTTGCCGTGCCACCTCAATTCTCCGTAAAAAGTTTGGACCAAAGAGGTTTAAATTTTTAATTCGATTCTCGTTACGGCCTTACTTTGACTAGACTCTTGCCGCGGAGGTCTAGGGAAGATTACCGACTACGTCTGCTGCATATCTAGATGATTTAGGAGAAATTAATCTTGTGGCCTTTAGATCAGTATAGTTCAATAATTTAGATGCTGCTTGAAAGAATTTAGCATTTCGCAGTTGACAGGAGTTACTGCGGATGATTTAAATTAAAATCTTATAGAGGTATGTGTAAGTGTAATGAAAATGGCTAGGACAGATATATTATGAATATAACTTGGACAATTGAAATGACTACACTAGATTTTGTGCTCTAACTGAACAAGTCTAAAATACGAGTCTTTCTAAACTAAATTAAAAGAAAAAAGTTCCTATACATCAAAACAATCTCCAATAATACATACTATAATTTAAAATATAATAACATATAAACAGGCGGTGTGAATGAGTATCATTATTCATAGTTATGCTCAACAAGTTTTTTATGAATAAAGGATCACAGTTCACGATGACTGTGTGGTTTGTTCCAAGTTAAATCTCTAACTCGATACTTACGTTACTTATGTGACTCATTCATTATTTGGAAAATTATGAGTAGGTCCTATCTATTACGTATAGGCGGGGAAGACGGATGCGATATTCGTAATGATGATAATTTACCTTTTTAATTAGATAAAGACATTTAGAATGTTTCTAATCTGATTGTAACTTGAGGTCTTGATCTGAACAACGTTTTTTAGTAGAAGATTATTTATAGCTACCATAACTAGTAACTTGCACGTGGCCTTAAAGGTGCATAAAATATTAAAGTCCAATACAAAACATGATCCCTAAAACAGTACTACGAGAAACTCCATAAAAAACACATAAACTTGGCCAGAACACGGTAACATTAAAAATGCTTGAACTTGAACACACTGTCTGAATATTTAATATTGATGATGTCACAACGTCCCTTGGCGCCGTCTTTTTTGGCAAATATGCACCGGGTACATATTTGCGGTACCTACAGTTAGTGATTCAGGTCATATGGGGCTGGTCAGCGGCCAAGGGTGTCAAGATTAAGGGTAGGCGATGTGGCACAAGAACTGGCTTCGTTGCATAAGAAATAAACCTACAAGTGTATTGGTGCAAGTCTATTTATTTATTGATCGATAACCTCGTTCTATAGCCGCATTTCTCCGAAGGCTAAAGTTGTTATCATCCATCACATGGTATGGTATGGCTATCTAGCTTCCATAACGTACCATCACAGTATAGTAACACGCTGCAAGCGTTTGGAAATAAGTAGATATAGTATGGAATAAATAGGTATCAGATATAATGGTCAACCACGGTTTCATTAATGGACGTTCCGTACTTTTTTATCCTGACCTTTACTCGATTAATTTTGAGGTCGGCACTCTTGACCACATTGAGGCAGACAGATAAAAACATTAAGTTTTCTAATTAGTACACATATTAATCGAGCAAACAAGACCTCAAACACTGGAATATTCTTAGCCGATTAGACAGGAAGTAATATCTCAGGGCAATGAAGACATTTCACTGCTAGCCACACATAATAACGAGCTCTACATGAAGCCCCCTACGGCAACCATAGGCTATTTATAGCCGCGATTGCCAGCAGATCGATACAGCACGTAAAGGCATACGTAAACAGCAAGGCAAGGTCTATGGTGGTGCCGGCGACCTTGGAGAAACTATGCTTTAATATTTATAAAGTGAAACTAAGCTTATACCGTCAACACTTGTCATCATTGACATACAAATTGAAATATTACCGAAGTATTACTAGACAGAGACGAAAAACAAGCAATTAGCAAAAAATGACCTTTCTAACGAACTAGATCAGACCAAGAAAGAGAAACAAAAACGTCTGAAACCGGTTTCCTAACGGTCACAGGTCTTAGACCAGTCTAGACGTCAGTCTGTCAGCACGAAGTGACATTAAAACTGTAAACAAAAAAACCTCCTTACTGACAAGAAGAGGGCTGCGTAATGCGTAAGGACGTATAGTCTATTGACAAGGTTTATGATGAAAACCTGTCGGCCTCGTGTGGTGTGCATCTTACATTATTGTACTAATGCTAATTGATGACATGCTGCAAATGCCAGACTTGGTATATGTGAATAATTAGTACTTGATTAGGCCTAGAAATATAGTGCTGGCTGGTGATTTAGGTATTTTAAAGGGTGTGGGTAGACGTGTAGGTCTAACGGTTGAGAAAATGGTTACCTACAATGATATCCAGTCCTTATGTAAATGCAACATTGGTTTTTAATAAAAATATGCTAAATAGTTTATACCATTACTTAATGTAAACGGAGTAAACCCACGGCTAACTTTCTTAAAGTTTACATACAGTCATTAGCAGATCGCAGAAAATGTTCCAAAATATTAATGTTGCTTCGAGCTAAAATTAGCTATTCCGGCATTAGCCGATAGGTAAATCTAATTCGACATGGGAAATAACTACAGCGGCTACATTTATAGCCGATGCGTGGATTTGCGCTTTCATGTTCTGTTTGAACCTCGTGACGAATTTGAGGAATGTTTGAAGATTCAATTGTTTGAAAACACATTGCTGTACGTCACTGTACTCTTCGATAATAACGCAGTCTTCTGCGAAACAACTATTCTGGAGGTAATACCTAGCATGTTTTTGGATTGAGATTCATGTAAACCTCTGGCTTTGATTTCCTTCTACTTACAATCGGTGACACCGGGAAAAAACCAGTAAAGAATACGGAAAGCAATTATCGTATATTTACTTCATTAATTAAACAGCAATGTCGTCGAATCTATGAATAACACTAGGTATTTACTGTTATCGAAGGAGGAACGTTGATAACGAGTCCACGATAAGAGGTGAACAATATAATTTCGACCGAGAATGATTTTCTATGAAAGAGGTACCTATGTGGCCTTTACGAGAGAAAGTGGATGTAGGTGTCAAACTAGAAACGTGAACGCAGACTCACATTTAAGGACCAGTCTCCGAAAATAGCGAATTGAAGGGTCGGAAGTTTAAGTTTGTAAAAATCAAACAGAAATACCAATTTAACTAATGACGTCGAATACATTATATCAAATAAGTAAATACACAATAAACATTATAAAATATTGTAGGCACCGAAAAAGAAAAGCCGAAAAATGGTCTCATGTTAGTGAGTGTTCTAGGAACAGTGAAAGTTCTGTGTAGGAGTCCAAAGCCTTTGCAAAACAAACTTCGAAATATTTATAAGGAAAAGTGTGCTTCAACAAGTCTAGTTGTAAGATAATTCGGATAACACGCAAAAACGCCGTATTGTGCGCAGTTATCACGGGTCAACAGCTTATCTGATATTTGGTGGGTTCAGTTCCCTAATTTCATCTCACTATCAAGATAATGTTTACAAATAAAACAATATTGCTGGTAAACAAGGGTTTCAAGTATTGTTCTATAAAAACACACCAACTATAGCTAACATGAAAGTGTACATAATTTTTTAAATGATTGTGAAATATTGAATATTATAAGTATCTATCAGTATATTGTCTAATAATCTACATATATCTATTACCTAAGCTGATCTTTGGAAAGCTCAAGTCTTCTTGTGCATTCGCAAAGTTATTTATGATTATAAAGGGGTATTTGTAAGTTTGTATGTAGGGGGTAATAATTGTCACCGCTGGTCGGATTTCTGAAACCGCGAAGTAGTACCTATTTTTTAATATAGATAAGCGTGTCAAAACAACACAGCCTCAGGGGCATTTCCACACAACAAACATCAAGTTGATATCGACTTCCACGGTTCATTACCAAGGATTTCGGATGTCAGTCCAGGACACATTATACATAAATATCCATATTTAAGTACCGACAGTTTGTGTTCACAGTTCGATCACGTGTACGACCTTTTTACGGAAGCTCTTTGAATAAGGAAAGGCTATCGGTGTGGTTTTATTTGAACATGTTGGAACTAGCAGTCAGAATTTAATATAATAAGTACTTCAGTTCCTTGCAAAAATAATCCCTGAAGATAGGTAGTATGTTTATGACGTAGCGTTCGTGTTAAGGAAACGACATTGCCCCGCCAACAAAGATTGACATTGAATAAGATACTTGCGTGTTGCTAGGAGGAAATTTACTTTAGTGTAGGATAACTGACCTGTTTATGGTCAAACTTCGAACTAAAAAGTGCTCAACAAACATCTTATGAGTAAATTATCTCTTCAATTCTGCAAATTTTGCCATGTATACTATAATATTACCTATATTTATTAGTGTTTCATGAGTTATTTGTTATACCCGTGATATTTGTACCATTGTCAATACTTTAAGTACAGATAATAAGAGATATGTCGTCTGCAACGTAAATTGCTGTTTTAGCATTACAAATAGGCTGCTACTGTGTCTTGAATTCAGTAATTTTGATAACCAGTCATGACTTCTGAATGAAGATTTACATATTTACTATGTACACCATTAAGTACAGTCAATATTACTAACATAGTCACATGAGTTCTACTAAATATTAATGTATCTACGACCAATCCATTTGATCCTTAATTGGGCATAATCTTGGGCATAACAAGTTTCATGTTAATAGCTATAATTAATTGTAAATTACTCTGTTTGAAGAGCCTTAAATCTGCAAGCATGTTCTCTCAAAATTATTTAAAATTAATGATTGTGTATATAGGAATTTCCTAAAATTTGTTGGGGGGTTTTACCAATCAATGATATTGATATTGAATACAATTATAAGATTTGGGAAAAATGAAATACCATAATGGTAATCCCAAAAGTGGATTCTATACTATATTACGGTAAAAAAATGATTATTATACTTGTAGGTCTGGTTTAGCAATATGTTCTGTGTATTTAGATTTACAGTACATATCTTTTAGTAGTATTATTTATAAGGTATTCATGCATAATTACATATATTGTTGGGTAATGACTGATGAATAAATCACAGTAAAGGTCAAAACAGCTTATAACAATGACATCTAAACAAATGTCTATACAAATTATATTATCAGCTACAATCTCCGTCACAAAGACCAGGGATTTGCAATACTGATGTCATGGTTTTAGGCTATCAGGACACTTATATAATTTATACCATCACAGAGTTACATAGTTCATCCAAATCTATAATTTTGTCTAAGCAACTTTTTTTACAAATATCATTAACAAAAGTTTGGACTAATTAGTCAACTGATAAGCAAGTAAAAATAATTTAATGTCCATTAAATGTTTGAAACGAAAATCTATAAGATTATGAAATTTTAATGTGAATAAAAATGCATTTTAATTTTTCACTATTAAATGTGTAATTATGGTCAGCAATATACAAATTTTTTGACTTTTCAAATGTTGATAATTTAACTATCTTACATTTGAAGTCATGTGATTTTAGTAGGTATAGGATAATAATATAATGAACAGCTGTTTTAGCTATGCCTACATGCAATTCACACTTTATTTACAGTTCTCACTTCCATCTATGGAAGTTATTTAATTGTAATATTTTTTAACAGCTTGTGTAATGAAGTATAGGGAAATTACCTTCTTATAAGATACCAGAGATAACTAAATTGTGGTCAATATTTGTGGCTACAAGACTAAATGGAGTGGATCAATTAATGTGATAAAGCATCAATTAAGAGTGGAATCAATCATAACTATAAAGTAAATAGCTGCTGGGACAAGGTTATAAGCAAGGCCTCTAACAAGAGACCGTAAAAACTAAGGTTATACGAACAAAAACAAAAAATAACTTACACAATACTGAAACAACTGCTATAGCAACTACACTATACACTATAAAATATCACTTTTTTCGTACGAAACGTACGGTGTGCACACGAATAACGGAATCAACTGGAGACTATTTGATACTACTATCATCTGTAGATAATGTTTATCATATCAAAGGCAACGTTACCACAAAGAATATTCAACTTGCATACACGTGACGTCACAAAACAACCACCCAATTTGCAAATACACAACACAGACATCCGATAAAGTTGGTAATCGCGGCCTAAATACGACAACTACGCGGCGCGCTACGTCAGCCCAGGCTCGCTACGTACACTAACTACGGTCTACGGCTCAGCTGAAGGAGCGAAGGTCTAAATTGCACAGTCACACAGTCAGCATTACAGAGAAAGTTAGAGTCGGCCAAACATTGATGCAATATCAAATCAAAAACTTACCAAATAACAAGAATTGACGTTGTAACGAATGTTTATCCCTCAGTCAAACTTATTTTTGTAAATATATATCACACATTATACTGCTATTACGTTACACAACACGGTATCACACGATATACTGTAGAATTTTGTTAATTTTTCGTCTAAACAAAACAGTTTTTGACGAATTGACAAAATCGTTTTTATTCGTGACAAAATCAACATGTCCTCCAACAGGTCATCCGGTCATAATTTCATTTGAATAGTATATAATTGACATAAATATTGTATCAAAAATTACCTTTACAGGTTTTCTGTTTTTATTAGAAGTACGAGATAAATATCTAATAGTAATATTTATAAATATATAAACACTACATTGAAAGTATCTCAATGAACAGCTATAGGACGTAAACTATGTTGATAGTTTTTTAAATTAAAATGGTAACAACACTGGCGCTGTTATACATAGACTTAGCGGTTTCCTACCTAAATGCTTAGTACCCTTTGTTTATTGATGATATTTCTATTTTTTTTTTGTTTTGCTTTATCTTTTATTTACAAACTAGTAATTAGTGCAAGTTATAAATGAGTCATTACAAATATGTGATAAACTGATAACCGTTTATCATCGGATGGCCCACCATTTTACGGTTTTTTATTCATATATTTGCACTACACTAGCTTTTTAACTGGCAACACAATTGTAAAAACAACATAAGATTGTCTGTGAATTTGTAGTTCCATTTCCACTTTCCAGTTTCTGAAATGAGATGAAACGGTTTCTTGGATATTTCAATACAAAAAGTATTTTTTAAGTTTGGAGCGTAAATAATAGTAGACTGTTCAAAACATGAATACCTCAAGTTTTGCTGTAGACTCTTCACGAGGGAAAACAGGAGACGCGGCCAAGACTTTCGTAAGTACATAATATTTAAAATAAAAACTTAAAAATAGGTTATGTTTGTTCTTGAATTTAGTCTAAAAACACAAGAGCTAAGTGGAAATATTCTATATCAATCTAGAAAATGTACCTAATTTCGCAAATCATTCTTTAACCATTTCTTAGAAGTTATATTTTAGGTATTCCTGTTTTTAAATATCCTAAAGTGTATGTGGTGCCGCCTAATGTTTTGCTCATGTTCAAAATAATAAACTTACTAAACAGAAAATTTTACAAATAGTAAATTATTCGGTTTGTTAGAATTTACTAATTAATGAAAAAAATCCTTTACAGATTCTTCCTGACAAATGTTTTCAAAAACATGTCGGCTGCGCGTGGGGTCGAGGAAACAAGTTCACAATATATCCGCGAAGTCAAACTGTGAACAAAACTCCTACCAACACCGCAGACAATAAATTGATGAACATAAAACAAGACATTCTCCTGTTCA
This sequence comes from Spodoptera exigua, assembly GCA_902829305.4. Taxonomy (NCBI): domain Eukaryota; kingdom Metazoa; phylum Arthropoda; class Insecta; order Lepidoptera; family Noctuidae; genus Spodoptera; species Spodoptera exigua. Next base: position 15,761,490 of record LR824607.2, on the reverse strand, counting down.
CACCAATTCTTAGGAAACTTGTCAATGAATCCAACGGGACATACCTCTCCCTTCAAAAAGCTGCAGAGGCTGCTAAGGTTTCAGATAATCAAGTGGAATTTCTCAAACTGTCTAGACAGTTCCGTTCAATCATTAGAGTGTGCTTAGAAAACCTCCAAGAGGCTGCTACTAAAACAGAAGGCATTGAGAAGAACTGTCTCCTGTCCTACATCACTATATTTTACTCTATTGAATGTATATGGCATTTGTGTGAGATTCTGTACATAGACAATATACCCGGAGATATAGTGTTGCCATATTTATTGGAATGGGTTCGGTTTCATTTCCCTTGTCATGAACAGACTGCTGCCCAATTGTTGGGGGCTTGTGAGAGAGGATCCGAAGAACATGAGGACTACTGGGATACAGTTGTGGGGATGGTGGTGCAAGGCAGAGTGGATGTGGCTAGAGCGCTGCTTAAACTACACTCAGCTGGGGAAAGTAATGAGTTCAAACTGGTTGATAACTCTTTGAGGAGCATGCCTGTGTATAGTGTAAGTATGTTTGTTGTAGCCCATATCAGCTGTATCACATTCATAGTTTAGTTACAGCCTATGTGTTACACAATAGTGACGGGATTTTTAAAATTGATTAACACCTGGTTTCCGAAAGGCCAATCAATGTTAAAATCAATTTAATCTCTTGTCAAGTCATCTGATTGGTTGACTGATTTATCAACAACCAATCAGATGACTTGACAAGAGATTTAACAGGAGATTAATTTAATTTTAATTTTAGCGTTGACAAGCCTTTCAGAAACCGGGTGCAAGTAGTTTCAAAGCCTGTTCAATTTAAACAAACAATCAAATCTCCCTATTATAAATATTAGTTTTATGATTTTCGACAATCAGACAGTTAACCTGACAGTAAGCAATTGGTGCCAACCATGGACACACACAACACCAAAGGAATTACAAGTGACTTGCTGGTTTTCTGTGAGGCCATGGTATCACTCTGGTCAAGCCGGCCATATTTGTGCTGAAACTTGGCTCTCCCACATTTGAGTTAAAAGTATTAGTAATAGTTAAGTTAACTTTGCACATTAACACATTCAGTGCCCCCGACGCGTATGTGCGTTTCCTCGCACGCACATACGCGTCGGGGGCACTGAATGTGTTAATGTATTTTTTCACAAACCCAGTTTGTCTTATTGGAAATAATACTATGTTGTAGATTAATCATACTGATAAAGTAAATAAATGAGACAATTTAAAATGTGATTGCAGGTGTACGGTGGTATATCTACTGGGGAGTTCACAATATCCTGGAAACATTGGCAGGCTGAGTGCCGGTCTAAACTAAGCAGCAGAGTACTGGCCTCACAACCTAAACTTGAACTCATTATGAAGGTAAACCACTACTCTTTGCTTAATGATATAATACTAAAATATAAGTTTAGATAATTTTTTTTAATATAAATAGCAAAGCAGATAACCAGGGAAGGTTGTTTTATTTAGCAACAAAACTTACTCTGGTGAAATATTTGTACACTTTATTATCTTCTACTAGTTTCGGATATCACAGACATTTATTATTTTCAGATAATAATGGGTGACTACTCTGCATTTGAATCGATACGAAGCAAGTATTCATCATGGTTCGACATCCTGGGTGGGTGGGTGATGTTCACGGCGCCGTGGTCGCGGCGCCACGAGCTCGGGGCCGCGGCCGCCGCCTGCGCCGGCATGCAGGCCACGGGCCGCTCACACCTCGATGACATGGTGCGGGCACTGCTGGAAGGCGATTTACATCAGGTAACTGCAATATTATACATAGTAAAAAGTCATAAAACAAATCTTGTTAACACCAAGAAGATATTAAACAGGTCCACATTAATTACACCGAATAATAATTCGATCGATTATTAAGGGGAGGGAAGGGGGGGTGGAAGTTGTTGCCATAATAGTCATAGTCAGAGTCGCGGAAAGGGAATGGGTGCCGGTGGCAACTTGTCGTTTGACGTGGAGGACTAAGGGGGACGCCTTTGTTCAGCAGTGGACATCTTCCGGCTTATGATGATGATGACACACATCGATCAGAGAAGGCGGCGCGTGTAAATATGATATGGCAATACTAATTTAATTTAATGCATAATAAATAAAAGCATCGTAAATATGAATTTGTCTTTTTGTTTATAGGTCATCCATGAAATTCAACAGATATCAGATAATGGCTGGTTTGCAACTCATCTAACGGATATACTGTTCCACTGTGGCAAACTTACCATCATGGATAAGCATCAGACCAAGTAAGTGACTTCAAAACTTCACTCATACCTGTTCTGTTGAATCATTTACGGTTTTTAATGATCACAATTGCTAAGTGAAACAAAAAAAATTGGTATTGTAAGCGTGGGAGAGCCAAGCTTTGGTACGAGTGGGTCGGGTCGACCCGAGTACCACGCTACCAAGGCCTCACAAAATACCGGCGTGAAACAACCTCAGTGTTGTGTTTCGTCGTGTGAGTGAAGTTAACGGAGGCCCAAGCCTTTCCAATCTTTAAAATCCCGAGATATCCCTAAAAGGCCGGCAGCGCACTCGTAACTCCTTTGGTGTAGCGGGTGTCTAAGGGCGGCGCTGATTGCTTTCCATTAGGTAATCCGTATGCTCGATTGACAACCTATACCATAAAAAAACCAGTTGTTAAGTATTAAAAATGTCTTTTTGCAATAATTTTATGATTTTCCGTTTTTTTTCAGCGTAACTTCACGCCTCAGGGACAGTCTCATCTTAGAGTATGGTTGTCTTCTCATGGAACACAAGTCCCTCTGGCCCGTGGGTCTCTCCTACCTCGCTTCTTGTCCTCCTGAGGGGCTGAGGAGAGCAGAGCTCATTTTGGAGAGAATGCCTGTAGATACTGAAGCTAAGGCAATGAAGATTATTGCTGAAGCTAAGAAATATGAGCTAATAGGTGTTGGTAAGTTTCAATTATCTATCCTCATCTGCTTATGCCTATAACATTTATTCAAAAATATCTATGACCATAAATACACAATATACCTTAATTAAGCTAAGTAGATGTTACACAGGTGCCTGAGGTCTAATGTATTTCAGGTTTTCTTGTTTCTATTTATATACACAATTAACACAATACATACTTATTTTGATAGAAGAAAATATTATGCTGATTTTTTAAATATATTAAATATTAAATACCCTTCCTTTGCTATGTACATTAAATTATATTTTTATTTAACATCAAATAATGTTTTTTATAATAGGCTAGATTAGAATTGGACATTTATACATCAACATCAACAAAGTCTAGATATGTGGTCCATATTAAATAGTTTTATTTTCAGACAATATTAAATTATGTGTGAGATCCAAACCCAAGTTCATTCTGCAGTGGTCTTAAGATGTTATATAAAACTATATTGTTATTAATAAGAGTGTATGTTAGTACAAAAGATATGCTTATAATTTCAGCGCAGTCAGTGTGTCGGTGTATGAGCGCGCGTCACCTGTCGTCGGGTCGGGCGGGCGGCGCGCTGTGCTGGGCCATGCGCGCGCGCTGCAGCGCCGCCAGCTCCCGCGCCGCGCACGCTGCGCTGGCGCACTACACGCGACACGCGGCGCTGCCCGCGCAGGACCTACTGCTCACTGCCGGCTCCGCCATGCTGCTCTCAGATACATTGCTGTTTTTAGGTAAGCTACTATTCAATTTTGCTATTTGCAGCTCTTTGTCTAATAGTATGATGATAAAACAGATTTAAGTGACGGTGAGCGACGCTTCGGCATAAATGGGTTGGCTCGGCCGGAGTGATACCACGGCCTCACAGAAAAGCGGCGTGAAACAACCACAGCGTTGTTGCGCCGTGTGAGTTAGGTTACCGCAGGCCCAATCTTTCTTATCCTCCCCAATCCCTAAATTTCCGAAACCCAAACTACCAATAAGCTGGCAACGCACTCTTAACTCCTCTGGGTTTACGGGTGTCTATTGGCGGCGCCGATTGCTTACCATCAGGTAATTCCGTCTGCTCGACGGAATTTAAATTAAGTTATGTAAACACACATTCCATGACTCCAAATATGTGTTTTATTATCATAATAAGATATTGTAACTCTCTGATTATTCCATTGATTGTAAAATGCAACGAAATATTAAATTATACTATTTAATTGCAGGTAAATACTGTGATTTTCACAGACTGTACAAAACTAGAGAATTCAAGAAAGCTGCTCAGTTACTAGTCTCTTTGATTACATCAAAAATTGCACCAGAATAGTAAGTAATTAATAACAATGTCAATAAAAACTAATAAATAACATATTTGATCTGTAGTTTAACAATATTTTATTTATTTTTAGCTTTTGGGAAACATTGCTCTTAGACACACTACCTCTCCTTGAGTCGGATGAGCCTGTGTTCACTTCAAATGATACATATGAGATCATGTTGTGCCTAGAGCTTCGTTCCTCCACCTTGGACGGAGAGAAGGCTGACCTACTCCGCCTGGCGCTGGCTCGGAACCTCGCCAGGACGGCCCTGGCCGAGGGAGACGGCACAGACGAAGGGGCTCAATGATTGTTCAGGAGAAATATGCCATGGAACTCCGTATTCGGCCACAAAGACAATCAAATAGTGTGGGACGCGATCAAGATGGACTAAATGTTGTGAAGGTCTAATGAAGTCTGATGGACGAGATTTGATGCAGTAACATCTTAATTTTGCCTTCACTATGTCTGAAAGTGCTTTATCAATAACTAATATTGTATGAACAACTTGTTCCAAACTTATTTGTTAGTGGTGATATCTGTTGTTATTTTTATATAATAAAAAATGTTAGCTTCTAAGTAATGTAATGTAGTGTAAGTCTAAGAATCCTGTTTACTCTCCAAAGATACCTCTTAAAATTTTTGTGAACATGTTAGTAAATTTATTAACTTTTAGAAATATTTTTTGTTAGAGGTTATTGTCTAGCAGAATAAGCAGGGTAAATAGTCACTAGTTTCATGATAATAAGCATTCTTGAATAATCTAGTAAACATTCCCATTTTTATACAGAAGTTTTAATGTATGAATTAAACAAAAAATAATCACTGCCATATAAAGTAACTATGATAGGAGCCTATAATATAACAGCAGTTTTAACTGCATATCCACTTCCAGTACAACCAACTTCAGAAAAATATGTTTTACTTTGACTAGTTATATGTATTTATTTATGTTTGTCTGCCATTAGCTCGCAATTGGCTGAATCAATTGTGAATGATTTACAAAAATGAGAAAAGATTTAAGTTTGCAAAAACATAATGATCTTTTAAAGAAATAAATAACATTTTCAAGTCTTAATTTATATTGATTTAGAATTTATTTTGCTGTCAATAACTAAATTTGTAAATAACTACATTTAATAACATAATATAAAGGTGTAACAAGTGTAGATCACTTGCATGAATGCGTAAATCAGTAACAGAATCTGTGCTAACATTGTTTGTAATCATTTGAATTAATAAAAAGATATTTTTACAAATATATTTTTTTTATTATTTGGTACAACAAATAGTAATAATATTACAAATTTGTAAAGTATAATAATGATATAAATAGTTTCAAATGGATCACTCAAAGTGAACTTTGATAATTTTCCCAGAGTAAAAAGTTGATTGTGATACTACTAAAGTTCTAAATATAATCAGAAAGCGATTGTATTTTGTTTAGGTCAGCTTTAGCTAACCACATTTTAAACTTTTCGAGACACAGAAGAACAGGTGTGTGACTGTAAATGCCAGTGTTCACTTGGGGGTTGAATGAAATATTGACATTGGAAATATGCTATGAGTGTGATCTTCCTCTTCATTGTTTTTTATACTACCTCACAACCAAGGTAGGCTTAATGATACACAACCCATGACACTAGTCGTGCTGGCCATACAACATGAACAGTATTGTATCTCTCTTAGAATGTTGCTATCAGTAATCACACTATAAAAAAGCAACTGTTGCTCTATTGGGTCTTTCAAGGAAATGCAACATAGTAATGTAAGTGATGTTTATTGAGTTGACATAGTTTTTGTTTCTCAGAAATATTTGATTGATATAATTATTCTAGGGAAGTCTTGTGAGCTACTAGTATACACTATTGTAATTAAAATATTGGGTAGGTACAGTTTCGGCTTTAATTTTAGTTGAGATTCTAAGTTAGTCACTATGTCCAATCCAAATCTGATTGGAAATCGTGAATACAGGTACAAAACTTGGTTATAATTCAGATAATCTTTGAAATACCTTGGATGACGAATTAAAGATTAAGCACATTAATTACCACAGAAATAGTTAAATGACCACTACAAAATAACCCAATTTTTCATGGGTTTCAGGCAGCACTGAACACAAAAACTTATGGACCACACTACTTAATATCCTATAATGTTACACTATCAGGTGGGTTTTCCAACTATGCTAGTAAGGCTGTTTCTAATTAAAACCTAACTACTAAACAGATAAATGAGTAATCTCCAATTAAATATGAATTGTAATGAAATGTGTGAAGCTATGCTTCATAGAAAATCACAGAAAATTACTTACTGATAGTAGTATTTGTTACAATAATTAACACACACACACACAATAATAGCTTCACAGCCCTAAAAAGTATGTTGTAATAAAATATTATAGGTAAAGTAAAACACAATAAGAAAAGTCAAAATAATGAAAATAAATGTCCATAGCATCATGAAACAATTATTAATTATGTTAATTTCCTGTTCTCGTAAAATGCTTTCATACAATCAATCTCCTCGATTTTATAATTGAGAATTTTATCAAAACCTTCGTAGTGGAATTTACCAAAGAACTTTTTGCCCTGTAGCATGTAGGGGAACCATATCCTGTCGTCAGGCCACATATCGTCGAAGGGAACTTCATTATTTTTGAACCATTTGGGCAGCATTTCTTCAGTTTCCTTAGGATTTCCCTCAAACAAACTCGTGGAAAAGACTCGCACGTCCATTAAGGTAGGCTGTCCTTCAAAAGTGAATTCTAGATGAGCAATATTCTTCAAGTCACTAGGTTTAACGCTTACACAACATTCCTCATGTAATTCTCTCGCCGCAGCTTCCAATATAGTTTCGTTGGGCTCCACTTTCCCGCCGAAACCATTCCATTTGTTTATGCCGAAACCTCGCTTCTTTAGTCCCAATAATATCTGATCTTCCTTATTTATGAACACTAGAGTGAATAACTTTTTCGCTAGCATGTTTGAATGTAATTTAGGTAGAGTTTATGATATAAAAAATCAATTAATTCTTATGTTTTAATATAACCAAATACGCACTCAAATAAACCAACCGGCACTCTCGTTTGATGGCAAATGACATTAATGACTGACAGCAATAATAACAGCTGATTGTTGTTGACGTTTTTGTACGAACTAAACGTTTTGTTATTCCAAGTAAAATTCTAATAACAATGAAATTAAATAAATCTTAATAATTTTACGCTGTTTGTATCATGATTATAATTATTTAATTACAAACATGATGTAAACAAATATGTCAAATATCCAAAACATTTCGACCTTTAAAGACGTGTGGTTATTGCTTTAAAGTGCGCTGAGCTTTTATTAATTGAAGTAAATCATGTGGTTTTATAGGTCGGATCTCAAAGGATCTCACGCAGTAACGATAGAACAAAGTAATGGGTAAGTAAAGTTTATAAACTAAACTTATTAAACAGAGTTAGTGACCTATAAATGGGTGCTCATCGCATTACGTTACTTTACTATAACAAACTTAATTTTAAGTTTACTTGTGATTTAAATTATCTGATAGAAGAAAGATGTGGTGGTCTTAGAATATCCCTTTGTTTAACTTCTATCGTGGTTTAATGACTTTTACGAATTAGATTATTTGTTGACGAGCGGCAGAAATCACAATCTATTCTAATTGCTATGGAAGAAGGTTTAGTTTTGATATAAACTTCATACTGGGTCTAAATACCTAGGTGTGGTTTCGCAAATTTTGGATTGAGGTCGTTTGTTAATTTAAGAACTTATGAACATTCAGTGCCTATCTGTCACTCACGCAAAAAATCAAGGATACATATTAAATAATTGCCATAGAACAAATAAATCAAGATGAATTGAACGGCAAACTACGGCTACGTAGAACCGACATTACGTAGTCTGTATATTTACATCAATTAATATGATTTGATATAAACGAGCACTGAATGGAGCAACCGAGAACTTTGGTCTTTTATCAATATCAATAAGCGAGACATAACAAGCTATACCTAACTAGGTGTCTTAACGTAATTCCGACACTGCTATGTATATGTACTTATACCTATATAGATATACACTGTAGTGTAGGTTTATGTATACTTTTATTAAAATATTTAAGGTTTCTTCTACAGCTACCTACCTACTTTACATTTTTTTGCGTTCGACTCTGGGATATGACAGGGATCAATTGGATATTTTTATGGGACAGCAGTCAAAAGAGCAAATGTGTCAATCGTAGACAAAATTAAAGAGACAAAAATGTGTTGCCAGCCTTTTAAGAGCGTTCGGGCACGCTACCATAGCAGCGGTAAGACCCCTCTTTGAGGAGTGGCTTGAGAGACGCCACGGCGTCCTCACCTTCCGCCTGACGCAGGTGCTTACCGGGCACGGCAGCTTCGGTAGGTTCCTGTTTCGGATTCAGCGGGAGGAAACGCCCGAGTGTCGTCATTGTGAGGACCACCTAGAGGATACGGTGGAGCATACGGTAGCGGTATGCCCTGCCTGGGCTGAGCACCGCCGTATCCTCAGGGAAGTGATCGGCGGCGGCGACCTCTCGCGCCCGGCCTTAGTCGAGGCCATGGTGCGGAGTGAGAGGAACTGGGACGCCGTCTCCTCCTTTTGTGAAGCAGTCATGCTCGCAAAGAGAGAGGCGGCCCGCGTGAGGGAGCAATCCTCCTCCTCACGCCCCAGCAGCCGCAACTGGCGACACTACGGGCGTCGGGGATCGAGGGACGATCTCCGGCCACCGTAAGTACGGGCCTGCGGTCGGCGAGTAAGGGCAGCTCGCCGCCCGACCAGAACCAGGCCCGAGCGTATGGCGCGTAGCGTTCCGCGCGCGCCTCAAAGAGCCATTCGACCACCACAGACGGGGCCCTAAAGGGCTGATGTTCAGCCGGGGTTGCGGGGTAAGCGCAATGAGGTACCGCGACCTCGGCACAGAGCAGGAGAAGGAACAGGGGGGTTTTTAGTCAGTAAGAGTCTGACACTCCCTCCTGCCCGGCCCTGGGCGGGAGAAGTCATTTGATGATTTTCCCTTCACAAAAAAAAAAAAAAGCCTTTTAAGAGCGTTCGGACACACTGTTATGATCAGCGGTAAGACCCCTCAGAGGAGTGGCTATAGAGAGGTCAAAGCGTACCTTCTCACCTTCCGCCTGACACACGTCGCGTGCTAACCGGGCACGGATGCTTCAGTGGGTAACTGTTTCGGAGTTGGCTGTAGGAAACGCCATGTGTCGTCATTGTGAGGACTATCCGGAGAATATGGTGGTGGTGTGCCCTGTTTGGGCTGAGCACCGCCGTGCCCTCGGGGAAGTGATTAGTAGATTAGAGTAGCATTCCGCGCTCGCCTCAAAGAGCCAATAGACTACCACAAATGGGTTCCAACGGGGCTGATGTTCAGCCAGGGTTGCGGGTTAAGCACAATAATGCACCGCGACTGGGAGCAGGAAGGAACGGGATGGATTTTAGCCAGTAAGAGTCTGACACTTCCACTCGCCACACCCTGGTCGAGAGAAGTAATTTGATGATTTTCATGATCCACGTCTTGTTGAAGGTTACTTGTTTATTTTTTTTTCATTTTGGATTAAGGTTCATTTCAGTTGTTAATCGTAGTAACCATTTTTATTCCAATATCTCGTAGAAATTAAATAAAAAATATAGATATTAAGCGGGTAAAACAACTTGGATAAGGCAGATTCAGTGAACGACAGGTCAGGCAGGTCCTAAAAAAGAGCTTAGAAAATAACAAAATTAATTGATTTATTTAGGATAATTTACAAAGTAACAAAACATACTTACTCTTTATAAAATTAACAAAACTAGTTTTACAATATGTGCTGAGTGTTGATTAGTTTCATCATCATATTCATATATCATCAATTATATCGAGAAAAGGAGGAAAATAAATACTTAACTTATATATCCCTTATGTACCTACCTACACAGCTGAGAAGTAAATAACTGGAACATATTCACTATAAAACTCTCGATCAATACCTACCTTCCATGCCGGCAGCTTATAAACATGAGTGCAGATCATATTCAGTGTGTATGTTCACGCTTCTTTATGCATTTGTTATGTATAAGGTGATGCAAATTTTAAGGCGGAGTTCAGGATGCCACGTGTAGGTAAATGGGTGATAAACCTTATCGTTTTCACAAGAAGAGAAGACGTTCAAGAAAATTATTATGTTATAAACCTAAGTCGCTACTACTTTAGTACTAACACGTATTGAGCAAGAAATTGTAGGTACGTTTATTTATTTTTATTATGTTCCTAAGTTTTTACATTTTATCAGGGCGGAATAAAAACGAACTACTCGGTGAGCTTGGTTAGAACCAAACTACCAAGTGTTTATGTGCTGTTGAAACTAATAAAAAAAACAAGTAATTCAAACGTGGAAGAGTCATGCTTTAGCTCGAATCGGGCTTAATTAGATTGGTAGTAAGCCTCACAGAATACTAATGTGGAACAACGCGTTCCGTACTCTGAGAGAGGGCTTTCTCTACTCTTACCTGATCCCCAATAACAACCATAAAAATGGCGCCAAGGCATTTTTTACTCAGGTGATTCGTCCGCTCGTTTTTTTTTGTTTATGTAATATGTCGGCAAACGAGCAGACGGATTACCTGATGGCAAGCAATCGGCGTCGCCCATGGACACCCGCAACGGAGGAGTAACGAGTGCGTTGCCGACCTTTTAGGGATTAGGGATTTGGAGATTAAGGGATTGGGAAAGGGTCCGGGAAGGGGAAGGATTGGGCCTCCGGTAACCTCACTCACAGGGCCAAACACAACGCTGTGGTTGTTTCACGCCGGTTTTCTGTGAGGTCGTGGTATCACTCCGTTCGAGCCGACGCATTCGTGCCGAAGCATGGCTCTCCCACACTTAAATCGCTCGTTTTCTAATACCTATAAGACGATGGCCTACCACAAAAAAAAACTAGTAAAATTGTTCTAAACATTTATTACAAACGCAATTGATTGAGTTGATAGTACGTAGCAGTCGATAATAGGAGCAATACATCACAGGTCGTGTAGAGCCGCCCTAACACGTGATACATGAATCTGTTCTCGTTGGCGCTCGAGCTCGAGCCAGTTAAGTTACGAGCCCATCGAGCACATCGAGCACCTGCGGTACTGTGACACATACCGAGCCCTGATTTATGCATTACACAAGACTCTGCATCGAACCTGCATTTACTTTTATTTCTTTTGTAACTTCTATTGACTTACGTACTGAAGTTTGTTTGAATTTCGAAGCAGGTTTTTTACTTACCTACGTTCAAATATGAATGTGGTGATATGATGGCGCTTATTTATATTTCGTACGGACTTAAAAATTATAATTATTTTTGTCGTAACGTCCTTTGTGAGACTGGTGACCATGATGTTGTGTTTGATATCTGGTTTCAGCGAAGTAATTTTGGTTAAGGATATTTTAATTCTAAGTAAGACCACATGTCACCAATTCTCTGTACCACGACGTCTGCAATTGTGGTTGGTGTGCGTGTCAAATGGAATAACTAACAATGCAATATGCATCATTTCCCTGCACATACCTCTGTTTACCATTTTGGAAAATAGTAAAATATTGACGGATAGATGTTATATCTGGACGGAATTATCACTTTCAGTTGTCTTTTGTTTGTGCAGGGAACTACCTCGGCTACCTCGTTCCTTCTTCTGCTGCAAGCCGAGGCCGCGGTGCATTACTGCACTTGCACCCGTAGCTCCTAAGTGCAGCTGACATCGACAAACGATTAGACTGGTTAATTAGCGTGCAGTGTGCATTACCTATACGCACTGCAGGATAATTATCTGGCATCAGCATCGTAATTGCCTACCCGCTTCATTCGTTTTTAAGGGTATATACAGATTAGAGAGAGATAGATTCAAAAGTATATCCTCTCTCTCTCTTTTATTGCGGTCGTTTTTACTAAGGCGACTATGAAGTTTCCCTATAATGAGACTATGAAGTTTCCCGTCATCAATATACTTAATTCTCACTCGATTAGCTAAGCATACGTATTTAAGATAGAAGCTACTCGTAAACGGCGTGCCATTATGTTAAGCCTGTGTCTTAGCAACGAACGATCGTTCAATCCGAATTGGCGCCCAACGCGGGACCTCAGTTGTAATCAGTGTGAACCTAGCAATATGTGATCAAAGAGGTTCCCGAAGAGCAATCAGTGTGTACCTATCAGGAATGAACTGTTTCGTCCTGAGGCAAATTGCTTTAATACCCAGCCAATCGTTGGATTGGTCTAGGTTTAAGGCAACTCTGTTACCTAATACTATAGTTTGGCAGGCCTTACCTAAATGCGTGATGTCATAAACGAAATAAAAAATAGTAGAATTGTATTTTTTCCAGTCTAAACTTTACTATTGACACATGAATCACATATTATATGGTTTATGTTTAACCGTTTGTCTCTACTTTGTGGACTAGGAAAGTGTTAAAACATAACACTATAACAGACATATCGTTCGAAAACCTGGCAAGTACCAATGTGACTTTTTCCGAGTTATATGTACTTTCTATGATTATTTAGACACTACACACATGCGGTGAAGGAACACATTGTGAGGAAACCTGGACAAATAATTTCTAATCTATACATATAATAAAATCGTAGGAATGTCAAAACTGTACATTGAATATATTTTTGAAATAATACTTGGGGCGTGATGTACAATCGATACTGAAGCCAAAAATATGGTTTTTAGAATTTTTGTCTGTTTGTCTGTTTGTCTGTATGTTTGTTACGGATAAACTCAAAAAGTACTGCATGGATTAAATTGAAATTTTGCATGAACATAACTGACAGGTCGGTTCATCACATAGGCTACATATTATCACGCTATCACCTACGAGGGATGAGTAATGAACCTTTATATCTGTAAACCTTACTAAAGCAGCATGTAGTGTTACCTCATACACATTTAAATTACGTTTGTAAGCAGGTTGTTTGACAGGACGTGCTATCACAAACTTAGACACAAAAAAAATGAAATAAAAAATAAAACATAGACTTATATTGGTAAAATTGTTGCTTCAGAATTCATACAATATTTTTGTGTATTATAAACATAGGTGTGATGAAGAACTAGCATTTTTTTTTATTCATAGGCCGTTACGTTTTTTTCACGTTAAAAACGTAATTAGTCGTAATTGAGAAATTATTATTGTTTACCATATAAAAATGTTTCCATTTTCCTAACTAGATGGTGTTGGCGTCGAATTAGATCGCGCTATGGTTTCGTTTACAAAAAGTGATGTTATGAGTACCGATGTCGCCGCTTTAACCTATAGAAACGGGGGTTACCTGCGTTGTTTATAAGTTATCGAGATTCTCAAATTATTCTGTTTACTTCGTGTTAATTTGTCTTTTAGTAGTAAAAATGCCCAGAAAGCGGTCTAATCTATCACAATCGTCATACCATTCGCGAAAAAGAAGGTTAGCTCGATCCCTTGATCTCTCGCGTGTTCCATCTAAAGTTGAAGTGTCTCATGGATCTTCTCACAAAGGCAAAGGTGTTTGGTGCAGTCCGATGCTATATGTATTCTGTGGAATGGCAAAAACGCGGCTTGCCACACGCTCACCTGCTTTTGTGGCTGGAAGAGAAGATCAGACCCAACCAGATTGATCAAGTCATAAGTGCTGAGCTCCCGGACCCTGACATCGATCCTGTTCTGCATCAGATTGTGAGAAGTCACATGGTTCATGGCCCCTGTGGCACTTTAAATCCAAGTTCCCCATGCATGAAAGACGGACGATGCACAAAAAGATTCCCGAAGAAATTTACCAATGTTACCATAACAGGTGGAGATGGATATCCTTCATACCGGCGCCGACCACCTGCAGAAGGCGGACATTTCACTGAGCTGAGTTCACGTGGCCAGGTGCAACAGGTCGACAACAGATGGATTGTTCCATACTCACCTGTTCTGTCCAGGACCTTCCAGACGCACATCAACGTCGAGTCGTGCACCAGCGTTGAGTCGATCAAATACATCTGCAAATACGTCAACAAAGGGAGCGACCAGGCGACGTTTGCTTTACAGAGCACTGATAGGGACGAGGTGACCAAGTACCAGTCTGGTCGCTATATCAGTACGTCCGAAGCGGTTTGGCGGATACTGGCGTTCTCTATACATGACAGGTATCCTACGTCATGCATTTAGACGTCCACCTAGAGAACGGCCAGCGGATATATTTTGATCCCGACAACGTTGCAGAGCGCTTGGAAAATCCGCGCCAAACAACGCTCTTGGCATTTTTTAGGCTCTGTGAAGTCGACCAGTTCGAGAAGTCGCTCACGTATGACGAGGTGCCGTCGTATTATACATACGACAAGCAAAGAGGTGTATTTAACCGACGTCGACGTGGAGGTGTAGTGGAAGGTTTTCCGGGCATTTTTAAGAACACCGCATTGGGTAGAGTTTATACCGTGCATCCGAACAATAGCGAATGCTATTATTTATTTATTGAATTATGGACAACCAGTAGCTGCTACATTATTTCTTACATCTAAACATTAAATACACTATAATAAAATTAAATGTACAGCATTTTAAGGTGTCACAACATGCACAAAATATTTCGTAGTGACATAAAAAATAATTAGTAAAGAAGAATATAATTTAAAATAGTAGGAAGAGTAATAAGATAGAAACTGCAAAAATTACGATTCTAAATTAAATTAAAATAAAATAAGTACTTATTTATAAAACAAAAACATTTTTTTTATTTAAACAAAGTTTATTGGAATTCAGTCCTCCCAAAAATCCCCAACACATTTTTTTTAAATACCGGTAATGTATCACTGAAGATATCCACTTCATCACTGAGACTGTTGTATGTTTTTGCAAGTCGAGACACGGCAGAGAATTGTTTAAGATTTGTTCTAGCTGGTGGCTGGTGCAACAATCCCATGCCAAGCTGAGCGCGCCTAGGTAAGCGGCGTGGAACACGAAAACCGAAAGAATTTAGTAGCGATGGACTATCAAGTTCATTTCTTAGTATTTTATAAAGGAATGTCATGTCCTGTAATCGTCTGCGAGTAAATAAACTAATCATGGCGAAATGTTTTAGTTTGTCATTATACGAACGAAGTTGTTTGTGCAGTCTACATGAATAAGCAAGGTGCCTCAAGAATCGTTTCTGAATGCGTTCTATTCTAAGCTGATGTACGTTATATTGTGGTGACCAGACCACGCTACAATACTCCAAATTACTGCGCACGTAAGCATTGTAGATCGCTATTTTTGTAGCTGGCCTGCGGAATAACTTACCATTTCTAATGATAAAGCCTAACATTTTGGAGGACTTTTTAATTATGTTATCTAAGTGTGGTAAGAATGTTAATTTTGAATCAAAATAACACCTAAATCCCTTAATTCCGATTTTTCTTTAAGTAGTACTCCATCGATATAATATTGAGTCTCAATTATTTTATGGTTACGCGTGAAAGTGACAGAGAAGCATTTATTGGCGTTCAAGGACATTTTGTTGATAACGCACCAGTTTCTAATTGAGTCAAGGTCTTTTTAAGCAGTTCGCAATCCAAAGCTCCTGTTACAGTTTTACATAGTTTTAAATCGTCAGCAAAGAGGTAAGCGCTGCTATGTTTAATGCAAGAGACAATATCATTAATAAATAGATTGAAAAGCCAGGGTCCCAAATGAGAACCCTGGGGTACACCTGATGACGCTGTAAACTTCTCAGATTTAAAGCCCTTAACTACTACATATAGTTTTCTGTTGGATAAGTAGGACTGAAACCATTTTAAAAGTGAACCACCTACGCCATATAAATCTAACTTCTCTAGTAATACCCTGTGACATACTCTGTCGAACGCTTTCGCAAAGTCCATATAGACAGCACAAACTTGAGCACCTGCATCAACTGCATTCACCAGTTCATTGTGGTATGTAACTAAATTGGTATTTGTTGAACGTGATCCGATAAATCCGTGTTGCTCGTCGACAAAAATTTGATTAGTATGGTTCTTCAAATACGGATAAATTAGAGCTTCAAAAGATTTAGCAAAAACAGACAAGATTGAAATTGGTCTATAATTTGACACGTTAGCTTTATCACCGTTTTTATAAATAGGAACCACTTTAGCTGTTTTCCACGAACTTGGGAAAATACCAGTTGACAAAGATTTGTTCATAATTAGGAAGAGCGGTAAACTTAAAGCAGAGGCACATCTTGAAACGAAATATGGGGACATGCCGTCCGAGCCTGCCCCTTTATGAATATCAATCCCCTTTAAGTGCTTCAATATGCTATGTTGTGTAATATGTATTTCTCCAATGTACTCTATGTTTGACTTGATATCAATTGTTGGTGGATCTTGATTGGAAGTATCAATGAACGTTGAAGAAAAGTAAGATGCAAACAAGTCACATATACCTGGTCCGTCAGACAAACTTGTGTTATTTAGAGTCATCGTTTGCGGTATTTGGACTACAGTACTACGTTTGTCTTTTAAATATGTATAAAAATATTTGGGGTTTTTCTTGATGTTATCCTCAGTCTTGTGTACATAATTATTGTAGCACGTGGTGGCCAGCTTTTTACATCGTTTGTTTAAGATTTGTAGTGATAACTGATCTAGTGGGTTATTGAAAACTCTGTATCTATGAAGCAGCTTCAGTTTTTCTTTTGTTAATTTGATCAATTGATTGCTGAACCACGGTGGATATTTTCTACTTTTAGTAATTTTAGTTTTAGGTACATATTTATCAATTAATTTATTTAAATTAGAATAAAACATTAAAGTCATTTCATTTACATCCACACATTGAACAAAATCGCGAGTCCAGTCTATTTCTTTTAGTTCGGAATTGATTTTGTCGTAGTCTGCTTTATAGAAATTATACCTTAAAATGTCGTTGGATTTCAGTGATACATTATTAGTGAACTCTATAGTTATTTCTAACGGAGGATGATATGGATCAACATTAGTTAAGACATTTCCGGATGATCTAACAATTATACTTGCCATGTTGCTCAGAACCAAATCTAAAAGTTTATTTGAACTGTTACGCAGTTATGCTGTGAGAGATTACTAAAAAAAATGAATTCCATAAACAGTTGACCCAAAGAAGAACCCTGGCTGGCAACAGGTATTACTTTGTTGTTAGAAGACATTGACCATGTAATACAAGGCATATTGAAGTCTCCTACTAGACAAATATTTTCTATGTTTTCATTTACACGATTAAAATTATCTAAAAAGTGCTCGAGAACCATTTTATTTGATGGAGGGGGAAGGTACACAGCACATATAAAAATATATTTATGCGGATTTATCTCTACTTTGACATAAATATCTTCACATTGACTCTCTAGTTCGTTATACCGAGTAGAATTATATCTGTTAGAAACTGCAACTAGCACTCCCCCACCATCTTTATTCCCATGAAAACCCGTGCTCTCGCGGTCTCTTCTGTAAATTGCGTAACGATTGTCAAATAATTCAGCATCATAAATTTTGTCATTAAGCCAAGTTTCTGATAAGACAATTATGTCGTAATCGGAGCATGCTATATTACACAAAAAGTTGTGAGTTTTGGTCCGTAGACCTCTAACATTTTGATAGTACATGTTTAACGAGTTGAATGTTAAAGGAATAGGTGTAAAGATGTAACATTGTAATAATCAATTAATATGAGAAGAGAACAATTATTATAATAGTTATTTTAGCTTATCGAACGTCTCTTCGTTTCTAATATAGATAGATTCATCCTCTTCTTTTTTCCGCATAAACACACGGCCTTGTCTAATCCAGACAAATTTATATCCCTTCTCTTTAGCTATCTGTCTTGCAGCTGCGTGTAACTTTTTATTTAGGGGTGATAGATGCTCAAGAACATAGATTGGTGTTTTATTTCCTGCAATCCCAATGTGGCTTGTATTGAGCTTATCACTTGAGTTTTCTTTGTTGAAATTTATTATTTTGGATAAAAACGTATCTCGAAGTTGTGGAGTAGCCAATTTCACAATAACTGAGCGTGGTCTCCTGTCATCTTTATTGTTTTTTGCCACACGAGTGCAGTGGTGGACATCGGTTTCCTTCAAGTTACAGGACACCACTTTGGCAAGCTGCATTACAGTTGAGATCAGGTTTTCTTGTCTATGTTCGGGAATGCATTGTATTTCGATATTGTTAGACCGATTATGCTGCTCCATAATCTGTAATCTAATTTGAAGATCTTTCAGAGTATTATTCAGGTGAGCATTTTCTTTTTGGAGTTTTCCTACTGTTTCTTTGTATGTAGTGATTTCAGTTTTAGTGCTCTCATAATTTTCATTCAAGAACTTAACACTGCACTCCAAAGTAGAAATCTCATTTTTCATTGACTGAATTTCAGTTTTAACCATTTGTTTGAGTGTTTCCTTGAGCTCTTGCGTCAAAGTTGACCTCATAGCATTTAGTTCGTCTCTAATTATTTCTCTGATATCTTGTTTAGATAATGGAGATGAGGGAGATTGTAAGCTTAAGTCATCGTTATTAAAGTTATTGGTAGTTAAAGTTTTCTTTCTCTGTGTGATGTTATCAAATATGGGGGGCGAATCTGAGAGAGAAGAAGAGTTCCTTGCCTTACTTGGTGAATCCGTCATATATCTGTCGTCAGATCGCAATGGAGTGTTGCTATTGTCGGTTTTTGGTTGCTTAGCTCGGCAACCGTGACACTTCCATTTATTCTTTTGTTCAATGTTCATAATAGAAAATCGCTTTTCGGGAATGTTTGCACACGTAAGGTCATATTTTTGCTTGCAAAAACCACAGCTTAAGTAGTCTTTGTTCGGGATTTTATTGCGGCACCCAGCGCAGAAGCCAACTGCATTAGCCATTTTTCATGCAATTCAATAAAATTTAAATTCCAAAAGAAAAAATAATAATAAAAAAAAAAATATATCGGTCGTCTAATAAAAATTAAATTGCAAGCAGCGGTGAAGCGATGTAAGCGCTGGATTGTGAAGCGCAGTGCGTGTATTAGTTTTCAATGTGTGCGTAGCAGCGGGCGGACCGCGGGTTGCGCAGGTCAGTTACGTTTGACGAAAGCAGCCGTTGATGTAAAAATTTAAAATGTATTTGATGATTACTCACTGGTTTTAAAGAGTTTTAGGTCCACACTATCGCCACTGTGTAGGGTGCATCACTGGCTTTATATTGATGTATAGTTTATGCACAAACAGTTATTTTTAACACAGAATTGAAATTAAAAATGACGGAGCAAAAAATTACGGTGTCACTACTTGAACGATCGGTACGGAACGGATTATCTGCGGTTGTTGCTTCATACGGTCCGGGGCCCAACGTCTTTTGCCTTTCTGAGGACAGTTGATGACGTGGAGTATCCCACATACCACGCAGCCTGCGTAGCACGTCACCTACTTGACGGTGACCAAAACTGGGATGACACCCTCGCGGAGGCGAGCATCAGCGACAGTCCCAGTCGCTTGCGACATCTGTTCGCCGTCATGTTGGTGTTCTGTGGAATCGCGAACCCGGTAACTTTGTGGGAGAAGTATCGCCATCGTCTGTCCGAAGATTTTTTACGAGCTTTGAGGCGTGCTAATGAAGATGAAGTCGAAGTAACTGATGGACGCGTGTTGAACACCTGTCTCAGTTCACTTCAAGACGTGGTCATTACTATCGGCGGCAATCCACTGGTTGAATACGGGTTACCAGCTCCCCAATCACCATTACGTCAAGACCGTGGAAATCGGGAGTATGCCGCTGAGACACATTACGATCCGGCCGTAATGACCACCATACGAAATGACCACGTGGCTTTGTTCTCATCAGAGCAAAAAAAAAAATTTACGACATCGTCCTTGAAAGCGTTGGGCTCAACCAGTGTAAAATGTTTTTCTTGGATGCTCCTGGTGGAACAGGAAAAACATTTGTTACCACTGGCATACTTGCAGAGGTCAGGAGGCAAGGTAAAATTGCCATTGCTGTAGCGTCGTCGGGAATCGCTGCTACACTACTTCCTGGTGGCAAAACGGCACATGCCATGTTCAAAATTGTCACGCAACAGTGACAAGGGACACGTGCTAAAGGATTGCTCTCTGGTCGTATGGGATGAGGGCACGATGGCGAATAGGAAGGTAGTTGATGCCGTGGATAGAATCCTGCAGGACATCCGCAGGAACGAACACTTGATGGGCGGTGTTACAGTTCTGTTTAGTGGTGATTTCCGACAAACGCTTCCCGTGGTAACGCGGGGATCTAAGGCTGACGAGGTGAATGCTTCGTTGAAACGATCTGCGTTATGGTCACGCGTTCATACGCTGCGCTTGACCATCAATATGAGAGCTCAGCTCGGCGGCAATGCATTCTCAATGCAAGAATTCTCTGATGTCTGGTGTAAAAATGATTAAGTTGCAGCAATCAATGAAAGCATTCTCTCGGAAATTAAGGGGAATGAAGTGGTGTAGACCTCCATAAACACCGTAGTCGAGCAAGATGACGCCACACACTATCCGGTGGAATTTCTCAACTCCCTCACAGAAAGTGGACTTCCAGCACATAACATCAAGCTGAAGGTTGGCGTCCCGATCATGCTTCTTCGGAACGTGTAACGGGACCCGCCTTAAAGTCATCTCACTGCATAGAAATATTATCGAGGCGGAAATTTTGACGAGTTGTGGCGTCGGCGAGGCAGTGTTTATACCACGCATTCCCCTCATACCTCATAACTACCCCTTCCAGTTCAAGCGCGTGCAGTTCCCTGTGAGTGTTTGCTTCGCGATGACTATCAATAAGTCACAGGGACAGACACTGAAGGCTGCGGGTGTCGACCTAAGGACGAGCTGCTTCTCACACGGACAACTGTACGTCGCTTGCTCCCGCGTCACCAGTCCTGACTCTCTATACATTTTGGCTACTGAGAGCAAAACTACAAATGTAGTTTATAGAGAAATTTTATAATTGTGTTTTTTTAAATTCTGTTATTCGTGGGATGTAGGAATTAAACCATATTCAAAATTCGCCTGCGCTATGAGAGGTACTCATGAGGTGAAGTTATACTGCAGCGCCAACTGCAAGGGAATGTGATCTTAAAAGTTGCTCACTAAAAACTACACTTAAAATGACGCAGGCATAGTATTTTTGGTGCTTCACGGCGTCCGCGCGGACGAAGTCGCGGGCAACAGCTAGTACTCGTAATAAGTTTGAAATCCCTAATACGCCTTGAGCAAGCGTGGTGTAACTTCTCCGTGTGAGTAGAGGCCTTTGCTCAGCAGTGGGCACTTATAGGCTGATGATGATGATGATTAAGTGTAAAACTTTGTATTAGAGTATGATAGATACAATTTACAAATAAACAAAAGTTTTTAGAACACGAAGAAGTTATCAATTGTATCCTTACATTGTTATTGTTCATATCCTAAAAACAATTATGTGAATACAGGAGCTCTAATGGAATGAGACAACACGCCCGTCTCTCCCTGTTTAGGCCCACATACCTGATAAGATAACAATAAGGATGACCAATGGCGCAATTGACACAGAATATACCTATGTAACATGTATCCTTTATGCTAACTTGGTTAAATGAATATTTGACTGAAAAATACACAAATATCAGACGGTAGCCAGTTTGGGCAACTGGCAGCATTTTTTAGTTTTTTACACATAGCGTGAAAAATGGGTGTTAGGTACATTTGTCCTATTTGTACATACTTAGGTATTATATGAGCTACGCTGGACATTGACCTTTGTCGCCATATGTGCGAATAATTACCTAAATAACTGTGCTCAGCATTTCTGAACATTAATTAATTCAATTCAGTATTAATAAAACTATCTAAGAGTTTACTCATTCAACACAAACAACTGTAGGAACTTACAATCCTTACAGGTATACCTTGTTTACTGTTATAATGTATCTAATGTTCAATTAGTGTAATTTTCGTTAATTAAGAGTAAATTATTTGATAATGTAAGTGCATTATATAATTAGCCGTTTGTAGATTAATTATTTGTAAAGACGACGTGTCCTTAGATAACTCGATATTATTTGATAACAACTGTTATCAGTTGCTACTTGTGGATATACTCGACGTTACTTGTATTTTATAAGTAAATATCGATAAATTTAGGTGGAGTTTTTCAGTATATTACTCATAATAAGTGCATAGGCGTATTATGAGACGGTTAATTTATATGAAATTGCATTTTACTTAATACCAGATCACCAAGTATTAGACCGCGTTTTAATCTATATAATCAGTTTTTAATTACTCACTAAAATCACGTCGTAAAACAATTTTAATATATAAATTAAACGAATTAGTCTACTCTACTGAATAATAACGCTTAAATATCGTAGTATAGTACCATGTCGAATGTTTTTTCGCTGTTCACCAGTGATAGGAAGCGATCTTATTGCCATAATTATATATGGCACAATTACAAAATACGTGCCAATTCCTTTACCACTTACTCGTAGAAAAACTCAAAGAAATCTTCTCCTTCGTCAAGTCGTGCTTGCAACCGTTTGACAAATGAGGTTGGTAATTCTTGATCCATGACTTATTTAATATATGTATAAGCCAGATAATTGCTTCTTCTTCTTCAACATAGGGAAGTGACTGCAAACGAAAACACACGTTAATCTAATTAAGTAGAGTAACAATTAGCGTGAAAGCATTGTATTGTCTGGTTCAATATTTGTTTAAGAACATATACAGGGTACCTTGAAAGTTGATTAAAAAAACCACTTGTCGGTATGGATGGCATATTGTCTTGGGTCAAGTCTTACCGGTGTGTCCAGTGCGAATTGACATAGTTTCGATAGAGGTTGAATAAGGCACTCGTAACTCCTGTTATAGGCCTGTGTCCCGGTTGTCCAAGGCCGACTCCGACTGCTTTTGCTGATGATACATCTCGTTAAAAGTCTTGTTCTCCAGCAGTCAGAACGTTTAAGTGAGTATAGCGTACCCTAAAAACAGTCAACCTTAAAATTATTGGGTCTTGACTTAATGGGTTGATAATTGTGTTGCTAAACAATTTGTCGATGACGGATTGGCGATTAGAAATTTTAAGTCCAAGTTGTCTCGCGATGTTTTCCTTCATAATTTCTAAGAGGTGTCTAGATTAACTAAAAAAGTGCATAAACATTACTTGGAAAAAGTCAAATTGGTAACCCGTGCTTTAGTACACGATATCTGGCATTTACCCAATATGATATATATGATATGTATATATATGATATATATATATGATATATAATATGATATTGACGTGCAAACTAATTGGCAAGGTAAATAACGAGGATATGAGTTTAGCTGCTAGTTGGATTTCACTGTGACCCTCTTAAGTTGGAATTGCGACAGAAGTGATCCTGAAGATCATGTCGGAGGATGATTTGAGTAGAAAGTTCAGCACACATTAGCTTCATCCCTTAACCAATAACATTTTCTCAACTTCTTGTTTTAGGGCTGATTTTTCAATGGTTAGATAAAAGTTACCTGGCGAGTAATAATGATGCTGTCGCGTCGAATGTGTGTATTAGGCAGTGGCAGCAGAACATTTTTTTCCTCAGATAACATTTATCTGACTATTGAAAATTCAGATGTTAATTTAATATTTTTTTTGATCCGACCGTTTAAGCAGCCACCCATGTAACGTAACTAACACATCAATTGACACTTCATATTATCTGCTAATTTACGACATGCCCTCTAGAATGAAATAAAACAAACAGACAGACAAACGACAGAAGTTTGCACTTTATATGTATTACGTGGATTTGGGAAAACACTATTATCGGGCATAAAAGCGATTGATAATTATGTTTTCATACCTCGATAAATAAGTTAGTTGGGCTGCGGTCGGAGACGCATGCGTGTTGGAATTCATTACAGTCATTTGTATTGGAGAATTTAAAATGTAAGTTGAATTTATTTTCATTTTTTTTATAAAAAAATCATTCTCTTTTTGCCCGAAGGTTAAGACGCCCGCTCCTCATGCAAGAGGAGGTGGGTTTAAAGGTTTTAAACCCACCCAGCAAGTAACAACGTGACTTTTTCAGAGATGTATGTACTTACTTGCTAAGTCTGTTTAGACAACAAACATCTGCGGTGAGAGAAACATTGTTGTTAAACTAAACAACTTATAAATTAAAATTAAATGTTATAAATTGCTAATGCAACTATTGCTAGCGTGGTGATTAATGCTCAAACATTTTCCATGTGAGGAGGATTTTGCACAGCAGTGAGCACCCATAGGTTGTTGATGTGATGTGAATTAAAAATCATCTATCGATTAACCCGTAGCATCGAAATATATTCCCGAACGAAGATCCACGCGAGACACAATGTATTTTCTATTGTTTGTCATTATACTGGCAGACAAGAGGTCGACTTTATTGTGTAAATATTACAAGCTGAAAGTGAATTGTAATTAGAGTTACCTTAATTTAGTTAATACTAAGTTAAACACATTTGAGTAATAAGGAATATAAAAATATTAATTACCGCTATTATATTTTACTATTATAAGTACAAAGTATATATTATTATTTAACTCATGTATATTTACTGGTCTAATAATATCATTTTTGAAGTTAGAATATAAAACTGTGATAAAATGAAACATTTTTCTGGCCGGTTCGTCCGGAGTAATAGTGTGTGTGGCCTCAACGAAAACCGGCGTGAAAAAACGCTCGCATTGTGTTTAGCTGTGTGAGGTTGAATTGTTCTTTCTCCTACCTTTCTCTCACTTGTGCCTATACCACCAATTCTCCAAATCCCTAAATCCGTTGCCTATTTTTCATATCCTTTCATTATCAAGGAAAAAATGGGGATTATCATAAGAAACAACAGTTTAGTAAATCCACTGTTATCAGTGTACAGAGTAGTGTGATTTCTTTAAATGAAAACATTGATAAATATATTGTGATAGTGATTTATTTTGAAGGTAATCAATCGTTTGTCTTGTTATCAAGTATTATTGTAATCGTAAACTGATGGGTTTTCACTGAATATGTCTTAAAGCGTGTGGTAAAACCCAAATTGGGCCAAGGACTGAAATATCAGTAATTAGTAGTTTTTGTGGGTTTTTTTTATATGATAGGTCAGCATACTAGCAGATTTCTTTATTTTTTTTAATAGGGAAAATCACTTCTCTCGTGGAAGGCCGCGGTATCTTATTGTGCTTGACCCCCGACTGATGGAAAGCAATTGACGCCGCCCATGAACCTGAGGCGTGCGTTGCCGGGCTTTTGGGAATTAGTGTTTCTTGGATTTAGGGATTGGGCCTCTCCTAATGGCGAAACACAACGCTGTGGTTATTTCACTCCGGTCTACTGTGTGATATCAAGCCAGAAGTGTAATAAGTGCAAATATTTAAGTTACATTTAATAGAAGTGTTAAAAATGCAGTTGCGTTGCGTTGGTCAGCCTTATAGCATTGAATGAGAATAAGTATTCTTATAGATAAACAATTTTGACAATCCTATAATATAGTATATTGTTAATCAAGTTTTCATTCAAGTTTTATGCAATCAATAAAATTATTTCAATAAGTTTAGGTAACAGTATGTCTCTCAGTCCGAGGCATTCGCTCAGAGAATTATTTAAGGAAACTAAGATAATGACGGTTGCCTCACAATATATTTATGAAAATGTAATTCACGCTCATAAAAACAAAAGCTTATTTAAGAAGCATAGTGATATACATAATATTAACACGAGGGGGAAAAACAAATATGTTGTCCCCGCCTCCAGGCTTCAGAAAATAAGTAGTTCGTTTAGATGTCAATGTATACGCTTTTACAATAAAATTCCTAGGGATATTCAAAATTTGAGCCTCAATAATTTTAAAAGTGTAATAAAGGCTAAACTTTACTGTAAAGCATTTTATAAAATAAAAGACTACTTAGAAGATAGTCAGGCTTGGGAATGAGCCGCTGTAACTTCTGCACAGGTCATGTTGACATGTTTGTAACATAAGTTACGCTTTTTATATACAATTTGACATTACGTTTATTTTTTTAACAATGACATTATCACCTATTGTGACATTTTTATTTTTATTTGACATTTTTTATTTTATTTATTATTTTTATAATTATTTATTGACATTATTATGTGTGTTCCTTTCCACTCACGGGACCACAGGGTCCCGGACTTTTGGAAGGCGTACGAGGGGCCGAAGCCAACTCGCAGAGGCCCTTTGAACAACTTTAATATAAGTGAAATGGGACATCAGCCGGCAATTATCCCTGTATGCACTATGAAAGTGCACCCAAGGACAATCCCCGGTTGATGCAAGACTATTGCGAAATGTGGTAAAAATTTAAAGGGTTATGGGTATGGGTTGCTATGGACTGATGAATATGATAACTATGGAAATACTATGGCCCCTGCCCCTGACCAATATTGATACATACGGATAAACAGGCAGGGGGTGACTGGCAAACTCAATTAATGGGCCCCCGGAAACGGCCGCTAGCATGTAGCGACAAGGGGGCAACATACGTTGAGCTGCTTGGGGAAGGAGAGGTATCCCACGGCTATCAGAGCAATCCCGGAAGTACGGTCAAGACCCCTACCAGCATCTTACTGAGATACATCCTTCCCCCGAGTCTCCTTCAACTCCTACTCTTGCGAATCTCCACTCAAGCCAGCCAATTAAGGCAAGAATGAGGTAGGAGGGCTTGTTCTTCATCAGTGTTCACTCTAGCTCGTCACGAGGACTAACCGGAGGTGAAGAACAAGACACCTCCCGGGAGTCAGGTCCGTGGGGTCGCCACTGCCCAACAGCTCGCCACAAGCTGCCTTGCGGATTTATTGACATTATTATTATTTTCTATTATTGTTAGTGTAAGGACCGTGTGAGACTTGCCGCGCTTTTGGACTACCAGTTATCTGCGTTCTGACAGTTTGAGTACTTGCGTGACCCAACCAAATGTTCTTTAGATCGGTATTGTTCGTCGGACAACTCAGCAGCACTTGCTATGCTGGTTGCAAACTGACACTTGCGTGCCTGTCTTCAGAACGGGTCCACTTAAACTGGTGTGGTTCTTTCATCAAAAGACCACTACAGAATGAACTTGCACGGTTCTCTCACATTATGTTATTTTTACATTGTCTGGACTTGAAAAGAGACTGACCTCTGAGTTTGTTTCGGCATTTCTTCTCAGAGTAGTCAGATAGGAAATGCCGGCTTCATCTAGTTTTTTACATATAAATTGACGTGTAAAAGTGCCGTTTTATGGCCTATTTGCAAAAATAAATTCATTGTTTCATTGTTTCATTGTTTCATTGTCTGGGTACTATTTTTGTGAAACAAATTCAGTAAAAAAATAAAAATATGTAAGTACTAGTTTTTATGTTTTTACTGAAGTTGTTTCTCTGGATTCCTCGTTAACATTGATGTTACGATTACAACAGAAACTTTCACATCACTCACCACCTTTCGTGGACCAAATTATGGTTGTGTGCCAGATTCTATTCATAAACTCCTCTGTAGAAACATATTAGGTTCTAACATCTGCTGATAAATATGTTTCAGAAAGCATGAAGTGCCTACCGGTGGGGTGCCACGCCTACAGCCAGGGCGCTGCTGGCACCGCCTTCACTCAGCTGGTGACGCACTTCCTCGCCTCTCAGTGCCTCATCACTGAGCAGTGGCCCACCGACTACTCTTATGGATTGTCCAGTAAGTTGAGAAAGAACTCTAAAACAGATATAGATGGATTCAACTACAGCTAATTAACAGTTAATATTATATCTCTGTCTACGAAATATACTCAGGATGGATGGTGATGGATTTCCAATTGTATTGTAAATTCTATCTTATCCAGTAGCAGATCATGTTTGAATAGTTTCACTTTACATTTGCAGGTGGAGACACGTTTGACTTCATTATCGTCGGCGCCGGTACGGCTGGTTCCTTACTGGCGAATAGACTGTCTGAAGTTGAGGAGTGGAAGATTCTGCTGATCGAAGCTGGCGGAGATCCTCCCATGGAAAGCATTGTGAGTAGTGCGTTATATGCCTTTTAAAATAAGATTCATTTTTTGACAGTGTGTGTAATTTTCATTTATCAACTTTCAGATTCCTAACTACGCAACCGCAACACACAGAACTCGAAACGCTTATCAATATTACACGGAACAAGAAGATAATATCCATAGAGGAGGTCTCGACAGGCGCGCGTACTGGCCGCGCGGCAAAGGTCTCGGAGGTACTAGCTCTATCAACGGTCATCTTCATATGCGAGGCAGTGCAGGCGACTACGCTCCTTGGCACATGTCAGAGGACGATGGTTGGGACTGGCCGACTTTGAGAGAATACTTCAAAAAGAGTGAGAAAATGGTAGACCCTTTCATTCTTAACAACCCAGAACTTAGAAAAGAACATGGAACAGAAGGTGAGTTTGTTGTGGATCAACTGAACTTTACGCACGGAGACATCGCTGAGAGACTGACTGACGCTTACAAAGAATTGGGATTGACATACTTGGATGACTTGAATGGTCCCACGCAATTGGGTGTCGGAAAACTTAGAGGTGCAATTCATAAAGGAAGGCGAGTCAGTTCTGCTACAGCATTCTTGAATACCGCTAGGGAACGTAAAAACTTAAAAGTTATGAAATATTCTTTTGTTAAAAAATTGGAAATTGATGCGAAGAACAAGACTGTAAAGGGCGTCACACTTTCCCTTTTGTACGGTGATGTAGAAACATACTTTGCAAGGAAAGAGGTTATAGTGAGCGCTGGAGCAATAAATACTCCTAAACTGCTAATGATGTCTGGTATCGGACCTAAAGCACATCTTAAAGAAATGGACATTAGGTTAGTGACCGATCTACCAGTCGGAAAGAATCTCCAAGACCATGTTCGTATACCAATACCGGTGACAGTAGATACTGGAGCTGAGAGGAGAGGCGAGGAGTTTTGGCAGAAGGCTGCAGCCCAGTATTTGATAGACCAAACAGGACCACTCGCAACTAATTATGATCAGCCTAACATAAATGCATTTTTGTCCGTCACTGGTGACAAAACTCTACCCGATGTTCAAATAGACCACAACTACTTTTTGCCCAACACTTCATACATACATTCTATGTGCAAAGATACATTTTCTTTCAATGACAGCATCTGTAAGCAATTCGTGGAATTTAATAAAGAGAAAGAAATGTTCATATTCTTTGTAGCGCTCTGCCGCCCTCACTCGAGAGGCGAAATACTGATACGCGGCAAGAATGCGATGGAGCATCCCAAGATTTTTACGAGGTACTTAAATGACTCACGCGACATGGAAACCTTCGTAAAAGGTATTAAAAAAGTAATGGAAATTGTAAAGACTCCAACATTTAAAAATATGAAAGCTGAAATAAAGAGGATTTACTTTGAAGGCTGTGATGACTTTGAGTTTGAAAGTGATGACTACTGGGAATGTATGGCCAGGACTGTCACTTACCATGTCTACCACCCCGTGGGCACTGCTATGATGGGCAAGTCGAGAGAATCTGGAGCAGTAGTTGACAGTAGACTGAAGGTGTTCGGACTCAAGAACTTGAGAGTGGTGGATGCTAGCGTGATGCCCACGATACCTAGCGTTAACACTAACGCTCCCACTATGATGATTGCTGAAAGGGCAGCAGACTTCATCAAGGAAGATTATCAAAGAGGAACAATCGAAAATCAAAGAGATGAATTGTAGTTCTTTGTCTTACGATGTCATTGTCTATAATCCCTAGTAAGTATGTAATATTAATTGTTATGCTGTGCTAGTCAATTCATTAACTAATGTGGTGTTAATACTATGGATTGTTAAATCTGTTTTATTGCATAAAAACATTTGAGTAAGCATATATTATAAATATTGAATAAGAATAAATAGTATTTCTCATTTTTGCATATTTTATTGTATAAATCCTACAAATCTAATATACTTATTTACAGAAGAATATTATTTGATGAGTTTGACTCGACCACGTTTATCATCATTAGATACAGATGATTGAGAAGTAGTATCAGAAGTGGTATTGGACTCTTCTTCTCTAAGGTTAATCTGACTGCCTAGGTCATGTATTCTGTATCTTTTCTTTTGTTTTATCTCCTTATCAATTCTCTGGCAGATGTCCACAACACTGTCACGCATCTCTATCGGCAAGTCCTTCACAATCACTTCTCTCAATAGACTGTTGGTTACGTCTCTACGTGTTGCGAAGCTTCTGTGTACTGACACGTTAGTATTTACTGGTTTCCAACACATGAAAGTATTACCCATTTCTCCTTTCGTCCATTTTGAATAGCACCACATTGTCGTGTGAATACAGCACACGAGAGACAGGAGCAAGCCACAGATAGCAATCACGTAAGAGACTATTGATAGTAAGGCATTTGTACAGCATTCTTCGTACCCGGACGTGTCTCCGTTGAACATCGGACACAGCTTTCCATACATCATGTCTTTTAACATGACCATATTCTGTGATATCGTTGAACAGTTTGATTTCATCCGTATCTTCAAATTATTGTAATGTGATGTTGCTTCAGTCACAACGCCAAGGCCTGTGCTGATAGCGTATATGTCTCCAACTGTGATGGGGTGGTCTAGGTCTCGACAAATGTTATTTTTGGGCACGTACACTATGTCAGGGAGCGCCTTGATCACGTTGGTATCGCAGACGGGCGCGCTGACGCACTTGTTGCGTTTGTCAAAGTACGGTCTCCGGCCGGCGTACTTCAGGTCACAGTTGACAGCTTCACACTCATGCAAGGGATCTTCATCGAGCGAAGCACACTCGCTGCCTTTTACATCCATATACGCTTTAAGATACTGTGAATCCTTTTTATTAGCGAATTGTGTATCAAATGGTATTTTGACAGCCACTTGTCTGGACCGCCGCCTGTTTCTGCCACATTTGAAGTCTATGACAAAGTCGCAGTACCCGACCTGGTCGTATTGGTATAGTGTGGGGTATACATACACCAAGGTTTCTCTACTGTTAGGTTTGATAAGTTCCTCGTTGTCTCCTGGAATCGCATCTAAATTACAATCTTTGTAGTCTTCATCAGCTAGGCAGCACATTTTTGGCCACGAGTTGACTTTGCATGCTACAAAGTGATTGTTGTTCTCAATGTCGATAAAGAATTGTATTCCAATAGATCCTTGTTCCAGAGGATATATGCCGTGGTCTAACACTGATATGAACGCTACAACTTGTTGAGTTATCGAGTCAAATACAATGAAATACATGCACGCGAATAAATGTACAAACATTTCTCGTCGGACATTTTAAATTGACAACAAAATCATAGACTGACAGCTATGAGAAGAAACTTTTTCACTTAAAATAATTTATTTTATTTTCTGTTCGCAAGCAGCTGTCAAATTTAAGATGATTGAGATGTTAAGATGAAAAATTTTAGTGTAAGTTTGTAAACCCACGGGAAAAGCTAGTACGGGGCAACGTTTAAAGAGCATATAGTTAGAAGTTTAAAAATCATAGAAAGTTTGGAAATAACCGTATTTCGTTAAAAAAATATTTCCCATCGCATCTATAAGTACATATAATAAAATCGTAGGAAAGTCAAAACTGTACATTGAATATATTTTTGAAATAATACTTGGGGCGTGATGTACAATCGATACTGAAGCCAAAAATATGGTTTTTAGAATTTTTGTCTGTTTGTCTGTATGTTTGTTACGGATAAACTCAAAAAGTACTGCATGGATTAAATTGAAATTTTGTATGAACATAACTGACAGGTCTGTTCATCACATAGGCTACATATTATCACGCTATCACCTACGGGGGATGAGTAATGAACCTTTATATCTGTAAACCTTACTGAAGCAGCATGTAGTGTTACCTCATACACATTTAAATTACGTTTGTAAGCAGGTTGTTTGACAGGACGTGCTATCACAAACCTAGACACAAAAAAAAAGAAATATAAAATAAAACATAGACTTATATTGGTAAAATTGTTGCTTCGGAATTCATACAATATTTTTATGTATAATTATAAACATAGGTGTGATGAAGAACTAGCATTTTTTTTATTCATATGCGGTTACGTTTTTTTCACGTTGAAAACGTATTCAGTCGTAATTGAGAAATTATTATTGTTTACCATATAAAAATGTTTCCATTTTCCTAACTAGATGGTGTTGGCGTCGAATTAGATCGCGCTATGGTTTCGTTCACAAAAAGTGATGTTATGTCAAAAAAAAAAAAAAAGTCAAAAATCATTTATTCCAATTAGACCTTTACAGGCACTTTTGAACGTCAAACAAAATATAAAATAAAAAAATAGTGTCAGTCTGTCGGTCAGTCCTCTTAGTGAAGCTATTTGCTCGTTCCAAAGTGTAGATTCCGATGGAGAAGAACGAGCAAGAAACTCCATGGTTACTCTTTTTAAATCAGTTTCACATACAGATTCCTTTTACAAACAGTTGGTTCAATTATGTGAGAACAGTGTAACACTAATATTTATTCAAATATAAAAATAAAGTAACCTTAAGGACAATAGACAGTCTGGAGCTGACCAGTCCCAACTGACGGCGCTCGTTCACGAGCATGACACGTACACCAGCATCGCCCAACTCAACCATATTATAGGGAATTAAGCGATCCAGTGCCCATGCCACCGCCAGTGTGACCTTTCAGTGAGCATGACAACTCCAAGCTGTTATAAGGACCGACATTCTGCTAGTCTAACCAATTATAATAGGTTACAGGGCACTCACATTTACAAATTTATCAAGTTATAGTTATACAATATAATGCAATTTCACTAAAATGAAGAAGTCCCGTTCAAGCAAAATCCATTGGAACGTTATTTATTTTGGTGTACGTTTGCTATCCTGTGGAGCAGGACCAGCATGTCTCCAAGCATCTTTATCTACAATGTAATCATTCAGTGTGTAGTATGCTTTTCTACATAAAGTTTTCTTTACACATAATTTAAAATTTCTTTCATTTAATTGTTGTATTTCGCCTGGGATTTTGTTATAACATTTTACACAGAATCCCATGAACGACTTATGTACCTTTGCCAATCTAAATAATGGCTGACATAATCTATCTCTATGTCTAGTTTGATAATTATGTCTATCTGACACCTTATCGAATATTTTTAAGTTTTTCCTAACATACATAATGTTTTCATAAATAAACTGACATGGCACGGTCATAATATTGATCTCTCTAAACTTTTCTCTAAGAGACTCACGACGCCTTAGATTGTAAATAGCTCTGATGGCACGCTTTTGCAAGACAAAGATAGACTCAATGTCAGCAGCCTGTCCCCACAACAAGATGCCATACGACATAATGCTATGAAAGTAGCTGAAGTACACCAGTCTTGCAGTGTCCACATCTGTTAGCTGTCGGATCTTCCAGACAGCAAATGCTGCAGAGCTCAACCGTCCTGCCAGAGATGTGATATGGGGCCCCCATTGTAGTTTGTCATCTATGGTTATACCCAGAAAAGTAGTTTGTTTTACAAATTCCAATTTATTACCGTTTAATAATATGTCACATTCGGTACTTTTAACATTTGGCAAACTGAATCGTATACATTTAGTCTTTTTGTCGTTTAGGACTAAATTATTAATTGTAAACCAATTATGAACCTTCGTTATAGCATTATTTACGTCGTCATAATTATCTGTCCGTCTATTTATTTTAAAAATCAACGATGTGTCATCAGCAAATAATACCATTCCCGGTTCACGTTGAAATAAATGAGGTAAATCATTTATGTACACTAAAAACAGGAAAGGACCTAATATTGAGCCCTGTGGTACGCCCATAGATATGCTAGTACCCTGGGAGTTCACTTTATTTACTTGTACTTTGAACTGCCTATCCTGCAGGTATGATTTTAATAAATTGAGAGATACCCCTCGAATGCCATAGTGTTCCAACTTCAGCAACAGTGTCGTGTGTTCAACGCAATCAAAAGCTTTAGACAGGTCACAAAAAATCCCAATAGCGTCGTTTGACTTTTCCCATGAGGCAAAAACATGCTTAAGTAGAGCTACACCGGCGTCAGTTGTGCATCGACCCTTGGTAAACCCATATTGTTGGTCATGAAAGATGGAATTTATGTTAAAGTGTCGTAGCATCTGAGAAAGCATTAGCTTTTCAAACACTTTACTAAGCACTGGTAAAATTGATACCGGCCTATAATTATTGGGATCATTGTCATCGCCAGATTTAAACAACGGAACTACCTTGCTAAGTTTCATCAAATTTGGAAAAACACCCTGATCTACACTTTTATTAAAAATTACAGCTAAGTAAGGCGCTATAGCTTCTATAAAAGACCTACACACCACAACAGACATTCCCCATAGATCCTCTGTAGACTTAACTTTTATGTCTTTAAACGCCTTTATTACTGATTGCGGGTCCGTGTACTGAAATCGGAAGCCAGAACGGCATTCTTTAACATTTCTTTTAAGAAGACTAATAGAAAGTGCCGGAGATGATTCTAAGTCTTTCGTAGTTTTAATGGGGATATTCTTGAAAAAAAATTCGAATTCTTGGGCAACTTCTTGATTAGCATTAACTCGTCCATTATCCGTATTTAAATTAAATTCCGTGTTATGCAATTTATTTCTGCCTGTCTCGTTATTAATTACCTTCCACGTAGCTTTTGTTTTATTTTCAGCATTTTTAATCTTATTGCCAATATAAAGTGATTTAGCTTGCTTACAGACTGTTTTAAATATTTTTGCATATTTGGACACATGCTTGCTGAAGGCTTCACTAGTATCAAATGGTTTCATACCATATAGCTCAAATAACCTTTCCCTACTTCTACGAATACCTGGGGTAGCCCAGTCACAGAATACAAATTTACACTCAATAGTTTTTCAATCAATCAATGAAAGCATTCTCTCAGAAATTGAGGGGAATGAAGTGGTGTACACCTCCATAAACACCGTAGTCGAGCAAGATGACGCCACACACTATCCGGTGGAATTTCTCAACTCCCTCACAGCAAGTGGACTTCCAGCACATAACATCAAGCTGAAGGTTGGCGTCCCGATCATGCTTCTTCGGAACCTGTCTCCTCCGAAGTTGTGTAACGGGACCCGCCTTAAAGTCATCTCACTGCATAGAAATATTATCGAGGCGGAAATTTTGACGGGTTGTGGCGTCGGCGAGGCAGTGTTTATACCACGCATTCCCCTCATACCTCATAACTACCCCTTCCAGTTCAAGCGCGTGCAGTTCCCTGTGAGTGTTTGCTTCGCAATGACTATCAATAAATCACAGGGACAGACACTGAAGGCTGCGGGTGTCGACCTAAAGACGAGCTGCTTCTCACACGGACAACTGTACGTCGCTTGCTCCCGCGTCACCAGTCCTGACTCTCTATACATTTTGGCTACTGAGAGCAAAACTACAAATGTAGTTTATAGAGAAATTTTATAATTGTGTTTCTTTAAATTCTGTTATTCGTGGGATGTAGGAATTAAACCATTTCAAAATTCACCTGCGCTATGAGAGGTACTCATGAGGTGAAGTTATACTGCAGCGCCAACTGCAAGGGAATGTGATCTTAAAAGTTGCTCACTAAAAAACTACACTTAACACGTTAAGCGCCATGGGGGTCACCGGTGACCTCCGTTAGCGGAGGATTTGCCTTCAACATTTTTCTGTCGTCAGACAAAGGCTTAAAATGACGCAGGCATAGTATTTTTGGTGCTTCACGGCGTTCGCGCGGACGAAGTCGCGGGCAACAGCTAGTAAAGAATAAACGTGAGTATGTGTTAATGTATCAAAAGGTATATCCGTATTCATCAATGCTAAAGTGATTACAACGTTAAACCAATTTAATTAAAAAACAAAGGAATACATTCAATTGTAGTTCTTTCATCAGCTTAAGTTCAGGTCCATTGAGAGATCTATCTACACTGGGAAAGGTTTAAATAAAACATTCAACTGATAGACAAATGTGAAGACTTCAGATATCTATTGTCTCAATTATTTATTATGTTTTCGGCTTACTCACGTAATAATTTGACGAGATACTCGACTAGTTTCAAGGGAAACTCGCCGCAACATCACAACCAGACTAAAAGAACACATACGCAGTGTGAAAAACCGAGACACCCATACATCGGCGGTAACTGAGCATGCTTGTAGTACGGGCACGGCTCACTTCCTCCGTTTCGACAAGGTCTCAGTACTAGCGAGGGAAAAATACTTCGTACCGCGGAAAGTACGTGAGGCCATCAAAATAAGCCGGCGTCCGAACTTCAACAGAGACGTGTGGCTGGGCATTACCACCTGCCTGGAAGCCGAGTCTGAAATCTGCGTTAGACTGCACTGTTACGGGTCTGGAGTGTGACACAGTTAGCGCGGTATGTAACACTGTTTTTTCGTCGACCCGGGATTCGAACCCAACACCAACGCAGCTGCAGGCGGGCGAGTCTAGCGTGCCAACAGTGTCGCGCGCGCCGTCGCTGCCGACACCACGGATAGAAGAAAGTGCGCGTGAATCGCGCAGACTCGAGTAGCCAGTAGCAGCGCGACAGTCGCCGAGTCGCGTGTCGCGGAATGCTGCTCATGAATATGGGCCTCTAGCATGGCTTGAAACTAGTGGAGAATCTCGTCAAATTATTACGCGAGTAAGCCGAAAACATAATAATTAATTTAGAATGTCTCACGAAAGTTATAATAAATATATCTATTGTCTCCTCACTATATCACGATTTATTCCGCACACTTCGGACGAGTGCAACGTTCATACTTAATTTCTCCACTGCTTAATGGATGTATAAAAAATTATACATAGGTAGGTACTTAAATAATATTCCTGTACAATCAATTGCGTAGTTTTAAAGCTTTAAGCATGCATAGGTATATAGGGACAGAGGAAGCGTCTTTGATTTATTATGCTATGTAGTGAGGTTTTTTCTAATTTTAGATATGATGTGTTCCTTAAAACAATCTTCAAAGTTGTACGCAAATATGCTACCATCTTTTTGACCAACTTATCGATCGTAACTTCTTTCAATAAAACTCTACCTACCTGTTGTGTTTTCATGTCAAACTCACTATTACCTAAGCGCGAAAACCACGATAGGGTCGCACTGAAACCCGTAACATGTAAACAAATATCGCAAGTTCCCACCGAGTATACAGTTAGGGAAAGCGTTTGATCTGTTTTAACAAATTGATGTGCGGTAACCCCTAAACCTCAAGTCAGCCCCAGGGACCAGACCACCAGCGTGAAACGTGAATTACCGTTTGTCCCACCCGAGGTTGAAAATTGTGTATTTATATTATATTTCGCTTTGATATGGAATCTTTTGTATATTGTGGTGTGTGTCGTATTCTCGTAATTCGTGAAAGTGCAATCCTCTAGTTTTGGTTAGACGCGTAAAGATTATAAATACAATTCTATTATACATCAAACATTTTAGTCTCAATATACCTGAATTTTGAATAAAAATCAACAAAATCGACAACCCGGTTAATAGAATAAAAATGTTTACGAACTTAATAACGAAGATAGTTGGAGCGCATGTATCCTTCTCGGCATCTCGAGCGCAAATGAGATTCCTACGACCGTGGCGCCGACGGAGGAGACCGCAAACCTGATTTCCCGCGCTCCTGCCCGATAATTATAGGAAATTGGCGGGAACGCCGCAGCCAGACGCCCAGCACCGCATGTAATTATGAGAGATTAAATTTCATTAACACGAGAATTTATCAGCTAGAACAATATGATAGCTACGTCTAGTGTGGGTTCAGAATACTGTGATTAGTGCTCACACTGATCGGTGAAGTTTCTATCAACATGAAGTAATATAGATTTCTTTTGAAATATCAAGCTAAGCCGATGAGATTTGTTTAATACAATTTTAACAAAGATGATTACGTTTCTGTGCAAAAGGCCGACGAATCGCCTCGCTTTTCCTTGTTCAAAATAATTATTATTTGAATTGCTTTTAAAATTATTTTTATCGAGCAGCGGGATGAAAAACTCATTTCACTTAAGCCATCCATTGAAAAAATTAAAAGTCCGCGCCAGTTGAAGACCTTTAAATTTCCCAAAGAAATTTAGAAAGTGAACACAGAGTCTTTGACTTGGGTATTAAGCTTTAGTAACAATAATTCAGAACGGAGGAGAATTAAAACTTTTTAATTACGAATTCGGTGTTGCTTTGAACAACACTTTCCTTATTAAAGTGAAGACTTGACTCTGCGCTAACTGGGATAACAAATGCCTTTTGTTTACACTTAAGTAGGAAGTATTTATTACCAAGTTGTTTTAATTAGTCCGTGTTACGACGGCACGGGTTAACAACAATCATTTTCGCTGATCAATTTATTTTTAACAATTTTTGGGCGTCGCTTTAACGAAAAGAGTTTGAATTATTGCCAGTTTATGGTTCAGTCCTGTCAAATTGATGTTTAATCACTGTTTACAATCTTTATTTTCTATTCCGTGTTTACAATGAAAACACTGTAGCACAAACTGTCACAACACAACTCTATTTCGTTTTGGACGCTGCAAACATTTTAGGCTAAGAATGATACAATTGCCGAAAAGCAAACCGGATCCAAAGGATGCCAACCTGTGCAAGTGAGACTTTTGTTTTGTGATATATCTTAAGATACGAGTCTTTTATTAATTTTCTGTTTCTAATATTAACAACAATTGAGTTGCGTGCTTTTTCGGATTTTTTTATGTAAACTGCGGTAGGTAATGATCCTAAATCTCAAAAAGTAGTTAGCTGAAATCAGTGTACAATTTGAAATTTGTCATATTTTCATAGAAGTATGAACTTGTAGATGTCGTCCAGTGTGCAAAAATCGGAGACGAAACTGGAAGGGAGAGGTCCAGAACACATCAGCGGAGCTGCTGCTGGAGAGGAAACCATTACCTTTATGCTATAAGAGATGGCCGACGGTAAACATATAGGCGTATTTTGTTATTAATTATTGAAGATTACAAATGATGATGACAATTTTATAGAGGGTATAACATGTATTCCAGAAAGTGTTCCCGAACAGTCCCTGCCCTTTGTTTGCGCGGACGCGAGGAGTGTATGTGAAGGAGCGGGGCGCGGAGCACATCCCACACGTGGTCAGGATCTGCCAAGCTCCTATCGACAAAGACGTCGACACACCATACCTAAGATATGCCCAGATGGCTAGGGATATGGGTGAGAAGGTTTTTAATTAGAGGACTACTTAACTAGACTGTCTTTGCCAAATTTTAACTTTGTGCTGTCTCCATATCTTGCATTTTTGTAGGTATCTTTTTTAATTACTTCTATGATAATATCCTTTCATAGATATAATTAAAGGTTTGGCAAAGACCTTTTCTATTTTAGACTAGACTTCGTGAAACCGAAACGCAACACGAAACTTGAACAGAGCGACTCAAAATCTGTTTCTTTTTTACACAATAATATACACTTTTTTATGTGCTGCATTTCATGGCACTGCGTAGCTCTACTGGCTTCTTCTAGTGAATTCACGTCGTGTTTCTGTGCGAATTTCTTCTTATTTTCATGATAAATGTAAATTGCAGGTGCACTCGACGCCATCCAGGCTTGTTGCAGTTTCTGCCAGTGTGGTGTTGGCTGTCCATGTACCTCTAGGGACTACGTGCCGCAGGACGCTGAGCAGATGGCGCGGTGCCGATCGGACATGTGCAAGTTTGATGCCCGCGTCAAGGCCGACCACCAGAGCATGCGTATCATGTATGACAAAATCTAATTCCCCTGCTTATACACTATACAGTAATGAATGTAACACGGTCCCGAAATCCTCAAAAACGATGGATGTTTGGATTGTACCTATTTTTTTTTCCTTTTACCGGCTATGATGCTAAAAATATCGGTCGCTCGGTGGTTAATTCAGTAGTGATGGTTTCTGCATCTTCTTTCTCACTCTGTCTTTGTGTAAGTGCATCAACTCGATCTCACACGTTGGTAGCTTGAGTCTAAATTATAAAGGATATGATTTAAAATAGTTCAGCTTTTTATATAATTTTTTAGATGGTTTGCCTGCAGTTTGGTAGGCTTTATTAGTTTACTCCGGCTGTTTAAGCCGGTTTGTTGGTGCATCTGTATAACTTTTTACTAGCAGTAGGTTTATATTTATTTTTACAACTTTACAATCACTATCTTACTTATTTTGATAGATAGGTGTTAATATTATTTTACATTGTACAATAAATTGTTAATAAAATATTTGGAAGTACCTATTCTTGTTCCTTTTTATTTTGTTTAAGAATACCACATTATCGACAAATATCCAGCCGATCTACATGTTCACGGGTGTTCCATGGCAAGTTGAGGTTTATTTTTTTTGTATAAAGATAATATGCATACGTAGGTATTTACTATCTTGAAAACTATTGCTATTGTGCACATATTATGACTGATATGGCCTGGGTAATGGGAATAAGAATCAAAGGAACAGTTAAAATAAATGTATTAAATGTAAAAGATACATTATAAACGTCATTGGTGTTATTTCAGCATGATATTGCTGTGCTCGAGTAGTGGCATCTGTACATTACCTGCAAAATATGAAGAAAAAGAAAGGTTATTAGTTGAGATAGTTCATGATGCATCTAGTCATTTTTGCATCTTTAAGTGTGATGTTTATGGGCGAACCAAACAGGCCGTTCGCTGGGTCCGTTGTCACCTTATTCAACCGATGCAGTTGTGGCCAGCTTTGGCGCCGATTGCTCACTTTTTGCGAATGACCGTCCGGGTCATTTGATGGCATTATTTTGTCACTTTGTCAACAAGTTGTAAAATACCGCTACATCGAAGTCTCCTGGTAATGAAACAATGAAACAATGAATTTATTTTTGCAAATAGGCCATAAAACGGCACTTTTATGCGTAAATTATATGTGAAAAACTAGATGAAGCCGGCATTTCCTATCTGACTACTCTGAGAAGAAATGCCGAAACAAACTCAGAGGTCAGTCTCTTTTCAAGTCCAGACAATGTAAAGAGATAAAGAGAATGTCAGTTTGCAACCAGTATAGCTAGTGCTGCTGAGTTGTCCGACGAACAATACCGATCAAAAGAACATTTGGGTGGGACGCGCAAGTACTCAAACTGTACGGCAAGTCTCACACGGTCCTTACACTAACAATAATATAAAATAATAAAAATGACAATAAATAAAAAAAAATGTCAAATAAAAAATAAAAATGTCACAATAGGTGATCATGTCATTGTTTAAAAAAAATAAACGTAATGTCAAATTGTATATAAAAGTGTAACTTATGTTACAAACATGTCAACATGACCTGTGCAGACGTTACAGTGGCTCATTCCGAAGCCTGACTATCCTCTAAGTAGTGTATATAGGTCACCCTACTCACCTTTTTTGCTATGTTTCTTGTGCATATGTACGCGTGGTATATTATTTTGGCTTTCTCTACGCCTGTCGTGATGTGAGCCGTCTGTCGTCAAATCAATTGGGCTTTGACTCTTCGAAGTCTGTAATATATGTATATCGGGTTTATTATCTATGAACGGTAAGTAAAATTTTGTGTTATTTCTACACTAGTTCCTAAACTAGCTTGAATATCCTCATGGGAAGTGGCTTTCGGATGGGTCTAACGCAGTGTTCATAAAGTATACTAAAGTTCTTAAAGAGAATTCTGCAGTTTGTTCTTTGGTTGTCTGTTGCAACAGGATATTCTGTTGCAACAATTAGTGGAATCAGCATATTATTGGGTTCCCACTAAAATACAAGTAATAAAAATATGGAACAAACCATGTCGTTATGTTCTTGGCGATTCTTGGCATCCTGCCAGTACTGCTGGCAGCGCTTCTGTATCTCCGGCGTATCTTCCCTGCCAGGGGTGAAGTCGATCACCAAGTGGGGTGCCTTCACCGGTTCACCACATGATGGCCCATGGTCTACTTGCTTCTGTGCTTTCGCCAGTGCTTCAGCCTTGGAATTAAAAAAGTGCAGTTGTTAATAGGTAGGATTGTTATTCGATAATATCAATTGCTACTTAAGTTACAAGTTATTGTCACCGAAACTGTGTTAGGTTTGTAGTGTATGTGACACGTCTCCCCATAGGTAGCGTGATATATTTTTATATTAGAGACCTAATTAAAGGTAATCGGACAAGTAACACGCGTCTTATTTGCTCCGCCATTGCAGGTTAGCCACCACCTTGGTCACCACAGTGTATCATTGTTTACTGCGACTGATTTAAACTGACTTAGGCAATGTAAGTACTTAAACTACTGAAAATAACGAATTACTTATGCGAATTAACCGAGAAAACCTCTACTTGTTTTTAGTCACAACTGGAATCTTATTTATAAGCAGCGTGCGCGTAGCGGCGTGTCGGTCAATTCGCGTGGCTAAGTTGTAATTGTCAGTAAATTTAGTAAAGTCAAAGTCAAAGT
The DNA here is from genome assembly GCA_902829305.4 of Spodoptera exigua. Taxonomy (NCBI): domain Eukaryota; kingdom Metazoa; phylum Arthropoda; class Insecta; order Lepidoptera; family Noctuidae; genus Spodoptera; species Spodoptera exigua. The sequence continues at coordinate 15,718,799 of LR824607.2, read as the reverse complement.
CAAAATCATTTATTCCAACTAAATCTGGTACTTTTGAAACGTCAAAATAGAAAAGTAGTCTTTCAGTCTGTTCGTCACTGAAGCTAGGTGCTCATTCCAAATTGTAGATTCGAATGGAGAAGAACGAGCAAGAAACTCCATTCGTTAATCTTTTTTTTTTTTTAAATTGTTTGTCTAAAGTATGTCTAAAGATACAAACTTTAATTTAAATTTACGAAATATATAATGTATTATAATATGGTGCAGTCATATATTAAGTACCTTAAATATTTGCACTGACGGTTTAGAATCAACGGAGGACGATGTGGAGAAAGGCACTTCATTGGCACACGGACAGCATAACATGGTCAGGTAGAAGTTGAGGACATCTGATACAACCTGCACATATCTCCAGAGCCTCACGAACCTATGCAGGAGGGGGTGGAACACGTAGCAGCTCACCGTGAACATATGGAAGGCATTTGGAACTGAAACCTTGAGATAACCGACCGACAGACCACGTTAAAGACCAGTAAAATTGATACTTCATAAATACACGCTTTGAAGTTTAAAACATACTGGTAATTTGTCAGCTTGTCAGATTTTGACACGTGCTTGAGGTGAGAGCGTATTCTTTGTCTACGGCCGAGAGCAAAGACATTGTACCCTCAGAATACAGAACAAACATTGTACCTTAAAACGCTTAAAGGTTTTAACGTTGTGCTGCAAAAGCGCTGGACCGATAACATATACTCAAGGTCGTATATTTTCGACGACGTGCTTGTGATTATAAGATGATCCTGAGAGAACTGAGGTCATTTTGAATTACCTAATTCAACATATATGTAGAAAGCCTAACCAATAATTGTATTTTTGAGCAGTTTTGGAGTTAAAATAATATCTTATCTCTCATGGCCTGTGGGGTTTGAGTACACATTGTTTATTTAAAGGAATATTGAAACTCATGGTCTTCGCATTTTGTGACCGGCGATCTGTCTGTTCTTCGGACAGAGAATAAACATTACTATACAACTCGGCAATAGTAGTCTTTAATGCAATACTCGATTGAATGGATATCTTTAGTTTTATTTTAAATTTCAGGTTTGGCTAATGTTTTTTAATGGCCTTCTATTTTACTGTTGCAATCAAGCATCAAGCAAATCAATTTTTGATTATATAGATGTGGATGATGTGGACGAACCGAATTTCTCTATCTAGAGCGATCTCCGGCCAAGTTTGCCCCGCGTAGGTACATGATCGATATTTACAAGAACATAAAATATTGATATAAAGAATAGTTTTTTTTATGGAGTAGGTGCCAACGAGTAGCCGCATTAACAGATGGTACAATCAGCGTCATCCATACGCACCTGCAACACTTGCACCTGGAGTCACAGACGCGTTGCCGGCCTTACACGAAAGAGTGTCATGAGATCTTAAAGGCTGCTCGTGAAACTTGATGTTCGAATTAGTTCGAAAGTACCGCCACCAAATACAAATCAAAACACAAAAAAAATAATATAGAGAGTATACCAAATATTGTTGTGCGACGCAGAAAGTTTCGAGAAAATGGAAATAGATGAAAAAATATAATAAGTAAAAAATAATTAATAGAGCAAGAAATGAAATAGGTAGATTGATTTTTTTGTATAAAACTAAATATTTATTTAAATAAGTAACTCTATTAATAAAATAACGTACAAATACAATCATTATCTAAGATTAAGTACAAGTAACTATAAACAAAGTTGTGCGGGACTTTTCTCGGAGTCGTAGTCGTGCAGAGAAGGCGCGTGGCCTGGAGGATCCATGTTCCTGAGAAAAATTTAGAAAATTATACTAAAATAATAGCTTGTACCATTCTAACATTAAGAATGCAAGGTGAGTACATTGACTGCCTGATACAACCAGGATAGGAAATCTATCAATTCTTACTAATATTATAAATGAGACAGTTACTATGTTTGGATGTTTGATACTCAATCACGTCAAAACGGCTAGACGGATCAGGATGAAATTTGGCACAGGCACAGGATACATTCCGGAATAGGACATGTAAGCTGTACTGACTTCCAGAAAAAAATTAACAACTTCATTTTGGAGTGGTGAAGGTTCTGAAGGTAGTATTGGAAGGACCTTTCTAGGTATTGTGACGGAAAAGTGGTTCAAACTCTTTGACATCATGACGTCAATGGATGGTTGTCAAACGTTGCCTAGAGATTGTAAATTTCGTCGTGAATTGTCAACACGAGTTGGCCTAATCGGTAAGGCGTGTGGATTACACCACAGAGACCCCGAGTTCGAGTCCCGCCGTAAACATGAAGTTTTTTAGTTGATGGAAGTCTTGTCGAACTTTCTGGAATTATTTGTGTGACAGAAATGAAAAATTAAAGAGCGAGAAGGAGAATAAATAAAAATGAATAACGAAATTATTGGAAGGTTCTGGAGGCATGACGATCAAAAAGAATAACGGAATTGAATGTTCCAGAACCTGACCGGGGGTATATAAGCGGAACTGCGGCTCACCGCTGGCAGTTGAGTTCTAAGTCTAAAGCGATTCGGAAGAAAAGGGAGAAGTGAAAAAGAAGAAAAGTGAGTGAAATAGTGAAGTGCAGTGAAATAGTGAAGTGCAGTCAGTTAAGTGAGTTAAGTCAGCGTGGACGGCAAAGTTGTGTCAGTCGGCCGGACTCTGCTGGAGAGGAACGCCGATAATTTAACTCCGTGGACGCTGTAACTTAAGTGCAATAGAAAGTCTGAAAACCGGTATTAGTGTTTCATTTCATCCAATCCCGTAACCCAAACCCGCATAGTCAGGAACGTGACGTCAGGCTCGTAACATTTGGTGTCAGAAGTGGGATTGGAGAAAAATGCCGCTAGTGCCGCAGGACGTAAGAGGAGTGAGTACCCGTGCAATGTCAGAAGCGCAGCGTGTGAGGGAAGAGGGTGCTGCAGCTCAAACCAGCGATGCAGAAGCCAAGCCTGTGCAGGTGGATCTTCTGCTACAGCTGCAGCAAATGATGGCAGAGCAAGCGCGCCGCCAAGAAGAGCAAGCGCGCTGTCAGGCAGAACAGCTGCGGGAGCTGAAAGAAGAGCAAGCGCGCCGCCAAGAAGAGCAAGCGCGCCGCCAAGAAGAGCAAGCACGCTGTCAGGCGGAACAGCTACGGGAGCTGAAAGAAGATCAAGCTCGTCGCGATGAGGATCAAGCTCGCCGCCAAGAGGAGCAAGCGCGTCGCTTGGAAGAGATGCATAAGGATTTCACGAAGGGACTGCAAAAGGCTGTCGAACGGGTACAAGAAGTGGAGGAAGGGTTAGGCAAGTTGGAACATCGCGTCATGGCGATAGAGGAGAGAGTGAAAGAAGAGATCTCCAAAATCAAGCAGGAAGTGACAAGCCCAAGCCCTTTGAAGAGCCGAAGCCGTCTTGCAGCCGTTTTTGACGCCCCAAATGTGGCCTCAAGTGCAACGCAAGGGCTCAAGATTCCCCATTACGACGGAACAACATCCTGGAACGCGTTCAAGGTACATTTTGAGACACTTATGGAGGCTTATGGTTGGACTCAGAAGGAAGCACAGTCAGCCCTCACCCTGGCCCTCCGTGATCAAGCGCTCTCAGTGCTGGAAGCTATCGGCGCAAGTGGGGATCTCAGCTTTAGTGCCCTCCTCGACGCACTTGAGGCACGTTTTGGAGACAGCCACCTCGAACACGTGTACAGAGCGCAATTAAAAGAGCGTACTCAGCGTGCTAATGAGAGTCTACAGCAATGGTCCGTGGAAATCGAGAAACTTGTGCGTCGAGCTTTCCGGTCGACACCGTCAATGATTGAAGGCACGCTTCTCCAAGCGTTCATTGACGGTATTCGGGACCCCGAAGTACGAGCTGCTGTTCATCTGGGCCATCACAAGAACATGAAAGAAGCTCTGGCCCATGCATTGGAAGTGGAAGCCGTGCGTGGCAACTCCCGTACCTTACGTCTGCGGGAAATGACGACGACGGAGCAGGTACCTCCACACCGTCGGAACTTCATGTGCTATGGATGTGGAGAGCGTGGGCACATACGGAGCGACTGCCTGAAGAAGATGAACCGCCAGGACGCGGCGGTCTCAACTTCTGACCAGCAGGGAAACTTAAATACAGCCAGGGCTGCGGGGTGGGCGCTGGCTGGTAGTGGAACAACCCCAACAATCTACATCAAGCAAACCAACGATGGAAATACTCTGGTAATAGACGGTCAAGTAAATGGGAGAAACAGTCAGCTAACATTAGATACTGGAGCTTCAAGGACGGTGATAAATGTTCGGCTGCTCGAGCAAAACATCAGGAAACACCTTAAACCAATTGTTGGCCTACAAATGAAATCAGCTACCGGCCAGTGCATACCGATAAGTGAAAAACTGCATGTAACAATCAAAATTGGGGAACGTGTTTATCGACATGAGGTTATTGTGGCCAAAATTCTGGATGACTGCATCCTGGGACTTGACTTCCTGCAAGGGCACCAGTGTAACATCGACTTAAAATCTGGAGTTTTAGTATGTGGAACTGAGGAAATTCCGATGAAGGGTGGAACCCTGGGAAAAGTTTGCTGTTTAAGAAGAACTGTTCTTGCACCAAAATCACAGACTCTCGTACCAATCGCATTACCTAGGAGGAAGGAAGGAAGTCTACCTCGAAGGTGCGCTGTGATTGATAAATCGGAACACGTAAGCTCATGGCTACCGGCAAGAACTGTCGTGGGGTCATCTGATGTCAACCGCATTCCGGTATTCAACTTCAGTGATTCAAAAATTACGATTGAAGAAGGAGAGCCTGTGGGCGTATTGGAAGAAGTGGCCTGGATAAGAAAATGCTCGGAGAATCTTGTGAAGAGGGACAGTACGGGAATTGACTTTGTAACGAAAATCTTAGACGAAAACAAAAGTCTGACAAAAGTGGAGACTATGAAAGCTAGAAATTTACTTCTTCGATTCTCTGATGTGTTTTCAAGAAGCGATGGTGATATTGGCCGAACTGGTTTGGTGAAGCATAAAATAAACACAGGTGATACAATGCCAATTCGTCAAAGGCCCAGACGCATACCATTCGCTCGTGAGAAAGAGGTTGAAGAAATGATTGACGATATGAGGAAAAATGACGTGATAGAGCCCTCTTCTAGCCCTTGGTGTTCACCTGTCGTGCTTGTCAAGAAGAAAGATGGTTCAACGAGGTTTTGCGTAGACTATCGACGATTGAATGATGTAACCAAGAAGGATAGCTACCCGTTACCAAGAATCGATGACACACTTGACACACTGAGTGGCATGAAATGGTTTTCAACGCTCGATCTGAAAAGCGGCTATTGGCAGGTGGATTTGGATCCCAAGGACAAGGAAAAGACCGCATTCTCAACTGGGAAGGGACTCTGGCAATTTAAGGTGATGCCATTTGGATTATGCAATGCACCGGCAACCTTTGAGCGTTTGATGGAACAGGTGCTGGCGGGACTGCTGGGCGAAACCTGCCTAGTTTACCTCGATGACATCATCATTGTTGGACGGGATTTTGACGATCATCTAAGGAAATTAGAAAAGGTACTCGACAAGCTGCGTGGAGCAAATTTAAAGTTGAGTCCAAAGAAATGCTCTTTCTTCAAGCGCGAAGTGAATTATCTAGGACATGTTATTTCTGAGAGAGGAATTGAGACTGATCCAGCCAAGACTGTCGCTGTTAAGGAATGGCCAACACCTAAAGACAAAACGCAAGTTCGCGCATTTCTTGGATTGTGCTCGTATTATCGGCGGTTTGTGAAAGGATTCTCGGACATTGCCAAGCCTTTGCATCGATTGACAGAGGAGAAACGTGCCTTTATCTGGGACGAGGACTGTGAGCAGGCCTTTCGAGAACTAAAAGAACGGCTTTGTAACACACCAATTCTCGGATACCCCAGCGCGAAAGGAATATTCGTAGTTGATACGGATGCCAGCAATATTGGAATAGGAGGTGTCCTTTCACAACGCGATGGTGAGCAGGAGAAGGTTATTGCTTACTTCAGCAAGGCACTATCCAAGCCGGAGAGGAATTATTGCGTGACCAGGAGGGAATTGCTGGCCGTAGTCAAAACTCTGCACCATTTCAAGAAGTATTTACTGGGACGGAAATTTTTGATCAGAACTGATCACGCTGCTTTGAAATGGCTGCTTCAGTTTAAGGATCCTGAAGGCCAAGTAGCCAGATGGTTGGAACAACTTCAGGAATTTGACTTTGAAATTGAACATCGCGGCGGAAGAATTCATGGCAACGCAGATGCATTATCGAGACGCCCATGCGTGGAAGATTGCAAGCATTGTGCCAAGAAGGAAACTGCTTTTCTTAAGGTGATAAGGACTGATACTGTTGATGAAATTAGAACAGGAAAGAGATGCAGATATTAAACCAATACTGGAGTGGCTACGAAGTGGTAACAAGCCAAATTGGAGTGACGTCGCCCAATATAGCGCGGTAACGAAAGGTTTATGGGCACAGTGGAAAAGCCTTACGCTGCATAACGGACTTCTGTGCAGGAAATGGGAATCAACAAACGGCAAGGACGAGCATTTGCAATTGGTGGTGCCTCGTTCAAAAATAAGGGATGTATTAAAAGCGTTCCATGATGGATCTTCTGGAGGACATTTGGGAATTAGGAGGACTTTGGTGAAGATCAAGGAGAGGTTTTATTGGTTGCATTGCAAATATGACGTCGAAGATTGGTGCCGGAAATGCACTAGTTGTGCAGCTGTCAAGGGTCCACAAACAAGAAGCAGAGGGGCGATGAAAATCTACAATGTTGGTATGCCTTGGGAGAGAATAGCCTTAGACATCGCTGGACCATTTCCAATCACTGATTCGGGCAATCGCTACGTTTTAGTGGTTATGGATTATTTTACAAAATGGCCGGAGGTCTTTGCCATACCGAATCAAGAGGCAGTAACTGTAGCCACGAAGTTGGTAAACGAGGTATTCACCCGATTCGGAGTGCCCCTGGAGATGCACAGTGATCAAGGACGGAACTTTGAATCCCAAGTTTTTCAGGAAACTTGTAAACTTTTGGGAATCCATAAGACTCGAACGACCCCTTATCATCCACAGTCAGATGGAATGGTCGAACGTTTCAACCAAACATTGGAGCGACACTTAGCAAAGGTGGTTGACAGCCATCAGAGAGATTGGGACACTTACATACCTCTCTTCTTGCTTGCCTATCGGACTGCTGTACATGAAAGTACCGCTAAGACGCCTGCATTTGCAAATTTTGGAAGGGAATTGAGATTACCGGCAGATCTTGTATCGGGCTGTCCACCTGGCGACTCTCGCACCGAGTTTAGCGATTACATAAGCGAGTTAAGGGCAAAAATGTTGGACATTTATGAGCAGATCAGGGAGGCCGGTCTTCAAGCTAGTGATCGCGCAAAGACGCGCTATGATCGACGAGCCAATTCTGTTGGGTTTGAAGAGGGGTCATTGGTCTGGCTTCATAATCCAGTCAGAAGGAAGGGAAAATCTCCGAAGCTGCAACCGAGTTGGGAAGGTCCTTATGAGATAGTCACGAAGATCAATGACATTACTTACAGAATTCGGAAGACTTTAAGGAGCCCTTTGAAAGTTGTCCATATAGACAGGTTGGCGAGGTATTACGGCAGCAACGATGCTCGGGACGAGCAAATCTAAGAGGAGGGCAGTGTGACGGAAAAGTGGTTCAAACTCTTTGACATCATGACGTCAATGGATGGTTGTCAAACGTTGCCAAGAGATTGTAAATTTCGTCGTGAATTGTCAACACGAGTTGGCCTAATCGGTAAGGCGTGTGGATTACACCACAGAGACCCCGAGTTCGAGTCCCGCCGTAAACATGAAGTTTTTTAGTTGATGGAAGTCTTGTCGAACTTTCTGGAATTATTTGTGTGACAGAAATGAAAAATTAAAGAGCGAGAAGGAGAATAAATAAAAATGAATAACGAAATTATTGGAAGGTTCTGGAGGCATGACGATCAAAAAGAATAACGAAATTGAATGTTCCAGAACCTGACCGGGGGTATATAAGCGGAACTGCGGCTCACCGCTGGCAGTTGAGTTCTAAGTCTAAAGCGATTCGGAAGAAAAGGGAGAAGTGAAAAAGAAGAAAAGTGAGTGAAATAGTGAAGTGCAGTGAAATAGTGAAGTGCAGTCAGTTAAGTGAGTTAAGTCAGCGTGGACGGCAAAGTTGTGTCAGTCGGCCGGACTCTGCTGGAGAGGAACGCCGATAATTTAACTCCGTGGACGCTGTAACTTAAGTGCAATAGAAAGTCTGAAAACCGGTATTAGTGTTTCATTTCATCCAATCCCGTAACCCAAACCCGCATAGTCAGGAACGTGACGTCAGGCTCGTAACAGTATTTAATGAAATTTGATATTTTCCTGTGTTGTATAAGTTTATACAGGGTGTAAAAAGACACTTAACGAAGCCGTTAACTACGCATACTGCAGTTCTAACTAAGTAGCTTTACGCTAAAATTATCACTGGGAAACGACTTTTATTTTTAGGTATCAAAAAATAATAATAATTTTATTGCGCGAAATGTAAAGCAAACGGGCTTCGTGCCATTGTATGCGTAGGTTCACAGCTTAGCACTAAAACGCTGTGATAAGAACGTAGGTCGACGTTTCACTTCGCAACAACACAACAATTCTGTAAAATAAAAATCCTATTGAGATGCACGATGTTTTTTGTGCGGGTCTGCAGTTATTTATTACGTACATTACTGTTCGTAACTTCAAATGCATAATTTATTTAAAAAAATCGAAAATTCAGGTAATGTTTGTTTGGAAAAAAGTTTTGTAATAATACTTAGAATTCGATTGCGCAAAAAAAAAAAATGCGTCTTTGACCTTCAATATCTCAAGAACCCGTGCAGTCCCAGCTATGGTCTTAAAGAAAAAAAATGATCCAAATAATGGGTAGAATACGTGGCTTTCGGCTTCGTTAAGTATCTTTTTACACCCTGTATTTAAGTAAGTATATTTACTTGAAGTGCTTTGTGTCCCAATCGTTCAGCTGCCGGCTCAGGAGACTCAGTCCCGAACTATTTGCTTTAGAGGGCTTCTTATTAGGGACATCCGATGCGTTCTGAGGACATGGCACCGAGGGACTTGACGTACTTGGACCTAGACCTGGAACAAAATCATTACGATCTTGGTTGGAAATATAAAGTATATAAATTACTTTCTCTTTTACAAATAACTTCAGACTTAACACTATCTGCTATTTCTTAACTTTTTTTTTAGTGAATCGTTGCCTCCACTTGTATTTTCTCATGTGTCGTGGGTGCGGTTACAAACATACAATTTCACATGCACATGACACCCAGACTCGGAACAACAATTTGTGGATTGTTCCGTGCGGGAATCGAACACGGGTCACATTGCATGGCAGCCAGTTGCCCAGCCACCGCACCAACCGTGCAGTCAATTTGTATATTCTCATTCGCACTAGTTTTCTGTCTTTGCGATTATGCCCGTGTGGAACTAGTTGATTCACTAAGTATAACTTTCGTGAGACATGACATGTGAGGCTTATTCGCGTAGTAAGCCGAAAACATAATAATGAATTAAAAAACAAAAAGTAGCATACGTTTCTAAAAATGAGCCAATGGTATAAAAATTTCTTTGTTCTTTACCTTTTTTCTTCTTTTTCTTCTTCTTTTCCTCCTTTTTCTTCGGGTTTGTTGGCTTAGTGTCCTCTACATACTCACGAGGGCCAAGTGAGCATTGTGTTGATGGCATCTTTGCTCCAAAAATGCGATTTATTAGATCTAAAGAAAAATGGTTTTTGCTTGAAAATAAGTAAAGTTATTTGTAATTATTTTGCGATTCTAATTTTAAGTGTGGGAGAGCCATACTTTGGCAGGAATGGGCCGACTCCACAGGAATGATTCCATGGCCGCACAGAAAATCAGCATTGAATTAACGTTATTTTCGCTGTGACTACCGAAGGTGTAATTCTTCTTTTCTCCACTACTATCCTCAAATACCTTTTTTTATGTATTAGATCGGCAAACGAGCAGACGGATTGCCTGATGGTAAGTAATCAGCGCCGCCCATGGACACCCGCAACGGAGGAGTAACGAGTGCGTTGCCGACCTTTTAGGGATTAGGCATTTGGAGATTTAGGGATTGAGGAGGAATTGGGGGTGGGGAAGGATTAGGCTTCCGGTAACCTTACTCACACGGCGAAACACAACACTGTGGTTGTTTCAAGCCGGTATTCTGTGAGGCCGTGTTATCTCTCCGGTCGAGCCGACCCATTCGTGCCGAAGCATGGCTCTCCCACACTTACCTACCCCAAAAGGCCGGCAATGCACTTGTAATCCTAAAATGTTGCGGGTCTCGATGGGCAGCACCGATTGCTTATCATCTGGTGTTCGTTTGGAACGTTAGCCGACACATCTTACAAAAAAGTAAGGAATAAAATGGGAGTGTGTGGATTAAGAGTTGTGTTATATTCAAGATATATCTATTTACTTTTGTCCTCAGCAAACTGCAACATCGCGATAGCTGTCTTCTCATCATCATCATTATTATCATCGAGAAATTCATGGTCTATGAAATCAGTAGAGTTGTCCATTTTTGATCCCGGCTTATGACTGCCTGAGCTACTATCTGTTTCCAGAATAATATTTCGATCCTGAATTATTGAAATATTTTGAGTCAACTATATTTTTTATGTAACACAAAGAATATTACTCGTATACGTGATAGAACTATAAAAATATTAAACAAAAAATTTACAAAGTCTATAATATCAGTACACCACATTATATTTGTTAATAAAAGAATATAAAAAATACCGTGGTGTTTTTTTATGGAGCTTTAAAACAACATTTTTTTCATACACGATTCATGGCATGGCCATAATTTTTGTATTCCACATTTTCTCATTTCAGACTTGTTGCGTTGATTCTGTGTTATTATAGGTTTACGGTTAAGCATTGGTTCATCATCATCATCAGCCTATAAGTGCCCACTGCTGAGCAAAGGCCTCTTCTCACACGGAGAAGGTTTGAGCATTAATCACCACGCTTGCTCAATGCGGGTTGGCGATTTCAAACTTACAATTATAAGCATTGGTTGGTTTAGCATAAATATAAAAGGTAACATATACCGCATTTACTCTTAAGTTATGTATTTCTGGAGAGTTTTCAATGAATTGCCAGAAAGAGCAGACTTTTTTCTGGACAAATTCAGTGTCCATTTCTTCGTTTGGAGTGAAGTCGATAGTAAGGTGCTGAGGCTCCAGGGGCTCCCCACAGCTTCCATCTGCAAACACACTGAAGGTCTCCGGAGACTTAGGGTTACTTGTCCCTGCACTAGACTCTACCGGTCTCTTTTGTTTACTAGACTGCAAATAGGGAGATTGGAGATCATCGGTTATCATTTGCGATATAAAAGTAAAAAATATTTTCGAAAAATACGTCTAATACTTAAGTGACGTTTGAATGTATTGTTATGATGACAGCGAACAGGTCCCGAATTTTAATTGTATCGACCTGTGTTAGTTGGTTTAAAGGAGGATGTATGTGTATTTTTTGTTTATAGTTATATTATACTATGATACTTTTTTTTTTATTTTTTTTATTTTTTTTTTAAAAAAAAAAACGTTGCCCCACACTAGGATTTTCTCCTGTGTCGTGGGTGCGTTTACAAACATACAATTTCACATGCACATCACATCCAGACCCGGAACAACAATCTGTGGATCCCACAAAGAGTTGTTCCGTGCGGGAATCGAACCCGCGACACGTTGCGCGGCAGCCAGTTGCCCAGCCACCGCGTCAACCGTGCAGTCGATACTCTCATCATACTCTCACTAACGGTAGTCTTTGGGGATAATGAAATAACTTCTTGGATATATTCAGAAAAAACATTTATATATGCTTTAGTTGCATACATAATAAATAATGTATATACAAAAAAAGTAGGTTTAAAATAGTAGGTATGGTATATTATGCATACATGTCAGGGTATTTCATACTTTGTCCCACCATTTTTGACCAAAAATTACGCAATCTGTGTTCTGTCTTTTTACGTAAGTCTGGGAAAGCCATGCTTCGGCACGAAAGGAACGGATCGACGCGAGAGATACCACGGCCTCACAGAAAACCGGCGTGAAACAACCACAGCGTTGTGTTTCGCCATGTGAGTGAAGTTACCGGAGGCCCAATCTTTCCCCTCCCCCGATCCCTCCCCAATCCCTTAATCTCCAAAACCCTTATCCCCAAACGGTCGGCACGCACTCGTCACTCCTCCGTCGTTGCGAGTGTGCATGGGCGGGTCTTATTGCTTATCTTCAGTTAATCAGTTTGTTTGTTTGCCGACCTATCACATAAAAAAACGTCCTCATAAGTTACAAGCAATTCTTTTCTTTGTAAAGACCTTTGGCCTCAGCGGTTTTGTATTTATATTTACTTTTATATAAACATTTTACAGTAGAAAGGTAACTATTTAGCTTGTAACTAAGCATAAAACTTGAGTTAAAGTGCAAAATATAATTATGTAATAACTTTATTATTCACTGTTCATTACTACTACAATTTTTCAACGTTACTTCACACTCTGATTTTCTCCCGTGTTGTGGGTGTGGTTACAACTATACAATTTCACAAACACACGACACCCAAACCCGGAACATTTTGTGGATCACACAAAGAGTTGTTCCGTGTGAGAATCGAACCCGCGACACGTTGCACGGCAGCCAGTTGCCCAGCCACCGCACCAACCGTGCAGTCGATAATCTATTAAATTGTAATTTAATTGTAATTGTACCAAAATTAAATTGTATGCAATAACCCGTGCATTACATAACGCCATCTTTCTGTCCCGAAAGGGGTAAATAGAGATATTATACGTAGTAAATACTACAATTGCAACTAGATGCCCAATAGCAGCTCGATCCAACACACATAGAAACAAGGCAATTGCAATGTCAAACAATAAACACCAATAAAATTATTCATTTACATTTATTCGTTAAAATAGCGCAACAACAGAGTCATAATTATATTCATATCAATTAACATTAAAATAATGCAAATACATTCTGGAAATGGGCACATGTTTAACATTAAACTGTACCTAATCAATAAATGTTTTTACAGAATAATATTAAAATTAGAGAATTAATATAATTCTTTATGTTGGGATAGTAAACTAATTCGTGTTATTTAGGTCTTTGAAGAATTCGGGAGAATATGGAGAAACAAATATCTACACATATAAATATAAAATACCTATTCTTGTCTATATTAATGTCTTTCTGTCGAATTCTGTTTACACTCATTGCAGACCATATAAACAAATGAGATGGGGCAAATATATAATTAGGAGTAATACATCATCATCATCATCATCATCATCAGCCTATAAGTGCCCACTGCTGAGCAAAGGCCTCTTCTCACACCGGGAAGGTTTGAGCATTAATCACCACGCTTGCTCAATACGGGTTGGCGATTTCAAACTGGAATCCTCACGATGTTTACCTTGACCGTATGTCAGAGGTGTCTAATTAATCATAGAAAGTACATATAACTCGGAGAAAGTCACATTGGTATTTGCCAGGTTTCGAACCCACACCCTCATTCATGAGAAGCGGGGCCTTAACATCGGGGCCACCACATCCTATCATCCTACCTACAGGTATGTATTACTAGGGATAATACACACTAGAACAATAAAACACTTTGATTCAACCCTTTTTTGCATCCATTGACCCCTTAAAATCTATTTATTCAAAATGGTTTCCACTCAAGACTTGTCTTTGATCGATATATTGGTCGAGCGCTGGTGGAAGCCCAGGGGGCTCCATGGACCTGAGATGAAGAGAGAGAAAAATATACATTTTATTATTACCTTAACGAATAAATGTGTTAAGTACCTGTTAATAACTGATTGTATGAGGTTCGTCTCTACTATAATGAAAAGTACATAATGTTCATTCATTGATACATATACTATATATGTATATTGTATATTGGTATCTTTATGCTTATTATTACCAACCACGTTTCAATATTATAGTTCCTATTGTTTTGGAAAAATGTAGCAACAGACAGGCATGATAAATCTACAGGTGTTCAGGTTTTTGTTTTCAGTTTTGCGTTTACAGAGTCAAATGTCAAAATCAATATCATTTCAGTGAGACCCTTACAGGCACTTTTGAACGTCAACAAACTTGAAGCTTCAAAGGATAAAAATTGACAGTCTGTTGGTCAGTCCTTTTTGAGAAGCTATTTGCTCTTCCCAAAGTGTTGAAGAACGATCAAGAAACTCCATTGTTACTCTTTTTTAAATCAGTTTCAGATACAAATTCAGATAAAAAGAAACTTACCAAAAATAAAGTTCTTAGGAAACACCAAAAAAGTTACAAGTCTGCCTTTGCCTTTGTGTGTAATTAGGAAATTGAGGCTTACTTGGGATGTTTCTCGTCCCATTCTTGGAGGATCTTACACAGCTTCTTCACTTTTGTGGAGTTTTTCTGCGGTCGCCTCACTTTACTTGTAGTCTTGCTTGAAGGTTCACCTGGTAAATTAGCTGGACAGTATTAATACTGTCTCTCAAAATAAAAAAACAGGGAATGAAGACTTCTCAATGGATTTCAATAATATTTGGCACATATTGACACGGTGCAGAAACCATTGACTCCAAAATAGATAGGTTTGGTTATTAATTATCAATTAATTTTAGCTTTCTCCTGTTTTTAAACTATGGAGTAGGTACTAGGTACCTATTAAAGAGGTAAAAAATAGTAGTTTCATTTTTTAAATGAAAGCTTGCACTCTGACTAAGGAGTTTTTTTTTCTCCTGGTTGTGCAGCAGCCAAATCATTGACTGTGTGTAGTGGTTTTCAGTGTGCCTCATTGTTATGATCCTGGTGTGACTTGAAACTAGATTTGTGTAGTTTGCATACATCATTATTAAACTTATCTCACTACAATCCATCACTATTATAATTGCAAAAAGGTCTAATTAAATAAAGGTCTAAATAAAAGAGTGAATAGGCTCTTAATAAACTAGTGCGCCTTACCATCAACGATTGCATCACTGCTTACCATCAGGTGGGATCGCAGTCAAGCACTAGTTTATTGCAAGTAAAAAAAAATTACATTAATTTTAAATATAAACTTTCTTCTTACACCCGGTTTCCGAAAGGCCGATCAATGTTAAAATCAATTTAATCTCTTGTCAAGTCATTTGATTGGCGGTTGATAATTCAGTCAACCAATCAGATGATTTGACAAGAGATTTAACAGGAGATTAGTTAATTTTAGCGTTGACAAGCCTTTCAGAAACCGGGGGTTAATATACTACATGTGACATTATTTACTTACGCGTGTTGGGATGATTTTCTTTGGACTCCACAGAGAGGGAGGTGCACATTGCAGGTCTTTTAAATGTCGGTCCTGGGAAAATCAACTGTATTCAAACCAAACATGTGCATTGCACGACCTCCTATTTGCTGCCGTTGTACTACAAATTTGCTACTATGAAGCGCTAGTGAAAACGCAGGCCTGTAGCTTTAGACGGTAGATATTCTAGAGTCCAATTTTCGATACAGCTTCAATAATTGGAATGAGACCTGACACAACATCAGCGCGATCTAGAGAGCATAATCGAAAACTGGGAACTAGGAATAATAATTTTAATTTGAAAATAAGTAGGGACTCAATCGGCCTTATACAAAACAAGGTTTAACTTTAGTCTAGGACTAAACCATTGAGCCAGTTTTTGTATTTCGAATTGAAGGTAGATGACAATAAGATTCATAATTCAAAACCCGACTCAATGGTTTAAACCTGGACTAATGATAAACCTTGTTTTGTAATAACGGGGAATGTGTTAATAAAACCTAAGGACACTAATATTATAAAGAGGTAAAAATTGTAATTTTGTAAGTTTGTATGTAGGGGGTAAGCTTTGGAACCGCTGCCGCGCTGGTCGGATTACTAAAATTCTTTCACTGATAGATAGCTACAATGTTCCTGAGTGCTATAAAATATCGCGCTACGACCAAATGGAGCCGAGCAGCGGGTGAAACCGAGCGAGATTAGCTAGTTATTTAAACATTTTAATTACATCATCTCATGTGAGATCTGCAAGCTATCATTTTGAGGATATGTATGGTCATAACCTGATTTACTATATATTTCTAACGACGAGATCGCAGATTGATCCATTTCCAAGTTTTTCTCTTTATTTGGTTTACTTTCTGGCGGAGAAGAAACCGGGCCCTCAGTTCTCTGTGGCATTAACGAGGGCTGGTTTTCCTGTAAAATAACATTTATTAGAGATGTTTAGGAAAATAAGCACGAGCTATCATATAATGATACCTCAAAGATTACTTCTTTTATAGATTTAGTGTTTCATTGTTAAGTTGGTAATAAAAGACAAAATATATTGCTGACCTGTATAATAATAGGAAACCTAATATCAAATACTGACAATGATTTTAAATTGTGAAATTCGTAATTCTCATGACCAGAACGTGGTGTAAATGTATAGTCAGCTCACTCAGAACTACTGAAAATTAAGAAAATCTATTTTGCACGAGAATAGAATCAGTTTTTTGAGGTGGAATATTCTGAAATTACTCCTTTCACGATTGGTACGACGACAGGGAGTGTCAGACTATTACTGGCTAAATACCACCCCTGCTGCAGGCCGGGACCTCGTTACAATGCCAATTGTTGTCAAAGTTATTAAAAGCATGGTCAAAGAGAAGTATCCTTAAGTAGTTGAACACAAGGACATTATGCATACGAATTCTGTGCACTGCACTCGTGGGCTGCGGACACTCTTACTATACAGGGAGGAACAATGGCTATTATGCAGCAAACCTCTCAGCTGAAACACTAATTACGCGTTCCATTAGCAGTGCACCGACAATCGAAGTAGCATCAAGTATTATCGACGTTTCAGCGGACAGTATAGGCTGGGGTTTCTATTTTTACGTATTGTTCCTGTCATATGGCTACAATATTTTTGAAAAAAAAAAATACGGCAATAAATACAATCCTACTAATATTATTAATGTGAAAGTTTGTTAGAATGTATTTTACGCAAAAACGGTTGGACGGATTTGTAGTATTAAATAAATATGTATGACTTTAAATATTTGATTGTGATTTACGAGATAGATTCTGCCTTCTTTTTTCCAGCCTGGATGGGATGAGAGGGGTTTTAATGGAATAAATAGTAGTTGTTAATAGTAAGCAATTGGCGCCGTCCGTGGACAGTCGTAATACCAGAAGAGTGCGTTGCCGCCCTTTTGTAAGTTTGAAATTTAAGGTTAGGGTATTTGGGGATTGACGATAGAATGGAGAAGTATGCCTCCGGTAAGCTCACTCACACGGCGAAATTCTACGCAAGTGTTTTTGTGAGGACATGATCTCACTCGGTCGAGCCGGCCCATTCGTGCCCGAATCGTAGCTCTATTATCTCATTTATAGCATTTGGTATCACATTTCCTATATCTGCCTGTATGGAAGATTTTCGTGACTGTATGCACGACATATACATGTTTTTAAATTCTGATCAACAGCTGGTTCTTAATTACTGCCGGTCTTAACAGACTCTACCTGGTGAGTTTTATAATTAAGTAGTAACTATTAATGTACCGGCATCACCATAAGATGTTGTATCTCAGGCGTGTTATTGACGAAATCCCAGAAGTCGATGATCTTTTGTTCTTCAGAGGCTGTGTCTACCTCAGGATTAGGAGTGAAATCTAGCTGCAAATGTTGAGGTGTGAAGGGTTCCCCACAATCTCCATCTCCAAAGTTGCTGAACCTTGTTTTGGATGTAAGCTCGCTATCTTTGCCAGTTGTCGAAGTTTCACCAGATCCATTCTCCATAAGCAAAGAGGATAAGGACATTGTTGATACTCGGAACGATATTTATTATGGTTATATTACTACTACACTTTGATCTTAGCTAAAAGACCGAGAAGCGATATTATTATATTCTTCTATTGACATTTAGCGATATTTTGACATTATGCGACTGACAGCTTCTTTTTTTTTCCAGCCAGTTTTATCTTCAGCCATGTTGAGACTATTTTTATAAATTGTATAACCCTTCCTTTTCAATCTTATCTATTATAAAAAAACGCGTCAACATCCTTTGTGTAATTTTAAAGGTTTAAAGATACATAGGGGTCTGGACTGAGTAAGCGACTCTGTTTCATACTAAGTAGTGGTTTAGGGTAGTTAAGTCAGCGTAAATCTAAATCTGTGGCACATTGATCACTGATTATAAGTTCAGTAATTATTGCGTGAACGAGTATCAAACATCTATCCATTCATCCATACTTCAAACTTGCGCTTGTACATTAAGATGGATGATGGCAGATGGCGATACTAAAGTTATTGATAGCATCATGTCGTGGTGGCCCGGAGGTAAGTACGCCCGTTTCTCATGCATGAGGGCGCGGGATCGAAACCTGGCAAGTACTTTCAACTTTTTTTATAGCCCCATGTACCCGCCACACCAGAGGAGTTACGAGTGCGTTGCCGGCCTTTTAGGGATAAAGGTTTCAGATATTTAAGGATTGGGAAGGAATGGGGGAGGGGGAGGTATTATGCCTCCGGGACTTCACTCACACGGCGAAACACAACTCTGTGGTTGTTACACGCCGGTTTTCTGTGAGGCCGTGGTATCACTCCGGTCGAGCCGACCCATTCGTGCCGAAGCTTGGCTCTCCTACACTTACTTTTTCTGAGTTATATTATGTACTTTCTATGATTATTGAGACACCACTGAGAAACGTTGAAAGAAAACAACATGACGAAACCTGGACTTATTATTTCTAATTACAGGATTAAAATCTTCAAATCGCTTTGAGCAAGCATGGTAATTAATGCTGAAACCTTCTCCGTGTATGAAGAGGCTTTTGCTTAGTAGTGGGCACTTATAGGCTGATGACGATAATGAAAATTTTAATACATGAATTATTGCATGGATGGATTACTTATACTGAATCTTGAATCAACTTTTGTGTGAAAAGTGGCTAGTAAAAGCTTGTTTCTTAATATTATATGTACAGCATCTTCGTCCATTAAGAGAATGAATGCTATGGAGCCGTCGTACTAATCCGCTCATGTATGCAAAATCAATAAGAATCTTGACTCAACATGCATAGCACGTGATGTGACTTCACGTCAGCGAATATTTGCAGAACATCCTAACAACTACAAAAGAAGCAAATAATTTTTGAATCTGGAGCTGAACTGTTAAGGTTCACTTTGGCTTGAGATCCCACGAATGTAGGGCAGCGTAGAAATAGGTCTTTAGTAAGTGACAAGGGTTAATGGTGTTTAAAATATGCACGGGCCATCTTGGGGACTGCATACTGTATCCGGAGCTTAGAATGCTGAAAACTGGGTACGGTGACGTCACCGCTGGGGGTTTCAATCATAAAAGTATACTTGAAGTAAAAGTTTTATAGAAACTACTGACTTGACACAGAGGTGTCACTATAATGGGAAAATAACATCGATCACTAATAAGTTCTTTATTAGTGATCGATGGAAAATAATTAATAATATAATATATATAAAATGGCTCGCAAAATGTGTTGGTAAGCGCATAACTCAACAACGCGCAACGCCTGGACCAATTTTGCTAATTCTTTTTTTGTTGTGTTTGTTATTGTCAGGAGAAGGTTCTTATCAATCAAGAAAATATAGGTAAGAAAAGTAGAGGGGAAGATTAGGATAAAGTGATTAAATGACCCTTTGATAGCGAGATAGTTGGACCCTTGCGAAGCGGGGGCGGGCCGCTAGAAATAATAATAATAAATCGATAAATAGACAACCAGAGATATGTCATTTCAAAAATATTAGGGTATTCATATGTATGCACTAACAGTAGTTCTGAATTTCTCATTTTTTATGTGGTCGGAAGGCGAACTAGCTAACGGATTACTTGATGGTAAGTAATCAGTGCCACTTATGGATACGGGCAATAATGAAAGAGTTACTAGTTTGTTGCTGACCTTTTGAGGTTAGGATTTGGAGATTCAGGATACCAAATTAGTAGATATTATTAACTTTGGGGTAGGCTGTTCGATAAAAGTGTTGCAGTAATAAAAGCTACTGGCTGAATTATTTAGCCGGACAGATATCTCATTTCTTATCCTGTGGCATCTGTTCCAGACGTTGTGTTATCAATAGGGATGGTGATGCAATGGCCGAGGGTTGAGGCCGGGACTCTTGATTGCCAGCGAACTGGGGCGCCGTGATACGACACGTCTCACACACGTCACTTGGAGCCAAGCAAGCTGCAAGCTGATTGGCTACAGGTAAACTATGTCCTCCATTAAGACCAATTGTCAAAAGATTATGACATGGTAGTCGTGTCGCAGTCAACTGATTTAAATAGCCGTTCAATATATCTGCTAGCCTTTTGTTCGCAGCACAATTTGAGTTTAACTGTGCACAGTTCTAACGAACTCTGTTTCCATGGCTTTCCTTCACCATTAAATAAATAAATAAGGAGTAATTAACATATTATTATAATGTTGTGGTCACATATTGGGGACACTATCAGCTACTGTTATAATATTTTTGTCTGAGTGATAATATCATAAGAGCAAGTGTGGGGTCAAGCCTAGGTTTGTTATTCGGGCACACTTATGAGTAGAGCTCAGTAATGGGCACCAGGTCAGGGCCCACCTGCTTTTATGAATACATTTTTTCATCATCGACTTGACTTAAACTGAACGGTTGGCGTAGTGACTGGGCAACTGGTTGCCGTGCAACGTGTCCCGGATTTAATTCTCGCACGAGTCTGGGTGGTTTGTGCATGTGAATTTCATGTTTTTAAACGCACCCACAACACAGGGGAGAATGCTAGTGTTCTTCTTCCAAGGAAGAAAGGAAGTGTTAAATTTTAACTGACTTAAAACTACGCCGTTATTTTTCCCCGGTCTCGATCATGGTGTAGTTCGAAATAAAAAGTTTTACATTTTAAAATTACGTAATAAGTACTGTTTATTGTCACAGAATTATCAACAACATTAGTTAATCAATAACTTCCCAATATGTTGATCATTAAAGTAACCGCATACCAGTTTTTTACCCAATGTAGTAACCTTCACCTAATGTAAAGTACGTTGCTCCGTGAAACATGTTTTATTTTCCTGTTGCTGGAAGTACCAATGTAGTTCCCAATCGAATAATGTTTTTAAATGGATCTTCAATGTGTTTGACATTTAGCCTCCATGTGTATTTGGTTGAGGGATTTCCCTAAAGCCCGACAACTAAGAGTATATCAATGTGTGTAATATATGATGTAATGTTTTTATTAAATGTTACTTACAATCGTCAATTTCAGGAAATGTTGTAAATGTCAAGGATTTCTTTTGCCGAGGAATTATCATCAGCCGGGGTTGCGGGGTAAGCGCAATGAGGCACCGCGACCTCGGCCCAAAGCAGGAGAAGGATAAGGGGGGTTTTTAGTCAGTAAGAGTCTGACACTCCCTCCCTTACCCGGGGCGGGAGAAGTCATTTGATGATTTTCCCCTCACAAAAAAAGAGGGAGTGTGGAGGCAAACTCTTATTGACTAAACACCACCCTGAGTCTTTTCCTGTTCCTCGCTGGCACTGAGGTACGTTATTGCGCATGAATTATCCCGGGAAATGTCAAGCATTACGATTTTAAAAGAGTATTATCAGCAGCACTTTACTTAATAGTGAATTCATTAACAGCCACTCTGTAAGGAACTGAACAGGGATTCTCTGACTACAGACAAAAAATAACAATAGCCCACCAAGGCCACGGAATAGGTGTAAAATGAAGAAAAAAATTGCATTAGCATGCAACAGAAATATGTTCCTACACAATTGATTATGTTTGAGAAAAAAAGTAAGGTATAATTCAACTATCTAACACCGAAATCGCAAAAAGTACTGAAATACTGATTTCGGTATTGTGCAGTAACTTAAGTGATGTATTATTTTATGGATATGTTTGTACATAACACGTGTTATCTTGAGTTCAAGACATTCCGGCTTCATCAGTGAACAGATACAGTGCACAATAATGTTAAAAATATATTTAATTTGTTTGTCGTTCTTGTTCTTATTAAACATTGGTATGTAAGGGCATTTTTGTCACACATTTTCATATAAAGTACATAGTTTTTTTTATTTCGTAGTGGTCAGGCATTTGGCCGCTATCACACCTGGTGGTAAGTGTGGTGAGTGGACCAACATTGGAACACGTCTACTCATAAGCAACCTACTCACCCGGGCTTAGAAGACATCCCTTCGGGGAACAGAACCCGGCAAAGAATTCCACTCCTTGGCGGTTATTATAATAAAACTGGATGCGAACCGCATCGTGCTTGTGGGTGGGATAATACCACCATAAAGCGATGACGCTTTACCAATTATCTGGTGAAGATTGGAAAAATAATTGTTATAAGACTATATATAATTCAGCATTGATGAAAATTTTACACTGTAAGTATGTGTTTTGTTTGTAAATAAATTACAGAGTCGGCACGATGTGACCCACATTACAAATTCAACATGGACGCAAATGGCTGGCTCAAAGTGCACCAGATACCCGCCACCTGGGAGGAAGCATTCCTTAGATGTCACTATGAAGGTAATACCAACATCAATTACAAGTTAAAAATAGATAGCATGTCCATTTCAAATTTTTTTTTATGTAATAGATCGTCAAACGAGCAGACGGATTATCTGATGGTCAAGCAATCAGTTCCGCCCATGGACACCCGCAACACCAAAGGAGTTACGAGTTCGTTGCCGACCTCTTAGGGATTAGGGTTTTGGAGGTTAAGGGATTGGGGAGGGATCGGGGGAGGGGAAGGATTGGGCCTCCGGTAACCTCACTGACACGGCGAAACACAACGCTGTGGTGGTTTCACGGCGGTTTTCTGTGAGGCCGTGGTATCACTCCGGTCGAGCTGACCCATTCGTGGCGAAGCATGGCTCTCCCCACACTTAAAAATACACATTATATAACTCGCGAAAGTAATAAAGTGAAATCATTTTACCTCAATTTCGTGATTGCTTCAGTGTTTGGACAAACATATGTCATGTTCCCTATACGCGACCTGGCGAGCCAAAAATGGTGGTCTGCGTCGACAAGAAGTTGATTTTAAACAAAAGCACTAAAATGGATTTTGGTAAGGTGGGGTTCCAAATTCATATTGACTCCAATACCGATGATTCGACTAACGTTCAATAAATATTAAGCAAGTGAAATTGGATTATGCAAAACTGATATCTTATATCGTGTTGACCTGCAGGTCAGTCACTATCCAACAAGCTAAACGATTTATTTCTGACAATTGATAAGTAAAACTTAAATAAGAGATAAACAAATTCATATATGTTAGTAGTCGGTCATCGCTGAAAATCAGCGCTGCGACACTGTCTCGCATAGTGTCGCTGCATATGCTGAGCGAGGGCCATCGCATGCTTGTGACGCATATTTTTTCTTATATAACTCTGTTTTTATATTGTGTTACCATGTTTTTTTTGTTCTTGTGTTTAAGCACTTGTTTGTTCTGTCTTATGTGCGTCCTAGACGCGAATAAATACTTTTTCTTTCTTTCTTTCATATTATGACGTCACATCAGGTTATCTGTGCTTTTTCTTATTGTGTAGGTCGGTAAACGAGCAGACGGATTACTTAATGGTAAGCAATCAGTCCCGCCCATGGACACCCGCAACACCAAAGGAGTTACGAGCGCGTTGCTGGCCTTTTAGGGGTTTCAGATATTAAGGGATTGAGAATGGATGGGAGGAGGGGAAGGGGTTGGGCTTCCGGCAACCTCACTCACATGGCGAAACATAACACTGTAGTTGTTTCACGCCGGTTTTCTGTGTGGCCGTGGTATCACTCCGGTCGAGCCGGCGCATTCGTGCCGTGGGGTAAGTAGGGAATCGAGGCATTAGGTCCTGATGTAGTAGGACCTTGCCATATTAGACTAGATATTATAAAAAATTGGCCCGCCCCTCAAACTCCACTTGGTGCTCTATTCCGATGTTCCTCGTGTAAGTGTTGTATGTTGTTTATCTTACATACCTGGTCATAAACATAGTAAATACTTAAAAAAAAACACAAATCGATGCAATCATTTGACAGGTATCGCGTTCATATACACACATTTTGGTGGTTCTTTATTTTTACATCATACAGATACTTACCAACCGCTTGTATTCTCTGCACCACCCTATGGTTGACTCTTGGAGAATGCCTTAAGGCATTAAGTGTGCAAAAGAATAAATAAGTTAAGGGATAAATAAATAATTCTCCGGAAAATGTGTGAAACATAAACACAAGTAACTTCCTAGAGCCCACTAAGGCTCTGATGTTCAGTCGAGTTGCGGTCCAAACAAGCTCAATGATGAACCTCGGCTCCGGCCTGGAGCAGGAGAAGAAACTAGGTATTTTAAGTCAGTAAGAGTCTGACAATCCCGCACGACCCAACCAGGGCGAAAAAGTCTTGATGAAAAAAAAATCAGTGTAGTGGATGGGTGACACCATGTTATTTTATTTTGTGTTCCAGGTGCTGTGCTTGCGTCCCCGTTGACGCAGCAACTGAGCAAAGCCATTGAAAATAAGTTTTCAGATATCAGTTATAGTCAATCAATCCACTTAGGGATACACGATTTGTACTCTACCGGTGACTTCGTTACTGTAGAAGGTAAATTCATTTATAATTTTATTTAATCTTATTTCTCTATCTCTTCAGGGTCTATCGAGTGTATGGTTGAACCTTGGAAGGTATTACTTAAGATGTGCAGAAATTAAAATACACATTACTGGACTAACAAGGGTTTTATAAGACGCCAGGATAAGTTCCCTGTACACAATAATAATAAAGACAATTAAAATAGTGCAACTCACTAACGCTCGGATTACCGTATATTTTTGTTGCAGTACCACCTGGTTAACATAACGTTATCTTTGGGCTGAATATAAGGCGAATTGGCTCTTTTGCAGCCGTGTTTACACTTTCATATTTATGGGAGTTTCAGTATCTAAGCTCGGCACTATATGGCTTTTGATACAGCGTCATACTTATATATGTGTAGTGGATACATAATATCCTAGTATTAGAATCCAATGTAATTCTTGTTTGCAGGAGTTCCATTGGAAAGCTTGATGTTGAAATGGAGTTCTTTCAAGAGTACGGGCGACTGTTTCGCCATGTCTCGTGATGGTCGATCATTTATGACAAAGTGCACGGAATCTCGACCTTATGTCTGTTACAAGAAGCTGGACAATCTAACGATGAACATTTGTGGAACATTCGATGATGGTAAGTGTAGAAATGACCAACATGGACATTTTACTATATATTGTCATGTTTGTAATAGTTATTTTGGAAAAAATCAAATTCTTTTATAGTCTTTGTTAAGTTTCTGACAGTCATTTGTTCTCACTCTACTGACACTCATGTTGGTCAAAAGTCAATTTCATTTATTACAATTAGACCGTTACATGCACTTTTAAACGTCGAACAAATTAAAAAAAATATAAAGTGTCAATCTTTCAGCCTGTCCTTCTAGTGAAGCTATTTGCTCGTTCCAAAGTGTAGATTCCGATGGAGAAGAACGAACACGAAACTCCATGGTTACTCTTTTTAAATCAGTTTCATATACTTATAGATTATTTGGTACATTATTTAGTATATTTATTCAGAGAAATTAATTAATGTATTTCATCGAAGTTGCAACGATTTATTTGTTTGACTTTCTAGCGTATCGATTGAACGAGAAGTCAGGCAGTTGCTATAAGAGACATTGGCAGCTTATGACCTGGCCAGACGCGTACAAGATATGTGCTGCTGAGGGAGGGTACCTGGTCATCTTGAACGACGCTACGGAGGCTGCCATCGTCAGAGATATGTTCCCAATACGACCAGGAAAAGCGAACGATTGGGAGAACTTCCACGTGGGTCTGCGGGCGTGGGGACCTGAACGTACTTGGATCACTATTCATGGTATGAAGTGTTCATTCATCACTCCTTCTTTAACGTCTCCAATTTCTTGATAGTGGCTGCAGTGGTCCTGCGCGAATGTTTCTCGATGGTTTTGATATTTTCTTATATCTGTATTCTTTTCATTGGCAGGAGAAAGAATAGAAGATGTATTCCATGATTGGAATCCGGGACAACCGGATAACTACATGGGCATTCAGAATAGCGGCTCCTTCATCAGACTTGGCACTCTAGACGATCACGCCTCAGATAAGAAATCCATGTTTGTGTGTGAGAAGGATCCTAAAGTAAAACGCTTCGAAGAGGTACCCGAAGGACTGTCGGAAGCTTTAGGGCAATATTAGACCGAAAATTGTTCTTAAATCCTTTACGTAAAATTTTTAATCCGTTGATTGCAAAGTTTAATAAATTGTAAATAGGTATTTGTCGATTGTGTTTATTTTGTGAAAAATAAAAAAAACCAAAATGTTCTTGATCTGGCAGTGAGTCACACTTATTAAAAGCTTTTATTGTTTGGAGTCGATGTAGTCTGAAGTCGACAGTGTAGATCCAATGGCCTCATAAAAAACCGGCGTGAAAAAAGACTTACTTTGTGGAATCGTGTGACTGAGGTCTACAATCCCCAAAACACTAATCCTGAAATACCTAACAAACCTCGATGTTTCGGGTCCCGATTGTTTGCCTCGCTATCCCATATTCTCACTACATAACATTACACTTTAGCTAGTACGAGTATAACATTTCTCTCACTTATAGAAAAAATATTTTTCATAACATTTAATCCAATTCAAAGTTACGCCTGATTCTGTAATTATTATATTAACAGGTTAAAGTGTAGAACATGAGTTTAAAAAATGACATTCAGACATTTGGGACGGTTTGTTTATAAGATTTACTTTTGACGACCTCGTTGGGTAATTATTTGTAGAGTTATGAGAATATCTGCTCTGGCTCATTTACAAAATATAGGTATACAGGGTGTAAAAAGACAATTAACGAAGCCGAAAGCCACGTATTGTACCCACTATTTGGATCATTTTTTTTAAGACCATAGCTGGAACTCCACGGGTTCTCGAGATACTGAAGGTCAAAGATGCATTTTTATATTTTTTTTTCGCATTTCAAATTATAGGTATTATTACAAAACTTTTTTCCAAACAAACATTACCTGATTTTTCGGTTTTGAAGCATTTGAAGTTACGAACAGTAATGTACGTAATAAATAAATGCAGAGCCGCACAAAAACATCGTGCATCGCAGTAGGATTTTTATTTTACAGAATTGTTTTGTTGTTGCGAAGTAAAACGTCGACCTACGTACTTATCACAGCGTTTTGATGCTAAGCTGTGAACCTACGCACACAATGACACGAAGCCCGTTTGCTTTACATTGCGCGCAATAAAAATTTTAAAAATAAAAGTCGTTTTCCATTGCTAATTTTAGCGTGAAGCTGCTTAGTTAGAACTGCAGTATGCGTAGTTAACGGCTTCGTTAAGTTAACTAAAAATCGCGGGTTACTCACGTGTAAATATTGAGAAAAGCTCTACTAGTTTCGAACCACAGAGGGGTTCTTCCTCATGAGCAGCGTGCGCAGACGCGGCGACGTCGCGCAGCCTACTGGTATACACGTGAGTAACCTGCGATTTTTAGTTAATTTAGTATGTCTCACGATAGTTATTATAAAAACATGGCTTCGTTAAGTGTCTTTTTACACCCTGTATAAGTGCCAGGAACCATCCCGTTCCTTTTCGTGCTCCGAGGAGGGCTGAGGTATGTTATTGCATGTAACCCGCAGCCCCGCGGATTTCGTCCGTCTTCGTACCATTAATAGTCTTAATGTTGTGCACGGACGATCAAGCCCGTGACGAGGCGAGAAAACGCGATTTGATTTTAAAAGGTCTGTTAAAGGAACTTAAACTTTAGAGTACAGTATTTTAGGTCCTTATATTTTCTGGGCACTGATGCAATTTGGTAAGTGCTGAGTTTCTACTTTAAACTTAATCTATTTGTATTGAAAGGGAATTTTAGGGTGTTTATTGCCGTAATGCGATGAAGTTTATTTGTTACTTAAAAAACATGCAATCTTAGAATCATTTCTTGTTTTGACAACGGTCGTAATCTATAATGTCTAGGCCAATCTGCGTCAAGTCGAGCGTGAAACAACCACTGCCGTACCGGCTTTTAGTGGAATCTAGCATCTGGCTTCACTGACGAACAGTCTTACAGACTAACATTATATTTTGACGTTTCAAAAGCACCTATTTATAGTTTAGTTGGGATAAATGACTTTGAATTGCGGACTTATAACCATTTGGACGCATTTTCAGACATCTATTTGAAAGTGAGCGTCCGTAACTGCCCGGGATTGCGGGGTAAGCGCAATAAGGCACCGCGCCCTCGGTCTAGAGTAGGAGAAAGAAGTGGTGGGGTTTCAGTCAGTGAGAGTCTGTTACTCCCTCTCGCCTCATCCTGGTCGGGAGAAGTCATTTGATGATAAAAAAAGCGTCTGTAGCTATGTAAAATTCCTCTTCGTATCTATATTTTTGAGTTAGCTGTTGAAGAAATGATGACGTTGGACCCATTTTCCGCATCATCGCATAAAAGTGTGATGTCTCATGCAATCATACTGTTTACCTGTGCTGGTCACAAGATGTGCTGCGTTATTGGCGTCCGTCCATCTGTCAGTCACACAGTCTCGTCTCTCCGTCTGCCAGCAGAAAGGTACACGCCTCATTTTGACGATTAATTGGGAATTAATAAGAGGTGATTAAATACTACGGTATTTTAACAATTGCTTCTTTGTTATGTGTGGTAGAGCCTTGCTTCGACACGAATGGGTCGGTTTGACCGGAGTGATACCACGGCCTCACAGAAAACCGGCGTGAAACAACTACAGTGATGTTTCAGAGGCCCAATCCGTCCCCTTCCCCAATCCCTAAATCTCCAAATCCCTAATCCCCAAAAGGTCGGCAAGGTACCCGTAGCTGCTCTGTTGTTGCCATGGGCTACGCTGATTGCTTACCATCAGGTAATCCATACGCCCGTTAGCCGACCTATCACTTAAAAAATAAAAGTTACACGCCACGTAACTGGTGCTGTTCAGCGTGTCGTGGGTTTGATTTTTTTCGGCTCTTGGTGGGGAAAGTCCTATTGTAAGAATGTGTAGTTAGGTGTTACAATTTTTTTGGTTCAGTAAACATTTCGGCGTAGAAGTTGGTGCTGGCTGGGCTCTCCTGTCTGTAACACAAACGCAGCTCTAATATTGAAAAAAAATAATTAATGTGTAAAAGGAGATGTAAGGTTTTTAATTAATGGTTTCTGATAGCCTTTTTTTTTGTGTGGGGAAAAACATTAAATGACTTCACCAATTTTAACCCAGAATATCTGATTCGATCTTGGTTTTTATAGAAACTTCATTCAGCTGTTATTCGAGTGGTTAATTATTTCGGTCTTAAGTGTGTCTCAGCGAGAGAGTCAGACTCTTACTACCTAAAAACCCCCCTGTTCCTTCTCCTGCTCTGGGCCGAGGTCGCGGTGACTCATTGCGCTTACCCCGGAACCCCGGCTGAACACCAGCTCTATAGGGCGGAACGCTATGCGCCGTACGGTCGGGCGGCGAGCTACCCTTACTCGCCGTCCGCAGACCCGCGCCTATGATGATTAACGTAAAATCCCAATTTGTTCAACTAAAAGCTATATGTGTTTGTTGCCATCAGACCACTACAGATGGGACCCAATCGTATGATATTCAGCCAGGGTTGCGGGTGTAAGCGCAATAATGTACCAGGATCGCGGCCTGGAGCAGGAGTAGCAACGAGGTGATTTTTTGGCAGTAAGAGTCTGGCATTCTCCCTCGCTGAGACACACTTAAGACCAGAACAATTGACCAATCGCAATCTAATATCTTTAAGACGGACTTTTGAATAACAGCTGAATGAAGTTTCTATAAAAACCAAGATCGAATCAATTCTGGGTTAAAACCGGCTAATTATTTCTTTGTTGTTAATTGTTCTTATAGGATCCGAACAAGGATCACGGAAATATTAGAGGTCACTGGATCTCGGTTCGATAGCAGCTTGAGAAATCAAAATTATAATTTGGAAACAATCTGAGGTTCCATAGAATCTCAGAGAAAACCAACCTGAAACAACCACAGCGTTGTGTTTCTCCATGCGATTGAAATTACCGTAGGCCCAATTTCCCTCCCTTAATAAATATCCAATCCCTAAAACTTCGAAACCCTAGACTACAAAGGGCTAGCAACGCACTTGTAACTTCATTGGTGTTGCAGGTTTCCATGGGCGACGGATGGCAAACGATCAGACAAAGAATATAAACAAGAGCAAATTACATTAATTTCTTCGCACAATTAAAGTATAAACGAATAAATAATTCCTTGTAAGTAAATGTACGTATAATCAATAAACCTCAATTTTACAATGAAACAAATCAAATTATAATGCAAACAGTAATCATGGTTAGGATAAATTGAATTCATTTGATACAATGACGAAATCGTGTAGCGCGAGGCGGCGCGGCGCTTCTTACATTTGGTAGGTACTCGATACCGACCCAATGTCACAGTGCAAACGATACGGTAGGCCCATCCTGATTATATTTTTTTTGTTTATTAATCGCGTCAATCCATGTGTAATGATAGCAAAATATGAGCATATTGGGTAATTTGTTCCAGACCATTAGAGCCATCTGAAAATAAAATTCTAATAACCCTATATAGTCAGTAGTAACTTAGAACTTAGTCAATAGCTGGAAACCAGTTGGCAGTCGTAGAAAGTTTAAAACCTTAAAACTCCCAAATGGCCTCAGCACGACACAGGAGTCGGGACTGGGTGTATTTTAACTAATAGGAATCGTTTGATCAGCGCCAAATTTGTGCGTGGCGGAATGAGCTCCAGCGCGTAGCGTTCCGTACAGGGTGAATGTTCAGCCAGTTTTGCGGGGCTAGAGCAATAAGGCATTGCGGCCTCGACCTACAGCAAGAGAATGAACGGGGGGTTTTTAGTTTGTAAGTTTGAAACTTCTTGGTTCACCTTGGACGAGAGAAGTCATTGGATGATGTTACCCTCACAAAAAAAGGAGTCTTTTCATGGTGTTCAATTAACAAAAATATGTGGACCTTCTGTGTGTATTAAGTACTCTATAACGCCAGTACCGTGCCCAAAGTAAATCCATTAATTGTAGGTAACATTTGTAATTCATGACCGTTCAAATTCAATTTGATTTACGAAATCAAGATGAGGTTCTTTATAATTTGTCATGTTTATTCTGGTTTCTGATTGCTTTTTAGGTACACTTTATAGATGTTATTCTGTTTTTCAGAGATCTAAGGTATGTCTGAAATAATTATGCATCCTCTTAAGAATGTTAAAGCTATAACGTTCATTGTTAGCGTTTAGAGTTTAGAGTATCTTTTTAACTTTGCATAGCATGGCATCTTTTTAAAGGTATGCTCGTGTCGTCTAATTGAATCCCCAATCGACAACCACAAAATCAGAAGAGTAACGATTGCGTTACGTTTGAATTGGGGAGAGAATATCCAAATCCAAACTAATATTATAAATGCGAAAGTAACTCTGTCTGTCTTTTCTTCACTCCTAAACTAATGAACCGATTTCTGTGATATTTGATACAGACATAGTTTGGAACTCCAGAAAGGAGATAGGATAGTTTTTATACCAAAAATCTGCAGGAAGTCACTATTCCACGCGAACGAAGTCGCGGACAAAAGCTAGTAGTTAGAATATTTTTTGCTGTTTTGGCTTATGTGCTAAGTATGGGAGAGCCATGCTTCGGCACGAATGGGTCGGCTCGACCGGAGTGATACCACGGCCTCACAGAAAACCGGCGTGAAATAACCACAATGTTGTGTTTTGCCGTGTCAGTGAGGTTACCGGAGGCCCAATCCTTCCCCTTCTCTAATCCCTCCCCAGTTCCTAAATCTCCAAATATCTAAAAGGTCGGCAACGTACTCGTAACTCATCCGTTGCGGGTGTCCATGGGCGGCGCTGATTGCTTACTATCAGGTAATCAGTCTGCTCGTTTGCCGACCTATTAAATAAAAAAAAAATGTCGTCAGAGGTTTGCAAAAATGATTGCATAATGTTGTTTAGAATAAGAATTAGCGACTAAATAATACAACTTTATAGTGGAGTTATGGGTCAATATATCGTTTTATTATGAGTTGACATGTTATTCTAGGTTTATTTTTTTTGGATTGCCTTCCGCACCCTTAAACAATCGACTTGACATAAAGAATTTGCATAACACATCCGCAGTTTTCATTTGTAACGTGAAAAACAAATCAACTCAGCTCCTCCCCCAGTACAATGAAGCGTGAATATAATATTTAGAAATCGTTTGTTTGTGTTGCAACATGTATGTGACACAGGCATGCGGACGTCGTGCCATAGTTGGGTGACGGGAAACGCTCGACGTTTGTATCATATTTATCCGACAGATTGATACTAGCCAATTTGTATATAAACATTACTGTGTGAATTTAATTTTATTGTTCTTTAATTATATTAATTTGTTCGTGTTTAGATGCTTTTGTACCTCATTCATACTTCACCGTCACCGATAAAGCATTACAGATCCTCCCAGTTCTTTTTTTTGAGGGTGGAATTCCCCGGCTTTTATATTGGGCCGTGTATGTGGTGGTCTGTTGACTTTTTGAGACGTGTCTCGTTCTGGTCGGGTGACGAGCTACCCTTGTTCGCCGTTTGTAGACCCGTTTACTTAACTTATGGTAGCCGCAAATAATCGCAAGATCCCCGTCCAGAGTGTTGCCTATTGCAGGTGCTGGGGTGTGAGGAGAAACTTTCCATCACGCACTTCGCCTTCTTCTCTTATTTGCGAGCACCACTGCTTCGCCTAAGGAGAAGACAGCTTTCCAGTTCTTCTAGCTCCACATCATGACCTCGACTAAGGCCGGGAGCGACAGGATAAACGTACCATTCCAGTCTTCTTGGATAATTATCTGTTCGTTGTAGGTACCTGTTCTCAATAATTTTGGCAGTTGGAATTGATCATCGATCAAACTGCACATATATTATGTTTAACATGTACTGGTTTGACACAACAATGATGTCGTGATCTTTATGAATGGAACATAGTTGGGATCCCACTCGTACTTGGGTTTGATTGACAGTCTCTGCGTGGTACACTGTTGGTAACTTATGTTAAAAACATACCGATGTTGATTTTAAAGAAGGTAGTCTTGGTGACATAGTTAAAAGCCTTGTCAAATAACTTGAGGCGGTCAACTCGGATTCGATTCTTAATCTGATAATTGTAATTGGTGGTCTGAGCGAACGAGCATGTAGAAAACCTGATGGTTAACAATTCGAACATATGGCCGCCTTTGACTGCCCTCAGGACCAGAAGTGAGAGTGCGTTGTGGGACTATTTGGAGATTTAGTGATTGGGGAGAGATCAGGGGATACTTTCCGTATTGGACCTCCATCAACCTCACTTACACGGTGAAACACAACGCTGTGGTTGTTCACGTCGATTTTCCATGAAGCCGTGGTGTCAATCCGGTCGAGCTGACCCGTTCGTGCCGAAACAGGGCTCCCACTCTACGTGTTTTCTTATAGTGAGTAAATTGAAAAAATATGAATATCACAGGCAGCACTTTAATTTCTGTCTCAATTTATATCAGTAATCGTTGTAACCTGATAAAATAAAGTCAAGAAGAGTACTTGACGATTGGTTAATTTTTATTTTTAGGCAACATACATATCCCTTTTGGCAAATATTGCTCACGGTTCCTTATCTGCCGGGTAATTTCTGACAAATTTTCGAGAAACCGTAAAAACCAAATCTTACATACACAATCCGAGAATCTATCAAGATACCGCTTTCTTAGCATTAGCACTTAAGACCAACTGTTTCAATAAATTGTTTAAGGCTTTCAGTGCCGAAAGAAAATTATTAAAGAAAATATTTTATTTTCTTTACAGTTGCCCAGCCACCGCGCCAACAACGTGCAGTCATGATTATTATCACTGGTCCATAAGTTTGATGTGATGTGAAAGTAGCTTTAGTCACACCCACAGACATTCCATCACAAGTTGCGAAAGAGGTGACTGAAGAGAAAACACATTTGGGGACAGGTAGCCACGTGACACTAAGGTAAAAGTACCTGTATCCGGCGGCTGAGACATGGCCAACATAACAATACAAACTGGAATGAGTGACAAATTAATTTTGCTTAGTTATTGTCCCAATAAATATTATTTTTAGCCGCCATTGTTCTTGCCTTTTATAAAATCTTTTGTTTAACCTATTTTGGCTTACCTCTATTTAAGTTGAGCGGTTATTAGTTTAGATCTGTTTGAAACTTGTCTGTGTCTGGTTTTGACACTGTGTTTAGTTAATTTGGAAATGAAACAAAAATATGTTGCTTTGATTTTTATGTAACGCATACTCAATGTGTTTGCAAATATAGTATTTTCAAAATGCCTGTCGCTTTTCTATTGTTTTCATAAATTTTCCAACAATCATATCTTATTCATGCGCCATGGATTTGAATAGAAATTTTCACTAAAAATTACTTTATCCAACAAAAAATAGGTATTGGATAGCTGTCAATTCTCTGTGTATGACTCACTCACACTAATTCAATGAAAATGGTGAATGTGAATGTGTCGCTATTACATTAAATTATCCAATAACAATCTCCCAGTTAATGCGTTGTGAACACGTTAGATTCTCACACCACCAATTAAGTAGTTATGATAACGACACACATATGTATTATATCGTATTTATTTAAATAATTCGTTCGGTGGAAAGCGCTGTTGTAGCCGACGGAGGAATATGCGGACCTTTAAGCTGCCTATTAACTAGAAACTTGGGACACCTTGGTTGTACTTTACCAGAACACAGACTCTCAAAGACACTTGAAGCGAAGTTCTTCGTGCGAGCATGTAGAAACGCCGCATGTCTGAGTATGGATTCGTGGATCCGTTTGTTATGTTGCTCTTTTACCTAAAAACTACTGATTTTTATTACAATTGGCACACTAATAGATCATAGTCTGGACTTCAACATAGACTTCTTTTATCGCATAGGGCGGGCAAGGTCGCTGCCTGAGAGTAGTATATCATATAGCGATGAGGCTTGGCTGTTCGTCTGGTATTATGATGGCGAAATGGGCTGGGAGGAATTAAGTTGGCAACAGATGCATTTACCCTATTATATAAAAATGTAGTATATACGTACAAGTGCTATATTTACGTATCCCTTCAATCTTTGCTTCGTAGCTCTCTCCATTCATAATATGTCGAGTTGAGGGCTGATTGCCCCATTGCTGATTAAGCCTGGTATATTAGTTAAGTCACTAGTTTAATATTTTCAGATTAAACTGTCTATATGTTTATTGGAAATAACGTCTTTCTCACGTGAATTAACCGAGAAAAGCTATACGTACGCTTCCTCAACGTTTATATCTCTATTCAAAAATAATAGCCTAAAATAATTAATATTTTTTATTGATTTTTTCGTGTTCCATGACATTGTTTTTTTAAGTGTGTAAATATATTTAGGTAGACTAAAACAGTTTGCAGCTAATCCATTGAATTGCTATGTGTAGGACGCTGAACCATAAGTAATTGTTATATTAATTATAAACTATACAAACCAATTAAACAATTTGTCAGTAGATAGCATGAATCCCATAATATTCAATGCAATGCAAAAAATTTTTTACAAATTTTCCTGCTCTATATGGTGTCTTAACCATAGTTTAAATCGCAAGTTTTGCTAGAGAACAGAAGACAGTGCTCTCGGCCCTTCTGATTGACCGATGGGCATTGACAATCGGACGCCCACGTATTTCTAAATCAATATTAATTGGCCCAGTGTTTAGTGTTCTTTGTATTGTGTGATCCAACGTCACCCGATCTAGCGGCTGAGGTGAGCTCACTCTAGCTGTGTCTGTCAACCAGTGATTAGTGAACTGTGATTGTTTACAGTAAGTGGAGTAGTGGACTTTCTGTTTACTGTGTGTACCGTGGCTAGGTAGAATGTTTTTCTTTGTTTTTTTTTTTAATTTTTGTTATATTTCGATAACGTTCCCGAAGTGTCTATCCAGTGGTGATATCTTTTATGTGGTTGTCAGTCATATTGAAATTGAAGGTTTTATTGAAAGCTTTCAGAACTCACATGAAAAAATACTTTTTATTATTAAAAAATAGAAGATCATTTTCACAAAGTAATCGCTTTGTTTTTGCCTAACCTTATTTTTGTGGTTAAATATAATTAAAGAATTTATACTCTGTGTACATAGAAATCATCAACAACACAGGATTTCATCGTGTTTCAATCGACTAGTGTATATATCGTATATTCTCTGAAATATCACCTTAGTGTGTTTAATAGCTCTTTGCTTCCATACACTATACATGCTAAATAGCGAATATAATTCTGCAGTTAGTCCTACCTAACCTAACTAAAGGAACTACCCTATAATATAAAGATACATCTACAAGTCTCCATGGCAGACCCTAGTTGTACAGTTAAAATTCCCGGCTAAAGTCGAATGAAATCAAATGTTTATTAACGTTAAGTTCTTGAATTCAGAGTCCAATATAAATCTCAATATTTTTTGATACATCTAAATTCTCATATGAAAACACGCAGACAAACAGATATAATAATTTATAGGGCAATGTTTGAGACATATATCATCATCATCATCATCATCATCATCATCATCATCATCATCATCATCATCATCATCATCATCATCATCATCATCAGCCTATATGTGCCCACTGCTGCGCAAAGGCCTCTTCTCATACAGAGAAGGTTAGAGCATTTATCACCACGCTTGCTCAATGCGGATTGGCGATTTCAAACTTATAATTAGAAATTATAAGTCCAGGTTTCCTCACGATGTTTACCTTCACCGTATGTCAGTGATGTCTAAATAATCATAGAAAGTACATATAACTCGGAAAAAGTCACATTGGTACTTTTCAGGTTTCGAACCCACACCCTCATGCGTGAGAAGCGGTCTGCTTAACCTCCTGGCCACCACGACCACACATGAGAGATGTTGAGAGTGAGTTGAGACATATATGGATGCAAGAATATATGTAATGAGATATATATATATATAGGTAGTTACAGTATTACTTCGAAAGTACATAATTCCTTCATCTATGTAATTATATACATATATATGATCATATCTCTCAGAGACTCCTCCTCCTCAGCCCGGCATCCAATGAAGAGATCGCACAGTTTAGCTAAAGAATTTTAAATTGATTGTAATTAATTAACATCATTAATTTAAGCCGTAAATAGATCATTGAGTGTTGGACATTGACATACTATGTACAGTCATTAATGATCATTGTCAGCTAAGAACTCAATTCGTTGGGAATTTCAATGATAGGAAGGATGAATTATTCTAAGATATTCTAGAATTTTTCATTTCCATTTAGTTGAAATGAAAGAGTAGAAATTTAGGAACCGATCAAGTGCGAATCAAAGTTAGTACTAAGTTTTCCGTATCAAAATCTATTTTCATCTATGGGAAAATAGATTATGATACCCATTAAGTATTTATTTGATTTTGTTTATATGACTGTCTTGCAGTCACGGTGCTTGGTATATAGGATGTATAGCAGAGTCTTAGTTGTTTCCGTTTTTAGCCTTAAGAGACGGGACCCTAACAAACCCGAAAGTAATTCACAAGACAGAAAAAATAACAATAAGATTTTAACTTATTATAGCCTCCACCTCAATACGGTATACTTTTCACAAATTACCTGGCTCAAACAGTGAATTCTGTAATTTGTCATCATTTTCTTCCTTTTGTGGCTGGGCAGATGTCCAAGCGATGTCAAAAGGTGCATTGGCACTAAAGAGACGCCACGCACCAAGCATGGCATCCACTTATAATAGTGTATTATAAATATGCCGGTGACAAGTTGTCAATACTTCTGAATGAGCTAGAAGAGTGACATACAAGTGAGCTGTGTGCGAGTGGGTGTCTCATTTAAATAGCCAGGAATTAATGATGCGCGTACGTAGTGGTGATAAAAATAATAAATTGTGCGTTAAATCTTCATTGCATAGAATACATTATTGGATGTAGATAATAAATTATAAATCAAATACTTATAGTAATACTAAACAGGAATGTGGTTAAAACGTATACAACCTTTTGCGTAGCGAAGTATTCCATTTGTGTAGCACAACAATTTCGTAGCATTCCGAGCTACGCCGTAGCAAAATACGTAGCAAACAATATTGTGATGCATTCTTTGCCTGTACAAGTACAGCATATTCGTATTTTTGTTCCAATTGTAATATGTTAGTTTTAGTACAAAACGCTTCTAAAAGAAATAATATATATAAAAAATAATATAAGTCTTCATCATGCTTAATTGCGAAAGTCGGTTCGTTTTAAACTATGCCAATTTCGATGAACACTGGCAAAACAGTTAGATTTAGAGATTTGTCTGCACGGTTGGTGCGGTGGCTGGGCAACTGGCTGCCGTCTTGGGGTGGGGGTCTGGGTGTTATGTGTATTTGAAAATGTATGTTTGTAACCGCACCCACAACACAGGAGAAAATCCTAATGTGGGGCAACGCTTTATTAAAAACAAAAGAAAAGAAAGAAAAGAGAATATACATATATATAAATACACCAATCATACGAACAAAAAAATCTTAGGGGGTTATAAAAAAAGAGTCCTAGGCAAAAGCTAATATATTTTATTCAAAAGTTATTTTTAAAATAAAGGCCACATTATAATGAGACATTGTTGACATGGCCGATAAAAGGCTTGAGGAATGTCACATGAAGCTATTCCTCTTATTAGCGAGAGCCCGGAGTTAGGGTGTAGCTGTAATGTAAAACAGGTGCCGTCTTGTATACTGAATTTCAAAATTGTGGCCTTGAAACTGGCGACTTCTTTACGTCCACTATACATAATTTATTCTTTAACTTTTACACTTAGTAATAATATAATACTAGCTTCCGCCCGTGACATCGCGTATAAAACTAATGTGTCCCGAGATTTTAATTAAAAATAGCAGCGTTTTAAAACGAAATCTCGACTAAATTAAAGTATGTAATGAAGAATTTGAATTTATATTTGAAATACACATTGATGTATTATTAACTGCCTATAGCATTCATGAACATTGCAGCTCTATCAGTGAAAGAATTTTGTAAATCCGACCAGAGCGGTTCGAAAGATTACCCCCTAAATACACACTTACAGATTTTTGCTCTTTATAATATTAACTATAAATAAATTATGCGCGTTTCTTTCGAGATCTCCATAGTTGTTTTACCGATTCTATTAGTTATGCTTTAGCAATCTTTATGAAGTTAATGTCTGAAGGATTTGTCCTGTGCAATTATGGATGAACGGTGAAGTCGTGAGGAAACCTGGTTTTAAAATTTCTAATTATAATTTTAATGTTAAGTTTGAAATCGCCAATCTGCCTTGAGCAAGCTTGGTGATTATTTATCAACCTTCTCCGTGTGAGAAGAGGCCTTTGCTCAGTAGTGGGAACTTATGGGCTGATGATCATGAATTATGGAGCATCACTAACTACCGGAGATACATTTTAGATGTCTCGTAAAGTGATGACGAATATGTTCGCAGTTTTTGTAGCCACGCTAGTCACCGCCGTCATGCCTTAAGGGGCAGTGCTTACAACTTTTGATTTAAATATTACCCTTCAGACGAACAAGGACATTACTTTATGTAATTCTTTATTAAAATCAACTGGTCATGTTTGATGTAGGGGTTACGTTGTCTGTCTGCTCGCAATGTATATTATAAGATATACTATATTATGTTCTTCACGTATATAAAGAAAATGTAAAAATGGTAGTTAATATATTTTTATTATTTTATGTAATATTACT
The DNA here is from genome assembly GCA_902829305.4 of Spodoptera exigua. NCBI lineage: Eukaryota > Metazoa > Arthropoda > Insecta > Lepidoptera > Noctuidae > Spodoptera > Spodoptera exigua. Next base: position 15,678,873 of record LR824607.2, on the reverse strand, counting down.
TACATCAGCCATTTTGTGTAGATATCGTTAGTAAACTAATTTTCATTATGATAAATCGAATAATATTCTAATCTGGATTATCTAAAATGGATTGCTTTGAGACTTTTCATTCTTGCAGTTCAAATTATACTTATTCGGACACCAAATGTACATTAATAAAAAAGGTCATTGGTGTTCATCACAAAAATGTTGGTGATCAGTTTATTAGTTTTGCCTGTTATATAATACTTTATCCGGTATTAAGTTAAACATAAGCATTTTTCAAAATACTGCCACGCTGTGACTTTTTGACTAGCGAGGCAGTCTATCACTTTATAATAAGCCTTTCTTCCATCAGTAACGCTGTTTAAGTATTTCATAAATTAGTCCTCGTAACTTCCACATACAGGGCGTTGTAAGATACGATGATCGTCACCTCGCACTACGAAAATTACTTTAATATTTTATACAAGATCTTCAGACCGCAGCGCTTACTTTGCCTAACCTAATATCTGAAATAAATTGTATACAATATTTCAGTAGAATGACTAACATTTCGCTAAAGAAGCCTCCAAGTGCCTATATTTTTTGCAGTAACTTAAAATGTACCCTTTTTATGTCAAGTATTAAGTACGTCAAGGAAATTCGGGCTGTATGTAGGAAGTGACGTCGTTTGTCATGAGGGATGAGAACTGTCTTCGTATCGATGTCTAGAAAGCAATTTATTAGGTCGGCTTATGGAATAACGATTGTATTGATACGTGTGTGGCTACTTATAATGTGAGTTAATGTGCTTTCTGGTCTAGGATATTAAGAGTGGTCAGTATTGAGGGATGAAAGACAATCGAGGAAGCCCAACGGAACGGAACGGAAGGGATAGGAGAATCAATCCGTTCCCTTTCAAAAATCTCCAAATCCCTAATCCCCAGAGGTCGACAATGCACTCGAAACTCCGCCGTCATTGCGGGTGTCCATGGGCGACGCTGATTGCTTACCATCAGTTAATCCGTTTGCTCGTTTGCCGACTTATCACATAACAAATCTCAATTCAAAATCAGCCTATAATGATCCACGGTCCGATCTACCAACCTACACTTATTCTTTAAGCCTAAATTGTCTTTTTCTTCACTCTCAGGGTAATGCCACCAGACATGGCGATTTCTATGAGACATACGAAGTTGAAGGCTGAGGAGGCAGCTATTTTAGCCGGTGAGCTGAACAAACCTTCATGGGAGTCCAGGAACGAGGGCATCCACGAGAGGATCAGCTTCGAAGACACGATATGGGGTTTCGATCTAGCTGGTGGAATATTTTATAATACACCGTTGCGGGTCACTTTTGTAAGTATAATGGGTCCTCTGATAAATTATTATAATTGAGGGTAGTTGATAATAATATTTAGATATAGAAATGAGACAATTTTCTAACCTCCAAAAGAGCGACTAAAGTAATGTGTAAGTTGCTTACAATAGCCAGATCCCTTAATAGTGCAATATTTCTCAATTAATGTATATTATTTCATTTCGTATAGGTAAAGCCAGACAGCAGAGCTGAGAAGGCTGGTATAAGACCTGGAGACAAGCTGCTGAGGATTAATGACCTGGACACCTCGACCCTTACTATCCAGCAGGCTCATGACATCATTGTCGAGTCTGGCATCCATCTGAAGCTGTCTGTTACATCGTGAGTATGGATGGTAGAGGAAATGAGCCTAGACCTGATATCAGAAGAGTGTCGATACATTTTATTTTTATTTCGAAAGATCTCTTATTGTTGTCTTTTCTTGACATCGAGAAGATATCTTGAAAGGGCGTCAACGCTTTTCGGGGAGACAAAGGGATGGGGAATCATTGCTTGATTATAATCGTTCGAATGGCCTGAGAATACAATGTAGACTAGCTGCAGAGCCTCTAACGTAGGCCTGGTTTGTACCTGGCCTGGCTTACATGCATGCTGGATGTAGATTGATGTTAGAAGTGTATTAATATTTTAGATGCAGTAGTCCTAAGGAAATTGAATTGTTGATAACCACGATACAGGCTTCACCTAGTGCGGTTGTCAATGTAAACCTGGACTAAAACTTTTTTTTATAACTTATTTTACAAATTGTTTTATTATTTTTAACCAATTTCATATTTCTCTTTAATAGGCCTGATGATGAAGAAGACGCTTACTACTGCTATGAGGATCCATTAGTGAGTATACTGCATTTAATTTAATAGTTTTTGTTAATAGTGGTTTTTGTGTCTCTTTGTTTTTGATATATTCTCCTCAATAAAATTGGAAACTTCTTCTAAATAACGGGTAAAATTGTTGATGAAAATCATTACAAAAAATAGCATAAAATCTTTTTTTAAATGCAGATAGAAAAATAATATTCAGAGCTTGGCCCTAAAGTTATTTTTTTCTTGCATCGTACATGCTTTCTTCAACAAACCTACATAGCACTTTGGTATAAGGAACAAGACATTGCCTGGAACAATTATTATCTGTTGACGACTAAACATGAACGATTTGAAAGCGATATAGCGTCGCACTATTCTCTCATTCTCTATCTCTCTTTCAAGGCTTTGTATCTGTCAACAATAATGCCGTTTCTGTCTGATTGTAATTAAGTTTCTATTGAAATAATCATTTTCCTTTGTATTCAACTCCTTAGTTGATATAACAACGTAATATGATGAGTTTATATGAACATTTATTCAATGTTACTATTTATAGATTTGATTTACTTGCGATAATGTTTGTTATTCGGTCATTTTATTGGTTAAGTACCTATATGACCTTGACGTTCTAGATTTTGATGTCAGATTGGGGAAATTTATTTATCCTTTCTCACTGATAGAAAGAAATTGAAGCCGGGTATGTCTTAAAGCTACAATAAACCACCACTGTCGGGGATATTATATAGGTGTTTGTTGCACAGTCCTTCAACTGATGATGATTATGATGAGCATGGACTGAAAATTTTGAAATTGCTGTCATCCACTTCGGATGACGGCAGTTTCAAAAATTTCAATAAACTAACGGGGATCTAAAATGGAGATCAGGATAAGTAACCTGCCAAGGATTATGGAAAACTCTTTTTAAAGAAGGGGTTTGTTTTATTAGTAGTTGTATTAAAGCAGTTGATGATGATGAAGCAGAATGTATCGGAATCTCGGAATCAGATGTTACATTAAATTCGTGCCTTATTCTTAGGCTATAACTCAATGATCCTTTTTGTCTAGGTTGACGGCTATGACAGTGAAGAGGAGAGGAGAAAGGAAGAAGAGAAGGCCAAAAAGAGGAGGGTGTGCGCTAGAGTGGTATGTACCCATTGATTTTTTATCTATATAATAGCTACTAATAATTTAATCTACTTCAGACTATTGGGCATTAGAAGGTATTAAGTTGAAGTAACAATAGCTGGTCAGAGACTTAAGATGTAGCCAACAATGATTTCAGATCATACATATTTTGATTGGCTAGTCAATGATTTTACCTGATGGTAAGCAATCGACGCCGTCCATAGACACCGGCCAGAGTTGCGATTGCATTGGGGAACGAGAGTGATTAGGCCTCGGATAACGAGACAAAGAAAAAGGTCATCTTTTATGTGATAGGACGATACGAGCAAACAGATTACTTGATGGCAAGCAATTATCGCCGCCCAAAGCAACAAAGGAAGAGTTACGAGTACGTTGCCGACCTTTTGGGGATTAGGGCTTTGGGGATTAGCGCTTAGGGGATTTAGGGATTGGGGGAAGATAAGGATCAGGCCTCCGGTAATGTGAGGTTACCGGAGGACCAATTTTACAAGCGCGAAACACAACACTGTGGTTGCTTCACGCCGGTTTTCTGTGTGGCTGTTGTATAACTCCGGTCGAGCCGACCCATTCGTGCCAAAGCATGGCTCTATCACAACTAAAATAAGCCATAGGTCATAGAAAAAAAAGCTACTATTCTCTTATACAAAAGGTTCATACCAATTTAATGACACTTTTATTTATCCAAATATTCGTTATAAAATTAAATGCAAGTATACCAGTTATATTACTTTATGAATTCTACTGGTATTTTTCTAGTGGAATAGTAATTACGTTTTAACATTTCCCATAAAAGTTTTGGATGAATATTACTCAGCTAACAAAAACATGTTTCATCAATCAAAACTGTCGTGTCTCGATTATAATTTTCTATTCAATTAACAGAAAGTTGTTTTGTTAATAAAGTACTCCTGTAATTTGGTACCGCTTGTGGTATTTGATTTAAGATTAATTTATTTTATGGTACTAATCCAAATATCGTTGCTTCTATGACATTAGCAATGTACCTTTTTTGATAGGGGATAATCATTAAATTAATTCTTTTGCCCTTGGTGAGCTGTGAGAGAGTGTCAGACTCTTGCTGACTAAAATCCACCCTGTTCTTTCTCTTGCTTCGACTTAGGAGGCACATTATACATTACTGCGCTTACATTCGCAATTCCAGCTTAGTCTATATATAATTTTATGTACCATATGTAAAATGTTGGACAAATCCAACATTTACACAACACAATTAGATCCAATCTAATATTATGAATGAGAAAGAAACTCTGTCTGTCTCTCTGCCTTTTCTTTATGCTTGAATTACTGGACAGATTTCTGTGATATTTGGTGCAGACATAGTTTGGAACTCCAGAAAGGACATAGGATAGTTTTTATACCAAAAATCCACAGGAAGTCACTATTCCACGCGAACGAAGTCGCGGGTAAAAGCTTGTAAAGTGATAAGATAAATTTTTGTCCCAATTAAACTATTTTTGAAGTGAATGATATAATTTTTCAGAGCCACTACTGGAGTTTGCAATGGCCTTGGGTTAGCAAGAGGAGGCTTATATACAGAGAATCAAACTGTTTTATGGTGCCCAGCAAATATGAAGATGCTCGCAGGTGGGGAACATTTTATTTATAATGTAATACTTAAATAGAAGTTGTAATTATAGATTTACCATGACGCAATATTGGATTCATCTCTCACTGGCATCGACTAAATAACTTAACTAAACTAATTTTCTAAAGTAAATATTATAGTACTCTAATTCTACTTAAAGTTGCAATCATTTAAGTCAAATATGTACCAGAGATTGTTGAATTGAAGAGTCGAGAAACCCAATGATTAATAGAGTAAAACTTTATCACATTACATAAAACATAAAATTAACTAGTGGCCTCCTCTGCCATGGTGACTACAACCAATTTGTAAAGAATAAAGCATCCGAGGGAGGAAAATAATAACAATACATTACCAAACACTGTTGCTACAAATCAGTACCGAAAAAATCATTACATATTTATATTCAGATGCTGTTACTACTCAATCATGTTTTGTTTTAGCTGGGACTCCGACACTGACTCCGATGATCTAGAATTTTAGGACCGTCATTATTGTATCAACAAGTTGTCATCTCGCGTCTGTAAAGGTGCCAGAAATGTATTCATTCGCACCTACTCCGAAACCTTGTAATATCTCTACCTGTGTTGTAATCCAAATGTTGTCTAAAGTCTAATGCACCTACTTGTTATTATTCCTAATACGGTTTATATTTGTATTTTTAAAATGTCTATTTCTAGAAACCAAACTCCTCATTAATTCTATAAAAAACTCAACAGATTGCTGTACCTTTCGCACGCAGCCCACCCTTCAAACCGCTTCTTCAATATTTTTATAAAGAAAATAATAATTACCTTATTCTTATAGGGACAAATATCCACCACAGCCAGTACTTCGATACACCGACGACATTGTACTTTATAATCCGGACGGAGAAACTCAAGATAATTCGAAACGTACACCTTCACTATGGGAAGTTAAACAAAAAACCAGGCAGGAGAGACAAGAACGCTTAAAGAATGGGTACGCAGCAAGCGAAGTATCAGATACTAGTGATGACGTATCAGTCACTCAGAATGATCAAGACGAGGAACAACAAGAAGCGTTTAGACAAAAGTCCAGAAGGTCAACATTAAAAGTGGAACGACAAGAAACCATAGACGAATCTAAAGAAAACGAAGAGGAAGAGTCATCTAGAATAGAAGATGAAGAAATGGATGGAGCAGTAGCTGACGATGAGAATGAAGAAATGATAGTAAGTGAAAAGGAAGACGTGAACGAAGATAAGAATGAAGAAGCAAAAGAGGAATTAAACGAGGAAATGACTGAAGCAGGAGATACCGCAATGAAAGAAGAATCTAACGATGTAGGTCAGATTCCTGAAGTAACTGAAGATAATAATCAAGTGCCTGAAGAAAGTGAACAGGTTGAAAATAAGATAGATAGTGACAATGTCGAAATGGTAAATGGTGAAGTGAATGAAGATGAAATACTGAATGAAGTGCTGGGTAAAGCGGGTGACGCAGCGGCGAGGAGTGACGAAGAAAATATATTGGATAGTATTTTAAGTGATGAGGGACAGAATTTGGAGAATTCTGAATCTAACAACGAAAGATAAAAGGTTCATTGTTCCTTAACCTTGTTAACACGCTTACTCTTGTCTAGTCCTTAGAGGGACAGGCATTGAGTGACGAATGCAGATGGGTATTAGAATAGGTACCATTCCACTTGGCAATGATTAATGCTCAATTATCACCTTCATGTATTTAGCATTTATCATGAATACTATTATAAAACAACAAGTTAGTTAATCACTCCTTATTTATAGCATTAGATGATGCGGTGTCGAAACTTATTGTCTTTAAATAAGATGTGATTAGTGTCATTACAATTGGTTCAATGACTAATTGAGATTCCGGTCAATCGATCGTGAATTTGAAGCCGTGCCAAGCTCATTGTGGTAAACACTTTATACTAACAATGTTGCCAGCTATAAATTAAACGAAGTACAAACTGTAGTTAAGTTAATTATAGAATAGAATAAAAATATTTATATTAATTTTTAAACTCAAATAAAATATATTTTAGTAAAACATTTCTGCTAAAACGATTTATTTGAATGTAAAAATTCGTTTAGAATTATTCAAGAGACGATGTTAGCCTGTGGTTAAGTAAAAATTAATGTTGCCATTAAAATATTTAAGCCCTTATTTGTTTTTATTTAAATGGCGTGTTCGTAATGATAAGTTAATGGCTGGCCCAAAGTCAGAGGAATACAGAGCTTGTGTTTAATCTGTGTGTGTGGCTTACAGAACCACCCAGGTATATAATTCAGGTTAATGAAATTAACATTTAAATGATACATTACAGCCTGTACACGAGGTTTGTTGAAAATCCACTTTCAGCGAGTTTTGCAATAAATCCCATGGATTGCAACCCCTTTACTGGTGAGCCTATTAGCCACCATTGGTTCCGTGTTCTTTTGTTAATTTAAATTTAAAAAACAACCTACTGTAATATACTTATTCACCTTTGAATTTATATATTTTTTTAATAAAACGTTGCTCCAGACTAGGATTTTCTCCTGTGTCGTGGATGAGTTTACAAATATACAAATTCACATACACCCGCCCAAAACAACAATATGTGGAACACTCAAAGTGTTGTTCTGTGCGGGAATCGAAACCCCGACACGTTGCAAAGAAGCGAGTTGCCCAGCTACTGCGCCAACCGTGCAGTCAGTGCATTTAAATGCAATTATATACATAGACTGCCACTGTATATGTGCACGTGTCTATAATTATAGATATGAGTAAAGCCCACATTTAATATAGTTAGAGACGAATTTGCCTGGTGTGTCATATCATGTCACGACACGACACGCCATTCTTCAAATTTGGAAGAGCTAAACCTTCCAATAACATTGTAATTAACTAAATAATGAAAAATACAGAAAAACATTTGAACAACGAAATCAGAAAATGAATTAACAGTTGAACATTTAATTCGATTCACGAAAAATCGCTGACGAATGATGGAAAGTAAGTACGATTTAAATGAATCAGATTGCGCTGCGCTGGAATGCACAAAGGATGAATGTGACTGCATCGAAGTATTAACTGATAGGCAACTTCAGTGCCGTTGGTAATCTGAATTTTATGCAGTATATAAAGCGTTTAATAATTTTGATGAATTGAGCATTAAAACATTAACTTATTTTGAAAGTTTTTGTTATTGTTTGTTTAAAAAGAAAACATTGCCCCACACTAAGATTATCTTCTGTGTCGTGGGTGTACAAACATACAATTTAACAAGTACATGACACCCAGACCCGGAACAACAATTTGTGGATCACAATGATAAATCGCAATCCCATTACTGGTGAGCCTATTAGCCACCATTGGTTCCGTGTTGTTTTGTTAATTTAAATTTAAAAAACAACCTACTGTAATATACTTATTCACCTTTGTATTTATATATTTTTTTAATAAAACGTTGCTCCAGACTAGGATCTTCTCCTGTTTTGTGGATGAGTTTACAAACATACAAATTCACATACACCCGCCCAAAACAACAATTTGTGGGTCACACAAAGAGTTGTTTCGCGCGGGAATCGAACCCGCGACACGTCCCAGCCACCGCACCAACCGTGCAGTCAAAAAAGTCATTAGGTTACTTAAAAAAAATCTTTTATTATGTGATGGTAAGCTGATGGAAAGCTGTCCATGGACCTTCGCAACAGCCGAGGCGTTACAAGTGTGTTGCCGGACTTGGGGGTTAGGGTTTCTTAGATTTAGGGGCTGGGTAGGGATAGCGAAGGGATTCACTCAGTGAAAAACAACGATGTGGTAGAGTGAGGTCGTAGTATTACTCCGGTCGGGATAACCGGAAGAAGCACGGCTCTCCTACACTTATGTTACAAAAAAAAGCAGAGATTTAATTAAAACTGCAAACGATGTCAGTTCGCGAAATCGCAGATATCCTTTAAGACTTCATAACTTTATTATTTAAAATCAAAGCATGGTTTTTGTAAATCATTGTTATACATGTTTACAATGTTTTAGGGCTTATTTATTATGATTATGAGGATTATGGAGTTAGAAAGCGATCGAAGTATTTAAGAACCGTCGACATTAAAATAGATTAATTATTTTGTCGTATAACGAATCAATAATTTCCGAATGAAAAAATAAAAGTGAAGATCGCTTCGTTACCGGTCAGCATAGAGTGTGAGTGTCAATACAAAAACATTCATTATTTCTATTCCGCCATGATTTCTATGAAATAGGGGAATAGGTTAACTCCTTGCGCCAGCTACATTCCTGAAAGCCATGTTATCACAAAGAATTTTCGAGAATTTATTTGCAACAAATAATCCATTAAGACAGAAGCATTGTTCCAAAAAAGTAATTATAATACACGAACAGTCTCGCCCGGTATTAATTCCCGTTCAAATTTATATCCCGACCTATTATTCTGATTGATTCTCGATTTCCAATATCGATAGAATTATTAATTCCGCGTTATATTTGTACATTCAACAGTAATTAATCAGTCGAGCCGGGATTTAGTGTACGGGACTGTTTGGACACAGGCACGTCAACCTACCTCCAAGCGTAAAATTTCATTAAAACAATTTCAATCTTATAGTATTGTTTTAAAGTTGGAAATGTATCTACGAACTCTGACAGATTGGTATAGATTATTGTGCAGCCGTTTATACGTACCTACTCGTATCTAAACGGTTCGGCTTTGTGAAATAAATCAAAATATTTTGCCGACGTCCATTCTATTAAAGCGGGATAAGTTGAATTAGAGGAGATAGAACGAGTCTCATTACTGAGGCTATGTTTACAATTAGGAGTAATTACTCGTATATTTGTGAAATGGTGATTTGTATTGTTATTATTTGATGGTCTAACTGTCCCCAAGAAACATTTTTTTTTAATCTTTATTTAAAAGAGTTTAGAGAAACATTTTACAAGTTTTTTTTTCTAACGAATGCATTTTAGTAGATTAATTTTGAATTTGCTTGTATCACTTAGCCATCTCTATAGGATACTATTTTTGTACGACTGACAGACTTGTTTTTTACGACCATTTAGGCGGGAGAAAATTATCAACTGACCTTTGTCGCTAAGGGAGAGGCGTGAGGGAGTGTTGAATTTTACTGAGTAAAACCACTCTACTTACCTAACCGAAACATACTTGTCAGCAAACATCGTGCAGTATTTAAGCCGTAACATTTCTATTCAGTGGAGAAAAACAAAAAACAATACCTCTTATAGAATTAGTAATTTAGCATCAACATTCTATTATTAGCTAAAAGAAAAAACCTAAAGCACCCAGGGAGGCAATTTAAATATACCGCAATAATACAAGAGTATATATTTAGATACTTTTATTCCCCAGCCTGCTATATACCCGCAAAAAGCAAATAGTAATACCAACGACGACATTACAATTTATTTCCATTCAAATTTCATCTCTTTCAGAATTAATATTGGCAAGTCTTAATATTGAACACGCTGTATTGTAGTACAGGGTGGGGTAAAACTCGTCTCCTTTTGCCGACGCCATTTACATTTTATTTCTTAGACGGTTTCTGATATTTATATGATGTAGGTATGTACACATACATACATATATAAGTTATGTAATACATAACCTGTGATGTGGTATAAATGTATCTTTGATATCCAGAAAGAAAATACGAATGTCTTTGCTCGGTAACACATTTATTTAAGAAACCCGTTATTAGTTGTATGTCAAAGAAGAAAAATGTATACGGCATACAACTTAATAATGTCTAGTATGTAGGTTATATTTGTGTGTACAAACTTATCGCACAGTTTGAAAATCTTGGTTTATGTTATACTGCGTACCATTTGTACTCTTTTTAATGGGACAAGCCCGCTGCAACCTCCCAAAACCGCTGTAACTCCTGTAAGCCAAGATCTACAGTAGATACAACCGTGAAAATACCGGAACACTGAAGTCTGGCGCGTCACAAGGACATGAATGGCTGTATTGGATCCCGAAACGAAATAAATCAGAAGATATTATTTGAGGAGAAGAAAAAGAAAGAAGAAAAAACCAAATAGTTTCCACTTCCCTCGGCATTAGTACTCTTGCTTTTAAAAAGGAGATTCCACTTCAAAACATGCCAACATACATATAATTTTATTGTGGGGATGATCATGAAAGTTCCCCAAATCCCTTACCAATCCCCAAATTTCCCAAATTCCTAATCCCCAAAAGGTCGGCAACGCACTCGTAACTCCTCTGGTATTACGGGTGTGCATGGGCGGCGCTGATTGCTTACCATCAGGTAACCCGTCTGCTCGTTTGCCGACCTATCAAATAAAAAAAGTTACCTTTCCCGTCCGCACGTGGCCGTAAGAGAAGAGAGCAAGAGTTAGACTCTTACTGATTTTTTTCTCTTTAAATAAACGTTGCTCCACACTAGGATTTTCTCCTGTGTCGTGGGTGCGTTTACAAACATACAATTTCACATGCACATCACACCCAGACCCGGAACAACAATCTGTGGATCACACAAAGAGTTGTTCCGTGCGGGAATCGAACCCGCGACACGTTGCGCGGTAGCCAGTTGCCCAGCAACCTTTGTGCAGTTAAAATTTAAAACAACCCCGTTCGTTTTACGGGCCATGGTATATTATAGCGCTTGCACCTGCAACCCTGGCTGGACATCAGCCCTAGTGGGGAGCAAACTAGGGCTGTTTGTGATCTGAGATACTACCGTACATTGCAATTAAAAAAAAAAGGTTTGAAAATAATGTGATTACCTGTGAAGGTCTACTGCCGAAGCTGTATTATGGAGATTGTCTTCAAGATTGGTATATGAGTTGGGAGAGATTCTTGATGGAATTTCTTGCTCGTTCTTCTCCATTCGAATCTACAATTTGGAATGAGCACCTAGCTTCACTGACGAACAGACTGACAGACTACTTTTCTATTTTGACGTTTCAAAAGTACCTAGTTATGGTTGGAATAAATGATTTTGACTTTGACTTTGATAGGTTGGAGATAGCAGTTCAGGTCAAATTAATCCCAAGTATCGTTTTTAATGTGACCTTTTTGTGCTACGTTGCCCATCGCTTGGTTAAGCTAGATAAAACTAGGTGACAGACTGACAGACTACTATTCTATTTTGACGTTTCAAAAGTACCTATTTATGGTTTAGTTGGAATAAATGAATTTGATTTGGTTACCATACGTTGCCCCCAATTCATTAGTCGGATCATCTTAAAAAAATAAAATAAAATTAGCCTTTATTGCTGTTTAAACTTACAAACATTGACATAAATTAAACCTATATTCTTATAAATATTATCTTACTTATACATATCTTCGTATATCGGCGTTCGGTTCAAAAACAGCTTGTCTTTCGACATAGGCCTCCTCTAAAGATTTCCATTTCTCCCTATCTTTTGCTACTCGGATCCATTCTGGACCAGCCACCTTTTTGATGTCATCCTCCCATCTTTTAGTTTGTCGCCCTTTGCTTCTTTTACCATCTCTGGGGTACCATTCTGTTATAATTTTTGTCCATTTCTCTTGTTTTTCCCTTAACATGTGACCTGTCCATCGCCATTTCAGTGTTCGACATATTGAGTTTGCCTGTGTGAATTTTGTTTTGTTTTTAATTTCTGTTAGTCTAACTTTATCTTTTCGCTTGGCACCAATAACACTCCTCTCTATACTATTTTGGCAGACATTTATTTTATTTGTTAAAGTTTCTGTTAATGCCCATGTTTGACAGCCGTATGTTAAACATGGCAGAATGCACATATTGTAGACTTTTCTTTTTGCTTTAATTGGCATATCCCTATCTTTCATAACTTCACTTAATGACCAATATCTCTTCCACGTATTGGCTATCCTTCTATCGACTTCCTTATGCATGGTTCCCGTAGGTGATATTAACTGTCCCAGGTAAATGTATTCATCCACGTATTCTACCTCCTGCATGTTTACTATAATCTTTTGTGTCTCTGAAGAGTTAGTCATAATTTTTGTTTTCGCGATGTTCATTGTTAGTCCTGCTACTACGCTCTGGTCAGCTAATTGTTGTAGCATTTGTTGTAACGCTCTAGGACATTCAGAGAACAGTATCAGATCATCTGCAAAACGTAGATGACTTAGTTTTTCACCGTTTATATTGATCCCTTGTTCTTTCCATTCTAGGTTCCTAATTATCATCTCCAGAACTGCCGAGAATAATTTAGGTGAGATAGGGTCGCCTTGACGAACTCCTCGCTCTATTGAGAATTCCTCACCCGATTTCTCCAGTCTGACATGTGCTGTGGTCTTTGAGTATATATTCTTTAAGATTCTTATGTATCTGTCCTGTACATTTTGACCTCGCAGAGCTTCCCAGATGTATCTGTGTTCTAGGGAGTCGAAAGCCTTGTTATAGTCTACGAAGCCTAAGAAGTAAATTTTATTATACTCATTGTATTTTTGTAGAATTTGTCTGAGAACGTGGATGTGGTCTATGGTTGAAAATTTACTTCGGAAACCGGCTTGTTCTCTTGGCTGGTTTTCGTCGAGTACTGTGGCAATTCTAGACAAAATGATTTTTGAAAAGACTTTGTAAATGTTGGACATTAGACTGATAGGGCGATAGTTACCAATTTCCTCCTTATCTCCTTTCTTGTGTAACAAAATTATTGTTGATTTGGTCCAGTCTTGTGGAATGCTTTCGGTTTCAATAATTTCATTAAATAAGTCTGTTAACATCGGAGCAATTATTGATAAAGTCGATTTGAGCAATTCGTTGGTTATTTGATCGGATCCAGGTGTTTTGTCCGCTTTCTGTGTGTTTATAGCTTTAACCGTTTCTTTTTCCAATATTTCTGGTATAGGTTCAGAATTTAATGTATATGGTTCCTCTGTAGCTAATTTTGGATTCTTGCTTTTATATAATTCTCTATAATACTCTGTTGCCACCTTAATTATTTCAGGTCTTTTACTATGTTTCTTATGTTTAGTTTTTACTGTTAGCATCCATTCTTTCTTGTCCTTTAACTCTTTAATCGCCTTTTTTACTCCACCAGTTCTTCTTATATGTTTTTCAAGTGTTTGCTGTCTTTTGATTTTCCTATCTTTCCTTATGTTTTCATTTATCTTTTTACTGATTTCTGTTATCTTGCTTCTATTTTCTCGATTATTTTTCTTTGATTGCAGCAATTTTCTCCTTTCTTCAAGTAGCTGTTGGGTTTCTACAGATATTATTTTTTTATTTACTTTCCTAGTTTCTGTTTTAAGTACATTTACAAACTTTTCGTATTTTTCTTCAATAGGCGTGGATTTTTCTTTGAGTATTCCTATCAAGGTTTTTAAGTTGTTTTTTAGCATGTCGCTATTCCCAGTACACACCAGGGCCGAACTATCATTTTGCCATCTCCTGTTCTTTTGTATACGCTTGCCTGTCAATGTAGCACGAACCATTCTGTGGTCTGAATTGAAGTTCAGGTTTTGTACCACAGATACGTTTTTAATCTGTTTGATGTTATTCGACAAAATAAAATCTATTTCGTTTTTGTAGGCACCATTTGGAGAGATCCATGTCCATTTCTTGGTTACCTTTTTCTTAAAGAAACTATTGAGAATACTTAGTTTATTTTTTAGAGCAAATGAAATTAGCCTCGCGCCATTCTTAGTTCTTTTACCACGCCCGTGTTTGCCTATTGTGTATTCTTCACCTGGGTTTTCACAAATCCCTATCTGACCATTAAAGTCTCCCATCACTATGATCTGTTTATGGGCATTTTGAATCGTTTCTTGTAAGTCAAGGTAAAATTTTTCAATTTTTGCTATATCTTCTTTGTTACTCGATTCCGGTGGCGAATATGCTTGAATGATAGACCATTCTTCTTCTTTGTTGATAGGCAATGTTATATTAATTATAGCTATTCTTTCAGTTATTCCTTTAATTTCAATAATCCTACTAGCTAGTTCCTTCTTAATTAAGAAGCCCACTCCATATAGTCCCGGAGTCTCGCCTATGTAGTGTAGAATGTAGTTTCCATAGTCATTTATTGATTCTCCGTATCTTCTCATTTCGCTTATTCCGATTATGTCCCATTTTAATTCTGATATGGCCATTTCAAGCTCTTGAAGTCTCTCCGGTGTCCTTAGTGATCTTGTATTGAATGTTGCTATATGTAAATCTATTGTTTTTGTTTTTCTATTTTTCTTTAGAGGGTCTTGGTCGTTTTCCCCCACGGGTCGGATCATCTTATTATATTACAAATGCGTTATTAGGAAATATACTTAATATCCAAGCACACAATAAGCAAAGAAACAATATTTAATAAGTTAGGACACAAATATATTGCTAGCAATCTAATTTGTACCGATAGGTATCAATTAACACAGAGATCTCCAACATTATGTTGATGAAGGCCCAATTTTATACCATCCTTGGTCTTGGTAAGTTACCGATATGTTGATTAATACTTTTAGGACTAATATACTATATAAATTAGTATATTATTAGTCGAACTAAAGTTTGAACAAAAAAAGTTTACTTACAACTTTAGTAATTTTCAACTTTATTTTTTGTTACTACAACTGTTTAGTTTTGTTGTGGTAGTATATGGGCGGCGGCAATTGACCATTAGTTGACGTGCTTACACGTTTTCTTCTCACGTTTATTTTATGAGCTGACTAGGGCTCAAAGATCGTAGAGCAATTTTTGATGAAGTAACTCATCAGCCAAGAGTAGATATCATACCACCCCCCTTGTAACGGGGGTCTGTACTCCAACAGTGAACTTGCACTAGTTATTAATGATGAACGAGAAAGACAATAGATATGTCTTTTTCGTTCACTTTTCTTATTTTGTCTTATTTTATTTTATTTAAGACTGATTTTTGGTTAGATAAAAGTTACCAAGGGAATAATTATAATGCTGTTGCGTCAGAATGTTTATATAAGACAGTGACAGCAACAATTTTATTCCTCAGATAACGTTTTTCAGAATATTGAAAATTAGCCCTTAGTAGATAGAGAAATAGACAACATATTAAGTTTTACATAATATTATCATGTTAAGAATACACATTATGTAAATCTGAAGTCAAATTATAACTGTGCACAGCATTTAATGGTTAAACAGGGTCAATTTTATGAAAAAAGAACCATAGAAAATTAATATGAAAATAACTTCTCTGATCTAGTGTATTTACAGTGTGAACTATATATTATTTTGCAAAGCTTTTTTAAAATTATTGAACAATTGACTGTCATTAAAAATATGCTAAAAAAAGTTTGAGAACCACTGAGCTAACACTATATTGGCAGATTGAACGTGATAATATTATAATACCCTCCCTTTCCCTGTCACCTACACCTGACGTAATATATCCTAAGTGGTATTGACGACCTAGGCTGTATCGAGGTCTAGTCTTGGAGCTGGAAAATAAATAATTTCTTATTTTGTGACAAAGTTGTAATACTCCGAATATTACATTGGAGAGTAATAATAAAATTCGATGCTGTAACATCGTAAATTGTAAAGAAAAAATATGTTATTCTCATAAGTACTTAATACATATGTTACGAATATGGACAAAATGCCTCTGTTATCATTAAAATAATATCCTTAACACTTACACATAAAAAGCGGCAAGAGCTGTGCAATGTGTATAGGAACAAAAATAACAATCGCTTTATTGATGATGATGATGATAATGAGAGTTCAAAAACCTAACTGTCGTTGGGCGCCGAAGGTAAGAAATTCATAACAAAAGTCAAAGTCCTTCAAATTTTATGCGCTGGAATTTGACAGGTGAAGGCCTGTGCATCTGCTTACATGGTCACCCCGATACTGACCACAAATGGTTCGATATGAGACACCGATAGTAATGAGAGATATTATAGATATAGAAAATATACAATGCTGTTACATTAAGATGAGTTACTTGTTTGTTCACAGCACAGCACTGTAGCCAAGGGGGAGGCCTTTGTCCAGCAGTGGACGTCTTCCGGCTGATGATGATGATGATGATGATGATGATGATGATGATGATGATGATGATGATGATGATGATGATGATGATGATGATGATGATGATGACTTGTTTGTTCTATATATTGTTTGTCGTGGTGGCCCGGAGGTTTCGAAACCTGACAAGTACCAATGTAATTTTTTCCAAGTTGTGTGTTATATACTTTATGATTATTTAGACACCAATTACATACGGCGAAGGTAAACATCGTGAGGAAACCTGGTCTTATAATATCTATTTATAAGTTTGAAATCGCCAATCCGCCTTGAGCAAGTGTGGTGATTAATTCTCAAACATTCTCCGTGTGAGAAGAGGCCTTTCCTCAGCAGTGAGCATTTATTAGGCTGATGATAATAATAATACTAAGCTACGTATTGTTAGTATTGGGGTGTTGTTAGCCTATAGATCAAGGGACACGTGTTTCCTGACCAATGACCGCAACCTCCAACCCGCAACCCAACCATGTGTGTTGTTACATATGTATGTACAAGGGTACGTATAGTACCTAATTGCTTCGAATATAGTCGTCAAAGAAATTTTATTAGAAAATACTTATTGATTAATACCCAATTAATTTGCCACAAATGATCTACTTCAGTAACAATATCTAGGTATACTGATAATTATAAAGCATAAACAATTGTAATTTGTAAGTTTGTATGTCGGGGGTAACCTTTGAAACCACTGGCCGGATTTAATAAAATTCTTTTACTGATAGATAGCTACAATGTTCCTGGGTGTTATAGGCTATAAAATATCACGCTACGGTCTCTTGTACTCTACGTCGGAACTCTCGTAGTCGTAAAGCTTTTTAAACTTGACACTGATACTTAAAAACTATAATCATTCGAAAAAAACAGATCATCAAATGAGATGACCCTAAGGCTAGTGCTACAAGGTCACAGTTAATTAGAGCCCCCAGCACCACTTTGAACAAAGCAAATAACGGTCCGAATGGCGCGATGACGTCACTGTTCAGTAAACAAATATTAGACCTACGTGTCCGCTCTGTGCAAACAGATCTTCGTATTTGATCGCTTTTTGTGAAATCCAACGTTATTGTTCTCTGATGATTGAAATAATATATTTTTATTGTTTATTAGTAAATATATGAACGCTTATTTCAATATTTGTTTTATATTTTTGCTATTTTCTTTGTCCAAATTACATTAATGTCTTTGGCATATAACCTTCCAATGACTGTGACGGGAGGGACGGTAAGATCCTTACTGAGTAAAACCCAAGTTTTTCCTTCTCCTGTTCTCCTGCTCTGAAACGGGACGATGGAGTTGTATTCTCAATCCCCGCTGGACATCAGTCGTTAGTGGGAACAATCTGTAGTGGTCTATTGGCGCACCGCAAGCCTGGGTCAGCTTCTGGTCGGGAAGCAATCTGCACTAGCTCACCGTCCGAGCATGAAGTAGGTCACAGTGCTACCGAATCCTCCGAGTGGTGCGGAATGACGATATCTGGACGTTTCCTCGTGCTGTTTCTAAAACAGGTACTTCCTGAACATCACGTTTATATTAAGCACCTGCTTCAAGCGAGGTGAGGATTGCTTCTCGCTAGACATTTCTTAATGTGAGCTCTTAAGGCTGGGATTGATAGCAACACACACACACACACACACACACACACACACATTGATAACAATACAAGCCGATACATTTATTTATATTATTTTAAGTAGGAATTGCATAGCACATGTTACCAACATTGGCATGCACAATATTAATATTCTATTAACCATCAAAAAACCTTTCCGTCGATACACTAATACATTTACAGAATTAGGGTACTACGCATAACTACTTAAAACCAATTTATTTCGTATAATGTATGTTGAAATGGGTCTTAAACCGTGTTATATGTTCAAAGGGCCTCGATGAAATAACTGGGACCCAATCAAGGCTTTGATCACAGCTCTGGTAAACATGAAAAACGTATGAAGGTGGCGACATGGCCCCAAAATTGATTGGCATCAGTCAACAGCCTTTTTGTATTAATATTTTGTGTGGATTTCTAAAGGAAGTTATTTTGGAACGCGATGACGAAGTATATAGGGAGACGTTCATTTCTTGAAACCTACTCGTTCTGTTATAAATTAAGTTGGTGTTTGTATGATTAGTAAATATTTACATGGCCACACGATCGATGTTTGAAATACACACTGTATGCTTCGAGGCTCTCATACATATACATATACTATAAGTAAAATCATATCAAATATCTTTTATGCATCTACCGCAAAACATCCAAAGTTACTTCGAGCACAAAAAAAGAAATATTACCTCTAATAATACTATCTCTAATTCAAATATAAAACAACTTTAAGTGAGAGCCAAGCGTCGGCACAAATGGGTGAGCTCAATCGGAGTGACACCACAGCCTCACAGAAAACCTGCGCGAAACAACCACAGCTTTGTTACTGTGTGAGTGAGGTTACCTGAGATCCAATCTCTCCTTCTCTCCCCATCCGTTCCAAATCCTTAAATATCCGAAACTCTTATCCCCAAAAGGCCGGCAATGCACTCATAACTCCTTTGGTGTTGTGGGTGTCCATGGGCGGCGTCGATTGCTTACCATCAGCTAATCCCTCTGATCATTTGCCGCCCAATCCCATAAAAAATATATCAAAGTAAAAATTAACACATTCATTTCAATAAAATACTCTAATCTGCATTGAATGCAATTGCAATCAATAAAGGCTTTGTACAATTTATGCCTTTGTAGCTCCTTACTTACGGTACTTGGAACCGCACAAATAAATTTTAAATAAGCTATAATTTATGAAGTATGAAAATTAATTTCAATTGCATAAAATTAATCTTCCTTTGAATGCAAAATAGACTATTTTACTGAACGTGATTGACTGCACGATTGTGTGGTGGCGGAGTAACAAGCTGACGTGCTGGTGTCGCGGGTTCGATGGCGTACAGAACAACTCTTTGTATGTTTCGCAATTTTGTTCCGGGTCTGGGTGTGAAGTGTGTGTAAAATTATGTATATGTAAACGCAGTCACGACACAGGAGAAAATCCTAGTGTGTCGCAAGGCTTTTATCTTATTATCAGAAGGAAGGTATTCACAGCTGAAAAATGTGACGGGCTTAGGGCAAGGCATTAAAACAACTCCCCTGTGCCTTATAAAACATCAAAATGTACCTAGAAGTTAAACGCTTATAGATAGACTAGCAGATTTTTGGTATAAAAACTATCCTATGTCCTTTCTCGACTTCCAAACTATGTCTGCACCAAGTTTCACAGTACAGTAGTTTAGGCGTAAAGAAAAGACAGACATACAGAGTTGAGTTAGGTACTTTAGAAATTATAATATTAGTATAGATATAGAGAAGATATTAATCAGACGTCAAATATAACGTAAGCATATTAATAATTAGGTAATCGTATGTAATATCGTGATGACGTAATACTGAATCAATAGCCAATAGGCAATCAATGTCATAATTATATCTACGTAATTACTTGGGTGTACACATGCGTGTAAGATTATTAAGAAAATATCTAGCTTAATTAATACTTCGGTTGCAATTAATTAACGTGCGCGATAAGCTTTTTTTGAGTGGGTAATACCATCAAATGACTTCTCTTATGCAGTCTGAGAGATGCAGTGTCAGACTCTTACTGACTAAAAACCTCTCCTTTCTTTTTCCAGCTTTAAGCCTGGTTGTTTTTGTGCTTGACCCGTAACTGCGGGCCCATCTGTGGTGGCCTAATGGCTTTTTGAGGCGCATGCGGACCGTTAAGCGCCGTATGCTCGGGTCTGGTTCTGCTTAAGCGGCGAGCTATCTTTGCTCGCCGTCCTTAGAACCGCGCTTACGGTAGCCGGAGATCAAGGGTAGTTTGAAAAGATTGTCGAGTGTATTTTGTCTAAAAATAAGCTATTTGTCAAGATTTAGTTTTCGTTTCCTATAATATTCTTTTAACTTAACCACTACACGGGGCCCTATAGGGCTGATGCTTGTCCGGGGTTAGGGGGTAACCGCAATGTGGCACTGCGCTCTCAACCTAGAGCAGGAGAAGAAACGGGGGCGTTTTTAGTCAGTAGGAGTCTGACACTACCTCTTCTTCCAATTTGGCCAAGGAAAGTTGGATGTTGGATGATTTTGTAGATCTTGATATACACGGCCTTATAGAAAACCGGCGACAAACAACTTTACGGTTGTGTTAAGCTGTAAGAATATTGACGGCCCAATTCTCCTCCTTATCCTCAATCCAATAGAAAATAGAAAATCTTTTATTACATTAACATAATTATACTTACTATACGATGAATTATTATTGATTAAGTGTAAACATAATTTCTATTTCAATTAGTACAAACCCCTATCTAATCAGACACACATTCAAAAGTTACACTTAAAACCCACACGCTTAATGTAAAGCAAAGTTTCTTATACTTACATTAAAATCGGTACTTAAGTACCTACATACATTTTCGACAATTTCTTGAACTTATCTCATGTACCATTACGAAATCGATCTGTTATTTTAACTTAAACGATGTTCTGTAATCGCTTCTCTGTTAAATCATTTTAAACACGAAATTCCCGCTATTTCTCAGCTTTGTAATCAAGTTCTTCTCGAATTACAGAGTCGGTAAGAAGAAACCAATTAAATTAACTTTATCATTATTAGTTTCGAAGAGATAGGTCTTAGCCTAGAATAGCTACATTTCGTCAAGAAAAGTCTTGGCCGGAGTGATACCCCGGCCTCTCAGAAAACCGATGTACAACAACCCAACTTCTAATTTCCCCAAATTAGTAACCTAGTACGCTAGAAAATTGCATCACAACTTCTCCTTTTTTATGACGTATTACCTGAACACCTGCGGCACCAGTGGAGTCATAGGCGTGTTGACGGCCTTGTTTGTCTCCGTCTCTGTTTAAAGTTAGTCATTATGCTCGTGTAACAGTATAAAAATTATTTACGTCGTTTTGTAAGTTCATCCAAACTACTGTTTCGAATAAAAGTGGCCAGGATAAGATAGGTAATTAATTATAAGAAAGACGTTGCATTGTCAACAGTGTAATCAGATTTCACGTGGAGTCAAGTTTTTAATTCTATACGTTTCGACTCCACAAGTTCCATCTTCACAAAGTCTGCACCTACTTTAAAATACATTGTTTGTCCGTTTATTATCCGCATAATCATGGACTAAAAATGTAACTACACACAGTTCATTATTACTTCATAATATGTAATACTAATTATTTGAATATAATAAAGTATATCATTAATTAAAACGGAAATTTCATTTAGTGGTTTTGCTATAATTTTGTTATTACAATTATGAAATTATATTCAATGCAACAAATTACTATAAAGTTAAAATAAATCATTTAATTTGTTATAAAATGATAAAGTGCTAGTTCAATCGAATGTGTCTGTAATAATTATTTCAATGTACTCAATGCTTAACTAATGGCATAACACATTACAATGAAATGAGTAGAAATATATTTTGATAATCCTTTTTTTATGTAATATTATTGGTTAATTATTTGGTGTTATTGGTCGGCAAATGAGCAGACAGATTACCTGATGGTAAGCAATCAGCGCCGCCCATGGACACCCGCAACGGAGAAGTAACGAGTGCGTTGCCGACCTTTTAGGGATTAACGATTTGGAGATTTAGGGATTGAGGAGGGATTTGGGGAGGGGAAGGATTGGGCCTCCGGTAACCTCTGGAAATACAACGCTGTGGCTGTTTCACGCCGGTTTTCTGTGAGGCCGTGGTATCACTCCGGTCGAGCCGACCTATTCGTGCCGAAGCATGGCTCGCCCACACTTGAACGTTCCTGTACGTTTTTAGAATTTGTAATACTGTGGGATTAAATCATTATAATTCGCCGGCTGTCAATCTATCCCTTCTTACATAAGATAAGGTCAGGTCAAGGTATATCAATGTCAAAGCAAAAAAAAACATTTTGTTCGAAACGGACTCGCACACGGTTTCGTTTCAAAAACACGTTTGCTGTAGACCTTTCAACAGAAATTCATCATCTGTACAAATTTTAACTTTGAGTATCCATAAAAGTGCTTGGTGGAAATTTATACATTAAGCTGTCCAAATTTTGCATGTAAGTGATCATGAGTGACGGTGGTTACAAACAGACTGCGCTGTCCGTCCAAACCAACGTCCAGCAGAGTCTCTAATAAACTCAAAATTTTACCAATGTTGTGTACAGAATCCTTTAGCCTAAAACACCTCCACTACATAAATAAACAATAAAACGCAATAACACAACGTTACTAACATATAATATAATATCTTAATTAAGTTAATCATATTTTAGGAGAACAGAGCGACAGATGGCCGCGGCGTAATGAGAAACAAACTTAATAAATTACGGTTTGTGTGTGTTTTCCTCGAATTAATCGTAAATCTAAACTCCAACAACCACACGTTACGATTAATCGTTGTTTTATCTTTTGTTTCGTGTTTAACTTTAGGAATTACGAATAAACATATATTAGAAGGTTATAAAGGAAACTTTCATCTAGATTATTTCACATTTACGAGTTAGATTAATTAGGTTTGATCTTCTTTCAAAAGTTGAGAGGTAAGGTGTGAATTGACTAACTAACATATTTTGAGCTATTGAGGTGCCTTTGAACTACTTTATACAGTCTAAAGAACTTGTATCTAACGTTACGTGTTCATCATCATCATCACCATCATCATCAACAACATCAACTTTATCAGTCTATAAATGCCCAATGCCCACCCCGCAGGGTGGCTGGCAGTGGTTGGATGAGAAGAGCTGAACATCGAGCTCAGTGGCGTGCAATTGGGGAGGCCTATGTCCAGCAGTGGACGACAACAGGCTGATGATGATGATGATGATGATGAAATGCCCAATACTGTGTTTATTGACGATGTATTCCTATCCTGTTTGTAAGTGGTGTCTAAATAATTGTAGAAACTGTTATCAACAAATTCTTTTTCGGGTTTAGGTGGCTTTTGTATATGGGATTATGTGTTAAATGTTATAATAAAATCCCAACTGAAATACAAAATCTTAATGAAAGTAAATTTAAATTATGTATAAAGAAAGTATTATGTAGGAAAGCATACTACAAATTTTGATCTCAATTATTAAATTATTCACCATGTTGTTGATTGTTGATAAACTGGATTTTTGTAAATGTGAGAGCCCTGTAACTTATTATAATTGAGTTAGACTTATAGACTTATAGTATATTGGTACTTGTGTCAGTTGGGAGTTGTCATGCTCACTCAGGAGTCTCATTGGCGGTGGCACGGGCACTGGACCGCTCGGTTCCCTATAATATGGTTGAGTTGGGCGGTGCTGGTGTACGTGTCATGTTCGTGAACGGACGCCGCCTATTGGGACTGGTCAACTCGAGACTGTCTAAAGTTGCTGTCCCTGAGGGTTATTTCTTTTTCGGATACTTTGGTTAAACACTAGTGTTACACTGTTCTCACATAATGGAGCTATCTAAATTATGTAACAATGTATTGTAAAAAGTGATTGAAAAAGAGTAACCATGGAGTTTCTTGCTCGTTCTTCTCCATAGGAATCTACACTTTGGAACGAGCAAATAGCTTCACTAGAGGACAGACGGACAGACTGACACATAAAGTTAAACCTTATGATATCTTTTTTGCTTGACGTTCAAAGGTGCCTTTTTTGGTCTATTTGAAATAAAGAATTTGATTTGATTTGATTTGATTTGATTTGAATTTAATTTATCATGTTTATAAAGGCACTCACGACACAGGAGAAAATTCAAAAGCAAGCAACGTTTAAAAAAAAAATGACGCTTACCAATAAGTTTTTTATTACACAATAATACGCGATTTATATTTGGAAGATCAGTAGCTACTACGTAAGCTGGTGCTGACAAGAAACCGGTCTAACGTCCATATGTTGAAGCGCAAGCAATCTTGTAATGGTAATATAAAATGTCTAATATGTCAAGAAAAATATAAAACTTTAAGAGGAAATACGAATTAGAATACTTGGTATCCGAGTACATATCTAGCTGTCGACCGTAAAATTTTAAAGTCAAATTGTTCCGTGAAAAAGTGGGACTCACTGAAAAGTGGCACTTTGCAGTCTGCTTCCTGAAATTGGTGGCGTCTATTGAATTTTAAATACCTGAAAAGTGGAATTGGTTTTACTACTCTGCTCTTTTTCATTTTATTTCCTGTGTGCACGTGTTGAGTACGAAATGCATATAGCATTACTATAGTACTACTTACTATACTATGTTTTATATAATATTAGCTTGCCAGTGGCTTCATCTGCTGTATACATGGTAAAAAGTAGCATATTCTTAGACTATAATCTTCCTCTATGTCCAATTTCATACAGATCCATTCAGTATGTTTTTCATTAAAGAGTAACAAACATAATTTCGCTGACATTCCTATGTATGTCTCTTTAATTCCTCCATGATGATTTCAAAGTCTACTAAACCATAAATAGGTACTTTTGAAACGTCAAAATAGAAGTAATCTGTCAGTCTGTTCGTCAGTGAAGCTAGGTGCTCATTCCAAATTGTAGATTCGAATGGAGATGAACGAGCAAGAAACTCCATCTTTATTTTTGTAAATAAAGTATATTTCAAGAAAGTTACTAAGTTAACAAAAAGTGAATAATATACGTAATTTTATCTTTTATGGTTATTATTATTGTAATATAGTAAAAATGAATTTGTTTTTAAGAACACGCTTGTCACAGGAATCGCTGGTTCGAATTGAGTATTTTTTTGTTGTTGGATTGCCTCTTCCTGGAAAACATCAACAATAAAACATTCAGGAAAACCGAAAAGCTGTAGGTACAGTTCAACAGGAGCATTCTTTTTATTAAAAAAATAGAGAGACTGTTTGTTTCCTAATAAATAAATAAATAAATAAATAAAATAAAAATCAACTAGGAAATAGAATTTTCTGGTGCGGCTAGAATATTATTCTAAGGGAGAGAGAGAGAGCTAAGGTTCGGCACGAATGGGTCAGCTCGATCGGAGTGATACCACGGCCTCACAGAAAACCGGCGGCGTGAAACAGCCACAGCGTTGTGTTTCGCTGCATGAGTGAGGTTACCGGAGGCGCAAACCCTCTCCTCTCTTCTCAATCCTTAAATATCCGAAAGCCTTATCTCCAAAAGTTCGGCAACGCACTCGTAACTCCTCGGTCCATGTGCGGTGCTGATTACTTACCATCAGGTAGTCCGTAACCACGTTTGCCGTCTTATTACTTAAACAAAAGTGCCTTTGTAATTATATAAATTCACATACACATCACACCCAGACATGAAACAATAATTTGTGGAGTCAAACCCAGTCAGCATCTACTGCTGATAATAAAAGAAGTTGGAAAACAATATCCAAACTGCATCAATATCCACTCCCACTGTTATCGTTTAAGTTAAATGAACTTGGCAAATTGTTGACCCGACGAATCGTTTAGATTAACTATTCATTCTCTTATCTAACTTACGACTGGAGTTAACTTTACTGTTACTTAAACTGGGAGAAATATGTCGTCGACTCCGTAATGGACACGGTTTTCAGGTAAATTCTTTAGCTTCAGTTGTAATTCTGTAACAGACATATCTCATTAATTAAATTTGTTTATCGGTTTATGCATATAACTGCTTTTGTAATTTGCAGTTTTCGCCAAATCGTGTGTCGCGCAATACTGCTCATGAATAGCCCCTGGAGAGGCTTGAAACTCTGAGGTTGCAGATGTAAGTGAAACAATCTACCGCAGCCCAGAGCTATAGTAGAGAAGAAGGAATGACTATACATATAGACAGAGGCAATAGAACGCCAAAGTATAAGTGGTAAAAGGTGCCGCCTACGATGGAGCACGTCTACCCATAAACATTCTATTCAAATGGGCCTGGTTTCGGGGCAAGCGCAATTAGATAACGCGGCCTCGGCCTGGAGCAGGAAAAGGGATGGGGGGTTTTTAGTTAGTAAGAGTCTGAGTATCCCTCTAACGATACCCTTAGCGAGAGAAGTTGTACGATGATTTTCCCTCCCAAAAACGGCCTTGATGACACATAGAATATATTTTTCGAGAAACACGGTTTTTTTATGGTATAAGTCGGCAAACGAGCAGACGGATTACCTGATGGTAAGCAATCGGCGCCGCCCATGGACACCCGCAACACCAAAGGAGTTACGAGTGCGTTGCCGGCCTTTTGGGGATGGGGGTTGCAGATATAAGGATTGGGAAGGGATAGGGGAAGGGGAGGGATTGGGCCTCCGGTAACCTCACTCACACGGCCATACACAACGCTGTGGGTTGTTTCACACTGGTATTATAGGAGGACGTGGTATGACTCCGGTCGAGCCGACCCATTCGTGCCGAAGCTTGGCTCTCCCAAAACAGATGAAGAATTCCTTTCCTTACCTGATGAAAAAACTGCAGGTAATACGCTTTCTGCGTTGGGGTATTCACCATGAAGCGGGGTGTTTTGTTCAGTGATATTACGATGGTGAAAAGGACTAAGAGGAATCAAGTTGTGCAATTTCCCCACATATTCTCGGAAATGTTCCCGGTGAGTATAAGACCGAAAAGTTTGCAACGTCTGCGTTGGAAGTCGAACCTCCATAAACCTTCTATGTTCCATTCTTTTTCTCTTCATCTCCATTATTCTTGTAGTTTTGATGTATCAGCGTACTTATCTTCATCTTTTAACAAAAGTAATGAAAGAAACTAATAGAAAAGCAGTATAAATTGCGTCAATAACAAGGGAAGGCTTACAGATGATTTAAAGGTTAGACAGAGGTCAAGTTGGCAATATCGGGGACTCTTTGTAGGTGAGCGAACATTTCATTTCGACACTCGGAATGAGCAATATATAAAGTGTTGGAGTGTTCTGTTGTCTTTGTGAACTCATACATATATATTTATGTGAATCTACGGCAGTAACCGTTTGTTTTTGGGTGTAGGTATACTAGAAAGGTAGCATTTGTATAGATTGTGAAATCCTGTCTTGTAGTATTTCGTAACCAAGGGGTTATAAGGGGCATCCTACTCTACTATAGTTTTTTTTTTGTGATAGGTCGGCAAACGACCAGTCTCATTAACTAATGGTAAGCAATTGTCGCCGCCCATGGACACCCGCAACAGCAGAGGGTAGGAGTGCGTTGCCGACCTTTTGGGGATTAGGGACGGGGAGATATATGGATTGGGGGAGAGGAAGGATTTTGCCTCCGGTAACTTCATGCACACAGCGAAACACAACGGTGTGGTTGTTTCACGCTGGTTTTCTGTGAGACCATGGTATAACTCCGGTCGAGCCGACCAATTCGTGCCGAAGTATGGCTCTTCCACACTTAAACCGGTTACCGATATAACAACAAATACGAAAACAAAAAGTCCCTCTTGCTCCACCAAGCCAAGTGTCAGAATCTTACTGACCAAAGTAAAAAATCTAAAAAACCGGGGCTGTGGTTCAATGAGATTTGGTTCAGAACCCTACGTGCACGAGTCCGACCTTCGATTTGTCCTCTTTTTATAATTTTCCAATTCCGATTCTTTGTACATTTTAATTTTAAATAAAAGGTTTATTTAATTCAAGAGGTGGCGGTTTTTTTTCATTCGATATTTTATATATAGTATTTAACCTTGCTAGCAGCGTAAGAAGTATTTAACTTACTTGCTTTGGTATAGTTTTTGATACTTAAAACTGCAACCAGTGCTTTCTTGGTTGAGTGTAACAAAGTAAGCGAGGGTCTTGTATTTGATCCCAGATAGGGCAAAGTATTAATGGGATTTTTTCGACTTTGCGGAAATTTTTGAGTCTGGTATTGGACCATCGCCTTTTGCATGGGGTTTTTCACATAATTGGTGAGTGGGAGGTGTACACGTAGCATTATTTTCTGGTCTGCCAACCTAATCGGTGATAAAAGGCGTGACGATAACAAGAAAAAAGAAAACATGTAAGAGTTGAACATGTTGACGTATTCTATCATCAGTATCGAATAGTCAGAATCATCAATAAGAAATATTTTCATCTTTGAATAGTCACTCGTGGGACATAGTAAATTTATTAACATGATCAAATCAAAGTCAAAAGTTATTCCAACTAAACCATAAACAGGTACTTTTGAAACGCATGTGCAAACTAGTAGAGATTTTCACAGATTAAGTCGTCAGACTCAATAAATTTAATATTATTATCAGTGCTGGGTATTAAAAAGAAATAACTTCAAAGCTTTTAAGAAGTTTTGAAGTCCATTATTAATTTCTACGGGATATTTCAGTCTGTATTTTTCGCCATTGAATTTTTAACGATTGAACCTCCACAAAACTTGATGGACTGAGGTTGGGAATGTATTTTTTCTTGTTAAAAATTCTATCAACGTAATGCTCATACAGCCGGGAAGTCAAGCCTGTAACGTGAACTGAAGCAATCACTTCAGTTCATAATTTTTAACTAGGTATGTAGCGCTGAAAAAAGGGGTCTAAGTTTTTTCTTTATTATTTTTTTATATAGTATTAGACAAACAATCATATGGATCATTTAGGATAGTAGCTGTCTCTCAGGACATCCGTAACACAAGAGGAGTCAGGAATGTGTAATTTTTTATTTGTAAGCCCTAAGTTCTTAATCCTTATAGCTTTTTAATTATTTCAAGTAAGCTTGTCACTTTTATTTATCCTACGAGTAAGTTACGCTTTGAGATGGCGTCAAAGGTCTTTTAGGTAGTTTCTGAATTTTAACAGACTATAGTGACTGGCTTAAAAGTTAGTATTGCATCATGGCTTTCACATTTCAGGCTCGTGTGAACGAAGCGACAACCGTAGTTAAGCACAAAGTTACTTAACATCCAGAGTGCCAACAAACTTAAGACCTAGAAGTTTCGAACAAGACAAGTATTAGTCTAGACCAAACCCAAACAGAAACCTAAAACTTAAAACATAATGTGAATATAATCGCAAATGTATGTTCGATGGGCATAGTATATTGTTATACACCTAGTACAGAGAGCAGCACGTCAACCTACACTTTTCTGCGCAACCTCAATCAGATCTTTAACGTTTGTTATAAAGTCGAAAATCCATTTAACATTCTGTCAGATTGGAGTATGTTGACCTGGTGGTCGCTGTACATAGGATACTGTTTAAACAGACACCGCGATGGACGCTCGACCCTTGTAATCAAATATGCTCAGCGCTAAGCGAATTTTAAACAAATTAGAATCCCGCTTTACTTACATGATTAATTTATAAATGTGTCACGTAGCACTCCGTTCACTGAAGGGTTATTTTTCGAGGATCCCTTATTTACCACTCCCTCGTAAGAAAGGGTAATGTTTAACTTTAACTAACATTTACTGCTAATTGATTCGTTTAACCCTTTTCAATCTAGGTTGTTGTAGTCTGGCTTTTTTAGGGTTGTGGTCTCAAATCGTTTTTGCTGTTTTGAGTAATGGCGTGTGTTTACATGCTCGTCTCGTTTAGGTCTGGTGGGGTAAATCTGATTTTGCTCAACTCAATTCGTGATATGTTGTTAACGTAGGTTATGATGAATTTACCTTTCAATACGTGTGAACGTTCGCTTGAGGGTTTGATAAATTAATGTCAAATCCTTTAAGACCGGTATTATTGGCCAATATTCCATATGTTTTAGTATTCTATTCAGGCATCAGAAAGTCCAGAGTTCTGTCTACTGCTGAAAATGCCGAGAGGGGCAAATTATGCTACTCTTATCAAGTAAACTTCACGCAATACCTAATCCCAAAACCGTTAAATTCATAACCTCCAAAAAGTCGGCAACGCGGTAGCTCCTTGATGTTGCGTGGTGTCACTGATTGCTTACCGTCAGGTAACCCATCTGCTTATTTTCCATCCAAAACCTTAAACCAAACATTGTTATATTAAGGAAATAAAAATAATTCTAATTTTTTTTTATGAAAACGTTGCCCCGTACTGGGATTTTCTCCTGTTTCGTGGTTGCGGTTACAAACATACAATTTCACATACAAACGACACCCAGACTCGGAACAACAATTAATCATACAAAGAGTTATTCCGTGCGGGAATCGAACCCGCGACACGTTGCGCGGCAGCCAGTTGCCCAGCGGCGCGCAATAGTGCAGTCAAACTGAAATCTTCCGTGAACCTGGACCAGAATATAAAAATAACGAGTACCGTTTCATAAATAAAAATTTAAAAACGACTTTTAAGTACTTGTAATAAAATTATATTTTTTTCTTAAATTGCAAAGCACCCCAGGTTTTGTTTGTCGCGCCTCTAATCAACGCGGAAATTGTGATAATGAGAAAAGAAGAAGAAATTTATAAAATATTAAATTTGAAGCAATTTGCACAGGAACGTGTAATGATTTCATCCCCTGCCGCTCATTAGGAGTTGTTTATTTTAATAAATGGAGTAACAATATAATGATTTATAAGTTAAAACCGGTAAGTATCAGGTGGTGGTCCGGAGAATAAGGCGCCCGCTTCTCATGCATAATTGTGGATGTCCGAAACCTGGCAAGTACCAATGTGACTTTTCCGAGTTATATGCACTTTCTATAATTACTAAGATACCACTGCCAATCGCAAAAGGAAAACATTATGAAAAAACCCGGATTTATAATTTATAATTATAAGTTTGAAATTGCTAATACGCCTTGAGCAAGCGTGGTGATTAATGCTCAAAAACATTCTCCGTGTGGGAAGAGGTCTTTGCTTGGCAGTAGGCACTTATAGGTTGATGATATGATGATATGATATTGTGACTATCATGAATGTTTAAAAAGAACTAAATATTGTATGAGCCAAAGTTTTTTTTTACATTTAAAAATTTAAAAATAATATACTACTTAATCGACTTCTCACTATTATTATTTACAACAATTATTATTATAAGATTGCAATCAAAACTATTTACTCAGGTCAAAACAATTAGAAGGGTATAGCAATCAAACTTGGTTATACATACATACTGTATGTTAACACAAAGAGGTTCAGAATCACCCGCTTAATTGTCTATATTCTTATCAACTTCAATGAGTTCGGCTAAGTTCACGGTAACTTAGATTGTATTGGGATCATAAGCTTTGTTATCTATTTATTTTCAAGTTATGTATGTGTGTGTACAAGGGTCGTTAAGCTAAATGGAGGTACGATATAATAGCAAAAGTTAATACATCATGTCTCTTTATAAGACTCTCTCGGTGGTTGTGTGGTCGAAAATATTCCATTGCATATAATCCTTATATGTAATAATCTTCATCATCATTACCTTATAAACCGGCGTGAAACAACCACAGCGTTGTGTTTCGCCGTGTGAGGCCCAATCTTTCCCCTCGCCCGATCCCTCCCTAATCCCTTAATCTCAGAAACCCAAATCCCTAAAAGGTCGGCAACGCACTCGTAACTTCTCCGTTGCGGGTGTCCATGGGCGGCGCTGATTGCTTACCATTAGGTAATCCGTCTGCTCGTTTGCCAATCTATAACATAAAAAAGGGCCCACTGCTAAGCAAAGGCGTCTTCTCATGTGAAAGGCTTGAACATTAATCACCATCCTTACTCACGGTGAGATAGCGAAAAAACCTTTAATATATACAGGACAGGAGATTATCAAGAATTCTCGTCTTTTGTCATATGCAAATTAGATGGACAACCATGCGAAGCAGGGGCGAATCGTTAGTCTATAGTAATATTATAAAGAGGTAAAATTTGTAAGTTTGTATGTTTGTAAGTTTGTATGTAGGGGGTAATGTTTGGAGCCGCTGTACGGATTTACAAAATTCTTTCAATGATAGGTAGCTACAATGTTCCTGAGGGCTATAGGCTATAAATCACACGCTACGATTAAATGGAGCAGCGGGTGAAACCGCGCGAGAGTAGCTAGTATACTATAAAAAGAAAAAGGTTACACCTACATTGTAACTACAAGTATCTATATACTGACGCGCGCGCTCCGCACTCTCAACCATATCGCCAATGAAACCGACATATTCGACTGTACTCTGAGTGAATTCACAAGGATAGCTTTGTTTGTTATATGTTATAAAACTGTAGTCAAGTAAGGATATGTAGATATTATTGTTTAGGCATATAAGCTAGGCTATTGCATTGGGTACAAAACCTGTAAAAATAGTCTAAGTTTTGGAAAATAAATAAATAAATAAAATAAATAAATAAATAAATATGTAAATGCACGTTCTATATTTTGTAAGACTTATAAAATAAAAATGTGTTGGTACATAGAAAGCAATGATACCAAATCCCAGGCGTTGTTTTTGTATTAACAATAATTATGGTAAATAACAATTTACCATGACAACTTGGGGTTCCATACCGCGCTCCATAAACCTTTGGTGATCGTATTATACCTTTGTGGAAAAAGGTACTTTTATGCTATCATACATTGCAGATATACATGGTGTGGCAATTTAGCTTACAACCATGCTAGAGGGTTAATCTTAAAAAAACAATTGAGGTTATATTTCGTTAAATTTTTCATAGACCGGTCTCTCTTAACACTCTACTATTTACATAGAAACGGAAAAGGTAGCAACGAATTTCTTAAGTTGCAAAATATTAAATTATTGAGTAAGTCGTATACTAAATACAGCCGAACGAAGTTTATTCACGACTGATAGTGACACTGAAGTGATGAGGATTACAAATTGTAACTTAGAATCTGCTGGTCCACCAAGTTCAGAATTCACTTAGAACTAGTTTCCATCTTGACCGCTCCGTATACACACCCTGTATATAGTGGTACACATTCAGATGAGGGTGCATAACGAGGTCTTTCCTTTCCGCCGACTTGGAGGCGAGACAATCCAACATGGCCGCCGGATGTAGCCTCTCCTGGACCCTTCATTTCCGGTCCGTCCGCCGGAGACCATTCAGTATCAAGCTGGTTTAATTTGTTACATTCAGCGTACTGTGCCAACTTTGTGCGAGGGATTTTAAAAATTTTATACTGCATTGTTAGTGCAAATTTTAGAATTCCTCGAATATATCGGATTCGATGAGTTTCCTGAATTGGGTTTTGTTTTCTGAACCTAAAAGTTTCTTTTTACTTTTTCAATGTGCAATTGTTTTGTTAATTTTCGTTACCAATTTCTTAGCACTTTCTGTCTCGCACAAATATTTGGAATGATCTTTCGGCGGCGGTATTTCGCAACCGATACAACCTTTAATCCTTCAAGAAACGAGTGTATTCCTTCTTAAAACGCCTAAAACGGGCCTGTGTCATCTGTGGTGTTACAAGTATCCACGACCGGATGATCACTTACCATCCGTCGATATGTCTGCTCGTTTGCCTCCTATTCCATAAAAAGAAAAAATATTTCAGTTTTTCATGCATGCATTGATTAAAATCGTAGTTATACCTAAATAAATCTAGGGCTCAAATATTCGCACTAAGTAGGTTTTGCACAAATTGAGAGGTGTTAGCCGATGCCCAAGGGAGACGTGTCTGTGTCACATCTGCGGCAAAAAACCAATAAATGTTCTCAAGCTTTTAGGATTGGTCAGCAACGCCGCTGGGAACAAGTTTGCTTCAGATTAGACAGGACCTCTTTGTAGTCTAACATTACTTGTATGTTTTTGTTATCGATTGTCCACGTAACGTTTGGCAATTCAAGTTACTCTGAAATTGCAATTATAGTACATTTTTGACGTTATTACAAACAGATAGTGTTGTAAATCCGAAAGTAACGTTGTTAAATCTTGGTTGGTTACTTTTCCGCGAACTTATTTCACTAATTTCAAGCTATATCGGTGGCCCATAGTCGTGAACAGAGAGCGTGAGAACAAGTTGCTGCATTGCATCGCTGGCAAACCGTACTCTTGGCGCAAGTATTTTCATATAAAAATAGGTAGGAGAACTACACATAAAGCTTAAATAAAAAAAACTACGTTTAAAAAAACCGACTTCAAAAACAAAAAAGTGTCAAATAAGTAATTAAAATTAATATTTTAATACCACTTTTACGTACGCGAAGCTAATACTTTTAATATTAATAATAAAACGGTATCAATTCTATGTGCTACCTATTCATAGATTTGAAGTCGGTGCCAAGCCTAATACATAATATAATAAGCATGATACATGAGTACCTACACTCGCCGGGCGCGTGTGAATTTATTTGTTAGGATTTAAGAAATTTAGTACCGATTTTCTAACTTGATAGCGTTAGCGTAGAATCAGAAGTCTATATGGTTGCGTTACCGGCGAAACTGTATATAGCTTAGAAAGATATTTGGAATTATGAAAGTTTTCTTGTACTCGGTTGTTAAAAGTAGTAGTAGATAGCTGCGTTGTTAGTTGTGGAAATTTCGCCTTTTAGCAATTAAACAGTCTTAATTCTCATTTAGTTTTATTCTGTTTAGGGCTTGGCACCGACTTCAAATCTATGAATAGGTAGCACATAGAATTGATACTGTTTTATTATTAATATTAAAAGTATTAGCTTCGCGTACGTAAAAGTGGTATTAAAATATTAATTTTAATTACTTATTTGACACTTTTTTGTTTTTGAAGTCGGTTTTTTTAAACGTAGTTTTTTTTATTTTTTACTTTTTAGTGTCTGTTACCAGTTCTTCTGTAAACTACAGTAACATTTTAAATATAAATTAACATATTATATTATATTATATAATAGTATATATTTTTTAAGTAGCTTTGTGTAGGCCTACGAAAGGAGCCGCTCGATAAAAAAAATATAGATCCCAAGAAATGGGAAAGTTCTCATCATCATCATCAGCCATTTCAATGTTCCCACTACTGGAACACAGGCCATCTCTCTAGGAAAGTTCTTAACAATATAAATTAAGTCCAAACACGAGGTAGCTACTGTAAACCGTTGAGGAGTTCCCTAGACAGTCCTTCGTCTTTATCATCAGATCCCTGATGACAGTCACAATCTATCTAGATGTAAAGTTCTTATCAAAACGAATTAATTAAGCTCAAACACAAGAAAGCTGCTATGAATCGTTGAGGAGTTCTCTCGACTGTCTCTCGGTTCCATCCGGAATTCCCTCGACGGTCAATGGTCTCCATCATCGGGTAAACTGCAGACATTCAGTTGTTATAATACATACAGGTACAAAGTTTTCATCAATATAAATGAATTAAGTTCAAACCCTAGTTACTGTAAACCGTTCAGGAGTTCCCTGAGCTGTCCTTCGTTCTCATCATCAGACCCTTAATGACAGTTACAGCCTGCTGCAAAGTGCTCGTCAATACGAATCATTCAAGCCCAAACACAAGGCAACTACTTCAAATAGTCAAGGAGATCCCTCGACTGTCTTCCAGCTCCAGCATCTGGTCGACTTCGACCTTCATCAAGTTGTAGTGTTGTTAAAAGCCTACTTAAACATCATACAAAAACACTACTCGCCCCTACAATTTTCGAAAGTTCCCCTCAGTTTCTCCAGGATTCCATCATCAGATCCTGACCTCATGACAATGGGACTAAATGGCAAGTATACCCTATCGAATATAAAAAGAATTTTGCAAATCGGTCCAGGCGTCTTCGAGTAATCGGAGTACATACATAAAAAAAAAATACGCGTCGAATTGAGAACCTCCTTTTTTTTAAGTCGGTTAAATACAGCTGAATAGACTCTCAAGGAGGTACCTAACGTATCATATAAAATATTCAACGAGATAAACCAGAAGGTTTTGAAGGAAAATTTGCGAGTTTAAGCAGACGTCTAAGTAACAATTGAAATCGTGAAGTTTGTGTTTTTTTTTTTGTAAAATCTAAAGGAAATGTTTAAATTGTAAGCAATGATGTAAGAACCTTTTGTACGTAAATCAAGTAACAAAATACACTGCGGCATGCTTACAATGACTTCTAGATCGTACGGACAAAAGCGATCCAAGGAAGCCTATTCGTCGAGGTTTTCCATGTACAGTCCGCGACAGTAATATGTGTACCCGCGTAATTATATTATAGTAGATAACTTGTATTTTGCTAATTGTAAATTTTAACATTTCTATACGTATTCCGTCCGGAATGGAAATCTATAGTTATTAATATTTTTGGAGATAGAAAATTGTACGATAATGGCATTGTCAACAACGTTCTTGTCGATTGTCGGGATGTACTCACAAAGAGGCAACTAAAAAAATATACCATCAGCGTATTCATTCTATGTGTTTTCAACATTTTATTATAATTACAATAAAACTCAACCATCCTTGAAACGCAGACTAAAACAAACACATTTACCCTTTTATAATCAAATCTTTTACTTAACGAAGCAACTGAGCGATATTAACAAAACTCGGACCTAACAGGAATGATTTAAATTTAAAAATAAAACTCTTTGATATAAAAACGTTGCGGTTCCATTATATTCAAATTTGTGGTACATTTACATAAAATGAATCCTAATTTAAGCGGCAGAATTTTGCCCATAATGTTAGGTATAATTTAAATTTCATTTCGTAGTACTTTCTTGATTTCGTTGGTTGGGTGTGTTCTAGTAAGGAATTGGCGCGGATCATGGACACTAGCCGCAATCGAAGAGGGTTCGTTGCTGGCCCTGCCGATGTTAGGAATCTGAGAGGCCTTTTGGAGGTTAAATTAGGAAGTTGCATCATAATACTGATTGAAAAAAACAATAACCATGGAGTTTTTGCTCATTCTTCTCCAAAGTAATCTACAATTGTAATTTGACTTCATCAAGTCCAATCAACGCTTTTATTTTTAGGCAATTTCTTAAATGGTTGCCTAGATGATGATGATTTATGGCGTTAAATTTGCCTTATGTACCAACTGTTTTCATTTCGTGATGGTGTATAAAAGCTTATATATGCAACTAGCTACTGTCACGCGGTTTCAACCGCTGCGCGGCTCCATTTGATTTTAGCGTGATGTTTTATAACCTATAGCACTCAGGAACATTGTAGCTATCTATCAATGAAGGAATTTTGGCAATCCGACCAGCAGCGGTTCCAAAGATTGCCTCCTACGTACAAACTTACAAACATACAAACTTCCAAATTTTACTACTTTATAATATTAGTATAGATACAAACAAAACCTTGACTTCAAAAATTTTGTCAACCCTCCTGTGGATCCTCAGATATTTATGGTTAGGAAAAAAGGAAAGGAAAGATATAGATAAAGATCTTGGTACTCAACCCGCGCCGCCCATGGACACTCGTTATACCAAAGGAGTTACTACAAGTGCATTGCCGGTGTCTTGTAGGTTATTACGGATTAAAGGATTATTAGGGATTATTCTAGGAATTTTACATAGGTTTCAGTTTTGTTCTTATGTTTTTTGGTGCTTCATAACCATTTGGTGTTTTTTTTTGTGAGGGGAAAATTATCAAATTACTTCTCCCACCCTGGGTCGGGCGGAAGGGAGTGTCAGACTCTTACCCACAAAAAACACCCCCGTTCCTTCTCCTGCTCTGGGCCGAAAGGCGCGGTGCCTCATTGCGCTTACCCTACAACCCCGCCTTGTCAGACTGGCAGACCCAAAGACTCGAAACCAACTTGCTGTTGTTTTAAATTTTGCTAAATTAGTAATCGCTCCTTTGTCTACAGGGCATTCGCTTATTAAATAAACAGATAATTTCTGATGTTTAACCTTCAACATTTAATGCCTCGTTGTGGTAAAACTATAAAACCGACTCCAGTTTTAATGTGATTATTACATTTTAGAAGTTGAACTTTAATAGTTGCTTTAATAGTTAAATGCGGTGTAGTAGTGATAATCCGGTTTTATAGTGTGGTTAGGGGATGTTTTATTTTTATAGATTGGCGACACTCTTGACTAGTGTTAATTGTGCAGTTATCATGATCTGTATCTGGTAGGCTGGCTTCTATTTGCTTATAAAGGAAGATAATTTAATATGTCTGATTCCCAGGCCGAGGAATGTAAATTCAAAGGTACATAAAGTTTTTTAAATTTTATTTCAGGATCATTCAGTTTCCTGTTTATTGCATAGTCCGTGGGGTATTGGTATCTATCATATTTTTTCTACATCTTATCACTTATAAACAAGCGTGTTGCCAAATGATAAGCTGACTCTTTCAGATTATTTGGTCCATTTTTTTAGAAATTAAGTTTTTCGGGTTTCCTAGCAAATTATCATGAAGGCATAGGTCTGGAGACGGTGCTCAACAGTAGTCCACCGCTCGACCAGAACTAGATCCGAGTGTAGGAGGCGTCAGGTTGGTCGCGCGTCTGCAAGTGATACAGACACAGACAACCGCTGGGGTTGCGGAGTAAGCGCAATGAGGCACTGCGGCCTCGGCCTAAAGCAGGAGGAGGAACGAGCGGGTTTTTAGTCAGTAAGAGTCTGGCACTTTTTTTCTGACAAATTTCACGATTTTCCCCTGACAAAACAAGACTATTACAAATGGACTTTACTAGGGCCGTCGGACCGGGGTTGCGGGCTCTAGCACAAATAAAATTGATGACCAATTTTCCCACTACATAAATCTCACATGATATTAAACTACCACCGAGTTCACGGACCTATAACGAAGCAAATACTTCACGTATTGTAGGAAAATTGAAAAGAGATTGCATCCTGCACTATCGACAGACTATTCTAGGATGCATTCCCCTGAGCACAGCCTCCAAGATTACATGGCCCGTCTCCCGAGTCATACTTTAATGTAAATTGGAATTGAAGCCTGGACTCTACGTATAATGAATTATTATTTATTACAGCCCGTTCTGCTATAGCTGTGCCTTTGGGGATAGGGGTTATGGTGTTTTATTGAAGGTGGCGTTAGTAGAATATGAAGGAAGGATATTTCGTTATTCCTTGTGTAATAATGACTTCAAAAGAGTAACCATGGATTTTCTTGCTCGTTATTCTGACTAGGACTGACCGACAGATTGACCCTTTATATCTTTAAAATTTTGTCTGAAGTTCAACAGTGCCTGTAACTGTCTAATAGTATCTAATAAATGATATTTGACCGGTTTTTTAACATTTTAATAGTCTAAGTTTAATAGTCTCTCAGTTATTGAAAACATGAACAGCCTTTTATAAACGACTAGCTTCTGCCGCGCAGTTTCACTCGCTGCAAATCTTAGCGGGATGTTTTATAGCCTAAAGCCTTCCTCGATTAATAACAAACACAAAAAGAATTATTCATTTCGAACTAGTAGTTCTGGAGATTAGCGCGTTCAAACAAACAAACTCTCCAGCTCTATACTATAATAAATAAAGTAAGAGAATTATAATTTCCTTTTTAACGGCCATTTTATTTTCACTGTTGGACTTTGGTACCTTCGAAGGCCAGAAACAACTCGATTCTTTCAAAGACATAGTGAGCGGATTGTACCAATTAAACAAAAGATACAAAGTATGAATTTTTTTTTTTTTTTTTGAATTGAATACATGTAGACATCCTCACTCTCCTTGTCAAGAAAAAGGATTTTGTCTTACACTTTTACTTTTACTTTCTTTAGTCTAGGTTTAAACTATGGAGACAGATTTTGTATTTTGAATCTAACCTACCTTCAATTCGAAATGCAAAAACTGTCTCACTGGTTTAGAGATTTTTTTTATGGTATAAGCCGGAAAACGAGCACACGGATTACCTGATGGTAAGCAAACGACGCCGCCCATGGACACCCGCAACACCAAAGGAGTTACGAGTGCGTTGCCGGCCTTTTGGGGATAGGGGTTGCGGATATAAGAGAAGAAGGAGGAGGGAAGAGATAGGGGAAGGGGACGGATTGGGCCTCCGGTAACCTCACTCACACGGCGAACCACAACGCTTTGGTTTGTTCCACGCCGGTATTCTGTGAGGCCGTGGTATCACTCCGGTTGAGCCGACCTATTCGTGCCGAGGCATGGCTCTCCCACACTAATTTTTTTTAATAAGTTTTTAATTATTTTTTTTCCCACATTATTTTGTAATAAGGCCGTTACTGACTAAAACCACACGTTCCATCCTTGAAACAAGTGAAGGGTCACTGGCTATTCCGATGAATCAACTTACTGGGGATGAATACATACAACATACAAATGAATCGAATATTATTTTAAGAGGAATTCCCGATACTTACTAATAATTAGTTCACATTCAATCATTAAGTCAAATTGCCAATATATTACCATTTTAAACACTTATTTATCGAAATGGTTTTTACCGTATCTGCTTCACTGAAATGGGAAAACATGCGCGCCATTTTTAACGGAATTACAATAAAATAAATAAAACTACCCAGGTATTCAAAATTTTATTTTATTTGGCACTGTCTCAGTCGTTTTAAAATAAAACTTATGTCATATAGTTAAGATTCGAAATGGCACTTCGTTGTTTGAAACATTACGTTTCAGTTTATAAGAGCACTGTTACACGTATCACTTTTTGTAAATAATTAATATATTTTATTTTTTACAGAAAAGAATAATTTGATTTAAAAAATATTTTCAACTTTCTATAACGAAAACCAACCTTATTACATCGAAGTAAAGATGTAGTTATTTACAAAAGTATTAAATACTAACATAATACTTAATATACAGAAAACAAAAAAAAAATGTCTTTACATTTATTTATTTAAAGAATGGAGCATTTTGTACATTGTGTGAATTAAAAACTAACTCTAAATTGTAAGTCACAGCGTTTTATTTCATTTGACAAGAATCCGGTACTTATGTCTTTTACAACATTTATTTCGATTTAACAATGAAATAAAATATTTAAAAAGTTTTATTATAATGAATTTAAGATATACCTACAACGGATAATTCGTGTTTTTACAAGGAAACATGACGTTACAAAAAATATTCGACTTTGATAAATTTAAAAATAGAATTTATACGCAATTTGAAACGGATTCGTGGAAATAATTACAGCAAAACAAAATGAATTCACTCAACATATCAATAAGGATTAA
Source organism: Spodoptera exigua (assembly GCA_902829305.4). Classification (NCBI taxonomy): domain Eukaryota; kingdom Metazoa; phylum Arthropoda; class Insecta; order Lepidoptera; family Noctuidae; genus Spodoptera; species Spodoptera exigua. The sequence goes on along the minus strand of LR824607.2, from coordinate 15,637,125 downwards.
ATTTATATTTTACTAAGAAACAGGAATTAATAATGGTTGCATATATATTTCTACGAACATCTGATTTTCATATTGAGCATTGTGAAGACCGATAAGTCGAAGAGTTTTCCTTATAAATCCTGAAGGGGAAGGTTGAAGCATATGCAATGCATTTATGCATAACTTGATTTCCAATTTTCATCACTTTTGTTATGAGCCCCATGTATAAAAGGCCTCTTGCCGTGTTCCAAGTTCATGTCCATGGTGCCAGGATCCATCATATTAATAACTCCAATATCACTTTGTCCTTTGCTTAAACTAGGACTCGAAAACAGGACCTCTTATCGGTACGCACAGATACCATTCGACTAACGATCCAATCAATAATAGAAAAAATTTTTAGTTACAAAAAAATAACCATAGAGAATTGACTAGAATATAAACTATTCATTATAAATATTTTACGGCATCCGATTGGCAGGTGAAATTTTTATCCTTACAAATTGAGCGTCAATTGAGAATATACTTTATGTTAGAGGCACTAGAATTCATTAAGGCACGGTCTTCGGATGGGGGTGTCCTCCCGGGGTTCGGTAGAGGACTGAAGTTCCACGTGGTAACGTCGGTTGTACCAGAGAAGGAGGATGAGGCAGACGAGGCACAGCAGAATGAAGAACACCAGCATGAAGAGAAGGTACAGCTGGAAAGATCAAAAAATTCAAAAGATTAGCGTTATAATCATCGTCAACGTGCCTACTACTGAGCAAATACCTCATTTCACACGGAGATGGTTTGAGCACTAATCACCACGCTTGCCGATTTCAAATTTGTAACTCTCGATGTTTACTTCACCGTATGTCAGTGGTGTCTAAATAATCATAGAAAATGCATTTAAGTTGGAAAAGTTACATTGTTACTAACCAGGTTTAGAACCTGCACTCTCGTGGATGAGAAGCCTCATCGTCATTACTATCACGTATGCTTATTTTTAAATTAGTCCTTTGGAAACTTTGAAATTGAGCTACCAATATTGATAGATAGATGACGTTGGGAACCGCTTTGATTCCCGTATGAAACATCTGCTTGTGTGATCCTCTGCAAATAGTTGTTACAAGTCTAGGTGAGCTATTTTTGTCACATATGAGGGACATATGTGAGAAAATAATAGTGTGGGTGCAATCATTTTATAACAAGAAAAATAGTATGTCCTAATTTCGTAAGAGATACGAATCCACTACACAAAACCCAAGCTAACAATTGACGATTTGCATAAATAAGTTTGCTGTGAGGGCAATGAATCCACGATCTATCGTGCAGTAAGCAGACGCTGTCAGTCCATTACTGACATATACAAAAAACAATTTGGCCTAAAATGTACAGTACACCACAGACGGGGCTAATGGGACCGATGTGCGCAATATCTAACGTACCGCGGCCCTAAGAGAAGCTTTTGATGATTCTCCACCACAAAAAATAAAATAGTTTCATCTGTCAAACCCAGGTCTCACTACTATAATAACTCCCCTCAATAAGGCAAGTCGATCTCTAGTCTAACGGAATGTCAATACCCTCGCCCATTTTTTCATTCTCTTTTCAATATCACCCTTGCATTCACTGTCTCTGGTGAACAAAAATCTCAAATAGGTACACCAAATCTATCTCTTGTTCCATCTCCTCATTCCGCATCCTTACATTATGTCATAAATCTTTTTCGCTGAATAAAAAAGAACTTTACTACACTTATTATACACCAGTCATGATTAAACGTTCACCAAATTTAATGAATCATCCATTAATTAATTAAAAACCACAAAAAAGGAACCACGACCTTTGTTCTCCGAAATTAAAAAATATACACTGTTTAATATTGGCGCAATTTTTCCCGAAACAATATGTAAACTGAGTTAACTGAAACAACAAACAAAGACTCCACTACACTGTTTTCTTTTAATTACATGAAATCCATCATACATCAATCTATCAATCATAAAACTAGCTGCAGTGCCATAACAAATCAAAAAAGTTCGACGATCCATATTTTAATTAACTTACACTAAATATCTGGCGAATCGATCGTTTTTTAATATTTTGCGTGCTGGCGATGTTGACAGCTGTCAAATGGATTTTTGGCGGGAACATCATAGTGTCGCCATTGAGATACCTATTTTTATTATTATTTAGGCCTTGGCATGACAAGAATACATTTTTATTTAAAGAAATATTACAGAATGAGAAAATGTTTTATTTATATTAATTAATTGGAAACAGATAAAAGAACATTTTTTTCCGAGTAGAAATTTGTAGAACTGAGAATAAGAAACGGGCTGATTTGAGCTCGGACAAATCGGGACCAGATATTAACTCAGTATTCGAATGAGTCAGTTATAATAATCTTATTTGCGATTCTAACAAACTTCGCACAAAATATCAAAATTGAGCATTTTTTGCATTTTGTTGCATTACGTTACTTTTAAAATATAATACAGATACCCCAAATTTGATTGTCAGCATAATCACGCGTAGAAAAACGAGGCACAATGATCAATTACAACTCAAAATAACCCTTCTACCTATAAAGCCTTCTATCTACACCAGTGTTGCCATGATACGCCAACCAATGTAAATATTGAGCTAATTATAACAGCTTCCCCAGCACCCCTAACTTTCAAAATAATCTGTTTTGTTTTCATTATGACAATCTGCATATGTCTTTCACGCTTCCCGTACCCTTCTGTGAGATAAAATATTCAGTGTTGCTACAACGTAAATATTTTTGGAGGCGTTTGAAAACAAAATCAATTATTTATTCTTTATTTACAATTATTATTGCATGTCGGATGACTTAATGTTTTCATTCATTCACTTCATTTCGTTTTACATTCTTTGCCAGTGATCCTTTTATTAAGTATCTACATGTAAGTAATTATTTTGATCGTAAACTAGGGCTCGGTTTGAAATTTGGACTCAAGGATGAAAAACATGTTTTTTTTTCAAAGGAGCCATAGACTGAATAGTTATTAGGGACATTAACGTGTAATGAGATTTAGCTCCTACTTCTGAGCATTATGTTGACTACAAGTTTATATGTATGAAAAAAAAAATATCACACAACTATTTTTTAGTAAATGTTACCTTATTTCAAACCACAGACAGAACTAACACGATAAATCAGCCTAAAACACACACACACATAATGCAGTTACACGTTCCATTTTCTATAAAACAAAAGAAAATATAACCTTTCTCTTTATTCATTCGCCAGGCATCAAAGCAAAGCTTCCTTGACACCCTTATTTCAACAACACAGCACTCAATTTGTCATCACGGTAACACAACACGGCTAAATATAAAACGACCAATTGACACAGCACATCAACCGTAAAACCACGTTTCTCACTTTGTCGCGTAAACACTGACGTCATGGGTCATACGAAAACAAGAAACACGCATGCGTGAACAAAAACAATTGAATTATAATATTTGAAATTACCAATAAAATGAATTTGATTTTCGAATTATTTATTTTTTTGTTGTTCGGTTGGCGGATGGTATGTAATGTCGGTTGCAATTTGAATATTCTTACCCCGAAATATGCGAAGATAGTGTTCCAGCGTGACATGGTGTCTACATAACCACCAATGGGGTACTGACTAGTAAGCTATGGGGGAACGGCAATCTGCCAAGTGTTTGCGTAACTCACCCCTCTAGAAATTAACATCGATTGTATTTTTCTCCAGAAACTTTTTTATTTGCGTAACTATTAAAGGAGGGAAAGTTGCTTCAGGTTCAGCGACTGGGAATGAGGTCACGACGTGGATGCGTGGTTTGTGAAAATCCTTGTTATAATATGAAGGGGTCTATTGTTATTGATTCTTATTATCTTTTGATATTATTTTAGGCGTCATTTGTTTAGTCTAGAAGGCTGGCTTTCTTGGAATGAGTTGGCTATCTGCTAGCCTAATAAGCTGCTGAGAACTAATTATGTTTTCTCTGACCTTTCTGCTTCTAATTGCTAGCTAAATATTTCTTCTAACAATACTTTCCATCCAAGTTTGTAATAAAAACAATAATGATGATTGACTATACATTTCAATGCCCGTCTGTAACGTATTTTTTTCTAACATAAACAAATACGATGTACTGAAAATAAGTAATTTAATTTTTTGTGGAGAAAATGTTATAAAATCAGGCAGGGTCAGACTGTTGGTGACTTACAATGAAACAATGAAAAACCATCATCCCTTTGCCTGCTTCAAACCGGGGTCACAGAACATTATTTCGCTTGCACTCGCAACTTACTAGCATACTTTAATTTGATTTGTTATAAATCGAATGTTATTTCTGAGAAAGACTAGCCCAAAAAAGCAAACTGATATTGAAAACTATGTTAATTGAGTGGTCAAAAGTATAACTTACTAGAAGAAAGTGATTCTGTGTTCACGTGCCGGGACGGGAAAATTGTTATTGGGGTAGGTACGGTAATATGCTCATCTAATAGTCATCATCATTACCAGCCTGTAAGTGCCCACATGTAAAGGCATCTTCTCACACGGATAAGTTTTGAGCATTAATCACCAAGCTTGCTCAAAGCAAATTAGCGATTTTAAACTTATAATTACAAATTATAAGTCCAGGTTTCCTTACGATGTTTTCTCTCTAAATAATCACAGAAAGTATATATAACTCGGAAAAGTCACATTGGTACTTGTCAGGTTTCGAACCCTATACATCTACTATAATCTGATAGATATAACTTCGTCATCTATATAACTTCGTGGTGGTGGTGGTTAAGGCGCCCGCCTTTTATGCATGAGAACACTCTCATGCATGAAAGGCGGGCGCGGTACATAGAACCCAACATCTTAGATGTATCCGAGCATACAGCGCGTATCGTTCGCGCGCGCCTCAAAGAGCCAATAGACCACCACAGACGGGGCCCTATAGGACTGATGTTCAGTCGGGGTTCCGGGGCAAGCGCAATGAGGCACCGCAGCCTCTGCCCAGAGCCAAGAAAGTCAAAAGTAAAAAATCATTTATTCCAATTACACCTTTACAGGCACTTTTGAACGTCAGACAAAATTTTGAAGATATAGTGTCAGTCTCACTGTCGAATGTCACTATCACTATCACCGTCTGTGAGCAAGAGAAGGAACGGGCGTATTTTAGTCAGTAATAGTTTGACACTCCCTTCCCGCTTGACTCTAAACCGGAGAAGTCATTTAATGATTTTCCCCTCACCAAAAAAAAAAACATCTTGCATGTGGGTATTATGCCAAGTTTAACCTTACAGCGAATTAAAAGAAGTGAGGAGAATACTACCAACTTGTAGCTTGATGAAGTTAGTTATTTCACTAAATTAGCTTCACCTACCTACCGTCTAACGTAATTGTGTAAAGCTTAATTATATTCAAGCAGCTGTGTCTTAGTTAATTACACTACGTAAGACTTAGACTAGACTGGCAACTATTTTGTAGCAGGGGTTGGCGATTAAATTGTCTCTTTCTTTTTATATTAGATAGAAAAAAAATATTTATTTAATTATATATACTTTATTGCATACACACACCAAGTAGCAATACATTGGATACTATGAAGGAATGATTTAGTGGTATGATTTTTATTTCTATAATTGTCGACGACCCAATAACTACTACTGATATAATTATGATTGAATCAACTTAAGTTTCACATCAGAGAAACATAGTCAAAGTATTTAGAGTTATAGAATCGTACAAATTACACAGATATCATTTTGAATATTAACTGTCTTGAGAAGTGGAATAATTAAGTAGAGCTTTTTTACAGTTTATTCACGTGAGTTAGTCATTATTTTCAATTAATCATTAAAATTATCAGTGTTGGACGCAAGCACCGCCTTGAATTTGAGACAGGCTATGTATTGTTTTGTTACAAAATTAAATGTTATGTGTTTTTAAAATAACCGGATTGGTTAATGGCGAATACTTAATAAGAACAAAATCTGAAGCCAATATTGCTTTATACAATATCCACAGCATATCGCATATAAGCAATATTCATTCATCAAAAATACCACAAGAACAACTATAATTTTTATGCAAAAAGTTGCCGACACGCGACACAATCGTCGGCTACTGACACAAAAAGTGGCCATGCTGCTAATGACCTGACTAGACATAAAATCTGTTCTCATACGTAGTTTGTAGAGTAACTGCACAGTTAATTTGAATATTGTATATGTATGGGATGTTATAGCTTATACATACATATGTATAGCTTCAGTCATGTCTTGAAATACTTTTAAAGTTCTGTCTTACTTTGAAATTCTGTTTGAATTCTTAACATAAAGTTCTACGATAAAATTTTGTAAGATTTTCTGTAGCCGTAAAATTTTATCTGAACTCAGTTAATCTGTGTTTTGGGACTAACAAGGACGTAAGTACTTGGATTAGTCTGTGTACTAGGTATTTAGATTTATCATTGTAAGTTGTAATCCCAACGTCTATTAATAGTACCTATATGAAAATCGGGTTTTCAGAGTATTCTGAGCAAACTGATGCTTCAACATGTCGCCGTTGCGAGTCCTGCACGGAACAGATATTTGTGTGATCCACAAATCGTTGTTCCGAGTCTTTTTTGCCGTCGCGTATCCGAATATTTTAGTTTAGTTTTCTTTTTTTAACCAAATCAATTAAGTACCTGAAATCATCAATAAGTATGAATTCCAGGCGATACAAAACTTTGTCATTCTTTAGAAGGTCATGCAAGAAATAAGATAAATTGGAAGTACAGCAGCTCGCTCGTAAATATCGCAACGTTACAAATTGGAATTTATGAGGACGGGAGGCATACTGACATTTTTGTGTTACCGTGACAAATATTTAGGTCTTGCAACGTACTTTACATAGACATTTCTCTATAATATTTTGACATGGTTTAAATCTGCAATATTCTAGATATAATTCTATATGACTTTCTTTTATTTTCTTTATTTAATAAATAAATTTAAAATTTAAAAAACCCCCGACATAAATCTAATGTTCCTTTAAAAAGTAATAAATACTTAATTTAAAAAAACGTGGCGTCGGGGAACCAATCCACATATTTTATTATCTACTACATCTATTTTGTCGGGGGTCTAATTTTTTTTAATACTTTTTGTAGGTATTTATATCATTTTCTCTCGATTAAGTCATCAACAATCCCTTTCAGTGCGCTTTTATTTGAGACCCCACTCGAATATATTTGCAGACCTTCGGTTACCCTTCCCTACTTACCCCCCATAACTTCTTAACGGCTCATCCGATTTTCGTCAAACATGTCTAAGATCACTCGCACGTAAGTCACCTTTAATACAAAAAAAAAACTAAATTGAAATCGCTTCATCCGTTCAGGCTCCAGGATGCCACGGACAGACAGACAGACACGTCAAACTTATAACACCCCTCTTTTTGCGTCGGGGGTTAAAAAAAAAGTTGCTCCACTCTAGGATTTTTCCTGTTTGTGTCGTTTACAAACATGCAATTCAACATAACACCCAGACCCAACAATTTGTGAATCACACAAAGAGTTGTTCCGTGCGGGAATCTAACCCGCGAAACGTTGCGTGGCAGCCAGTTGTCCAGTCAAAGCGCCAATTGTACAAAAAAATGTGTATTAAATTATGCATTTGTCAACTTGTGAAACATTTATATTTTAAAATAGTAACTATGGGGGTTATTGCTCGTTCTTTTACATTTGAATTTATACTTTGCAACGAGCACGTAGCTTAACTGACGATCTGACTGACAGACTATCATTCTATATTGACGTTACAAAAGTACCTGTTTTTAGTTAAGTTGGAATAAATGATTTTGACTTTTGACTTTTCAATGTCCTACTGTGACGGTGGTGGTCTACGCAATATAATTTGTGATTGCAACATAAACAATTACTTGGTAATTAATAAATAATAGTTTTTTTTAATAACTGTATTTCGTGAGACATACTTTATTTATACGGCTAAATACATCTCTACTAGTTGCATGCGCAACGGCGCCGCCACGTGCTCGCTGCGCTGATCAGATAAATATGAGTCCCGCTGTGACTTGAAACTGGTTGAGTTTTGTCTCAGCTAATTCACGCAAGTAGGTCGTATATATATCCCTATGTATGCTTAATTCTTTGAAAAAACGCAAATAATTTTGATCAGGGTTTTTTTATATAATGTAAAGAGATTGATTAAAGACGAAGATTTGTCTTCACAATGACATTATTTAAAAAGTGGAGAAATTTAGTATCGGCATTGCATCCGTGCTAAGCCGGGGCGTGTTTCTTAGTTTTCAATAAATTGAAACGCTTCGCATATTCTAATAATACGAAACATGATACATACATAAAATATCTGAACAAAAAAGTATTCAGTATCGCATGGAAACTAGACCTATCTACTACATATTTAGGACATAAACCAGTGAAGAATGAAAGGTGACAGGGTTTTATGTGCCTCTCAGCTATCAGCAGGGTGTAAGAAAGCAGGGCTCGTAAATATTGCTTTACTCTCTGATTTACGGTGGCAGCCATTTTGTGATCGCGTTACTATCATAGACAAATAGGTTGTGATTTTGTTTTTTGTTTACATTGCGTCTATGCGTGAGCTTTATATAATATATTAGCAAATCGCCCGGCTTCGCACGGGTGCAATGCTAATTCCAGACTTTTCCTCTTAATAGATGTTATTAAACATATAAACCTTCTCCCTCAATCACTCTATTTGAAAAAAACACCAAAATCTGTTTAAAAGAATTAATAATACATATAGATATAGGGACAGAGAAAGCGACTTTGTTTTATACTATGTAGTGCTATGTCGTAAATGTGTAATTTCTATTAGGTAATTTATTTGTAGTTTTGTGTTGTAGCCTATTAAGTGGGAAAGTTGTTGAAGGTTTCGACTCGTAAGGATCGGCTTAAGCTCAGTGCAAAGCACCAGCGTTGCGTTGTGATGAGTCAGGTGATTGGAGGCACAAGCTTTCATATTCCTACCCCTCAAATGGCTCTTACAACTCCTCCTCCATCATGTGATATTACAGCTCGTTTGGCGCTCAGACACTCCCGTATGATTTTGTTACACCACCAAAAAATGAATACAGGTAGCTTCAAAATCATATCAATTGTTGAATATTGATTTCTTTCCAATCGGCCAATAATCCGCAACACCATGATAGGCTACTCTATCACCGGACACACAGATAGATAACAGATTCACATTTACTGTTATCAATTCGAAATCATTGCCATCCGCACCTTATGGCAAGATCATGGCCATGTTATGAAAAGTTAATTAATGTTCGAGAATAGTTTTTGTTGTGTATAAGGCCTCGTTTTCGCGCTCGCGAGTCGTGATTTTGTTGTACTGATGTAGCAGAAGACCGCGTCACCGCCTGCGAAAACACAAACAAATTATAAACACTAGCGACATGCCCCGGCTTTGCACGTGTGAAATTATGCTAATAGTTAATTACTCCACTATATAATCGAGGTTGTTATCTTACATATAAATCTTCGTCTAAGCATTAAAATATTGCATCAAAATCCGTTACGCGTTTTAAAGTTGGAGTAGAAGTGTTCTAGAGTGGAGACCACGTCTAGACAAACGTAGTGAAGGGCGCCCTCCAGCTAGATGGACTGACGACATCCGCAGGGTGGCTGGCAGTGGTTGGTTGAGAAGAGCTGAACATCGAGCTCAGTGGCGTGCAATTTGGGAGGCCTATGTCCAGCAGTTGACGAGATCAGGCTGATGATGGTGATGATGATGTTTATAGATTTAAGCATACATAGGAATATAGGGACAGAAAGCGACTGTGCTATATACTATGTAGTGATTATGAGCAATATATGATGGAGCGCTTGCGTCGTGAAACGCACCGAGTGTGCGCAAACTAGGCCTATTAAAACAATTTGACCTTTATTGCATAACTAGCTTTTGCCCTCGACTTTTTTCGCGTGGAATAGTAACTTCCTGTAGATTTTGGGTTTAAGAACTGTCCTATTTCCTTTCTCAAGTTGCAAACTATGTCTGTACCACATTTGACACAAACAGGTTCAGTAGTTTAGGCGTGAAGACAGACAGAGTTACTTTCACATTTATAATATTAAGTTTGAATGTCCTACTAGTTTTAATCCGGACGAAAATAGCCTATGTATTATTCCATACCATAATCTATCTCTGTACGGCAGTTCTAGCTATGATATACAACCGCGTGTACAAGGAGCTCAACATAATCCATATACTAATTCAAAAGACCTTTGACCAAAAGCTGGATAACACGCTATTTGGCTGTTATTTGGCCTTAAATAAATTATTCTTGGCAAGTTGGCCTTTATTTTCTATTTTAATTTAAGTCTTTCAAAGTTGTTAAACAGAGACATTTGAATGAGTTATAATTTCTAATTATTAGAAGTATTGTCTTTGTAATGTACTTAGAAAAAAGGTTTCCTGATTAGGGAAACTCAACCTTTATAAGCAAGTTATCGAACCAAAGTTGTTGGAATGGACAGGGATTTCATATTTTGTCATAATTACGTACAGAAGACTTCTATACAAATATTATAAAGAGGTAAAATTTGTAAGTTTGTATGTAGGGTGTAATCATTGGAACCGCTCGCTGGTCGGATTGCCAAAACTCTTTTACTGATAGATAGCTACAATGTTCCTGAGTGCTATAGGCTATAAAACATCACGCTACCATCAAATGGAGCCGAGCAGCGGGTGAAACCGCGCGAGAGTAGCTAGTTTTTTCGTAATTTGTTTCATGACTTTATCACTTATAATCAATGTGATTGAATTAATTCCTAATTATTATTGACTAACTTTTAAATGTTATTGTACTTATATTTTTTTGATTTCAAAATTTTGTGCACATTTATTTTTTAACACTTTCAAATTTATAGAATACGACCTATAAAATGTAAAATAACCATGTTTGTTTTTGTATTGTTGATTTGTCTTAGATAAATAAATAAGTAATAATAAAATATGGCTAGCATTAAAAATTAAAAAAATGTCAACCTCAAGCTTTCATCCGGTGGGTCAGCTTAGAATTTACGGTTATACAAAAACGAAACGTAAGCTAAATTGGTTGGGTAGTAAACCACAGTGCAAACACCGCGGCCACGGAAGAGAAGGGAAGGGGTAGGCTTAAGTCAGTCAAAGTCAAAGTCAAAATGAAATCATTTGCTTCAAATAGACATACTATAGGCACTTTTGAACGACAAAAAATTTAAAAAATGTTGTGTGTCAGTCTGTCGGCCTGTCCTCTAGTGAAGCTATTTGCTCATTCCAAAGTGTAGGGTCCAGTAAGAGTATCACAGTCCCTCTTGCCCTTCCCAGGGCCGGGAAAGTCGTGAAGTGGAAGAAGATAAATAAAAACTTGTAGAAATCACTTTAAAAGTATTTTATCTATATATTTATTATATCTATATATTTTTATCTGAAATAATTCTACGAGTATATTTTACATCATTACGTTTGGACAAACGCCATTACATTTGCGAAAATACTTAATACGAGCTTAATGAGTCAATACGGTAGCATGTATTGAAAACCTTACAGTAAATTTACTTAACAAACGTTGAAATGAAACACAACAGTCTGATTGTCCCGCGGCTTCGGCCGTTACGCTCGTCACGCCCGTATGAACCACTTGAGCCGTGAATGTAGGACGAACAAACACGTTCACTGTGTACTCTGTATTATCCGGGATGGTCGGCAAAGGCCAGCAAACACGCTGCACTATAAATAACAGAATTAATGATTCTTTATTTGGTCCACATAGGAAAAATGTAATGAAAGTAGTGGGGTAATTAGGGGGGTAATTATGTGCTGTTCTAAGTGTATTAGGATATGGTGACAGTGTTCATCGCTGTCTCTAATGGTTATTTAAAAACTTTTCAATATTGTTATTGAAAGTTTACATTTTATGGGAGACGACTATTAGCCTCATATTAAATAAGAATCAATTAAGAAGTAGTATGGGCCTTAGGTATCTTAACTCATACGGCGAAACGTGATACAATTAATATTCAAGCCATTGCCACTCCGGTCGTGTCAGCATATTCGTGCAATTTTAAATGATTGTATGTGCCCACGGCCGAGTTAAAGCCTCTTCTCACACGGAGAAAATCTGACCATTAATCACCACGCTTGCTTAAGGCGGAATAGCGACTTCAAACTTATAATTACAAATTATAAGTCCAGGTTTCCTAACCTTCACCTCACTGTTTATTTATTCTATCTAAATAGACTACCTATATTGGTATTTGATAAGGAGATTAAAAACTATAACTAGCTATATATGGGCACTTATATGCTCATGATGTGAAGTATCATTTTTTTTTGTTCTTAAAAACGTTGCCCCACACTAGGATTTTCTCCTGTGTTGTGGGTGCGTTTACAAACATACAATTTCACATGCACATCACACCTAGACCCGGAACAACAATCCGTGGATCACACAAAGAGTTGTTCCGTGCGGGAATCGAACCCGCGACACGTTGCGCGGCAGCCAGTTGCCCAGCCACCGCGCCAACCGTGCAGTCATCATCATTAATCAGTTAGACTACAGATTATCTTCTCATAATAGTTTATATTATAAACTACTATGCTTCTATAGAAACTACTCCCATTTTCCTTAGTCAAGTTGCCTGCCTTCTCTAGTCACGCCCTTCACATCAAACGGGTGTGACCGCTGCCACTCCTGGCGTAGGCTTTCACGAACATTTATATTTTGTGAGATATATTTCCTCTCCATAACAGCATCAAGCGATCCCTCACTAGATAAACATACATATAAAGGGTGGTTCTACTTCTAACAGTGCGTGCATTTAGAGGACGTTATGAAATAAAATCAACTGACTGTACCATTGCGAAGTGTCAAGAAAATTTTTCTTAAAAAACCTTTTTGGATTTCATTATTTGTGTTATAATAATGAAAATAAAATATATTATTATAAGCAGACTTTCAATGGATACTCAATTTAGTTTTTGTTAACAAATGAACTCGTTACACGTATTGTAGTCAATTGGGCTTTTTACAATTTTACTTATTTATCTTACCCGTATATAAAAACTGAAAACTAAACGATTTTTTTTATTTCTTATTGTTCTTATTTACATTTGAAGATCAAATAAAATATTTAGAAATGAATTAGATATGCCTGTCGTATTTTTGCTCATTCCAAAGTGTAGATTTCAAAAGAGAAAAATGAAAAGAAATAATAATAGGTACTTAGGTATTTCTTCATCATCATCAGCCTATTAGTGCCCACTGCTGAGCAAAGGCCTCTTCTCATACGGAGAAGGTTAGAGCATTTATCACCACGCTTGCTCAATGCGGGTTGGCGATTTCAAACTTATAATTAGAAATGATAAGTCCAGGTTTCCTCACGATGTTTTCCTTCACCGTATGTCAATGGTGTCTAAATAATCATAGGAAGTACATATGACTGGGAAAAAGTCACATTGGTACTTGCCAGGTTTCGGACCCATACCCTCATGCATGAGAAGCGGGTGCCTTAACCTCCAGGCCACCACGACAGATACAGACAGGTATTTCTTACACTCAATGTAAAGTTCAAATATCAAATCTTGTAGAACTCAGCATTCAAAATATTACTTAAATCGACTGCGAAATAAGGCTTGTAGAGGCCAGCCAGAAAATTCAATCAGTGTAATCGTAACCAGAAATCAAATATTCAAAAGAATCCCTCGGAGAATGTTCCGTGGCCCGTGGTTTCGTGTTTGTATGATGAAATCTGCATACACGATTTATGTTCGAGACCCCCACATACTAATGAGATCACACAGTAATTGCTAATCTCGTTGCTCGGCTTGTGAGACTTGCAGATTAAGCATTTACGCTGACTTAATATTATGACTTCATTTCTTGGTGTGGCCTTCATGGTATAAACTGGCTTTACAGACACAAGAATAATAATTATGAAATTGGTAAAAAGTATAAATTGTGTTCTATTCGTATCGCGTTTAAGTCCATTGTTCGGTATGTGTCTTGGTTTTATGTGACATGTCGACAAACGAGCAGACGGATTACCTGATGGTAAGCATTACGCGCCGCCCAGGGACACAAGCAGCAACAGAGTTACGAGTGCGTTTCTGACTTTTTGAGGATTTGGAGATTTATGGATTGGGGAGGGATTGGGGAAGGAGAAGGATTGAGCCTCCAATAACCTCACTCACACGGCGAAACACCACGCTGTGGTTGTTAAACGCCAGTTTTCTAAGAGGCCATGGTATTCCTTCAGTCGAGCCGATCCATTTGTGTTGAAGCATGACTCTCCCACACTTAAATTATCATAAGTGAACGAAAGGCTGATTGAGGATGAAATTAACTGTACAATGTAAAGTGAAAAATTTAAACATAATGTTTTCAAAGCATGGTCTCTGTCAACATGCATACAAAAATAGAATATAAATGTAAATCAGAAACAGCACTAGTTCATTATACTGTCTGTGTAAATATGGAACAAAACATACTATCGTATCGTAACCAAAATTAAATCTTCATATTAAAGTGTATTGAACTGTAAATCAAAAGAGCTATGAAATATTGCTGTGAATGTATTACAGCGTGTGGAGGTTGTGCGAAAATTATGATTAACGACTTTGTAAGGCGTCTACAGATGTTTCATTTTTACGTTCTGTAGGCGTGGCGTCGGCGCTAAGGATTTAATTGTCGGCGCCATATGTGATGGATCGTGTGACGAATGCTGTATCATTATAAAATTATATTCTGACAGGCTCGCTCTATACAACTGAGCTCGATATTCAGACCAGACAAAAATAGGCCTCAATTTAGATCTTTCTGATATTTCCATGAATAGTATTCTTCAGTTTTTCATGTCACATTGTTTGAGTGAATGAAAAGACGTTTTTTTTTTTATTTGTATTTCTAGTCAGATCGAGATTTACATTAATAAGTAAGTAAATTTTTGGCTCAACATTTCTTAAATACCCATTTCTTAAAGACAAAAAATAATTGCTATCTTCTTGTACTCTGAAGTCGTACAACTTTTGAACAAAAATATAAAATAAAAGAATTTGCAATTAATTCTAGGTATATTTAATTCGTTAAAAAGATTAGGTACACTTAAATGAGAATTCTTGCAATTATAACAAAAACATGTCCAAAAGAAAATTATATCATTTATTTTTTCGAGGAAAATCATCCATTGGCTTCTCCCTCCCCGTGTGACCCGACCCACAATGTCAACCTCTTACTGACTAAATACCATCTCGTTCCTTGTCCTGCTACGAGCCAAGCCGCGGTACATTATTGGCTATGCTCCAAAACCCTCGCTGGACATCGACCCTAGTGACATTAGTGCCATCACACCACATATGGGGTGATCTGATGCCAAACTCCCCAATCTCTTAATCTCCAAAACCCTAATTCCTAAGAGGTCGATAACGCACTCGTAACTCCTCCGTTGCAGGTGTCCATGGGCGGCGCTGATTGCTTACCATCAGTTAATCCGTCTGCTCGTTTGCCGATCTATTACATAAAAAAAACTAATCATATTTATTAGGTACTTACGAGATATGTGGTCAACGATGGTAAGCATTAGGCGTCGCCAACGGACATCCACAACGCCAGAGGAGTGTTGTTTTTGCCGGCCTTATGGAGTTAAGGTTTCAGAGATTTGGGTATTAGAGATAGGGGGAAGGGGGGCAAGGATTGGGTCCAACGTAACCTCACATGGCGAAGCACCACGCTGTGATTGTTTCACACCGGTTTTCTGTGAGGCCATCGTATTACTCCATTGTGCCGGGGCTTGGATCTCCTATACATTTTTGTGTCTGTACATAGTTATGAAAGCAGGGCAATATTAGACTGATTTTATTTTAATGTAGACCTAAAGGACAAAGCCGCAGTAAGCAACTACTTCTCTTATAATTATGAAATTGGACAGCGACTAGAAAATAATATGTAAAACTTTAAAAGCTTACTTTACTTCAAGACGTTAAAGTTTAATTTTCAGAAATCCTTACTCCTTTCTGTAAATATTTAGATAGTATTCTATTTCACTCGAGTGTTCTACTTAAATTAAAATTACATTTTTCAAAGGAATTAATATATTTTTATTAGGATGAGAAGAATTCCTACTACTGAGTGTTGAAATATTGAATAGACTGTTGTAACTAACAAGTCATTAAATTATTAATATATATTCTAAGAATAAACTTCGTGACCGAAGGACTTTTCGATTACAGTGTCAGATAAATTGGAGGAGTCTTAGATATGAGTAAGTTGTGACAAAAACTTAAAAGAAAATAATTACAAAATTATATCTACATAGCACAAATTGGACAGTAAGCTATGGCCCCCTTATTATAAAACAAGATTTATCTTTAGTCGAGGTTTAAACCATTGAGTCTGGTTTTGAATTTTGAATCTTATTTTCATCTACCTGCAATTCGAAATACAAAAACTGGTTCTATGGTTTAGTCCTAGACTAAAGTAAAACTTTGTTTGGTAATAAGGCCGTGGGTGTCTATATTTCATATAATTACGTAGTGATTACAATAAATATCCAACTAATATTTAGTATGCATTGGAGTATAGATATTTGTTACTCTTTTACAGAAAAGGCTGTCTCAAATAACGCATACTTAAACAACTCTCATGCAAGTATCGCGGGCAAAGCCGCTAGTAAATAAAGCAAATTCGTTACATCTATAATTTAATAAATTCATCAATTCCAACAATCGTGATTTTGGTTTTTAACAGTTGCCAAGATTGAAAATTTTGAACCACAAACAAAACAACTGACGACGTGGATAAATAAATACACCTTAAATTGTAATTGAAACATAATTTCTAAGTTCAAGAGGTTCAAAAACAGTAATGACACAATGTAAAATAACCGTTAGCCTAAACTTTATATAAAAATATGGATTTAGAGTTAAGTTAACAGTTTAAGTTATTCAGAGATATACCTTTGTATAGAAAAGCGTTTATTATCATGCAAACTACACGTGTACACACAATTACAACTGAACAGCTTGAACATTGAACCAGATTTTTTAAGTGAAGAAGAGCCAAGCTTCGACATGAATGGGTAGGCTCCACTGGCGTGATATCACGACCTCACATAAAACCGGCGTGAAACAACCAGACTGTTGTATTTCACCGTGTGAGTGAGGTTATCTGAGGCCCAATCCCATCACCTTCTCCTATTCCTTACCAATCCTTTAATATCCGAAACCCTTATCCTTAAAAGGCCTGTAACGCACTCGTAACTTCTTTGGTATTGCGGGTGTCCGTGGGCAGTATACCATCAGGCAAAAGCCACATAATTTGCCGTCCTACAATGTAAAAAAAAAAACATTGAACCAGACAATCAGTAATTAGAACGTCATCACTTCATGGTAAATATCCAGCCTATATGCACGAAGCAGCTCGTAAACAGTTCCATAATTGTAAACGATAAAAAGTGGATTTTTTTGTTAGAGTCTGTGCTCCCTGAAAGGTGTCTTCAAGGTCCGAGCGAAAAGGTCGCTTATGGATAGACATGCATGATAGAAGCGAAATGCCTGCAAATTTTGAAAAAAAAGATTGAACATATCTGCTTCAAAACTTAGTTTCAAGAATCCACTTTGCGAACATAACTACTTCCATATAAGTTCAAAAATTTTACGTACTTCTGTAAATTACAGAAATTGAAAATGAATATTAAAAAATAACTTTTAGCTTCAGTAATGTTATTGTCATTCTGTCTACACGACAATAATAACTCCGAGTTTGATGTCAACAGGAAATTATTCGGGAGGACTTCAGAGGTACATAGAAATTCACTCTTATTCGACAACAATAGGGAAAGTCGGTCCAAGGACAAAGTCATTATAATAATTTGTTTCACTTCATTGAACTGATGGACGCGTTTGAAATAATTACTTACTTGAAGACTTATGTCATGGGGTTTGTTTGACGATAATTATCGTTATCAATGCTGATTGATGTTTCCGTAAAGTACGCAGTGAGATTAAAGGCCCTGAATAGTAATTATGTGAAACACAACACTTTAAAAAAAAAAAAACATTGCCCCACACTAGGATTTTCTCCTTTGTCGTGGGTGCGTTTACAAACATACAAATTCACATACACAACACACCCAGAACCGAAACAACAATTTGTGGATCACACAGTGTTGTCCCGTGCGGGAATCGAACCCGAGACACGTTGCACAGCAGCCAGTTGCCCAGCCACTGTGCCAACCGTGCAGTCATTGTTGATGATAACAATATTATTTTTTTATTCATAGGACCGCATACGAGCTGGATAGTTACCTGCAATCAGCACCGCCTGATTGCATTGCCGATGGTTAGGGTTTCCGAGATTGAGGGGTTTATCTCCTGTACCTTACCCACACGCTGAAACGCAACACTGCGGTTGTTTCATACCTAAATATTAAACCCTTTAGTAACTAACAAGTATGTTTGAATCAAAATAAAAAAGTCAATATATACTAGTACAACCAAAGCCAAAATTTTTTGAATAAAAATGTGTGGAATTCACCCGTTATCAGATAACATACAAATATAAACCTGCAGTGTGATTCTGTAAGACTTTGTTCGAAACTTCGACTCTGAATCCGCTGTGAGTATTAGTACACTAGCGCAACACTTGCGAGTTGAACTAAATTAACCGCAACATTTTGATAGATAAAGTATACGTTAAAAGTGGCATTCTAAAATTTAATTACCCCGTCACTTCGACGCTCACTTCGCACTGGAACACGATTCAAAATCAAACAAATTTTATAGAATCGACGTGCTGATCGGAATATAGTTTCTTCAGAGTTTTTGTGAGGAAAATCGCTTGGGCTTGAGTAACAACCATGTTATCATTTATATTGTCCAGTATAATAAATAGGCATCAAGTTATTTTCACAAAAAAGTCCAACAGAGACCAAATCACTCAAGTTTTAGGTTCTTTCAGGACTTAGAATATAATTTTTCAAGGTAGTAAACGTACTCCATCCTAAATGCTTACCTTTCAGAATTTCCAGGTAATAAAAAAAACTTAGGTCAGGATGCGTCATTGACGAAGTCATACAACCTAAAACAGCATAATATAACTTCATAATACTCAATTCATTTATACTCTATACTTCTATACCTACTTATATTATAAAGAGGTAACATTTGTAAGTTTGTATGTAGGGGCAAATCTCTGGAACTGCTAGTCGGATTTAACTTTAGTCTCTGATAGGTAGTTACAATGTTCCTAAGTACTATAGGCTATAAAACATCACGCTAAGATCAGATAGAGCCGAGCAGCGGGCGATACCGGGCTAGAGTAGCTAGTATTAACTTATATATATACTTATATAACTTGTTATAACTAACTACTTGAACTCATTTTGATTGAGAAAAAATCCCGCAGTTATTGTTTATCACTGCGGTACAGACGTGACTGTCTGTGTCCCGAGCGCACCCTGAGATCGAGGCGCGTAGGCATAGTTCACGTTTCGTTTGTTTGTATGAAGTTAAAAAACTGTATAAATAATATATTACCATGCCGTGTCTAAGCGTTTTTTATTTTATTTATTTACCCCGACGCAAAAAGAGGGGTATTATAAGTTCGACGTGTCTGTCTGTGTGTCTGTGTGTCTGTGGCATCATAGCTCCTGAACGGATGAAACGATTTCAATTAAGTTTTTTTTTTGTATTAAAAATTATTAAAACAACGCAGTACTTCCACTGCCTTACTGGATGTGACGGATAACGTACTGGCGGCACAAAACCAAGGAATGTGTTCTATACTGGTTCTACTGGATTTTTCACGGGCATTTGATGCAATAAATATCCCGCTATTAGTAACTAAGTTAAAATATTATGGTTTTGACCCAAGAGCCACACAATGGTTTCTCAGCTATCTTAGCAATAGAAAACAATTTGTGGAATTGCGTTCAGGTGATGGCACCACTAATATATCGTCCCATACCTCTGTAGAAAGAGGTGTCCCACAGGGATCGATACTGGGTCCTATCTTATTTATTTTATATAGCGCGGATATAGTTAAATGTCTACAGAAGTGTAAATTCCATATATACGCCGACGACGTGCAACTTTACATATCCTTCAGACCAGATGAATACGAACATGCCATTAACGACATCAATGATGATTTTCACAGAATCACCGCCTGGTCTGAAGCAAATTGCCTTTGTCTGAACCCAACAAAATCAAAGTATCTTGTATTTGGTACGAAACAGCGAGTGGCTAGTTTACCCAATTCATTCAATATAAAATTAAAGGGGGAACCAATTGATAGAGTGTATGAGGCGCGCAATCTTGGCCTTGTAATGGATACTGGTCTTCGTTTTGAGAAGCATATAGCGGACTCGGTACGTAACTGTTTTTACCGCCTTAAGGTTTTATATAAAATGAGACCTTATTTATCCGAGCGGCTTCGAGAGCAACTAGTAGAAACCCTGGTCTTGTCCAAATTAAATTATGCAGATACAGTATATGGCCCACGACTACTAGCACGAACAGATAAACTCATACAACGAGTACAAAGCGCTTGCGCTCGGTTTTGCTATAGTATTCCTCCCAGAGTTCATGTTACGCCGTTTCTTAATAAAAAATATGTTACGCGACGCAAATTACACTTAGCTTGCCTTCTGTACGGTGTAATTAAATATCAAAAACCAGATTACTTATACAATAAGTTATGTTGGGTAACGGCTAGACGAGAATGCGGGAGGAGACTATGTTCTCAACAACTTTCGACCCAGACACACAGAACAGCGGCATTTCGAGGCGGTTTCCGTTACGCGGCATCAAAAGTTTGGAATAATCTGCCACCGCCTATTAGGGAACTAAACACAATAGATTCTTTTAGAAGACGCATACGGCAGTTTCTGGTGAACGCACAAAGGGAATTAGACATGCTAAATCAAAACATATCAATTATTTAAATAAAACATCTAGCTCACTTATCATATTATGTGCATGCGCGGCTCCCTGCTGCTTATTCGGCAATTGTCTGTCCTCAGCATTCCCGATTAGAGGGTGTCTGTTGCGTCATCCAATGCTGCACCGTAATCGTACCAATCGCGCATAGTGAGACCTATAAAAATATAAAAATAATAATAATAAGATACCTGCAAATCATCGTAACTATTGCAGATGTGTAAAAACCGTTTATATTCTTAACTCACCCGTGGTATGTAGCCTACTTGCGTGGCGACTGGTGCCGAGCGATCAAGTGGTGTCGGGATCACAACAGTTTTCACCCTACTACTATAATTAGGTGGCCGAGATGATGTGGTGCTGCACCTTTGATCGCTGGGTGCCTCCGCAATAAGGCGCGGGCTTATCTAAAATAGAATTACAATTTATATACGTAGAAAAGTAGTATTGTTACGTGCCTGACGTCACGGTCCTGACTATGCGGGCTTGGGTTACGGGATTGGATGAAATGAAACACTAATACCGGTTTTCAAACTTTCTATTGCACCTAAGTTACAGCGTCCACGGAGTTAAGTTATCGGCGTTCCTCTCCAGCAGAGTCCGGCCGACTGACACAACTTTGCCGTTCACGCTGACTTAACTCACTTAACTGTCTGCACTTCACTATTTCACTGCACTTCACTATTTCACTCACTTTTCTTCTTTTTCACTTCTTCCTTTTCTTCCGAATCGCTTTAGACTTAGAACTCAACTGCTAGCGGTGAGCCGCAGTTCCGCTTATATACCCCCGGTCAAGTTCTGGAACATTCAATTTCGTTATTCTTTTTGATCGTCATGCCTCCAGAACCTTCCAATAATTTCGTAATTCATTTTTATTTATTCTCCTTCTCGCTCTTTAATTTTTCATTTCTTTCACACAAATAATTCCAGAAAGTTCGACAAAACTTCCATCAACTAAAAAACTTCATGTTTACGGCGGGACTCGAACTCGGGGTCTCTGTGGTGTAATCCACACGCCTTACCAATTACACCAACTCGTATTGACAATTCACGACGAAATTTACAATCTCTAGGCAACGTTTGACAACCATCCATTGACGTCATGATGTCAAAGAGTTTGAACCACTTTTCCGTCACAGTATTTATTTATAATAGAATTAATATCATTGTTTCACAAAACTTACCTTACCCTATTACCTTCTTTCTAACACCTTCTCATAGCAGTATATTCAATAATTCACAAATTAATACTTATTTTAATGTAATTATTCTATCACCATAGATTTTCATTCTACCACCATAATTTAGTTTAAAAAAAAATCAAACAGCAGTCCATTGCGCACGGATGCCTGTTGCGTATTGGGTTGCGAGGGGAGCAAAATATCGGTCTGTTGATATTTTTGTCTCTTAGTTAGATAAATGAAACAGGTTTTTGACTCGCTTGTATTGCGATCCTAGTTTTGTTGTCCGCTATCATATTCAATTACACTCACACATACACACCTACTCAAATCACACGACACAACACATATTTATTTATCACCAATTTAGCATTTATATTAATCTGTTTACTTTTATTTAATTCTTTAATGTTATAATTATTATCAGGGACTGGTTACATCCGTGATCTGATCACTTGAAGGTCCAGTTGAAAACCAGCGCCAGGCAATAACCGCCTGGCATCGAAGCTGAACTGGGCCTATTTGTCCAACGCTGAGACACACATCAGTGTTTTTTTTTTATTATTATTTTTGTTTTGATTAATTATTTACTGGTTTTTTTTTTATTTACTTTTGTATCTGTGTCCAGGTTGTGCAAATAAAATTATTTCTTTCTTTCTTTCTATTATATACTTTTTAAAGGTAATGTTTTTTTGTGTCGGGGTTTTTTTTTAACTTTTAATTTATGTTATTTTCGTTGGTGCATACCGTAGTAGACTATGTTTCTTATACAGTTTAAGAGTTCCTTTAGTTTATTCCCACTTTTAAATGTAGTTTTAATTTTATTAAGGATTCATGTAGATTCCTTTGTGTGTAACTGTGAGTATGTGTGATTTCCAACAATTAAAACAAAAAGAAAATAATAGTACCTATGTAAATTTTCTACCTTTTTTTGGGTCACAATTAATTCAGCCAGACAGACTGAATAAAAGGACAATATAGTAGATGGAAGCTTGTTATACGAGATCGTAGGCTACGATTCGAAGCACATGTGTAACCTACGCACGTTATAGACTCTACGACGTTAAACTTAACGTTTATTATTCATTGCTCATCTTAATCCAATACTAGCGTCTGACTCGAGAAAAGAAAATGTTCCATCCATTCTTGAATACTATATTATTAACTTATTCACAATAAAAAATGTCTGCACAGAAGCCACACGATCTGCGTCGACAAGAGTACCAAAAACTAGGTTTTTTATTTTATTTTTTATTTCGCAATTGCTATCACGCCTGGTGGTAAACAGTAACGTTACCTACGATGGAGCATGCTTACATAAGCCATAAGCAACCTTTGGGCCTTGAAGACACACAGGTTATCCCTCCGTTCCCTTCAGGGAACACAGATTATAACTAGGTAGTTGTATACATTTTACACGCTAAGCAAACATTGTTTATGCCGTTATGCGATTTTAATTAAAAATATACTGTAGACTACAGACAGAGCCAAACTGTGGAATTTAGACTCAGGACTGAGACTTGAGACTTAATATTCCACTTTAAAAAATCATTACAAATCGAAACTTTTAAAAATAATAAGGAAGAAAATCAAGAATCTAAAGTATTGTATTAAGAATCTGGTATTACTACGGAAGAACAGAGATACAGAACAGCGATATGTAACAGGTTGCCGGAGACCGAATCGTTCATCCCTCTCAATCTTTCCCTCCAAGCCTATCCCCGACCCCGAAAGCCCAAAAAGCCGTTAACGCACTCGTAACTTCGGTGTTCTTGAGCAACGCCGAAAACTTACCATCAAGTGATTGACCTATTAAACAAAAGAAAATAGTACTCACAGATTTTCCCAACTATCTCAATGTTTTACGTCTAACCAAACATTTTTTTTTTTTAATGTAATAAGTCGGCAAACGAGCAGACGGATTACCTGATGGTAAGCAATCAACGCCGCCCATGGACACCCGCAACGGAGGAGTTACGAGTGCGTTGACGACCTTTTAGGGATTAGGGATTTGGAGATTTAGGGATTGGGAAAGGGGATTTATTAAGGGGATTTAGGGATTTGGGAAGTCTAACTAAAATAATGGGATCCAATACTTATATTGAAGTAAAAAAGTAGCGAGCTCATTCTTAAATCATTCATGTATTTGTAATTTTAAAAACTTCTTATGAGAAGAAGAGAAAACTACATACTGTAGGGTGACGTCACCAAGGTTCTTTGATAATGGAATTATATCACATGTGCGAGTATATGTCTTCATTTACATTGTGTTCAAGTTCAAAAGAAATGGACCATACAATATACCGTGTGTTGTGTGGGAGCATTGTAACCCTCAAAGGGGATTTATTTTGTTAACGCTGTCACTTTGATAACTTAAACAATGGTGGATTACATGTGGGAGGGATGTAGCAAATGGATTCTGAGGAATCTTGGAGCCTGTGTGGGCACTAACGTCTTCAGGCTGTTGTTTGAAGGCTTTAATACACATTTCTACAGTTTCTTACTCGTGGCTTTAGTTGCGTCAAGGATTTTTTATATGACATAGGTTGGCAAACGAGCCGTCAACGACACCCATGGACACTTGTAATACCAATGGAGTTACTACAAATGCTATGGCTATGTTGAGTTGGGTTTATGGATAGAGGATTTTGAGGATTGAGGATAGGGGAGGAGGAGGATTGGGCCTCCGGTAACCTTACTCACACGCCAAAACACAACCTTAATGTTGCTTCACTCAGATTTTCTGTGAGGCCGTGGTATCACTTTAGTCGAGCCAGCCCATTTATGTCGAAACATGGCTCTCCCACACTTGAAAAGACAACATTAAATTTTTAGATAATATTGGAAAATCAAAACGAAGCCACACGCATGTTATCAATTGCGAACAATAATCATCTATATGTATATTAAGACAAGTGAACAGTTTTGCGAATACGTTACAAAATTTTCCTTTATAATATTTATGTAGTACTAATACACTTGTGAGATTCTCAAAAGCGGCTTTACAGGAATTTTCCTATAAAACTGCTTAAAATATCGTAAACCACGTGTAAGATTAGGAGCCTCCGCAGACGAGGAACTCTTGCAGCTGCGGATAAAGAATAATGCTGGATAGTGCAAAAGATCCGAGATTTCGACACTACGGATATTGTTACCTCCGAACACAGAGTCATGGTTTTTTGTTTATTTCATTGGTTGTCAAACTAGCAGATAAACTAGGATTACCTGTGTTGTACGAACTATACTATGCAATCCGTATATATGTATAAAAGTAAACTAGAACTATCAACATCATTTGCATGTGTGGGCGTGTGTGTGTGTGTGTGTGCATTCAGACTGAGGCCAAGTAATCGTTTAATGGTTCTGTTACACAGTCCTAAACAATTTAACTGCTCAGTTCAGAACGAAATCTTTAATATTCTATTCTGCTTAGTCCTCTTTTGAGCTTTTCCATATAAGTGATCAAAAATTGGCAAACATTTTGCTTGTTAGATAGTTCTTCGTTTGCGTGACCTTGAGGGCACGTGGCGCGTTGAAAGTTCATCTCGATTTGAATCCAAAATCATTGCCCTTCATCAACAATATTTCCTGTAATATGAAATCCAATTCACGTGTAAAGTTAACGATAGGGTAGGTACAGATATAGGTTATTTCCGATCTAGAAATGGATAGTTCTAGATAAAATCTTCCCTGGCTTGTAAGAACGCTGTGGAAAGACTCTGTGGGCGGTCTGCATCTTATACACACATGTAAAAGATCTACAGACCCTTTCTCAGTACATGTAAGTGCATAAGAAATTATTAGGAACACAGCTTTAGCTGTTTCAGAGGGGTGATTTCTTAACAAGGGGAAATATGCCACTAGAGTGCAGTCATAGGGTTTGAAATAATTAAAATTTAAATTGGCGTTGTTTAAGGGGTTTCGAGTTCGATTCCCAGGAGTGAAATTCTCAGTAGTAGTTGAGATTGTAGTTGTTAGACTTGTAACATGTCTGGTCTAAAGGGATGTTACATTTTATAATAAGATATTGGTAAACCTGTAAAATAAACACTTCTTAAAAAGAGTGACGAAGGAATTTCTTTCTCGTTCTTCTTAATTTAAATGTAAACTTTGGAAGAAGCTCTTTGTTTCGCTGGCGAACAGACTGGCAGACTATTTATTCTACATATTATTATATTGACGTTTTCACAGAAGTACCTATTTATTATGGATTAGGAAGGCATAAACAGACAGATCACCTTATGTTAGGTGATCAGCGCTTCCCATAGACATCTGGAATACCAGAGGAGTCACAGGCGCGTTGACGGCCTTTTAGTTGGAATAAATGATTTTGACTTTTGACTTTTGGATTGAGCGGTAGACTTCCTTTTGGAAAACAAGTGAGTTATATCAGTAGTAATAAATCGAAGTATTTGAAGTAGAAGTACTTCATCCGGATTAACTTACACACATATCTCATTGAGCTGTCTGTTGAACGGTATACGTGTAATTTTATACCTTCTCCTGACCTTGTATTGAATTTTCCAACCAAATTGAAGTTTGTACTGAGAGTTCCCCATCTAACATTTACTACTTGCTGCGTTATATGATAGTTTTGATTAAATCTCTTGCTTAACTCTTGGAGTTCTGGATTACTCAATGAACGTTAAAAATGAGTACTTCAGTCGTATTTTAGTTGTGGGGCTGGGTGTTAGGGAAGTGTTGTCACGAAATTTGTTTACTGTGGCACGAGTGGACCGCTTCGACTTTCTGTGAAGCCGTGGTAGGTACAGTGTTACTCTCGTGTGAAATATTTTTTGTATTGTCTTTGTATGAGTGAGATTTATTTATCGTAATTTACATTTAAAAAGTCAATAAAAACGTTGCCCCACATTAGGATTATCTTCTGTGCCGTAGTTGTGTTTACAGACATACAAATAGACAAGCCACCTAGAACCAAAACAACAATTTTCAGACCACACAAAATTTTATACCTCGCGGGAATAGGACCCGCGACACGTTGCACAGCAGCCAGTTACCTAGCCAATGCTCCAACTGCGCCATCAATTATTAAAATGTTATTATATCCAAGGCTGAAATTAAAAATTAAATGAAAAACATAAGTAATATACAGGTTTTCTTAAATTAATTTAAATTTTTCCTGACCCCTTTTGGTTGTAGGCATCCCTCAACTGCCTCCATTAGTCCTGTCTTTCCATTGTTTTCCTTTATAATGTTATTATGCCATGAGTGTGATTACAGGAGGTTTAATCCTCACCCTCTCAATCATCAAATCCTTAAATTGCTCTCCAAAAAGTCGGCAACGCAGTTCGACCATTTTTCCATATTTTCCCATTTTTTACATTAAAAAGGTTGTCTGTGCGGCTGTAATACTTGATATTCTCGATAATGGGTGAGGTCATCTTATAGTGGGCATTTATTAGTGTGTTCCACGTGTAACGTGTGGATGCTTTGTTAAGATTACTCTTAAGCTTTTGTTATATGCTTTATTGTAACGGATGACACATTACTTTAGACTTGTAGTTTTTATTAAAGAAAACTTCATTCCTTTTTGAGGTCTCTGTGTATGCTAGCAGATTTAAGGTTCCTTTTATACCCTATTTTATTCCATAGTTGGCTGGGTGGGTTATCCGACTCTTATTATAAAAATAAAATAAAATTTATTGATAACTTTCTACAAAATATTGTTTATAATAAGCCACAGTAATTTCAATAGTTAACTTTTAGGTATTTATATAATGCAAGGTAATTACAACTTATACTATTATTTTCACAATTATGAAATACTTGTTATTAACAAGGACTTACGATATTACAGTGACCTGCCCGAGCTAGGTTTATGTAAACCTGTGTTTCAGGCCATCAGTCTTCGACTTTTTAATACGTGGGGCAAATACAATTAATATTACTAATGAAAAAAGTATATTGTTTATGACTACAAGACTAAATATTATACATATAAAATTATAAAACATATTTAAAATAACACTTGAAGTGTTTGTTTCTTACGGACTAGTAACCAACATTGTACGATTTCTAGAAGTTTTTAGAAATGTATCAATTTACGCACTCTAGTACACAAAAGACCGAAGTGTTTACGGAAGTTCAGATTTGTGTCAATTGTTACACCTACATACATATTTATTATAATCAGCATTTACCAAAGCAGGACAAGTATTCATGAGTAACATCTTTTTGTGAGGGAAAGCCATGCTTCGGCATGAAAGGGTCGGCTCGACCGGAGTGATACCAATGCCTCACAGAAAACCAGAACGTGAAACAACCACAGCGTTGTGTTTCGCCGTGTGAGTGAGGTTACCGGAGGCACAATCCTTCCCCTCCCCCAATCCCTTCTCAATCCCTAAATCTCCAAATCCCTAATCCCTAAAAGGTCGGCAACGCACTCGTAGCTCCTCCGTTGCGGCTGTCTATGGGCGGCGCTGATTGCTGACCATCAGGTAATCCGTTTGCTCGTTTGCCGACCTAGTACATTAAAAAAAATCACCCCGTTCTTTCGCCTGCTCTGAACCAGTCCGCGATTCATTACTGCTTCAAAGCTTAAGTATTCAGTCTATTTTGGGTCAGTTGATGTATTATAACTATTTATATTTTGCTCAACCCTATACAGAATAAAATTGAACGAAAGTTGTTATAATGGGGAACAGTTTTAGGTATTTTAATACATACATAAAATATATCATAAAAAGATTATTGCTTCTGGCGTGGGTCGCTCAGTCTGGCCACTGAGATTGGAAGGTTCCATTGAGACCTTAGTGGTGTAGGCGTTCTGAATTCATTTTGGGAGTTTTTGACCTCTAGTAGAGTTGTGGTACCCATCTTGCTTAATCGTGTGTTAGTTAGGTGTTTGATTCTAACTGTTATAACAATGCAATTATTTAGGTTAATATGTCTGGACGAGGTTACCAAAGGCCCAATCCCTCCCCTCCCCAAATCCCTAAATCTCCAAATCCCTAAAATCTCTAATCCCAAAAGGTCGGCAACGCACTCGTAACTATTCTGTTGTTGCGAGTATCCATGGGCGGCGCTGATTGCTTACCATCAGGTAATCCGTCTGTTCGTTTGCCGACCTATCATTCTTTACGGAAACAATCGTTATGTTATCCTGCCCCGCTTCGCCCTGATCCTTGAATCCCCAAAATCTCTTATCCCCATAATATTGGCAAATCACTTTCAACTCACCTGGTCTTTTGTGTCCAGGCGTGGCGTCGATTGCTTACCGTCAAGAGACTTGCCAGCGGACCCATCTTATAAAAAAAGAAGCTAAATTAATTTAGGATCACACAAATAGAATAGTAGCTTAGAGATTAGGTATCTTTTGTCTAGACTCTGTTGTTTTGACGTCCTAAAATAGTAAAGCTAAACTAGGATTATTTGAACTAAATAACGATCGTGTGGAGTATAAAAATAAGCTTAACAAAGACAACGCCTCTAACGTAGGTTCAGGTCACAACTTTTAAATTGAGATTTTTTCGCGAGAAATGGTACTACATTTGAAATGCATTTGGTGATTTTAATAATTAACAAAGTCAAGGATGATTGTATTTATGGGCTTCCAACCTGCAAGAACTGTTGTATTATCTGTAATTAGTAATACTATACTCGGAATTTTTATTATATTTTAATAATTCCATTCCAGATTTGACAATTTCAGTGTTGCAACGTTATGACACGTATTAAATAGTGACGTTGCGAAATTATTCGATATGGAAATCGAATATTTCTGAATCGATTCCTCTCGTTTATAAATTTACTCTCGTAAACTAAGTTTATTAGGAAATAAAATATTTCTGAACCGAAAATTTTGTTTTGACAATTAATTAACGATCTGAGACTTTTCTATTGTAATTGTGTGTGAAATTAATAAAAAATGTGATCATGAAGAAACATGACAAATAAAACAGACATTTTATAAATTTGTCGCCGTCATCGCTATCGCTATCGCTATTACTTTCTGTAACATTTATTATGAATTGTGTGTGTGATATTTATTGTCAATTAACATATCTAGGTTACTAATTTTTTTCTCTTCTTTGACTACATGGGATACGCATTTAGACCATTCGGTAGCCGTAATTTTTTGAATGCCTTCCTGAAACTGATTCGATGATTGTTTATCGATTTTTGTGTTCATCACGATACTGTTATATGTGGTATCATTATTTCACAAAATGACAGTAGGTCATGTCAAATCAGGAATCGAATTAAAATTCTGACTATAATCATTGTCGCACTAGAACTGTCAATGTCATTGTCATCCTTTTAATATAAATAAGGTGGCCGAGGGAGTATCGGCCATTGACAATGTAACTCTGGTGCAGTGAGCTGCCCGACTGTGTACTGTGCTATTAAAGTGAAGTTTCCAAGATCCAAGTCTTTTAATCATGTCACATGGATATCACACCGCACACATATCACAACGTCAAGTCATGGAACGTCCATACAAAAAAATCCTCAGGACTAATAACAAACACAGCGTATGTTTTTATGCATACGCCGCGTAGTATTCCGCGGGCGTTCGAAGAATCAACAGACCACCTAAGATACGACCCAATAAGGCTGATGTTCTGCCAGGGTTGCGGGGCAAGATCAACCAGGTACCATGACCTCGGCCTGGACCAGGAGAAGGAACAAGGTCATTTTAGTTAGTAAGGGACTAACACTACACAAAAATAGCTAATGTAGTGATATCATTAATTATGTAAATATTGCCTGCAAATACTACACTTGGAAAATAAATGAATTGTGTTGTCCAAGGTCGTTAATATTTCTATGCTAGAAAGTAGTGAACAAACAAACAGTACAAGACTTGAAGTTTTTCTTTTTTCGTCATTAGTGTATGAAGGTGCAACGTGTCCGCCAGTCCGCCATGACACAAAGATGGCGTCTTAATAAAAAGGAATATGTTATGTCCTCATTATAACACGTACAGTTATGAGCTGTGGAGTATGCAGTTTGAGTTTATATGTTTGTGTGCCTTTGATGTTGTGATGTGCATAGGTTAATGTGACTCAAACTGTGAGCTTGAAGGAAGAAAAATGAGTCAGTTGGACAGTTTGCACAGACATTTTAAATGTGGAAGACTGACTTGATTACAGAAAGCCAGCGTAAAATAACCATAAGTGTGAGTTAGGTTACTAGAAGCCCAATCCTTCCAATCTCCTCATTCCTTCCCAATCCCTAATGTCCGAAACCCTAATCCCCAAAAGTCCGGCAACTACTCTGGAGTTGCAAGTGTCCATCATGTCCTCTGGGTCTGAGTGTGATATTCTATGCTATGCCATATTGTATGTTTATAAACATACCCACCACACAGGAGAAAAACGTTTGGACAACGTTTTTTTAAAGTACACTCTTTACGCCGTGTTTAGAAATATGTACCTACGTGTCCAAAATGTTGATTCGAGGCATTCAGTGTAAATGCCTCCCCACGCATCCCTCGGTTGGACACGGGTAGTGACAAGAGCATTCGAGAAAATATTTCAAAGAACCCACGTCTGTGTGTATGGAAATAAAATTTAGGTTGAGAACACTTTTTTGTATTTGCATGTAAATATGTATTTCTTACTTCATATTCTAGTAACCTACATTACGTGTTAAATTAGTTTTTTTCTCCTACTATTTGATTTGCTCCTAGCATTTACTTAAGCTTGGAAACTTATTTTTTATAAAGTAGGTACTTTTTTCATTGGACCAAAATTTAATGTGGGGAATATTTGACGTGAATATTCAGTCAATTACAGTTTTATTAATGGTACAAATACAAATATCCCTAAACTAGTTCCCGATAGTTCCATCACTATCACAACCGTATCTAAGCTGATCTCCCATAAATATCACGACATAAACAACGTATTACACAGGACGATAACATATCGCCGAACACAACACTAAATAATGTTAGTCGACGTCCCACGTCCGCGACACATCACTCACTTGGCGACCACAAAAATCCCTCATTCGTAAAATATAAAAAAAGAATAATTTTCCTCAGGTATCAATTCCCCAGATTTCCACAATATTTCATTAGATACGTTATTCAGTAAATATTTGTCGTCCGTATGTACGTCCAGCCGATTTTTCTTCCTCTCTAGGAAATCTCATATCGTCAGTCGCTGATTGGAGGGCGGAGAGAGCGGTCGTGCGTCGCGTTACACTACCCAAGTGTGTGTCGAACGTTCGAATATTTCGAATTTCAAATATCGAATTTCGGTTGGTTTATGCGTGTGAGGTTTTTTTTCTTTTTAACTGGATTCTGGTTTTGGAGTGTTCTGAATATTAGTAAAAGTGTTGTGTGTGTTTGTTTTTTTTTTCTCCCAACGAGTGTGGTCGCCGGTTGTCGGGGGGACTTCAATAGGATGTAATGTAAGTAATTAACCAACTTTTATTACTGGCCGCAAGTGGACACATTAATTATATCTTCATTCGACTTTTCAGCAAACGTGTTGCCTTCCATTTTTAAAGTTGTGGCATAAATATAAATGTTTATTAGAACTTGAATTTTAAAAACGTCGAGTTTACGGTTTGAATTTAAATTTAGAACTTTATCTTAGGGTTCGAATTAAATTATTCATAATTTAATGTGAATATAAATTAATATATTTTTATTAAAAACGTCTAAGAATATTTATTATTAAATTTTGAACTACAATTACTTAAAAAGATACGACGGATAATATAGGATTTCTTTCTTTTTTAATATCGAGGCGAGGCCCAAATATTAATTATTTATTTGTCAAACGTTTAAATTTTAATATTAATTACATTTCTTGAAACTGAAAATTAGTACAAATGATTTACGAAATACGAAATTCCTCGTATATTGTTTAAATTAAGATGTAATTTGAAATTTATAATAAAAGGGGATATACTATTATGCTGTCATCTTGACATTAATTTTCTAAAAGATTTTGATCCAGTCTAATTTAAATGTCAGTAGCAACGTTACTTTTTTGTAATTTGCAAAATTAAATCGTTGAGTGGCTACATCAAAATGACATTAAAAATTCTAAATTAAGGTTTTTAAAAGCTTTGATGTTGAACCTTACAGCGGATTCGTTATTAAAATAAAGACTATTACGGGTAAAAGGCTTACTTTTTTCAGAAAAACAATATTTGATTTCATTAAAAATAATATGTATAATACGAGACGATATGTTTTAAGGCGAAAAGTATAACAAAGTATAATAGACTTTTTAAATTTGTAGAGAAATTAAAAAAACAAAAATTCTTTTGTTAAGTATGGTTCCGTATACAGAGTGTAGCACTTAAGGATCTCTAAATCGTTTGATCTAATTCATGGTGTTTCGTAAAGGCAATTAATTCTAATAAAATAATCATTAGTGCTCTATTAATTGACGGTAGGATAGCAATAAATTTTTGCGAGTGGGAGTACTCACTGTCGAAGGAAAGTTAACAGTTAATAGTTACATAGCACCGTGTTTACAGGGACGGGGTAGGCACATAAGTGACTTTGTAGTACCTAGTTTAAGCCATCACTTGTATTAATATTATAGTATACATATAATTTCACTATAACACTGAGTATAATTGAGCCTGGATCTTATGTTAATAAATAGCTTATGTTCAATGGGAATAATATAGCTTCTTAGCGTTGATTTTTTTTCTAAACGACCCTTTTCTATAACAGCCTATTCAGTACAGGCAAACAAACAATCAAATCTCTTAATTAAATTCTCTTTATTATATTAGTATAGCTAGACTACAAAATAGGAATTTAAAAATTCTTCTTGAAGATAAATCTGGAAACTAGTTACGTTGGTGTCTAGAATTTGTTTTTTTCTTTAAGTATCTGCCACCTGCTCGGAATGTTCGTGCTAGAATTTTTCCGGCGGAGCTTGCGTTCTGTTTTTGTGGCCAGATTCGGTCAGTGAGAAAAGTGTTTTGCGCTATAAATGCTGTAAAATACTAATCATACCTTTACCAAAACTGTTGTGTATAGCTTATTTATATTTATTTATAGACGCGATATTATTTCGTACAATTTAAATTGGTTGTAAACTAAAATATTATTTATACCCAATAAAATATATAGATTTTGTCTTTTGATTTTACTTGTACCTATTATTATGATCTACAAACATACTGGTTCATTTTGAACAGCACAGCCGTGATCCCAATCCTTCGTGATATTAAGAGTCGGCATTAAGATGTTACTTACTCATTTTGAATTGTCGTGATGTATTTCTTATTCACTTGATATTTTAATTTTTTTTTGTAAAAATAACGTTGCCCCACTTTAGAATTTTCTCCTGTGTTGTGGGTGCATTTACAAACATACAATTTCACATACACAACACACCCAGACCTGAAACAACAATTTTCGGATCACACAAAGTGTTGTTCCGTGCGGGAATCGAACCCGCGACACGTTGCAAAGCAGCCAGTTTCCCAGCCACCGCGCCAACCGTGCAGTCAAATGTGAATATGAATCTAGTATGCATCGTTCGTCAATCAATTGATTAGAATGAAAGAATGAAAGAAAACCCGAAAAATGAAAGACTTATTGTGTCTTGTCAAAAAAGTTTATTGAAATTCTGTTACTAAAAGAACTAACAAATATATAATTTAGCTGGTTAGCGTGGTATATTGATAAAAAACGCCTATGTGCTGGGTATCATCTACCTACATAACAAATTTCAACTAAATTGGCCCAGTCGTTTTGTGTGAAAGAATTACAAACATACATCTATACATTCTCATAAAATTTCACATCTATGATATTAGTAGTAGCCATATAAACACTACTATACTGTCATCAATATATGAATATATGTACTGATGACTCACATCATCATATTAAAACTTTGTAGCATACTTTTTCTAATGTATACACTTTTCTCTTGGGAAACTTTCGGCATATATATATATATTGAAAGACCTCAAATACAACACTTGACACATATATACCGCAATGATAGATAATTTAATAAGTACCTATCAATTGACACCGGCGGCCACTATAGACTTGAATAGCCGGGATTTAGCCGTCCACTCACAATAGCCGTCAAACGCAATTTAAATTATTTACATTGATCCTATGTGTGAGTGTCCGGGTTGGTATTAGGTCCATACAAACGCAAATCGTCGGCTCTTTGGGACGTAGGTACAAATATTTGTTATCATGCGGGAACTGAGCTTGTAATAGGTGCTGCAGAGGCTAGATTTATTCATGTCTATGGGGTTCCGAATATTCATGGTAAATAAGGAGCTGAAGGTACAAAGGTTATTGATTCAAACATGTAAACATGGCGTTCCTCCTGTTTTTCCTCAAAGGGTTACTATACATAGATGTTGTTTAGGTTTTGGATACACTGAGATGAGCCAATGATAAACTTGCCCAAGTTATATAAGATTCTATGCTTTGCTAGTTCCATTTTCAAAAAGACATATGTAGCAACAAAATTGAAAAGGTCAAGGACGTGGTAGCAAGATTTTAATCGTGTTCGGGAAATAATAAGTGTAGAAATTATATTACAAAATGAATGAATTAGGCTATGGGTGATACCGTGGAAAAAATACCAAACTTTTGTATTGTTCCTTTTGAGAGACATATTAAGAAAGAGAGAGTTACAGCTGTGGTAGTTCCTACATTGGGCAAACGAAGCGGACCATTGCTGAGAGGTTCAATGAACATATTGCCGCAGTCAAAAACCGACAGAGCAACAAATCAGCAATAGCAGAACACCTGCTCCAGGAGTAATTACTGTACTGGATATAATTCCACCGACCGCAAATTCTTTGTGCGTGAAGCGGTTGAAATAGAGAAATGCCCAAACAATTTCAACTGTAGCATGGCTTTTTTCTTCAGTGGATGTAAACTAATCGAGTTATCTTTTCAAACAGTCGCATAAGTAAACCGTTATCGTAATTGATTAAAAATAACCTAGGTAAAGATACCCACAACTAGCTATAAAGCAATAAAGAGCTTTTTTTTCTTTTTTTTGTGAGGGGAAAACCATCAAATGCCTTCTCCCGCCCAGGGTCGGGCGGGAGGGAGTGTCAGACTCTTACTGACTAAAAACCCCCCTGTTCCTTCTCCTGCTCTGGGCCGAGGTCGCGGTGCCTCATTGCGTTTACCCCGCAACCCCAGCTGAACATAAGGTGCTTAGGGCTGATTTTTCAATGGTTATATAAAAGTTATCTCGGGAATAATCATGATGCTGTCGCGTCAGAATGTTGTATGTATAAGACAGTGACAGCAGCAATTTTATTCTATAGATAACATTTATCTGACTATTGAAAAATCAGCCCTTAGTTTTGCAAACTTATTAATTCCTCTTTGCCTCAAAATACTGTGTACAATATTTGTTTAACAATATTCAGAGAATACCGCATATAGTTTGGACACGTGTCGTAACATAATATGTTTTAGTAGTTCATTGAATGTAGAAGCATGAGAATATCGACAGGAGCTCACTGTCAGCCATGATTGATAGCTTTCCTTTACAAGTTGTATAGAGCAAATGGACTGGAGTATCACAATATGTTTTTTACACTCATACTGAAGTTGTAAATGAACTTATTGTATCGTAGGTGGAAAACATACATTATTGAAACTGTCATATGGAATGCAAAGAGTATTTACTCACCTATTTGTCACCAGGTACATATGTATCGAGTGGTTAGAAGTTTTTAGTTGGCATTGATGTGTGTTGCTCAAATAATTGAAGATGACGGTTTAAAGTGTACGGGTTTGATCGGGGTTGGTTGGCCACTTTCATTAAGCCAGACATAGGTACTTTTAAAACCTTAAAATACTAAGTCTTATAGCCTAGTTAGTCAGTGAAGCTAGGTGCTCGTTTCGAAGTGTGATTTGAATGGAGAAGAAAGAGCAAGAAACTCCATCCGACTTTTCCATCCCCATCATATCTATAGATGGTTGACATGAAATCATTTTGCATTTTTCATTAAGCGTGGAAGCTAATTTCATCGGTGGCATTTCCGAACCAATACAACCTTAAGACGTACAAATTAAGGGTGGGAGAATCAAGCTTCGGCGCGAAAGGGTCGGTGTTATACCACGGCCTCACAGAAAACTGGCGTGAAACAACCAGTGTTGCGTTTCGCCGTGTGAGTGAGGTTACCGGTGGCTCAATCCCTCCCCCTCCCCCAGCCCTTCCCAAACCTTAAATTTTCTAAACCTTTATCCCTAAAACGCCGGCAACTCTACAACAACTCCTTTGATGATGCGGATGTCCATGCGGCGCTGATTGCTTACCATCAGGTAATCCGTCTACTTGTTTGCCAACCTATTACATAAATAGAGTTAACCCCTTCTTAAAAGTAGTTAACTCCACTTGTATTGCACTTGCAACAAATTTAATCATTTTTGATCGAATGCAAACGTCAAAATAAAATGATAATCTGTCAGTCAGTTCGTAAGTGAAGCTAAGTATTGTGTGTGCGAGGAACATTGAACAAATTTTTTTTTAAGTTGTGCCTTTTAATATTTTTTGTTCCTATTCCTATTATTAATGCGTGTGTGAATATTATAGTTTATATGCGAAATCGTAACCGATTCATTCACATCACGATATTCGGTATTGATGTATTCTCGGACGCAACGGAGGAGTTACGAGTGCGTTGCTGATCTTTTAGGGATTAGGGATTTGAGATTTAGGGATTGAGGAGGGATTGGAGGTGGGGAAGGATTGGGCCTCCTGTAACCTCACTCACACGGCGAAACACAACGCTGTAATTGTTTCACGCCGGTCTTCTGTAAGGCCGTGGTATCAATCCGGTCGAGCCGACCCATTCGTGCCGAAGCATGGCTCTCCCACACTTAAATAATTTCTATAGGCTAAAGGTGTTTATCTAAAAACCTTTAGCCTATAGAAACATTGGTTAATAAACTTAATAACATAACTAAATCTAATATGAACAAACAAATTGAAGCCACTACAAACAGTGAGTGCTATTAGTTCGGGCCTTCCCGACTAATTTCGAACTCAAACAAAGCTTTTAATCCCGCGTCACGCAACGAATTTGTTTGTTATTCAGGGTTTAGTGGTTGCCCGGACAACTGTCAAGCACCAAGTCCTAATTCTAAGTGAAAACTTTAATTCTTCAATTGTTTAATGTACCTAATTGTTAAAGTGTTTTTTTTATTTTCTGTATTACTGTGTTGTAGCTTGGCTTAGCTCCTCATAAGTGTGGGAGTCCCAAGCTTCGGCTCGAATGAGCTGGCTAGACCGGAGTGATGCTACGGCCGCACAGAAAATAGGCGTGAAGCGACTCTTGCCTAGTTTCGCTGTCTGTGTCCTGTTACCGGAGGCCCAAATCTTACTCCCTCTCGCCCTCTCATTTTCATTCTCCCAAATATCTAACTTCCAAGAGGGTAGCAATGCAATTGTAACTCCTCTGATGCTGCGGGTATCTATGGGATGCGCTGCTTGCTTTCCATCAGTTGAATCGTAAGCTCTTTCGGTAGTCTATCCCATAAAAAATACAACTAACGGTATTTTTGGTCTCGTATCTATATCCCACTGTTTTATCAGCATTATTCAGTTATCACTTTATTAATTTTAAATAATCCCTAAAAACATAGAATAACAGAAGCCGAACGACTATTGCCCCTATTTTAAAACCATTAACAGATAAAGTCGCTTAACGTAATCCGTCGCTATCATGCTCAAAGAAGATAGTAGCGCAAATGCTAATTTAAAAGCCCTAAAAAATACCATAAGCCCTGCAAACAATTATCGCCCTTATTTTAAAACAATAAAAAGATAGATTAGCCTACCGTAATCACTTGAAGGCTTATTGTGGTGAAAAAGGCCATAATCTACTTTGGCCTGATAGGAAGGGGTGATTGGATTATAGCCTGATTGCCAGGACAGCTAAGCTATCATGAGAATGGATAAAGGTAGACACTTAATTTGATACCTATCTTGTACTTTTTACAAAAAATATCTTGACCTAAAAAATGGCAAGTAATTTTTAGATTAAATCTTTTTTGATGAAAGTATTAGTAATCTGCAAAGAAGAATTTATGTTTGGATAGTAACTATCGTGAGACAGATTAAACTTATTGAAACGCGCACGCTGCTCATGAACAAGAGTCCCGCTGTGACTTGTAACTAGTAGACCTCTCAGATTATTCACGTAAGTTGTAATTTTCAACGAATTTATTTTCACAATCGTAAAGTTCAGACTCCGGAAGGTGAGATTCTGAACAGGATAATGAATGATGAGGTTTTTAGTCCGTAAGAGTCTCATACTCTTTCTTGTCCCACCTAGAATTGAAACAGAATTTAATGATATTCCACCGTTAAACAAAGAAACAGAACAGAAAAGTTAAAGTAGACAACGTCCAAAAAAATTTATTTGATAGAGTTTTCGGAGCCTTATAGTGAGCAAAAACATAGGCGGAGTCCATGAACACCACAAGAGAAATTACGAGTGCGTTGCCAACCTTTTGGAGATTTGAGTTTAGGGACTCACTCACACAGCGAAACGCAACGCTGTGTTTGTTTTACGCCGGTTTCTATCTTGTGAGGACGTGGTATCACTATATTTGTGCCGAAACATTGCTCGCCTACACTAAAACTTGAAACTTTTGTACTGAGATCTTCAATCCGCCTGTCGAGCTTAAAGGCATGTAGACCAAATGTGTATAGTCACAGGGTATTATTATTGTTGTTATTACTTATTGATGTTGAATATAAATTCGTTCAAATTACATCATTGAATATTGATGTAATGTTCTAATGGTACATAATAGGTAAATTGTCATAAAAGATTAATTATTTCAACAGCAAAGCAAATTAATACTGTTGTCATTGCTATTGCTTGTCCTTATCTATTGATTTTATGGATTATTACTCTTCTCAAATTATCAGGCAATAACTTCTATAAGTAAATTTTTTTAAGGGAAGAAGTCATCAACTTTTTTGGAAAGTGTCAGACTCTTACTGACAAAAATGAACACCGTTCCTTCTCCTGCAGTGAGCGGGGGTGGGGCCGCGCGGTATATAATTGTACGTGACCAGCAAGTCCGGGTAAATTCTATATCTTTATGTATTAAATAATGCTGATTATTACACTTTTTATTACTCAAGACCGGCTTAATTGATTTGGCTGAAGACGGTGAGATAGCTTAGGATTAGAAGGCGTACATAGGATACTTTTTACTGTCTCTTTTAGACTCACTTCCCTAAAATTGACTTGCCTGGTATTGGTGGCGATTTAAATGGAACATTCCGCTCTTTTAAAGTAGAAGGCTTAAAAGTGATAAGTAAGGGTGCAGTTCCATTGAGGCAGAGCGTCTATTCTCCGATGTGGATTTCAAGGCATGTGATTGGTGAATCGCGGCACAGCTCTTCTCCGCCTCAATGGAACTACACCCTTAGTGCACTACACGTGGCCCACTAAACAAAAAAAATCTTTAGCCACCAACCTGTTCAAGAAGGCGTGAAATTTTGTACACGTGTTTTTTTCGCAGTTTTACGATTTTGGGCAAGTGCATTAAGACTTAAGACTTTATTAAAATCAATAAAATAATATCTACTTTATTTAATTATTTCCTCGCCCCACTGAGATACTCAGCATCTTTTTAACATTACCTATATCCACAAATGGAAAGACATATAATCGCCTACGGTAGCGTCTTTAAATAATATTCTGTTTCGAGTTCTTTTCTGTGTTCTAAATCAGGCAAGGGGTGTTTTTTCGAAGACTAATCTTTCGGGTAAAAGCAAGTTATTTTGGAATTTTTATTTTTCTTTTTCTTTTTTTATATTCAATAGCTGCATTGGTCGAGTCGTTTCAAGTGCGGCTGCTAGGCAAGAAATTTTGAATTCAATTCCCAGCTCGGCCAAAGAATAATGGGTAGTTAATTTTTTTTATAAAATAATAGCACAGAATATGGAATCGTCAACTCTTTCAACAGTAACATAACTAAAGAAAAGCGACCTTCTTAGTACCCTTTTGGCGATTAAATAGCCTGGTATTATTTTATGTACCACTAGCTAATCTCGCGCAGTTTCACCCACTGCTGCTCAGCTCCATTTAATCGTAGCGTGATGTTTTATAGCCTATAGCACTCAGGAACATTGTAGCTATCTATCACTGAAAGAATTTTGGCAATCTAAAGATTACCCCCTATATACAAACTTACAAATTTTACCTCTTTATAATATTAGTATAGATATGTGTTATGTTACAAATCATATATGTACATACCTATAACTAGTTGCAAAATGAAGTAGGGGCGTGCCCCAGTATCTAGTTTCCACAAATTACTCAGAATTATCTTCTACACCGCGATTGTGGAAAATCCCGCAATAGTTTTATAAACAACTTGTTCTCGTTACATTATTACTTTAATATTCTGTTCTTATCCTTCGAGGGGGACACGTGCACGCTGTATTCTGTTATCCTAGGTAATATTAGCTTTTCTAGAGTTCTATCCTTATTTTCCAAGTGGTTTAGGTTGATATTAGATTATTGCTTTTCTAGCTATTCCTTCTAACTTACTGCCACTCCTTTTGTCTTATTCTTGAATGCTATAGGTACTGTTGTATGCATCCTGCTATCCTAATGATGATACGATGGAAAGTTATACTCCCATGAAAAATGTATCATCATCATCATCATCATCATCATAATGTATACTAATATTATAAATGAAAGTAACTCTGTCTGTCTGTCTGTCTGACTTTTCTTCACGCCTAAACTACTGAACCGATTTCTGTAAAATTTGGCACAGACATAGTTTGGAACTCAAGAAAGGACAGAGGATAGTTTTTAAACCAAAAATTTTCAGGAAGTGACTATTCCACGCGAACGGAGTCACTGGCAAAAGCTAGTCAATGAAACAATGAAACAATGAATTTATTTTTGGAAATAAGCCATAAAACGGCACTTTTACACGTCAATTTATATGTGAAAAACTAGATGAAGCCGGCATTTTCTATCTGACTACTCTGAGAAGAAATGCCGAAACAAACTCAGAGGTCAGTCTCTTCAGTCAGTTTATAAGTGCCAACTGCTGAGCAGTGATCCAAAATAGGTATATATTATAATCAAAGTGGGTACTAAATCTCAAAAAAGTGTGCCAGAAATTACAGCAGAGAAATAATCTTGTTTGTTATCCAATTATAGCAATATATTTTTCTAAGATATTGATCTGTCTGGATCTGCAACTCTTTCATCGGATTTGAAACCGTGATTGCTGAATATACCTATAGGTATGCTCCAACATGAAACTGGTTAATGTGACTCTATTAGGTATCGTTCATCAAGTACCTAACACAGAAGAAATAGAACTCAGTACACAACCGACTTCTTTACATATGTACAATTATATTAGGTACTTATCCACATTAGTTATTCGGAGTTTGCCTCCCACATGATACCCGTTCTTAATAATAATCCAGTAGGCTATAATCCGATTGCGTTTTACGTAAAATACCTTATAACCGAGGTCGTTTATTGATGGAATATTAATGGGTAGTAAGGGATGAGCTGCCATCTTGGATCGTGTGTAAAACAAGTTGAATTTAAAGTGACATGAGCGTTGGAGGCGGTCGTCGTGTGACGTACTTTGGTGTGTTGTTCCATTATGTTATAGATAGTCATGTTTGTTCTTGGATGGTTGGTTGTTGAACGTGGTTTTGTGGAGGATTTCTATACCAAGGAAAATAAATGTGGTGTAGACTTCTTTTTAGACGAAAAATTATCTCTATAGTTTTATAGCTATGGAAATAACGTAGGTATAGGTAACTAGTGAAATTCGCCAAAATTATAAACGCATCCCAATTCTCGTAAATGTTTGGTGAATTCGGTGATATAACTCGACTAGGCTCTTCTGGATAAAAAAAATCGATATATTAAGATGTGAAATTTCGCGACAAAAACAAAAGACGTTCATGTCTGATTTTCTGTTTTATAGCTTTTTTCTATGCGATAGGTCGGCAAACGAGCAGACGGATTACTTGATGGTAAGCAATCAGCGCCGCCCATGGACACCCCGCGACAACAGAGGAGTTACGAGTGTGTTGCAGAGCTTATACCTAGAGTAGAATTTAAAAAGGAGGTGTTGAAAACGTGTATCTTTGAATAAAATAGAAATTAATATACATTGAATATAAAAATAATGAAATAGTTTGTATTTGACAGAACACAGGTACCAGACACAATACTAACAATACAAAACAGACGTTTAATACTCTGACATAAGATTTCTCTATTCTAGTTTGTTGTTCACTTTCCAATGCGCAGTCTATAGCTTAACAAAAGACTAATGGTCCATTCTAGTGCTCAATGTCTTTAAAACAACAATTTGTCGCCACTTAGGTGCCATAACTTTCTTTCAAAGTACAAAGTTATGATACAATATTTACTGTATCAAATAAACATTTGAGATATCTAGGGTTTACACAATACATATGTTGCATAAACTTAGGGTTATTGTTTTCTTAGGAGCAAAATTATATGAACGTTTGTGTGGTTTAAATTCATACTAAAAAGGCTTACAAATCGGATCCCAAACTACGTAGTAATTGTAAGCAAAAAGTTTAAGTTTTAAAGTATTCTTAATTCTGAGTGCATAGTGATTGAATTATGACGTCTCCAACTTCTTGAAATTGAAACTACCTACGCATAAAAAATATCAGCGATAATACGGCTCATAGCACCTACATATTTTATTTTTGTAAGTTTGTTTAGGACCATATTTTACATTTAATTAAATTAACTATTACTTTTAACGTCTTACGTAACACTTTGACGAGGAACTCGACTAGTTTCAAGCTGCGCAAGGGGCTCATATTCAGTAGCAGCATTGCTCGTCGTTCGTTGCATTGTAATGTAAAGTCACGCAATCTTCGTGTGCCTGTCAAATCCCTCATCAAACAGTAATTTCTTAATATAATATTAATTTAGTATATGTTACAAAAGTTGTAACTTAGAATAATATCTATATAAAAATTTTGGAAATTTTTAGGTTAGTCTCCAAATGGATGTTTGAAAACGTAGGCAAATACGTATCTGACCCTCTTATCGCAATAGCGCGACCTATAACCCCCAATGGATAGGGAGACTACAGAGTATGCATGTGTATGTGTCTGACATGTTTATGACAACCGAGACCTTTGCTGACATCGGGTCTCGTGACTAAGAGATCTTTAGAATGGTTTTTTAGGTAAAAATGGCTGACTGTGCTTAGTAAGCAGGGCTGATGCTGGGCGGTTGGCTGCTTTGCAATGTGTTCAATCAGTCGTACCTAGGTTATCCATTCATTCTTGTACTATGTCCTTTTTTTAGTTGGGAAATTTATCAATTGCGGAAGTCAATAGATGATTTTCCGCAGAAAGTTACGAGCTATGGCGCGTAATTGACTGATCTGTTTCGAGCTATTCTTGCTCGTTGAATGCGAAACCCTCGCACTTATAAAAGTAGCAGGATATTGTCTGGAGTATCTCCTACTATGGTAGCTGGACCTTGACGAGGAGAGAACTATCTCTCACGTACTCCGCCGCTTTATGAGCATCACTGCTTCTCAGAGTCTGGATGTAAAATTATATATTTGTCAACCCAAACAAAATAGTACACTTAAGTCATCATTAAAATGAAACCGACAAAGTACAAAGCGACTCGCTCATAGAAGTTCTCTTGTTGTTTTTTTTTTGATTGAATTGACATAGATGTTTTACTTTTATACAACTGAAAAGTAATATAAGTCTGAG
Source organism: Spodoptera exigua (assembly GCA_902829305.4). NCBI lineage: Eukaryota > Metazoa > Arthropoda > Insecta > Lepidoptera > Noctuidae > Spodoptera > Spodoptera exigua. Next base: position 15,592,276 of record LR824607.2, on the reverse strand, counting down.
TATTCAATAAGAATTTCAATTTAATACCTATGTTTTTATAATAACTATCGTGAGCCATACTAAATTAACTAAAAATCGCGGACGCGGCGACTTCGCCGCGTCCGCGCACGCTGCTCATGAGGAAGAACCCCTCTGTGGTTCGAAACTAGTAGAGCTTTTCTCAACATTTACACGTGAGTAACCCGCGATTTTTAGTTAATTTAATACCTCTTCGCGTTCTTGTGTAAAAGGGCTTTGACAGATTGACTGACGGACGGATGGACAACAAAGTGCCATTTGCTAGAGTTGCGGGCGCAATAAGGTACCGCGTCCTCTGCCTGGAGCAGGAGAAGAAACGGAATGGATTTTAGTCAGTAATCAAGTGTTTAACAGTCTCTCTTGACCACTTAGATCGCAAGAAGTCGTTTGATTACTTTCACCACTCAAAAAAGAAAACGGTTCCATTATACCCTTTCGAATATCGAATCCTTAAAAGAATGCTCTGCCACTGTCTCATGAATAATAGTCTTTATAGTTACCAAAAAGTTGTAGATCACAAAGACCTCCTTCCCTCCTCATAAGTCGCGGTTTAATAAATGATTTCCTAATGAAACGTGTTCGTATTCAGGCGTGAATTTCTCCAAGCTCACATTGCCGGTATTTATTGCTCGGATTTCCACTCGGGATTAAGATTCAAGCGTTTCGAATTTGGATCGTAGAAGCGTTTCGTAAGTATTTACATATACATATTATATGTGCCTATGTAAGTGCATTGCATAATCGTAGTCTTACATTTGAATTCCGAATACTTTTGTGTAAATTTTCATTGTATTGTATACATGTAATAATAATTTGATTTATTTAATAAAGTTTTCTTGTCACCTTATCGATGAAGAAGCGAGCACCGATTTCAAAAATAGAAGTACAAAGACAGAGAAAAGGTTTTTTATTGTTTGATATGAAAGAGAAAGGAGTACGAGAACGAATTATATCCGATAGGGGTGAAAAGAATAATAAAACGTATTGGACCGGGTGTCAAGATATACTTGGTAGAAAGAAGAACTGTTTTATAGACCCTCATAATGTTATCATAGTCTGCTTCATTGAAGGTGCAAGTGTCAAGACTAAGTGAAGCTAAAATAATGATGACAATATTTGTATTATAAGAAAGAAACTAAAGAACCATTCTCCATAGCAACAAAACAATACAGCATCGATAACAGAAATCTATAAATAAATAATAGCAATACATTTGATCTCAAAATCACAATAAAAGAGATTAAATTAAATTTCTAACCGTGCCAAAAGGGAAGCCAATTCGAAACCATTTCAGAGAGAAGCCGGCTCAAAATTGTTTGGAAAATCAGTACCTAGTAATTGGCGTTTTATCAAAGGGGAACCCCGAATAAATCTTATTATGTGCCCGCCATTTGTATATATCTAAAGAGGAATAAATAAAACTACAATCAATCTTTTACTTGGAATATGATTTTCTGAATTGCCAAGTCAGTATTGTAAAGTTACGTACCTACTTACTTTAAGGGTACTCCGTGTAAATTGTTGATGAGAAGATCATTACCTGTAATTTATTTCACATGGTTACGTAATATCAAGTCTGTTTGTCTGAAGAGTTGATTAACCTTCTGAAATAATAGGGAATCCAATAACAGGTATTATGTGTACGTTCAGTAGGTATTTAGCTACACAAACTAATTTGCCTACTCATGAATTGATTTTCGTATTCAAAAGTTTACAATTGTTTGTACACCGAACTATCCCAATTGACACAAATAGGTTCAAGCCACACACCGGGACTTGCAGCTAACACTGAAAAAATTTTAATGATATTCTGTCGATCCAGGAGTCACACCGAACATTGCTGCTGAGAGATCTGCTCAGACGAGGCAAAGACATCGAAGTTTTTTAAAACATACAAGACCAATTGTTATTTACAACAACTGTTGCCTTTTTCTTAGAAAAGTAGACTGAAGTATTTCTGCGTACCTGTTTGGGATTACGTACTTTGCGCACGTTCCATTTCAATCCTACTTAATATATGGGTCTTGGAGTGTGTTGAGGAAATCCTAATGCCGGCAATACTGAATAATAATACTTTTATCTTTTGGCAAAGAGGTCAAAATAATGTGGTAAATGACTCGGAAAAGATTCACTTTGACTTCAATTGACAAAATAAGTACGTATCTCGTGTTATTTGTTCATTGAACATTGATTTTGTAGCGTGTGATATGACAAGTCATAGACTATTTGCTAGACTGAGTATCCTTTTTATGGTTGAACCTTAGGCTCTTCGGGCATGCTGTTATAGCGGCGGTAAGACTCCTCTTTGAGAAGTAGATAGAGAGATGCCATGGCATGCTCACCTTCCACCTAATGTACCTAGATATTTGCCGGACACTGAAGTTTCCGGAGATACCTGTTTCGGATCCAGCGAGAGAAAACGCCCAGGAGTTGTCACTTGGACTAAGTACTGCCGTGTCTTCAGGGAAGTGATTGGCGGTGGTGACCTTGCATAAACTCTTACATGCAAAACACCATCCAGTTTCTTCTCCTGCTCCGAACTGGTCCACAATCATTGCACTTTTAATCCCGGCTCGACATTGGCCCCATGTAATTGGCAGTTAACTCTTCGAGGCCGCACTGAACTTCATGCACCTTATGCTTGGGTCGAAGGTTTTTGCATAACGTGTCGCAGATTTTATTCCCAGATGGTGGTACGTATGTATGTGTGGTTGTGATTGTTTTTGTGATTCAAAATTTTGTTTCTGGTGTGATGTCTGAGGCCAATTATGTGTGTTTGAAATTACATGTCGCAGGAGAAAATCAACGTAATGTTTAAAAATCATACTGACTCAACAGTCAAGAGTGCAGGAAAATACAAATAAATGTATTTTGGTTTTTCATATTAGTTTTCCTCAGTAATAAAATTATGTGTGAAATTTGATTTTGGCTAAATATCAAAACATTGTATTTTAGTGTAAAACTTCACACATGTTTTACGTGTTACTCAACTATTTATAGAAGACAGTTAGTTCTAATTTCGTCTGAATTTTATTTCTGTATTAACTCACTTGAAATAGATATCAGTGAGTTGTTTTCCGTGTGTTAGTAAAATTTCGTAATATTGTATCATAGCTCAGAATAATAAAGTATTACAGGAACATGATAAAAATATTTCTACAGTAAAGGCTTTACTGTAGAAATATTTTATAAAGTAAAGCCTCTCAATTTGAGTCTTTGATTCTTAACTTCTTCTTTGCTTCAAAAACATCACACATCATCATCAGCATTTAAGTGCACATTGCTGAGCAAAAGTCTCTTTTCACATGGAAAAAAAAGAAAGAAATTATGAGGTCAGGTTTCCCTAAGGCATTTTCCTTTACCGGCACCGTAAGTCAGTGGTATCTTAATAAACTTAGAAAGTACCTATATACACACTACCTCGGAAAATATCATATTGGTACTTGCCAGATTTCGAGCCCGCGACCTGATTCATGAGATGCAAGTGCCTTAACCTCCATGTCAAGATGTAGTAATTGTTTAAAATCTACAACCCCTACTTAAAAACCAAATGAGATTCATTTCAATTTCATTCGACTTAGGTTTCGAATGTCTTAAGGTCTAGACAAGTGCTTGAGTATTTGCTAAAGCACTAGAGTATAAAAATGGATTGCTATAATCTATTTACTTAGTCTTAATACATTTCTAGATTTTATTCATAGAATTTCTAGCAATGAATGGAGTTCGTCTCGTGGTTTAGTATTTTGGTCTTTTTAGTTAGATTTTAATTAAATGGAATGTATTTATAATACCGATGTGTCCTGAAATGTGGCCTGTCAAAGTTAACTTATAGACATTCCAATTGTCCGTTAATTTGTTAAATATTTACATAAACAATATATAATATCAAAAAGCATTGATTTTAATCATTCCGCGACACACGAAGCGGCGACTGCCGCGCTGCTAGTCGAGTATCTCGTCAAACAATTACGTGAGTAAGCCGAAAACATGATAATTAATTTTGTACGTCTCACGAAAGTTATTATAAAAATATAGCATTGATTTTACTTCATATAAGCATTAAATACTCCCAATCACTCCCAATCCCTCAAAAAATACAACTAGCTGTCCTGCAATGTCGCGCGGATTCGATTCTTGGAATAACTCTTTGTGTGGTCCACAATTTGTTGTTCCAGGTCTCAGTGTATGTGTTTGTAGAACTGTATGTTTGTAAACACACCGCCGAAACGAGAGAACATAATTTTGCGATAAAAAAAAACTGCTCTAGTGTTGCACCTGTCAGTGGTCATGGTCGATTGCTTAACACAGTTACCATCAGTTTATCGATCTATCAATAAAAAACGCTTTAAAAGACTAGTAGAACACAGTTTACTGGACGTGAGACACAGAGACGTAAACTCGAATAAACTTCACCCCCAATTTGAACAAGACATCTTCAGTCAATAGATTTTAATAAACAGAATAAGTTTAGTTATTAATAACTAAATATGCTGTACATGTATAGCCTTGCGCTTTGCTAGTGGTGCCCCCTAGCGGTCGTACCTGGAGACGCATATAAATATATTTCTTTCTATCTTTTCCATTCGCTGGGGACAGAAATATTATGATTACTTTCTTTGATACGAGCCTTAAGCTCGGCCCCTTTTAGCCCTTTCTAATACAAAAAGTAATTTATAGAAATGACAATTTATTTTTAACAATTTTGTCTTTTTCATAATGGGTCAATTTTTGTTATATTGGTTCGTTGTTACGAGAATTGGATGTCTCGATGTTTTTTCTTTTTTATAACATTTAGCTAGTTTTGTCTGAGGGGCCATTTTTTGTAGTCTAGTCGCCTGTTTTAATTTCATTTACTTGAAATTTGTAATCTAAATTTGAAATATTTATTTAATAATTCTCTCAACCTCTGACTTCCACAGTCCATAGTAAGTCAGGTTTGCTAATCTCCATGCTTGGAAGACATATTGGAGAATCGAGAACAGTTTAAAAGGTTCAAGTTTAAAAGTAGTAGGCGAGGCTGTAACGTCTCCGTTGTGATATCTAAATAGGTATGTGTTCCCATATGTGATAAAATGTATTCCATTCCGTTTGCACACAGCATGCTTATCGAGTAAAATTCAAGAGTACGGCGTTCTTTTTTTAAAAGAATGCAATGATCCTCCTTTTCCAATCTTAGGGAAATGAAGTTAAGTCCATGTTTTCTTAAATAGCTCAAATATAACACCTCCGTATTTTACTTATAACATTAAATCAAGATACAATATAGTTTTTTTCTACAAACGGGTATTGTAGAACTGGGGCGTCAGTAAAGTGAATCGAAGTGGAAGAAAGTGTTGCCAAGTTATTGTTGTTCGCACTTACCGAGAAATTATTGGAGATTAAAATGTTGTTTTTATAAAAGTAAGAAGGTAAGAATTGCACTAAATTTTTCACCTCAATCATACAATTATGACAATCAAAACTATGACTGACTAAATGAAATATGATGTATACCTAATGTAGAAAATACTTTATAATAATATGTACGTTAATGGGGGAGGTATGATTTATTGGGTTTTCGGAAACCTTACTCTCACGGCAAAACACAGGGCAAAGTGTTCTTTGAAGCCCGTTTCCTGAGAGACCGTGGTATCACTCCGGTCGAGCTGGCCCATTCGTGCCGAAGCTTGACTCTTCCATAAATATGATGATCAGTGTTTCTAATTTTCATTTTAAATAAATGCGAAGAATATAACTTTAAGTTATTACGCTATTTTAAGTCTTAATGTCAAGTTATAAATAAAGTTAACAGTATAAATATAAGGAGTATTAAAATGAATGTACTAAATATGAAAAAAAATTGTACAAAATATGAATACATAAGACGAGAGATGCACTAGTTCTCAGTATTCTATAAATTCATTGTAGGATGTCTGTCTCCAATTTGGACAAATCACCAACACATGTAGTGTTGGTGATTTGTCCAAATTGGAGAATGCATACTTATTGTTTATTTTTTTTGAGGAGGGAAACATGTAACACCTTCTTTACTTCTCCAGCTCTGGGTAGAACAAGAAGGACTGTCAGTCCTGGCTGAATATTGGCTTTATCTGTGGTCTAATGGCCCATTGATGGCTCTCCCATACGCTCGGGTCGGGTCATGGGTATGTGGCGAGCTGCCAATTGCACGTTCGTCGTTGTAATAATTTATTGAAAAGTGTTGGAGCTTTTTGTAGGAATCTGAAATCAGTTAGAATTCATCAAAATGGAAACTACAATATGTAGATCTATCACACAAATATATTTGTGATCTACATATTGCAGTTTTATGTGAACTTGCATATTCGTTAACGCACCCCGACGCGATGGAAAAAAGTAACAAAAAGTTTAAAAAAAAGTTTGTAAGATTTTTTTTCTATAAGAAAATATGATGACAAAAATGAATATATCGATTGATTTTAAGTTACCTTTCATCACCGCTCAATAGAGAATTTACTCTATCATGGCGTCAAATAATTAGTAAAGAAACAACTAAGTAATGGACGGCCATTAAAAAAACCTCCATCTCTGTTGTACATAGCAATACACATACATAATATACTAGAATCAACATAATTGTAGTTTCGCGAAACCTAAGATTTCGTAAACAACTCCTTAAGCACCTGCGTGTATATCAAAGGTCGTTGAACTAAAATAGTTCAACTACTACGATATTGGGTCAATGAGCTCACCAAGGAGAGGAACATGAACATTGTCAATCAATACTCATACTTACGCCCGGTTTCTGAAAGGCTTGTCAACGCTAAAATTAACTAATCTTCTGTTAAATCTCTTGTCAAGTCATCTGATTGGTTGTTGATAATTCAGTCAACCAATCAGATGACTTGACAAGAGATTAAATTGATTTTAACATTGATCGGCCTTTCGGAAACCGGGGGTTAATCTACTTCTTAGACACAGAAATGGCTACGAAAGCGTTTCGCGCGCGCCTCACAAAGCCAATTGACTGCATGGTTGGTGCGGTGGCTGGGCAACTGGCTGCCATGCAACGTGTCGCGGGTTCGATCCACAGATTGTTGTTCCGGGCCTGGGTGTCTTGTGTATGTGAAAATTTATGTTTGTAACAGCACCCACGACACAGGAGAAAATCCTAAAGTGGGGCAACACATTTTTTCTAAAAAATAAAATGATGATTTTTAGCCGGGGTTGCAGGTCAAGCCCATTAAGGAACCGAAGCCTCAACCTGAAGCAGGAAAAGGAACGGAGGGATTTTAAGTCGGAAAGTATCTGACACACCCTTTCACCATCTCATAGATGAGAGAAGAAGAAAAATAATTTTCCCTCCAAAAAAGGCACAGAAATGGCAACACTAAATTCATATCTCGCAAAAAGACGCATCAGCATCATTACACAGCTAACTTACCAAATAACACGATGAAACTATCTCAAATCTGTCCACTCAGTATCTCAGGCCGATCCTAATACCGTTTTTCCTTTCAAAGCGTATCTGAGGAACCCTTTTCGCTCATTTGACAATGGCGGCAGTATTTATAAGGACCCGAGGGGCTCTTGACCCCTGAGAGTGCTCCAGATGGACCCCTATTTCATGGGTACACGAACATGCATACTATGCCTGAATGTTTCAGAGTGCAAAATGGTAATTCAACTGTTTTTTGTAATGAATGATTTTAATGGGTTCGGGTCTGGGTTTTCTGGCTTTTGTAACAAAATTGATGTTATTTTGATAAATGCCCCGTTACCACGATCGATTTGTAACTGTATTTCTGAGACGATAGAGTTGCAAATTGAATAATGATTGTCCTGGCTTTTATTTCGTTTTAAACAGAGATTTGTGGAGAAACTTTTCGACAAAATAAACTTCACTAAACCGTTTTCCGTGTCGTAAACAAATTGGAATTTCGTCAATGTAGGTATATTAGTGTGAATTCGGCCAGATTCGAACCATTAGTCTCTTTTTCCTTTCTTATTCCTAATCCCGTCGATTTGTTACTTAAATGGGGTAAAAGTATCAAGAACAGTTTTTATTCTCCCGTTTTGTTTGTCAAACTTGAAAGAGCGATGCTAAAATAAATATCTGCATTAAAATCTCTTTTTCGGGGTTCAATACCTGCTCGGAGAGCTACGTGACACAATTACCAAGAAAGAAAAATAACTGTGCTAGGGATATTTTTTTCGTTTGAAACCGATTTTACGCTTTATTTTTATTGTAAGTTTTTTTTTATTATTGCACTTAAATCTACTAACATACCGTGTTTGGATGCACGGTTAGGGCAGTTGCTAGAGAAGAAGCTGCTGTTCAACGGGCCGCAGGTTCGATTTCAGTACAGAACAAGATATTGTGTGATCCACAAATTGTTGTTTCGAATCTGGGAGTCTTGTGTTTTTGAATTTATATACTTATAAACGCACCCACTATAAAGCAGAAATCTACGGGCTACGTTTGTCAATTAAAAAAACACGAAAAATATTAAGATATTGTTGAATGTTTGTTACTAAGTATTATTTCACGTGTAAACAGCCATGTCTAGGATAATTCACAGGCTCCTTCACTGCACCTTCTACGTCGTGATAGCATTGGTAAAAAATATTATAGTAAAATCGTAATACTGTAAAATGAGACTTTTTCTATTCTATCTTTTCGACCGCTATAGCTTATAAGTTTGAACGTTGTTTCAGGTTTATCGACAGATCTTATATCCGGCCACTCACGATTCCTGTTACCCCTATGATCGTGACAGAACTTACGTAGGACTCGAGTTAAGAATTTATTTGCTCGTAACAAATATGTATTTTAAAACAATGTCATTTGCAATTCAATTCTATAGTTAAGATTATTATCAAAATATGCGATTAAATTTACTGGCTTATATTAATTTATTTATATAAGAATATATTATGTTACATTAAATCGGATATTACACACACACACACAGACACACACACACACACACACAAACACACGCACACACACACACACACACACACACACACACACACACACACACACACACACAATTATTTAAAATTGAGAAAGAGATAGATTACAGTCTGAAATAACTCGCTTAACAAACTTAGAATGTTGTTAATTTTTCTTATTAAGATAAATAAATAAGCAGGCGTTCATCCGGGTAACGCGAGCCAAGCCGCTATCACAAGCAATGCCCAATAGATTTTAACTGTGAATTCGACAATACAAGCACCTAGTCACATAATGTTCCAAACTACGACTGGTACCGTCTACAGATCGTGAGTGCAACAAATATCATTACTCAATATCCTTCAGTTTCAGCTACCTATGAATAAATATACAACCTTATTTCAGGGCTTACATAACCCGTACCATGTGACGCTGTGGTTTTATTGCTATTGGGTTCAGGGTTTGATTTCTGAGCAGAACATGATATTTTTATTGAATACATCGGCCGTCATAACTTTAGTAGAGTTATAGTTAAGAGACTTGTGTCCTTGTGGTTTATTGGTGCTTAGATATTGATGACATTGATGACTAAACACGAACTTATGTTTCGATGTTTTTGTAACATGGTTTGTTGAATTGGAGATTTATTTTTGCTTAAAAAAAACGTTGTCCCACACTAAGATTTTATCCTGTGTCGTGAGTGCGTTTAAAACATAAATGTATGGATTCAGCCGGGGTTGCGAAGTAAGCGCAGTGAGGCACCGCGACCTCGGCCCAGAGTAGGAGAAGGAACAGGGGGTTTTTAGTCAGTAAGAGTCTGACACTCCCTCCCGCCCAATCCTGGGCGGGAGAAGTCACTTGATGATTCTACCCTCATAAAAAAAGGATTACCTACACATACAATTAAGGATTTAGCTTGCAACACGTTGCACCGCAGCAAAGCCCTGACCTAGAGCAAAGGAAGTAGCAGGGTCGTTTTTAGTCAGTAATAGACAGAATAACACACCCTCTCGTAAAAGAGAAGCCTATTGATAATTTCCCCCTCATAATAACCTGGCTGTCCAGCCACGGCATCAACTGTACAGTAAACTTTGTTTTGGGTGAATATGTTACTGAAAAAGCTTCTCTTTTTGATTATGACTATGGTGACCATCATGATTTTTGGCAATATTCTCACCCTTTGGACTTATGACAATATCGTAATGAGTAAGCCGATTTTTAATCTTTTGTCCGAACTTTTATGGTGATCCTGTTACAATAAATAAGCTAAACAACTACTGCATCATTAAAAAAAATGATGTCCTCAAAAAATTGCAAATATATTCGCCTTAGCACACAAGTAATTTTCAACTTCATATCATTAACATATAGAGTTGATATCAGCTCAACAGACTAGATTAACTTTGACACGTGTGCCGTAATTTGCCTACATATAGTTGTACCCTTATTTAAAGTTAGCCTGTGTGCGATCTGTACTATACATACATATAGATTAATGTGTTGTAGTCGTCAGTTACACCATTAACTAGAAGCTATGACCATAAATGTTTATTTATACGCCTAATTGGTACTTTACGGCGTCTACAATTTGAGGACATTAGAGAGTGTATACATTTCCTCTTTTGTTTCCGAATTGATATTGTTTTTAACCGACTTAAAACTCAAGTTGGAAGTTGTTGCCATTAATATGTATGCTTAGCAATAATGACAATTGTATTAGATGCGGAATCAAATGTTTAAATAAGTATTTTTTTTTTTCAGAACTTGCAGAAGCTCGACTTTCTAGTCTGGATAGGTAAGTGGAAGAACATATATTATAATAGAAATTAAAAAAATGAACTTTTCTACATCCGGTTTTGAAAAAAAAACTGATAGCTTTCAGAGACAGCCTCACTGAAAACCGGCGAGAAACAACCACAGCGTTGTGTTTCGCCGTGTGAGTGAGGTTACGTGAGGCCCAATTCTTCCCCTCCCCCAATCCCTCCTCAATACCTAAATTTCCGAATTCCTAATCCCCAGAAGGTCGGCAATGAACTCGTAACTCCTCTGTTGCGCGTGTTCATGGGCGACGCTGATTGCTTACCATTAGGTTATTAATGCATCTGCTCGTTTGCCGATCTATCATATATATCCTATCTTTTATAAAAAAAGAGAATTTTGTTCTTCAGTTCTGTTTTACTACCGATTCATGGAAATAAGTTTCCCGCTTTTGAGATTTCCTGATCATGTCATATGGCTTATGTCCAGGTCAAAGAGTTTTGGACATTTCGTGTTAAGTGACCTTTGCGTTAATGTATAAGTGGAGACCTTCAGTGATCACAGCTGCGAGTTCTGATGACTGATTTCCAGGCAAGGCGTTAATAATGTAGTTGCCTTATTTATTTTTTATTATTGCCTTAGTTTTAACCGACTTCAGAAAGGAGGAGGCTTCCTAATCTGACTGTATTCATAAAACTGTTCGTATGCGTTGTGTGGTCATGGATATAGGTCCCTACCGTGGTTTGAAACTAGTTAAGTTTTCTTACAAAAGGTTACATGTGTGTAGATGATTATTGAATTTTGAGACTGCGTAAAACCTAGGACGGGGAAAATTCATGAAAAGACTAAGTTTGAATGAATTTTATTTTTTGTAGTTAAGAATTAGAAAGTTAGGCAAATACCTATGTATATGCTTTTACCTATAACTGAACGATAAATGAAGACTCCATGAAACGAAGGGCTTCATGAGGTCTCATCACATGTTATTTGACGTTCAAAAGTGCCTGTAAGGTCTAATTGAGATAAATGATTTTTGACTTTTGGCAATCTCACACGGAGAAGTTAGGAGCATAAATCACTACGTTTAACGATTTTAAACATACAATTCGTAACTAATTATAAGTTCAGGTTTCCTCACAAGACTTTCTTTCAAGGTAATTCACCATTTAGTGTAGAAAAAACATTTTTTTTATTTTACTTCATGCCAAAACATTTTACTCAAGGCAGATTTAATGCATTCAGAATTCTCTTCTAGTCAATCTTTGGATGATGCTGAAACAATATAGTGGTAGATCCAAGAAGGAAGCAAGCTTTACCAAGTAAACTTTTATCTTAAGGAATCGCCCAAGTCGACAATCTTCTTATTAAATCGAAAATATCAACTGCTTAACATTCCGTACGGTTCATAAACTGTCAACAGTACGGCTCTGGATGTTGTTATATCTGGCGCAATGCCAATAATATGTCGTTCCAAATACTGCGGTTAAAAACTCAGTTTCATAACTGTTAAAATACCCTTCTGTTATTTGGAAGCCATGTGCGAAATTTTAATCCAAACGTGATTTATTTTATGAATGATATAAAAGATATATTTATTAAGCTCTTTTTTTAAAAGGATACGTATTACCATTATACTAGTTGTACTCGTAGATCCGATAATTGGATTAGCAATAGTATCTCTTGTTTGGTTTTGCTAATGTGGAAATGTTAATAAGTCGCATTAGTTGTAAAAAGGTCAGGTAATAAAGATTATAAATTCTACGAGCTTATGTATTTGGTATTGTATGTATAACTGTAGCACTTTTAGTTCTTTTTCTTTACTGTCTTTTGTTCTATTTAAATGTAAGCAATGCGTAACAAATGGTTCGGTATAAATGGAGCGATACCACGGTCTTACAGAAATCCAGCGTGAAACTACCACAGCGTTGTTTCGCCGTATGAGTGAGGTTACCAAAGGCCCAATCCTCCCCTCCCTCTATCTTTCCTCAATTATGAAATCCCCAAAACCCCTACCATAATGCTGGCACCGGCAATACAGTTGCAACTTAACTCTTCTGGAGTTGCGGGCTGTCTATGAATGGCCGATTGCTTACGGATTGCTTACAATCAGGAAATCCGTCTGCAAGTAAAAAAAAATCAGGTCCGTAACTCTGTATTTGTTTTTTATAACATCTCTCCTCGAAATGGTATTTAGTATGTTGTCGTCTGGTTAGCTTAAACGTATACGATATTCATTAATAGACGAAACTGCAGATTGGTGGTGATATTAATAATTCTTGATGAACCAGCTAACTTTGAATACACGCAAGACAGTTAATTTTACACCTATTTATAATACAGTGGTTTATCAAAGTAATATTTACGATGTGTGCATATGACGGTACTAGGCGCTAGATTACACGCTGCGAGCTCCTTTGAAGCGAGTGCCAAGCGATCCGTCACGGTAGTCGCTGCTTTCTCGAGAATATCATTTATACTTTCTCGGTACATCTGTAAGTATCCTTTGAGTATTATGTCCGTATGATATGAAATCAGACTTTGACTGCATATATTCGATTTTATTAACTTCGTGAAATACATATGTAGTTCACATTTTTTGAAGGATGAGGTAATAACGAGAATTTAATACCGTCATTTCGTTTAAGGCACTTTTAAAATGTCAGAAAATAGTTTTGAGTTAGTGTCCGGTATAGGTGAATATTTTTGTGTTCTCGATTCGTAATTGAACTTAAAATTTTTATAATATTTGCGTGTTCGATATCCATGCTTGGGTGAATGGGCCGGTAGACCGGAGTGACACCACGACCGATCGATAACAAAGCATGAGTTGCTTTTGCCGCGTGGGTGAAGTTTTCGTAAGCCCAATCTTCTGCCCCATACGCAATCCTGAATCCTCAAATCCCTAAGGTATACAAGACCAGACACGCACTTGCAAAATTAGGAGACGCGTATAAGCGAGTGTCGCGCTATCAAACAAAAAGAAAACTGCACTTAAAAATAAATTCATAAGTCTCCCAAAAAACTTTCATATTATGGCAATTAAAATGTTGTATTCTCTAGTTATTGTAATAAACACTTGACCAAGATATTAATCAAATTCAGTCCCAACATACAACTTAATAGTTATCTAAATACAAAATCTACCTACGCGATGAAATGGAAAGGTCAAAGTCCAATGAAGTATTTGTGACGACTGTCAAAGTAATTAGTTTCAAATCATTTGTTCACTTCAAACAATTCGCACCTTTGAAGTATACATTTTAATTGTTGACGGCCCGAAAATGTAACGCTTATAATTTCATTATTACTTAATTTCATTGATTTGTTAAAATCAATTTCAATATTCTTGAAAACGCACCAAGTTTAGTAGCAAAACTGTGTAAGTTCTAAATAAGAAGATATTAGTAGCCACTTGGTTGGTCATCACTGTCATATTTGTATTTGTTGTGATAGAAGGACATACGGTCAGTCGCATGACCTGATGGTAAGCAATATCTCCCCCTATCGATACTGGCAACAACTTCGAGTGAGTTGCTAGCCTTTTGGGGGTTTGAGGATTGAGCTTCCGGTAACCTCATTACAAAAGTGAAACACAAATCTGTGGTTTTCTGCAAAGCCTTGAAACCAGACCATTTGAGGCAAAGCATAGCTCTACCTTGGCTGCCATTTGTTAATATAATATCCTACTTTGGATGAAAACAAAAATCGGTATGTTTTGTCAACTATGTCTTAATACAAGTATAGGTGTAAGTACTATTATGACGCTTTAATTCATTCCTAAAATATTCAAACAGAACGAGGTATTTATTAAATGGAGTTGAGAAAACTTTGTCAGAAATAAAGCAGTAGGTATAAGCCATAAGTTGTCACTTAGGTTCGTGGAAGCGTAGTTTGTGCTTAGCCGGCGGCGACACTTGGCTTAGCACGCGACAGCTTGATTTAACCTGACAGCGTGTTATCTAATTAGACATTAGATAATACTGAATGTCTTAATTTTGTGTTATAAATCTCGACTGAATAGGTATTTAGGTTGATAAGTGCTCGCTTGTAACAATTAAGATGTGTAGTAAGCTCGAGACTTAGTTCGAAAAAAATGTTTTGCCATGCACGTATTCGTATATTTTCGTATTCCCTATTTTTTCTTAAAAGCCATATCATTTATTTCAATTACCGATATAAGAATTATCACATGATCATCGAATGTCAAACAAATTACTTAAAATGATAAAAAGATAAAAATCTGCTAGACAGTCCCGTAGTGAAGTTATTTGCTTGTTCCAAAGTGCAGATATCTATGGAGAAGAATGAGCAAGAAACATTATAATTACTCTCTTTCAACCAGTTTCACAATTTAATTCTTGGATACATCAAAACTTCTCAGGATAATGTGTCTTAGTTTTGGCCTGGCTGAATGTAGATCTCCTTATTAATCTTCCAGTTGGACAAACCGTTTTGTTGTTTCAACTATAACGCAAACGGCTTTTTGATTGAGCAGTTATTTAACCTTAATACCCACTAATATTAAATTCAATATAGTTACAGCTGTCCTCAGTTTAGTTATTATAGCTAACATTAAGCTAGAATTTGAACCGGCGTGTTTAACCGCCTACCTTGTTTAACTTGAAGACGGTACAGGGTCGACAGGAAGGATTATCACAGTGACGTGCGGTTACCGCCTTTGTTGAGAATTACTTTTATTATTTACTTCATATTGTTTGAGAAGGATAAAGAAAATTTTGACTTAGATTAAATAAGATCAATGTTACAAAGATTCAAGGTCACAGTCCAAATTTAAATTTCAATTTATTCAAACAACCATTTTAAAAGATAATCCGTGAGTCTTAATGCCGGTAACGTCATGCTATCAGTGTCAGTGAGGTGGAAGTTTAAGAAGTATATAAGGATTGCAAACACTTTTTGGACATCTTAGAGTTCCTGAGAAACCTTTCATGGAAGTATAGTAACGCATATAATGTTTAACTGCCTTCTCCCGGAATGTCACCCACGAGTTGGATAGGAAGCCTATGTATTGCTCCAGAAAATCACAAATCAACCAAAGCGGTCCATTCGTTTTGGGTGAAAGAAAAGCAAACACATGCACACAGCGTTTCAATAATATTAGAAGGTGATGCTTATTTTGAGCAACTAAATACTCTTGCATTCAATATCTCTGTGTGTTTTGCAACATCATCATCAAAAGAATCGACAATCCACTTAATTAAACTATAGGACATCTCCATCTAGAGGTGTCCTTTGCCTTACTGTAAAGCAATGTTCCAACCCTTTATTAGAAGCTTCTACTTAATTACATAACCTTGATAAACTTTTAAATACAATATTACAATTTTCTCCTGTTACATAGAAACAAGTCTATTTCTATTGAAATGTCGAAATTTAATCGAATTTGATCACGAAAGTGCTTCGTTTCAATGATAATTTACAAATTTACTTGTCTATAGAGTGTCCTTACAAGTTTACCAATTAAGCCAAAACTCTACAAAGCATTTTAGTACGAATGGGGCCTTGTGTTAGTTGTAAAGGACTGTCTGACTTACTGTGTCACAATGTCGTTTAATCAGTTTTCTTGTTCGAGTACTGTAATTGTTGTGTCTTTGTTAGTGACAGAGGAATAGAAAGGTATTGCTTACCTTATGCTTAGTATAATGGATAGGTGCTAGTTTGTGTTTATTTGTAAGCGTCAGACGAGCAGATGGATCGCTTGATACTAAAAATTGACGATTTACATGTGCGTTGCCTGCTGGTTTGGCTTCCGACTACTATGTCACGCTCATCTGGGTAAACTCTGTATATTTGATTGATGGTTAGTCTTTTTTATTTATATTAATTTAATATTTTGAATCCCCTAAAGCTTAGAATTAGCAAACTGAAGTGACAGTGAGTAGGTCTTATTCGTTGAAGAACCTAGGCAAACGTATAGGGCGCCCTCCAGCTAGGTAGGCTGATGAAATTCGTGGGGTGGCTGGCAGTGGTAGGATTAAAAGAGCTGAAAATTGAGTTCACTTGCGTGTAATTGGAGAAGCCTATGTCTAGCAATGGTTGGAATTAAGCTGATGGTGATGATGATGAAGGGTAAAACTATAAAAGACACTTTGGAATATTTAGGAATTATAACCTTTTACTTGATCACTATTATTAGAAATTCTTAAACATGTAAACTTGCTTAATACGCTTAACTAGATCATACGGTCCACCTTATTTGAAACTTTATCCTTTTCAAGGACTTGCTGTTAATTAATTACAAATGCAATATCACTGACAGTAACGTTACTGAAACGGAAACAGCACGCGTCTTCATAAGATTGTGACGAGAGCGCATCTGTGTTTGTACTGGAGTGGTGTATGTTTATTGCAGCATATCTTCAGCTTAATTTAGAAACCGGTACCATGCACCGCGCATTCAGTTTGTCACCAACTGTTATGGTTCTAGTGTATTACGATTGTCTGTTATTTTTGACAAGTTATTACTTATTTCATATTTTTAACATACGTAGGTTTAGGCGAAAGTGAGTTTAAGGTAATAATTAAATGGCGTCTTGACATGGTGGTTGGGCAACCTGTTACCGGTTCGATTCCCAAGGAACAACTCTTCTTGAAATTGTATTATTGTAAATGACAAAAGAGAAAAACCTAATTAATGTGCGTGTGAAACTTTTGGATTCAGGACTTTGATATGAACAATTGAACACATCCAATACAATGCCGAAATAATAAAAATAAAAATCCTTTGATTTTTTAAGTTAAACCGAGTTACATTGTAAAAAAGGTTTAAGTTAGATGTTAATTACGTCCCTTAAATGTGTTAACAACTGACAAAACCAACATATTTCATAAAAATGTTACCAATTATTTTGCCTAAAACTCAACAGGCGCTGTAACACGATTATACTTGAATTAATGCTTTACCTTATTTAGATAAAATGTTTAGATATTTTAATACCAACTAAATGGAAAATGGTTTTCTTGGTAAGTCCTTAGGCGAACACCCACTTGGTACTTCAATATTCTTGGTAGCTGAGTAGACTGGTGAAGTAGTGAGTCGACTCTAATGGAGCAAGACAAATGACGTCATAATTATACGTCAACATGGCGCTTTGCGTTGTTTGCATCAACAAGCTCCGGTTAGAGGTAAAAACTTTAAATTAATATGACATTTTTTTAGAGACTGGATTAATAAGGCGTTTGGAGAGCCATGATTCGACTGGCGTGTTACCAAGGCTTTACAGAAAACCGTTTTTGTTGTGTTTCACTATGTAAACGACTTTACTGAAGGCCTTATGCTACCCCCTTACCTAGACCCCAATACCTGAAATGCTTAAAAGACGTCTCCATTAATATTTTGGATGGGGATGTCTATGGGAAATACCATCAGATGCTCTGTAAGCTCGTTAGCCAATGTGTAAATAATTCCAAATTATGTGCATTTGTTAATCGGTCGATAAAGGAAAAATGGCGATCACGTTGTCTCTGGTTCGATGATGGTCGACCAATGCGTTAATGTGGTAATATTCTGTTTTTGAAAGTTTCTCAGTAATTGTATGTTATTTGCAATTATGCTAGCAGTTTGGCTAAAGGCTCAAGGTATCTTTAAGGCAAAATGATCAAAAAAGAGTTAACGAAATTCAGAAAATAAATACCTACCATCAAATCAAGTAAAATCGAAAACATTTAATACCACTAAATAAACTAAATGTATAGAATAAGAGTCCGTCAGTTTGTTCCTCAGTTAAGTATTATAATAGGTTTAATTATATACCGCGGCCCCGGCTCGAATCAGAAGAAGATTTTTTTATGACAGCACGGTTGGTGCGGTGGCTGGCTGGGTAACTGGCTTCCGTGTAATGTGTCGCGGGTTCGACTCCCGCACGGAACAACTGTTTGTGTAATCCAGAAATTGTTTTTCCGAGTCTGGGTGTAATGCGTATGTGAAATTGTATGTTTGTAACCGCACCCACAACACAGGTGATAATCCTAGTGTGGGGCAAGATTTCTTTTTTTTAAGTGGTTTTTAGTCAGTAAGAGTCTTGACAATAAAGGCAGGAGAACCCATTGGATAATTTTCCAACCATAAAAATGGTGGGTAAATAGGTAGCTATGTTTTATTCATATTCCTTATTTGAAGAACGTACGAGTTTGCATATATGTACGTCACAGATGAATTCTATTCAACCAATCGTAAAACCAAAGCTTTAAAGCAAATCATACTTAACAAACTTGAACATAAAACCCAGTTTCCAACAACAATAGTTTTCAGAAAATATATTTCAATATTTTTTAATGTTATTAGCATATTCAGAAGAGCTATAATATCTTGAAAGAGTACTTTAAAATATAAAAGACTGGTACTTGAGTTGCCCACAGAATCTTGTACTCTTAAGATTTTATTAAATTTAAAAACTAGAGGTTTCGAGCTTTTTCAAATAGATAACAAAAGAGGTTTTTCGTTTGAATTTGGCTTTATGCCTTGTTATGAATATAGATTATTGTAAAATTACTTGTTAAGTAGATTATAATAATATTAAATCTAGTTATTTGGTTTTTATTAGACTTCATAACCTATTCATGTATTTATTTTAATAAAAACCATTAAGTAGGTACTTCTTAAGAGAAAGAGTAAAGAAAATCCATTCAAACTAGCAATCCTTTACTTGTATAATATTTTCCAACATCCTAAAATTATTTCGCAAAATCAACTAATTAATTTTAATATTTCGTAGGTATAATTATTCACTACATTGTTCAAAGCATACAAATGAAATGTCTTGTATACTTACCTCATTAAATAAAACAGAATTTGAGTCCAGGTTATAGACTTACTTCACTTATTTAAAATACTCGTAAATTCATTGGATTACATCACATTCATTAGTAAGCAGAATTGACGTTGGCGCTCACACCAAATATCCCTTTGGCGCTTCTAAGAATTTATTCCTTGTAAATTCAAAACGTAAGATATTCATATGACGTCAGAAGCATAGCACTCCTTTCGATATCCGCATCATAAACATTAATTCAAAACCGTATCACGTCACAACCTTCTTAATCTGTACCAGTTTCTGCCAGCGTTAAAAGTTTTACCTGGGCTAAAAGTGGTTAATGTGTTATTGCCGACTATAATACGTCCCTGTGCCAATTTTTATTCAGATTCGTTCAGCAGTTTTTACGCGAAAGAGAAACAAACATCCATCAATATTTACAAAATTTAGCTTTTGTAATACTACTAGGATTATTGAAACACGACAATTATTATCATCTGTTTTATGAGTCCCATGGAAAAGAGGGAAATTGCTTTTACATTACAAACTGTGTTGGTACATCTAATTTTTATTTAATTAATGTCCAAAAGCAGAAAACCTTTATTCCATATGTGAAAGCGCTGGTTTGGCACAAATGGGCGTGCTTAACTGGAGTGATACCACGGCCGCACTGAAAATCGGGGTGTTTTGCTGTATGAGTGAGGTAACCGCATTCCCAACTCTCGAATCTCTAACCCCCAAAGGGGTAACAATAACTTCTCTGGTGTTGCTAGTGTCCATTGGCAACTCTGTGCTTACCATCAGGTGATCCATCTTAAGATCACACAACAGTGCTTTGTTCCACTCAAGAATCGATCTTGACTGGGTTTATGGAAGTGGCCTTTGCGACTTTGCATTTACTCTACCCAGGAGTATTTGAATAGTGACCTATTTCCATGAAATTTTAGGAATCAAGACGATTTAGACACTCGACCTTGAACTATTTTGGACAATCCATAACTCTATTGAGACAACATTTTGTAGTAAACACGTTGTTATGTAAATTGATGGAGTAATAAAATTTGTATTTTATGACAATAATCCCAAACACCATGGAATACTGGCAAGGCCACATATTGAGTTGCAAAGCATAAAGGTATAGACGTAAAGAAAACATTAAAGTACGTATGATATCTTCTATATTTTGAAATAATAAAATTTGATAGTTGATGTACTGTTCTCTCTTGATTATGGTCCAGATGGAATTGTATTAGTGTTCCAGCTCAGGAAAATTAAAATGGTAATGACGGAAATTCTCATCAAAAACAGTGATTGTTATTTTGAAGCAGTCACAGAAAACCAGCGTGAAACAACTACAGCGTTGTCTTTCCCCTCCTACCATCCCAAATTTTCGAAACTCGAATCCAAAAAAGGCCAACCCATTCGTAACTACTCAGTTGCTGCGAGTGACCATGGGCGGCGCTGATTGCTTATTACCATTAGGTAATCCGTGATCCCATTAGCCGATTTCTCACAAAAAAATTTCATAAATTTTTTTGACAATATTAAGCACATGTATGGGTCTAAGGTCTGTTCTCTTTCACGATCACGTTTGCTCAAAGTAGAATGGCAATTTGAAACTTTTAATTGGGTAGTTTCCTAGGTCAAAAATAAATTAATTTGATGTTTCAATACAATAAAATATTGAAAAATAACTATACTTTTATTAATCGATCGATCGATACACCAAGTTTTAGATTTTTTTTAGCTAATTATTGTGAAATAAGTAAGCTATTTGACGCAAAAATGGTATGACGTCATAGCTCAGTTTTTCATACAAATTTCATAGAAAATTATCGTTTTTTTGACGTTTGGATAAAAGTATTGAATTTGACTAGTTGGAAACTACCGTATTGTGAAATAAAAGGTCAGGATTTCAACATTACTTTTGCGTCAAGAGCACTTTATAATATTCTTAAAGACCATTTAGAAAAAGTCTATTAAGTCCAGTACTTTATACTGTATTATACATATATCTATTAGTATGTACTACAAAAAGCAGTTATAAATAGAGTACAATTTTATTACCTTTTAATTAAAGGACTTTACCTAAACTGTGTTACGGTAACGACAGGTCGTTAAGAGGGTTAATTATTTTGTTAATAGCACTGGTCCTTAAGATTTTTAAAAGAAATAATTGTATTTGTTTTTGTAGTGTTTTGTTTTCTGAGTGACCACCATTTTGCTCTTCATCTTTAGGATCAAGATCGAGTAAGGGGAGGAAATGTTTAGTTTGATCTCTTCTGCGTTCTTTCGCCATCATTCCCCGTGACATGTTTTCCATCATCATCAACATCATCGTCATCATCATCATCTTGTAGATGGTTATCAGGAAACAACTGTGAAATTTACTGCTAAAGGCGTTTTGCAAAACAACGCAACTTTTAAACTTTCAAGTAAAAAGCGTGCTCCTTCTTATAAGGCCACCAACGCAATTGTTCTCGTCCTCTGGTGTTGCGGCTGTCCACGGGCGGTGCTGATCGCCCACCATCTGGTGATAGGCGTAAGAATACTCGTATGCCACTTCCCAAGATTTATGTTTTTTTTTTAATGGTATAAGTCGGCAAACGAGCAGACGGATTACCTGATGGTAAGCAATCGGCGCCGCCCATGGACACCCGCAACACCAAAGGAGTTACGAGTGCGTTGCCGGCCTTTTGGGGATGGGGGTTGCGGATATAAGGATTGGGCAGGGATAGGGGAAGGGGAGGGATTGGGCCTCCGGTAACCTCACTCACACGGCGAAACACAACGCTGTGGGTTGTTTCACGCCGGTATTCTGTGAGGCCGTGGTATCACTCCGGTCGAGCCGACCCATTTGTGCCGAAGCTTGGCTCTCCCACACTTATGTATGTACTTTTTCAAAATTAGAACAGATTTAAGATACTCACTTATTCTAGACAAACAGTTGTTGTTTATGTGTATTATTTCAGTTCCTTCTTATTTCAGCCAGTAAGTCTTGGTAAAAACGTGTCAATTACATTATTTATTAAATAAAATACCTCTCCCGTCGACACTCTCACATTAAACCATTACAGAGATGTACCCATATTGTAGGGCTGACTACACGTAAAAACAAAAATAATTTATTTTAATTACCAACTTGAAGTAAAAACATTTTGAGAGGCACGGTCAAACAAACAGAAATTAAGCTAATCCACCGCTGCCTGCCCGGTGACAAAAACTGTTATATTTTAGCACATTTTGTTCATCGTCTAGTTTTAGTTACGTTAAAGGTTATAAGATTTCTTGTAAACATGACACACAAAGAATTTGTATACTATAATTGCAAATTCTCAATTTTATTACTAAACTAGCTTTTGCACGCGACTTTGTTTGCATGGAATAGTAACTTCCTGCAGAATTTTGGTTAAAACTATCCTATGTCCTTTATCGAGTCCCAATATATGTCTGTACCAAATTTCACACAAAAAAGTTCAGTAATTTAGGCGTGAAGAAAAGACAGACAGACAGACAGAGTTACTTTCGCATTTATAATATTAGTTTACTTACTTTCGCATTTATAATATTAGTTTGGATAGGAAATTTGAACATCTAGTAAATTAATATGCTTTATGTCAGTACCCTATCCATTTTTTTTGTGTGATGAAAATCCTCTCATTACTTCTCTAGCCCAAGATTAGACACTTACTGACTAAAACGTCTCCGTTCCTTCTCCTGCGCTAGGCCAAAGCCTGACCTTATTTAGCTAGCCCCGCAACTCCATCTGAACATTGTCCCTGTTAGGCCCCAATTGTAGTGGTCTATTGGCCAGCTAACGCTACGCGCCTTCCGCTCGGACCTGGTTTTGGTCGGACGGCGAGCTACCCTTGTCAGTACCCTACCCTACGTTTAGTTCGTGGAACAATCTTATACACTTCAAAACAATATTTCTACATGAAAATATGTTTCAATTACGTTTTAGTAGGTATTATCTTACTAGTGAAACATATTGAGACTTTTTCAGAGGAAATTATTTTCAAGATTTAGGGCAGCCCTCCGCCAAGGAAGGCGAGATGTATTCCAGTATGGTACCACGGTACGTACTTATTTACATTCGTTCCCTCATCCTATGGTACAAATACCACAAGATTCGGAAACTGATGGGAGAAAATAAATAAAGTTAACGGAAAAATATCGCAGAATATGCATTATTTATGTTGTTTTTTTGTTAACTTTGTCAATACGACGTGGCTCTAGGGAAATTGATGTTTTGTTGAATTCCAGTATTTATTTATATAGGCATGATACTGTTTGTCAAGCCAGCTGCGATAGAAACGTCGTTTTGTTCACTGGTTTTTGCCTAGGTTGGCCCACAAACGTTTTGAATATTTCGCTGGAAATGAATATTTCCGCACCGTAAAAAGTGCTTTCATCCCAAAGTCAATTTACAGATTGTTATGTATTTGAAATAAGCGTCGTTTTAACGTTCCGGTCTTAAGCATTTCAAGCCTGGCTGGGACAAAAAATGTTTGATATTTAATTTGGGTGAGGTACAAGCAAAACTTCCGGCAAAAATGCTTAGAAGTCATTTATATCTTATAATAAAAAAAACAAGTATTTTTAGATGACATCTTTTTCAATCTAAGTACCTATTAAAATACGTGACATTTCTTTTGATACAGTGCCAGGAAAAGATTAAATTATTTCAATAAGAGAGAAAGGAACAAAGCGGCGTTCGTGCCGGCACATACATATGATATTCGGAGAGCAAACAAAAATAATCAAGTAACGAGATAAAATTTCACATTTAATATCTGAACACCCACATTGATAAGACTGTTTAAACAAAAAAATAAAGATAAAACAATGCTTTTGTTTACTTTTCTGAGAATACCACGTATTACTTTTCGTGTTTGGATTAATCATGTATTGTGTGATTATTGTGAATTATACCACAATATGTCACACTGATATTTTGTTATTTCATTGCATAGCGGATGCCATTTTTGATCTCTTGAATCTTATGTCCATATAAATTACAATCAACTGTGTATGTTGGTTATTTATAGCCAGAACATTCACTTTTGTCTGATTACTTAACCACAATATTTATATGTTTATGTCGGACGGCAAAGAGCGGACAGATTACCTGATGGTAAGCAATTGGTGCCGCCCATGGCTAACGGCTACAACAGAGGCGTTATGACCGATTTAGGACCACCTACGAAGGAGTTGCGTTGCCGACCATAGAGATTTAGGGAAGGGGGGGAGGGGTAAGTGAAGGGATTAGGCCTCCGGCAACATCATTCACTCGGCGAAACATAACACTGCTGTTGTTTTGTTTTCTGTGAGATCATGGTATCACTCCGGTGGAGCCGAACCATTGGTACTTACGCATGGCTCTCCCACACTTAAATTATACGTACAGACAGAGTTAAAATGAATGTTTAATTAAGTACAAAACTAACATTTGCAAGAACCCTCTGTGCTTAACAATCGTCCAACCACTAAGGCTTATCAACACAACAACGAATCCAGCTACATAATAAAGGTTCTGTGGTGAAAACCTGCGGCCATACCCTCGTTTCTTGCACAATTCTGAAATATTACTAGAACGTTTGTATGTGACATTCTTGTCCTAACTATAACCTAGCTAGCTCATATGCATAAGCTTGGTACTATGTTTATATTCGTTAATGAAAACGTTTTATTTTGCAGATGATGTTTTTAATTGAATAATGTGTCTACTGAATAGAAATAATGATTAAGTCCTTTATTTGTAATATGATTTTTAATATATCTATATTAAGTTTGAAGTAATTGAAAAGGCAGCGCAGCGGGGTCAAAATCTGGCAAGTACCGATGTGACTGTGAGATATATGTACTTTCTATGATTATTTAGACACCACTGACAAACGGTAAAGGAAAACTTCGTGAAGGGAAACATCGTGAGGAAACTTGGACTTATAATTTCTAATTTTAAGTTTGAAATCTCCAATCCGTCTTGATCAAGCGTGGTGATTAATGCTCAAACTTTCACCGTGTGAGAAGAGGCTTTTGCCCAGCAGTGGGCACTTAAAGGCTAATGATGACTTATTGAAAAGTGGCTCTGGCTTACCTATGTAACAGAGCGGCTTCCAAGAGAAGGTTTTCTGGAAGCTATCAAAAGAACTATCATATTAAAGCTTTTATAATATCATCCTGAATATAAAACACACTAAAATAGTGTGGTTTTCCCCTCGACTCTACGTCCAGGAAAAACTGCAAACCAAAAACAGCTAAAACAGAAACCCAAACCTACATAATTAACAAAAATGTTGAGCTTAAATAAAAATGCAAATTTTGAAACTACGCAGCAGGCACCCTAACTTCTGCAAAGCGCTGAAACTACATAAAATTTGAAGCGAAAGTTAGATATTTAAAAAAATCTAGACCAACTTTGAATTAAACAGGTGCACCTATATCATAAAAGTACTTTTTAAAATACGAAATTTCTGAAACATTACATAAATACTTGTGAGAAAAGTAAATGAACCGATGAATGTAACTGTACTATCAAAATATGTTCAAGCCATTGAAAGTACCAGCAACGATCATCCTGAATCCTCATATCTATATTCCAAATGATACTACGAGTCCTTTGATACTACGAGTGTCTATGGGCGGCGCTGATTGCTTATCATCAGGTTATACGTCTGCTCGTTTGCCGTCATAACATGTCAACTTAAAATTGATATTATTATGGCAAAACATTCGTTCGGAAAACTTTCCATAATTTTATTATTTTCTTTGTAATTCTGTTAAAGTACTACAAAGGGACGTTATTATAAATCGAAGTACTTATTGTTTCTGTGTTTGACGACAAAGACATTCCAATAATTGACTGATTATTAACAAAAGTTTAATGTCGTTCGTTTCTTACGAATTTCGATAGCATTTTGTTTTATTTTTTCAAGATAACCTACAAGTTAATGATTGTTTTTTGTGATTTTATTTTAGTACAGTAGGTATCCGACTGGTGTCAGTCTTTTGTTTTGCAAACAAATGGGCACAGCACTGAAATAGTTGTTAATTCCCGCTATTCCCCTTTACTTTTCTAAAGTTTTCTTTCGTAAGAACCTTCTCCTAGTAATAACGAAATTAACAAAAAAATAATTTGCAAATCTCTTTTGTTTTGTTATTTATTATATTTGATCTTACGCACATAGTTGTACGCTTACCAAAACATTTCGCAAATCATTTTTATATTATTTTTAGTATACGGAAATGACAACCTAACAATTAATAATAATAACTGTGAAAGTGTTGGAGAGCCATGCTTCGGAACTAATGGGTCGGTTCGACCGGAGTGATACCACGGCCTCACAGAAAACCGCCGTGAAAACGTTGTGTTGCGCCGTGTGAGTGAGGTTACCGGAGGACCAATCCTTCCTCTCCCCCAATCCCTCCACAATCCCTAAATCTCCAAATTCCTAATCCCTAAAAGGTCGGCAACGCACTCGTAACTCCTCCGTTGCGAGTGTCCATGGGCGGCGCTGAATGCTTACCATCAGGTGATCCGTCTGCTAGTTTGCCAACCTATTACATTAAAAAAAAACTTCATTTTACAATGACGCGAGCGAAAACCTTAGTCAGACCTGGAAAAATACGAAAATTACCGTAATTACTTTCCTTGTAAAAACTTTGTCCAATAATATTATTCGTTAGATAAACTATACATCTTTCCTTAATCTTCAAACAACAAAAATATAAAGCAACTTCGCACCACAATACCAACGGAAGCTTCCAGATACTAAGTAATTACAAACTAATTAACTTGGTGGGAAGTGAATAAAAACTATTTGCAACACAATTACTGAGTGGCCGGTAATTTAATGTGCATCTAACAATATTTGGAATAAGTATACCGCCTGCATCGAGTTCAGAACAAATTGATTTATATAGTGTAGGTACTATGTCGCCGGCGAGGGCGCGTTGACTTGAATTTATAGTGAACTTCTTCTTATATACTTGTATAGTTTGGTTTGAATTATAAATGTATTATTGATTAGCTGATAACGCATTACAAAAATGAAATTGCTGGGTGATAATTTTCTAAACCAATACATTCATTATCATAATTATCACAAAGGCCTCCCTCTTGGCCTTCCACGTCGAACGACAAGTTGCTCCCCGTGACTCTGACGATGTCGTCGGTCCACCTAGCGAGAGACCTGCCCACACTACGTTTTCACCGGAAAACGGCCTCAGTCGTCACTCTAGCACTTTTCGAGCCCATCGGTCGTCCGCCCTTCGAGCGACGTGGACTGCCTATTGTCACTTTAGCCCCAGATTTTACGAGCTATGTCGGTGACTTTGTTTTTTTGCCGAATTTCCCAGCATAGCTCTGAGTTTTCCAAGAAGGCTAGAAGTTTAGGACCACGTAACCAATACATTACCAACACTCTAATACCCGAAAGGATGGCCGTTCACTTGTGTAACTCCGCCATTGTTGCGGGTGGGATGGTAGACCATCAAGTCTACCATCTACCTACTCGTTTGCCATGCTTTAACTATTTTTTTTGCTACGTTAAGTTGTTATCTTTTATACCTAGCTATTTTCAGATTTACAGACAACTCGTCATTTATATTAATATCTTTATTGTCGAGTTACCGAATATAACGTTAAGCTTGTAAGTACAACAGTTTTTGTGGTTATTTCTGGTCGGATTTTTGTAAGGCGTGTATCACCCCGGTGGAGCCAACCCAAAGAGCCATGCTTTAGTACGAATTACTAAAGCATGGCTCTCTCATACTTCAAAGCATGATTCTCCAAGCTTAAAGTACTAATAAGTAACATCTCCATATTGTATGACGTAACATGTTCCTAGTACTAGTCCGCTGTGGGTAAACACGGTGATTATTATCGATTTTCCTATTTAGCGTAGATAAAAATGTGTTTACTCGCATTCACGAATAGATAAATCATATCATAGTAGTTTTCCCGACGTTGGAGATTTTGCGAACTTTGGTCTAATTGTTCGTGTACGTACCGATATAATTTAGAAGTTAATTTAACCTCTCTAGACGATTTAGATCTCAGTTGTCAGTTTTTTATTAACAGTAACTTTCGTGAGCCCGAAACTTTATAATATTTTCATGTTGTCATGCCTGACAGAGCCCACAGTACTTACGCCAAAACCTATGTATGTATATCCGCATGTTCACGCCAACCACATAAGTTCACACTCGCTCATGAATAAGAGTTTTGAATGACTCAAATGAATGACTGAACCCAAATGAATGATGAATGACAAATGACTTGAAACTAATAGAGCTTTATTTAGTTGAAATTACATGAGCAAGTCGTTATTTTCAAAACCCTTCATTCGAAAAACTCGCTACACAAGAGATATTTTACTGCACCAGTATAATATGTTAATACTATCTAGACTGTTCTTTTACAATCATGGTTGGAATCACGATGATAGTAACACGACACCGCTAAAATACTCAGCCGTGGAGTTAAGCGTGATATCTGAGTTTTCCGAGGAGCGAAGGTAAAATG
The DNA here is from genome assembly GCA_902829305.4 of Spodoptera exigua. Taxonomy (NCBI): domain Eukaryota; kingdom Metazoa; phylum Arthropoda; class Insecta; order Lepidoptera; family Noctuidae; genus Spodoptera; species Spodoptera exigua. The sequence goes on along the minus strand of LR824607.2, from coordinate 15,563,280 downwards.
CCACTGAATTTTGACTTAGGCGTCACCGATTTAAATATTTATTGGTTTGGCTATGGATTGAGCTGACTACAGTTGTGTTCCGTATTCAACAGAATGCTGAGTTGAAGGTGCGATGGGCATAGGCTCGGTAGGAGAAATGATGAATATCAGTTTTAATAGCGACCCGCCCGGTGCCCCTGCGACAAACCCGTATATTTTCTTCCTTTCTTTTTTGTGTCCAAAAGGCGCTCGACCAAAGAGGCAGCCCTGTCATGTAGACACATTCTTAAAATGTAACTGTAACATACGAGTGGTATTCGAATATTTCGTACGTGCTTTTCTATGCTCAGATCTGTATACATAAATGCTGCAAGGTGTAATAGAGTGTGAGTTTGTACACATAGAGTTCACTTTGCATTGAAAGTGGTAGTGAAAAGATGAGATAGTAAGTCATGTGTAGTAGAGGGTGACCAAAAAGTTTTTAAACTTATGTATAATTTAAAATTTTTGCTATCGACTAAACTATTGTGCTATAAAGTAATTAGTTTTTCGAAACTTAAGAACAAAATAAAACACTTAGGTGACTTTGAAATAGGCTAAAATTTATTTTTATTTAATTTCATCTCAAAAAGCATAGAAATAATAACTTCATCTCCTATTTATTTTTATTTATTTATTTAGGCTTACCAACTAAGACACATACAGACAATCTTAAAAATAAATAAAACAACAGTTAGTGTATGCTCTTAAATTAAAGGTAGGCTCAACATTATTTTAAGGTTGTTCAAGTAAAAGAGTTAAAAATTAAAAGTAATTAAAAATTAAAAAAATTAAGAAATTGGATAAAACATAAGAAAACTATAAAACATAAAAATTATAAAAATTAAAAATTAGGCACTCTTAATGTCTCTTTTAAATACACTTATTTTACTTGCAAATATATCCAAGTGGTGTTTTTTATAAATGTCATTACACTTTCTGAGAGTATAAGTGAGAGGTGCGTTGCTGCCATACTTATTTCGGGTATGTTTCGTGACGAATGGGGTACAATTTACTAGCCTAGCTGAAGACCTTGGTACTTTTATTTGAATTTGGGACAACAAAGATGGACAGTCTGTTCTACTGTTTAAAAATTTATATAAAAATATGAACCCACAATAGTCTCTGCGCCAAAGCAAGGATTTCATTTTAAAATGCTCAAGTCTATCATTATATTCTTTCACACTATGCCGTATACCACAGACAATAGATAGCCTTCTTAAGATTTTTTTCTGTACTTTTTCAATTTGCTGTATGTTATTTTGATACATAGGATACCACACTACGGAACAATATTCGATGTTGCTACGCACAAGAGCATAGTAAAGTGCTTTTAATGCTGTAATTGATCTAAATTGTCTAGTGTTCCTATTCATAAATGCTAACATTTTATTTGATTTGGCAACTATTTTATCTGTATGTGTAGTAAAACGCATTTCTGAATCAATAATAATCCCTAAATCTCTGACCTGTGTTACACTCTTTAAAGGTTGTCCCTTCATAGTGAAAGATGTAAAGAATTTATACTTCTTACGTCATCAAAACATCAAAAACAAGTCGTATATTTGTAACAAGCAAGACCAATAATCTATAATTAGAAACAAATTGATCTGACACTGTGACGTCATTTCCAATTTATCTAATACCTATCACTGTCAATACATTAATCCTTGATGTACGTGAGTCTCAGAGATTGGCTCTCCTTAATAAATAGCTGACAACTTACAAGGGAAACTACTCACACTGATTGATCCAAAGATTCCGAAACATTCGCTGATTTATCACAACAAATTGATTAATATTCATCGAGCAAACTATTCTTGTATATATCCTATTCCTCACGATATATATATAAATATACAAATAAACCTGGACTTTAATTTCTAATTATAAGTTTGAAATCGCCAACCCGCATTGAGCAAGCATGGTGATTAATGCTTTAACCTTCTCCCTATGAGAAGAGGCCTTTGCTCAGCAGTAGGCACTTAAAGGCTGGTGATTATGATGATGATGATGATGATGGAAAATTGATTCTTATGAGAAAAACTTTGAGTTAAGTTTTCAAACTTTTTGTTATTAATAAAGGTGGTTTCACATGTTTGAATTATTTTTGTCAATTTCTATATCTATCAGCGTGGGTAGAAGTATACATAGTTGAATATGGATGGATTGTATTGAATATTCAATGTGCCCATGTCTGTCTTTTATTAATTATGTGACTGCATCGTTTTTCTTTTATTTGTTAACCAAATGTCTTTTGTTTTATTACACTGTTAGTTCACAGGGACTGAATATTTATTTATCTTAACAAAAGTGCGACACATCAGATATTCTTTACTATTCATATTAATTTCAAAATACTTAAAAATATATCTATCAATGTCTGAAATTGTGTACGATGTATGGCAAAAGCTCACCTTCTGTAACATACGTTGGCTTTTATAACTTCATCATCATCATCATCATCGGCCTATAAAGCTCAAGTCTGAGCAAAGGCCTCTTTTCACACGTAGAAGGTTTGAATATTTATCAACATTCTTGCTCAAGGCAGATTTGCAATTCAACCTTAGTTATTGTCCTTGTCCTGGTTTTCTCATGATGTTCTCTTAAACCATATAGCAGTGGTAACATAATTATTATATAGTGTATATTAAGTGTGGGTTAAGGGGGAGGCCTTTGTCCAGCAGTAGACGTCTTCCGGCTGATGATGATGAAGTGTGGGTTAGCCATGTTTTGACACGAATGAGTCGGTTTACTTAACAGATACCACGGCCAACAGAAAACCGGCGTGAAACAACTAGCGTTGTGGTTTGCCGTGTGAGGGAGGACCAATCTTTTCCCTCCCCCAATCCCTCCTCAATCCCTAAATCTCCAAAAACCCAATCGCCAAAAAAAAATCCAAAATTTTCTCCAACACATATCCACCATACTGTAGAAGCAGTTTGCGCTGTCATTGTCAGTCATTACATACGCAGCCTCGTTCCGTTGGACGTTCCAAGTTTCAGACTCTATTATATCTGTGCTGTGGTACTGCGCATAAAATGCTACACTTTTCGACATTCATTTTGTACGCTTCCATTACTGTTTTTAAAAGGAACACTATATTCAGTGTTCTTGTTAATGAATGCATGTATCATGTTGTATTCTGGCACTAATTGACGTATGAATTGTGAAGAATGGAAGTGATATTAGCCATTTTTAAGCTGGTTTTTACATACAATATTTAGTCTATATTTAAAAAAATATGGAGTTGGAAAATAAAGATTTTTGTGACAATAATCTGTAATATATAATAGACTAGTGAGTTTTTCAAAGCAATGCTATAATAAGATCTTAATTAACTCTTAGATGAGAAGTTTGTATTTTGCTTGTGAAATCGTCTGTTTAAAAATGAGGTTCTAGTTTTAAAACTCGATTTCAGACAACCCTTGAGTCAGTCACAGTTCCTGCTAGTTGGCAGTTGCAGAAACCTCTTCTTCTTTATTTTAAAGTTATATCTCTGAAAATGTCTTGAGCAAAATTTATTTCACAACTGCTTGGCAGTGTTATATTAATAAAATGTGCTGTCAAATCCCGCCCTGGCTTGTACAAAAATGGCTAATATTTTGAATAAATAATGATCCAACAAGCAAAGTTATAAGCCTTTCACTTTCAGCAACTTTTCACGGACTATCCGAAAGTTTCAGCCCTGATGAAGGCTCTTTTAAAGTTCCCTAAACTACCAGCTCTTTGCTGAATAGTTAGAAACAAAGCCTTTTGTCTGTACCATCAAATTATTTCAGGATTATTTGAAACTTAGAACCTTAAAAATTGTTTTGATTATTTTTGTTCAGTTTTCAGGCGCTCAGATAAATGTTATTAAGAAATTAATATTAGTTAGCTACTTATTGTTTGTTGGTTTTTGAATCGAGTTTGTGTGGTTTCAGTTTCCTTAGTTTTTTGTTTATTTTCTTCAGTATTCTAGCGGCCATAAGTTTAAGAAAATTAGTTCTTAAATCTTTTAGTTTGAAATCATATTTAAATGAGAATGAGCCTAAAGCTTGTCTCAATTTCGTCCTATTAATAATCATATTTGTGATTGTGGCAATACACATTCTAATACAACCATATAAGACCTATTTTTGAATAAACCGCACCTTCTATAAACAATCTTATAATCTACATGAAAATACTGGTAGCGTCAACAGCGCTGTGCAAAGTTGTGACGTCATGCACTTAGGAAATTTGCTAGCAGGATCATTTTACGTAAATTGTGTAAAGTCATCTAATTAACGATAATTAACTTGGTGTTTTGAAGTTACAGCATAGTTTTTGATAAATTAAGTGCTGTTACAGTGTACCCTTGGTGAGTTACACTATACATTTTTATCAGTCACTGAGGGATGGACAGACAGCATGCTCCAAATTTTTGGTGATTTAAAACTGAACCTACCAAGAATATGGAATTATGGTAAATCTTCTGCTGCACTAAATGGCTCAGTAAGCTTATAGCCATTAGTGACATTGAAATAAGTGACAATGATGAGGAACAAAAAAATATCAATAAAAAAGGCAGCACTGAATAATGAAATGAAATATAAACACTAATCAATTTTATACCCTATAAATAACAATTTAAGTTTTATACTCCACTTGTTTGCTATAATCTGACACGCTTTGAGCAAATTTCCACCTATTTCCCAAATATATATCTAAAATTCTATAGCGTAAATTACTAAGGTATATAAGTAAAACTACGTTATTTTATTTTTAGTGTAGTATTTTAAATATGGAATGTTATGAATCTTACGTTTGTTTGCTTGTTTGAATGTACTATGGAACTGCGGGCTCGAATTAAACAATGATTTTTGTGTTTTTATTCAATTATTGAGGAAGGCTATAAAACATGTAGCTAATACCAAGAGAACTCGAAAAAACCGCGCGAAAATAGTTTCCCTAGTAGCTGTTTATTTTCGATGGCGATTCGATTTCTGTGCGAACCGCAGCCAGGTAGCATCTCGGTTTTCATAACAATCCCTTCGCCTGACAGCCTGAACGAGAAATAATACCTTCTTAAGCTACTGGGTAAGTACGGGTAACCCGTACTTTGACTCTGCGGGGTATAAACAAGAACAAAAGCATATTCATTTGAAAGTTTGCTGGATCAGAGTACTACGAATTTACGGTTTTCAATTCAACGGCTAGTCAGACCTGTTGTATTATCTGTAATTAGTAATACTAATCAGTGTCGCACTATTATTGTCTATGTCGTCATATCACTATAAAGAGGGTGGCCGAGCAAGTGTCGGCCATTGACAATGTAACTCTGGTGCAGTGAGCTGCCCGACTGTGTACTGTGATATTAACGTCAAGTATCCAAGATCCAAGTCTTTTAATCATTTACAAGACCGTTCGTCGAATAGCTAGCTAGTTTACTGACAAATGTATACAGTATTGTTTACAAAGTTATTCTAATATATTCATATAAGTTATTTGATCGTTGCTTCTGTTTTCAACTTTCCAAGTTAAGTTGGGATCGACCTCGTGCATTTTAAGTTGCAGTTAAGTTGAGATGGTATAAGGAAACTTGTGGAATATTGCCCCGGGACCCAGGAATAGTTTGCGGTTGATTTAGTGCCATCCAAGTTGGTTATGAAGCGAATAAGTCAACTGAAAGTTGGTTGGGTTAGAATATAGTTTTCGTTTCATAATTTGCGTAAATATTAGGTTATCTCAATAGTAAATTGTTTTTATGAGGAGATTACTTGATGGTGAGCAATCGCGTCGCCCTCGTAACTCCTTTGTTGTTACCGACATTTTAGGGATTAGGGATTGTTATTTTGGGATTGGGGGAGGGGAAGAATTGAACCTCCGGTAACCATACTCACAAGGCGAAACACAACGCTATGAATGTTTCACGCCGGTTTTCTGTAAGGCCGTGGTATCACTCCGGTCACGCCGACCCATTCGTATCGAACCTACGTGCCGTAGCTAACTGTACCTGAGGCTAAGCAATCGGTGCCGCCTATAACACCCGCAACACGGATTAGGGGAAGGGAAAGATTGTATCTCATCAATCATTTGTTGAAATTTTAAAACATTTTAGTTGAGAATCTTTACAGTAATTAATGTTCGATTCAATTAATTACTTATTCTGCTAATCAGAGAAAATCAAAGTTTTAAAGAAGTAATTCTAACTACGAAAAAAATTAATTGATCTTTCCTTTCAGAAGAAGACTTCCATTAATCGTCACTTGGGAACACTTAGTCTAAGAAAACCTCTGAAAAGCCTAGCGTATCATCGGTAACCCTAGCAACTTTCTGAAAGCCATTAGACAAGACAAACTTCAGCCGAATCTAATTTCAATTAACGCTGAAACTCTCTAATTATCTTGTGTTTCCTTGTTGAAATAAGGCCACGCATGCCAAGTTCCCTAACGAAGTCTTCAAAGTACTCTTCAGTCTCTGAAGTATGCTGATCATAGTTTCTTCGTGTCATTATCATTCGTGTCTTCAATATCAATTTTTGGCAAGTTCTACGATTAATGTTGTTGGGAGTGGTGTTTTAGGTTATCTTGGTTTCTTTTTGGAAATACTTATATTGACAGACATTTTTTGCTTCAATAAAAATGTTTAGGATGTACCTACTCTCCACTAAATAGACATATATCAATAGTTTTATCTGTTAGTGTTATGATAAATTATGTTATACAACTTTAACATAAAATACCTTTCTTAACGTTGACCGTTGAAGTCACTTCAAATCAAATCAATCAAATCAAATTCTTTATTTCAAGTAGACCACACCAGTCACATTTGAACGTCAAGCAAAAAGATATCATAAGTTTTAAAACTTTATATGTGTCAGTCTGTCCGTCTGTCCTCTAGTGAAGCTATTTGCTTGTTCCAAAGTGTAGATTCCTATGGCGAAGAACGAGCAAGAGACTCCATGGCTACTCTTTTTCAATCATTTACTTAAAATCAAAATGCAACAACATTCCGAAAGAAACCACAACAAAATCAATCATAGATTTTACGTCTGATATACCGTAGGACTTCAAACTGTCGACGACCATGAAATATTTTGACTTCATAAATTCAAAAACCTAGGCTACAACGGTACTCTCCGAACCCCACTACAAACGAAAAAAAGAAACAAAAGCTAGCTCGAATTTTCGAACAAGGAAAGTAGGAAAAGTATTTTTATTGTCTCTGTGAAGATGGAAGGAATAAAAGGCAGAGTTTTAATCGACGGCCATTAAAACTAACACTTGTGTGTCGGAAGGGACTGTGGTCGATTCCACGTCGTGTTACGAGCATCATTAGTGTCTGTTAGTGTGTGTTTATATCTCCTCATATATGTATGTAGTTAAACTTTGTTATGAAGTTGTGAATATAATATTCTTTGAAATGGAACAGTGGAAATTAGATATGGTTTAAGTCGGCAAACGAGCTGACGGATTACCTGATGGTAAGCAATCGGCGCCGCCCATGGACACCCGCAACACCAAAGGAGTTACGAGTGCGTTGCCGGCCTTTTGGGGATAGGAGTTGCGGATATAAGGATTGGGAAGGGATAGGGGAAGAGGAGGGATTGGGCCTCCGGTAACCTCCCTCACACGGCGAAACACAACGCTGTGGGTTGTTTCACGCCAGTATCCTGTGAGGCCGTGGTATCACTCCGGTCGAGCCGACCCATTCGTGCTGAAGCTTGGCTCTCCCACACTTAAAATATAATTATTGTAAAGTCATAAATTTGTTGTATTTAACTATATTTAAAACATTAATATCTCTTCATCCAATTTTAGTAAGCAGTTACTAACGACTGTGTCCCGAAATAAACAGTAATAGTATTTGGAAACATGTTTAAGTACGTGTTAGTCTAGATTAGGAGTTGCCCGAGGTATGTCCCCAATTACTTTGGTAACATCCTCACTGCGCTTCCACCGTCCAGGTAACGTACCTATATACCTAAGTGTGTTAAACGAAATACTAAAGGTGTTGCTAGCTTCTGTTAAAATGGAATTAAAACGGTTACAGAGCCACAAACGGCGTATTAAAATTCGAATTAAAAATAAAATGTTGGCGTAGTCAATGGGAGTTTACAATACGCAAGATTAACATATTTCCTATACAATGTTATTAACATTCCACAAAGAGCTGCGTTTTTTTAACAAAACCAATAACAATAAAATTTCAACAGTGCGTAGCTAATGGGAAAAATGTTTTATTGCTCTCCATGCACATAGACAATGTGGTTTGTTTTGTAAAATAAAAATCCACAACGAAACTATACTGGCTGAAAATAACCTGAACTGCTTCTAAAAAAAGTACGTTTCTTCTGCTAGAGATTGTTAAGATACCACTGTCAATAAAAGTAAATAACCAAACAATTACATTAGCTCCCACTCGGTATTAAAATACCCACTCATTAGGAATTATTCCCAGACGCTACGAAAATATACCTTCCTTTCGATATTTTATTGTAAGAGAGATACAGAAAATCTTTCATTATTTTCAACATACGCCTAACTTATCGAGATAAATTGGAAAATTAAGTTAATGATACATCATCTCGATGAGCACTAGAGAACTAGAAGTGATCCTTTTTATAATATGACAAATAGTGAAAGAATTTGTAGGAGTAATCGAATTATTGAGTAATTCAGGAGAGTATTTTTCATACAATATTTTGAGAAATTGTAAAAGGCATATAGCATACAAAATGATTGATATGACAAAGGAATATGTTTAGGCGATGGTGAATAAAAAATATTGCTGTGTGGGTGAAGAATTTTGAAGAATATGATGCGGCAATGCATGTACCGGGTGTCGCAAATGGGTCTAAGAATGAAAACATAGACAACAGATTATTACGGAATACCGAAGAAAATATTTTGATTAAAAAATTGATAATTATGCGTGTCCCTCATCAGTTACTGCTTTATTGGGAAACAAAAGTAGAGAAAGAACCTCCTTTCTTTTAAATTACGAATAAATAAAGAAAAAAAAATTTTTTTTTTTGGAATGTGTATATCAATATTCTTTTATTACCTTCTGCTAATCATCTTTCTTGTACAGAAAACCTATAAGCATTAATCACAACCCAAGCTCAAGGTTACGCGATTTCAAACTGATAATTTATTCATTAGAAATTATAACTTCAGATAGCTCAAGATGTTTTCTATTACCATTTGTGTAGTGTCTAAATAATATTAGAAAATAGTATGCATACTTTGCAAAAATGGTGATTTGAGAATCTGGCAATTGAAAACGCATCCGCAAACGTTTGCGAAGCGGCGCCTTAACTTTTGAGAGTCACCACCCTTTAAGTGTTAGTGATTGGGAAAATATGATTTCAAAAACTGAGTCCAAACTTAAATGAAGTCGGTTAAAAAGGTAAAGAATATTTAATAAAACTTTTTCAATATATCTCAGAAATGAAAATATCTAGAAGTTGAAGAACTTCCTATACGAAGTGAACCTGTGAGAGTATTGCATTACTTTGTTCTCATATTGATAAAATACTTTTAAGTTTTTATTACGGAGGGAGAAACTAATACATTGTGTGTCTTCAATGAGTCGTTTTCCCTCAAGTACAATTGGAAAATGTATAAGAATTGAAGTCAAAAAGGCAAAAGAAGTTTTAACATGATTTAGGCACAAAAAAGCTTCTAACCCAAATCCTATTTGGCGAAATTTATATAAAAATGTTGTAAGGGTCAAAAACGAGTTAGGCAGCCAATTGTGGCAGATTTTCACAGAAGAAAATATTTTTGTAGGAAAAATTGAAAAGCGTTGGTTTGGAAACGTGCCTTACACTCGCTTGGTTGTTTATTGATTTAGGGGATATCGAGATAAAATAGGAAAACTATACTGCTTTTATTTAAGAAAAATATGACAAGTTATCGATGCTAATATTTATGAGAAAAGACACACTATGCGGATGCAGAGAAAAATCCAAAAACTTGAATATTTGTAACTGTCTCCTTTAGTAAAATATAATTTCAGCAACTGTTTAGTATGTGCACTGCTGTATTGGAAAAAAATATGTTTCAAAATGATAAACAAGATCTCACAAGTGTCAATATAATAATTAAGTTTAATGTACCCAAAAATCGACTGTTAGACAATGCCTAAGGCATTAAGTCCACCTTTACATGTTTTGTATAAAGTGTATAAATAAATAAAGTTTGAACGCATGTCCATTAGAAAATATCGAACTTGAAGCACGCTAATGCTGAAACTACGCCGGGTTGCTCGTGTAAATATGGTTTGAAACTCGCCACGGGAAGTATATTTTTGTAAGATAAAATATACCTCATATCGCACTCAGCAACAGACGGTGATTTTCCAAGCATGAAGGTAAGAAAACACTTCAGTTTCAATAAGTTTCTGCATGAAATACTGAAACTGAAGAACCTGCCTTATCTTGTTTTTGGCAATATTGGAAAAATACAAAGGAATCTTGATGAGGGTGTAAAATTGGATATTCAAAGCCAAAGTTGAGCGAGGCTAAGCCTAGGAACAATGGTGGAGATGAAAAAACTTTATGAATGCCTACCTCTCCCTACAAATTCAATATTGAGTACTGAAGCCTTATCCGCACAGATATAGACAATTCTATTTGATGTTTACCTCTTTATACTTTACAAAAGAACAAATCTTATATTATTTTGCAATATCATATTTTTAATGAATTCCAAGTAAATAGTAGGTGATAGATTATTATTTTAGGCAAAATAGGTAAAAAAAGTTTTTGAAATGATGTTATTGTTATCAAATATCTACAATGGATATAAATACATGAAATAAGTATTATGACACTTTTATGATCTTAGGTAAGTGCTGTAACATTGTACGTCATGTTATAAGTTATCGTTCTTAAAATCATCACGTTTGTTCCATGAAAATCCCTGAAAATGTATCAAAATTTAACTTGAGCATTTTCAGACTATCAATTTATTTTAATAGGGTCAACATAGGCCTTGTCGATTTCTGAAACGGTTAACGAACTGTTATGAGATACGATAAATTAGAACTCCGCTTCTGAATTTCAGATTTTCTTAGCGTCCTTATAAGTTAGGTATATTTGTATAATTTTGGGTTGAATGTTTTTCATATATACGTAAAGCAATCGTTCACGTGGTAAAAATAATATTTTTATGTTAGGAAATATAAATTATATAACATCGACCGGATTTATTAGAACCAGTTTTCACAGCTTGCCTAGTTACTCAATATAAACCAAAATATACTAGGTTACAAAAATATTATTTACCTACATTAATTTATTTTTCATACATATACATATGCAAGCGTATGTATATTATTGAGATTAGGTCTATATTATTTCCTTTTCTATGAAAAATACTGTCGTTATAACATAAATATTAATATAAAAGTACAAAGTGATATATGACATTACTTTCCCAACATATCGTATTCAATGGGAATAAATAATATAACATTCCATTTCGTGGCATTTCATCGAACAGTTCTATGGTAATAAAGTGAAAGGAAACGTATGTAAAGTAATAAAAAGACCATAGAGAGAGACTATAACTTATAATGTCTGTCTTTGAAATATAAAATAGGTTTAATTACGTAAAATATATTATTATTCATCCAAATGTTTAAATAGGATATGATAACTATCTTTTTTGCTTTAAACGGTGATCGTAGGCCACCCAGATTTATTGTCAATATTATTTCGCCTAAATAGTAATTAATAGGACTGGCTATGTTACTGATCCAGGTATAAACGACGCTATTCGTTTATATGTTTTGTGAGAGACAGACACATAAAATAATAACCTTAAATTTGGATTGTTATTTGTAAACTTCTAAACTTAAAGACACACAGAACTGGGTCAAACTTTTCATGATTATTACGTTTCATAGGAAAACTGTAGTGTATTTCTACGTCACATTATCCTCAATGCGTAGTGGATGGGAAATAGTTCGAATTTTCCCGGTGATGGGAAAAATATTGTCGTTGGTGGTACTTTGACAGATTGCCAGCAATTTCGGTGTATGGCCGTCAGTTACTTGCCGAGCACAAGACATATTGCTTTACTAATAAATATGTAGGAGTTTGTTCAATGGAAACTTAGACATGCAATTTTTATAATGTAGCTAAACGCAATAGGAAACTTTTTGTGACAGTTTTCTTATACAATGTTTTGCGCCATCAATTTATATAAACAGTTTTGGTATTATTTCTAGTTTTTGAAAAGTAACAACTTTGTTTTCTCAGTTAATTCACATGAGTAAGTATTCTTTTTTTAATTAAGAGTTGTTTTGATTTTAGAATAGTTTTTGGTAGCTTTGTTTAAATAATTTTATAAATGATGAAAATTCCGTAAGCTGAACTTTACAGAGACTGATGTCCGAATTTGTCTCGGCATTCTTCTCAGAGTGGTCCGATTAAGAATTGAAGATTAAGAGTAGGTCTTTTTTAATTCTATTTTATAGTCTATTGTATTAACGAAAATAGAATTATTCATTTCATTACATTATTAGGTCGTGACATTAAAAGGTACGAATGTCATTTTCAATATTATATTTATAAACCAAATTCGTTGTGTTATTGTTTTGGTTTGTAAAGAAAAAAGATTAACATACAACTAACGTTGATATGAATCTATAACTGACCAACAAATTAGAAAACAAGCAATGTTTCGTTGACAAAATTTTAACAAAGTATAAAATCACTTCTCATTTAATACGCCACTTGAAAACCGACCATTTTTGCGGATCATAATATTTTAACTAGAGCAACTTTGTGGTCGATAGCTTTGCGTTTATTTTCGCATTCGATTTCTAACTTCCGTAAAGTATCAATTACCAGCCTGTAGTTATCAAACACAGTAAGCTTTAGTTACTCTACATATTTATTTATAAAGTAAATGGGTTTAAAAATAATTGCATTGTAGAATGAATTAAAATTACTTTTTGTATTTTTTATGAAGTCGCCAATTTTTTATTTAAAAAATATACAATATTTTTTTTGTATCTCACTTTTATATTTTTGTAGCAGACGTGACATAATGAGACGGTATTTTTAGGTGTGTGAATGTGCAGAAGACGTGCAATACCTTCCCATCTCCAATCCGCAAAACGTCTAACCGCCAAAAGGCTCGCAACGCACTTTTAATTCTTTAATGTTGGTGTCTGTATACCATGTCGCTTGTTTAACATTACCCGCAATTCATGGTCGTTTGTTAACCTATTTCACTTAAAAATATATTGATAATGAAATCTTCATTTTCAAGAGGTCTATTGTGCAACCGAGGCATTGTAAACATCTATATAAACCTTGAAAAATTAAAGCCTTGACTACCCATACATATTTTTGTTTGTTACTTCACCTCAATTGAAATCTTCTGTTTTACATCATTACGAGATCGAATTGGTCGATCGTTTTGGTTTTTTCATGATAGTGCCTATTGTAGATTCTGGCTTACAAAGTTTCAGCAGTTGTGGCGGGCTAGTCCAAACCAATAATATCACACTACAATACAAGCGTAAGATTCTAAAAGCCAAATCATAAAAATATACTTTATTTTTTGTAGCACAAAATCGTTTTTCCCACTCCAGCCTCAATCGGCTCAGATGTGGTAGAAAATAATATCACACCGGGGCACTTGTAAAGTGTGATATCAATTTCCTATTACAAACATCCCATTACCGCTCTATCGGCCTCCAGACCCGAGAGGGGGACGCGTGTTTTTGTTTACCCAGCTACCAATCTGAGTGAAGGAAAAATAGTGGAAAATGTCGTCGCCAATAGTCCTTAAAAATGGTCGGAGTACGTTTTCCTTTCCCTGGTATGAATAAGACTATATAAAAGTACAATTTCTTTGGTTTCCTTTATCAAAGTTCTTTCCTAGTTATTTTATATAGTCACTTTGTATCTATCTATGTTTAGTATAGAATATAACTGGATGATTGACGCGATGGCTGGAGAAGTGACTGTCGTGCGTAGGTGCGATTTTCGTACGGATCAAATCTCTCTATGACTCAGTTCTGAGATGTGTATGTTTGTAAACGCACTCACAACACACGAGGAAACCGCAGAGTGTGGTGACGTTTATAAAAAAATCTGTTAGATTTTTTTTTTACAAATTACCTATCCATACTAAAAACTACAGTAGCTTTAGTAAATACCTAAATGCCAATTGTGCAAGCATTCTATGAGCTATTTTTGTTTAGTAACTTTCGCGAGACAAACGAAAGTTATTGAAAATAAGGTGAAAAATGCGAATTAACTAAGAAAAACTTTACTAGTTTCAAGTCGCAAAGAGACTCTTTTCAGTATAAATTCTGTAAGTGACTCTAAGTCCTACTCATATATTTTTACTTTAAGTAATATTTTTGTACTGATTACAAACATTCAGTTAAGTTTGGGCCCGAATGGGCCGGCTATGTCGGAGTGATGCCACGGCATTACAGAAAACATGCGTAAAATAATGCTTGCATTGTTTTGCTAAGTCCAAGCACTACCATATTCCATAAACAAGTAAAAATATTGCACAAATATTAGCAATATTACAAAAACACACACAAATATTAGCTTAAAAAAACAAACAAAAATTATTTTTTTAATTAATAATACATGACAGATGACACAATGTTAATGACCCTTGAACCATTCGGGTTAGGCAACTTAATGGCACATAAAGTTAATGAAGAATAGAGTACGTATTGTCGATGGCCACCGATAAGGTCTTATTATGTATTTATCGTGTACTTCTAGAATATTCTTTTATTCTGTTTGATTGCCTCTTGTAAGGGTTTGTAGTGAATAAGCTTTACAGGCTATTTATTTTTTCTTTTTAAAAAAAACGTTGCCCCACACAAGGATTTTCTCCTGTGTCATGGATGCGTTTACAAACATACAATTCCACATGCACATCACACCCAGACCCGGAACAACAATATGTGGATAAACCCGCGACACGTTGCACGGCAGCCAGTTGCCCAGCCACCGCGCCAACCGTTGAACCAAAATTCTATTTGTGGATCTGTAATAATAGTTTTTGGTTCCGATAACGGTCTTAATAGTAGGTAAGTATGGGAGAGCCATGCTTCGGCACGAATGGGTCGACTCGACTGGAGCGATATCACGGCCTTACAGAATACCGGCGTGAAACAACCACAGCGTTGTGTTTGACTTTCTGCAGATTTTTGGTTTAAAAACTATTCTATGTCCTTTCTGGAATTTCAAACTATGTCTGTACCGAATTTCACACAAATAGGTTCAGTAGTTTAGGCGTCAAGAAAAGACAGACATACAGAGTTACTTTCGCATTAATAATATTTGTTTGGATTTGGATAGTTTGGATAAATAAAAATAGATTATATTGAGTTATTTTGTATGAATAACTAATTAATAACTTAATTTCTCTGTGGCAACTAATGTTGTTAAACCAAAACAAATAATTATAAAATTACAAAGCGTATCCACGTTGAAATAACTCCTAAAATAGTACCTTTAAACTGTTTGAACCAAGTACGAAAGGTCTTCTAAACAACTAATTACCTGCTTAGTCGACTGACTGAGTTAATTGTAATCTTAATCTTTGCTAATTAAGGTTGATTGTAGCAAAAGCGTAGGTCAGACAATACTTATAGGTATCACCCACAGCAGGTAAACTTACTCCCTTTCGTTCGAAATCTTTGGAAGATTTTCGATTTTATTGCTATTGTAATAGATTAGAAATTGGTATAACTAGATCAGGGTTAGCTTGATAAGCTGGTGTTAGTAGGAGCAAATTTTCAAATGTAGCTTTGTATTATTTTAATGAAATAGGAAACTTTAAATACACAGTTTATATATTTTAAATTTTTTAACTTAGGTGAGAAGTAAACTTTTTAGAGCATAAAAAGTTGTTCTTTTTTAAATTTAATAACAGTGATGAGTTTTTTCAATTTCAAATTAAGAACTATATTGTGTACTGTCTATGTATTTTTGAGTAAATAAAACACGCTAGGTAGCATTTGTCGTGTAATGACGAAATCAAGACCGTCACATTAATGTTAGGTCTACCTACACTATACTTAACTTTATATTTCAACAAAGTAAGCAAGTACCCACATAACTAAACCATACATAACATACCTTCCCCCTAAGTATAAGATATATTTAAATTAAAAGACTATATAAACCAAGGATACTTATTGACAGTACTTATAGAACTAATTGACTGAACAGTAATTGATGCACATAACAAATCACTATAATTACATAACTAGAGTTGAAGTATTAATCAAATAAGCAAAAATCAAAACATATAATTAGCATTTGAAGAAGTACTGGGTCTCTGATATGGTGTCTTAGAATGAATGTGAACTTTATTTCTAATTTTGCCCGTTGTGGAGCTAGTTGGTTCATTCATCGGTGGGATTCCCAACATCTCAGCCCATTGGTCTTTATCAGGGATTTCTAGGGTCATTTCATTCTCTTGGCTGTCGTAATTAACATCCTGTCCTGTTGTTCTGTAACCCTCTTCAAATTGTGTATTATTTTCAAATTCTTCTAATGGGTGTACTATATCCCCACTATCCCTTTCCTCTGAGCTGATCTGTTCTGTTTCTTTTGTTTTCTGTCTGATTGTTACCATTTGATTGACATGGCGATTAACAATTCCTCCACTATCGCTTTGAATTCGGTAATTTGAAGGTCCTTGTTTACTGACAATAACTCCAGATGACCACTTTGGGCCTTCACTCCTATAATTTCTAAACATCACTTTCTGTCCTACATTAGTTTCTCTTCTTTTCTGTAGACTATTTCTCTCTATTTGATTATCTCTTTTTGTCACTTCTAGATTGTCAGGGTGTATTGTGTCGAGAACAGTGCGCAAACGTCTCTTCATCAGCAGTTCCGAAGGGCTCTTTCCAGTTGTTGTGCATGGAGTAACTCGTAGTCCCAGCAAGAGATTTGGAATTTTAACATCCCATGTAGCCTCCTCCATTTTTTTTAGTTTATCCTTGATAGTTTGTACCATCCGCTCCGCTAATCCGTTTGTTGCAGGATGATAAGGGGCTGTTGTTTTATGACAAATGTTGTTTGCTTCTAAAAATTGTTTCATTTCAGCAGAAACAAAAGGAGTGCCATTATCAGAAACCAAAACTTCACATAAACCATGAATGGCAAAGGTTGATCTTAAAAGACGTATTACTGTAGCTGAAGTCGTGTTGTTCACCATAAATAATTCTGGCCAGCGAGAATACGCATCAACGAGAATCAAAAAATACTTATTATTGTAGGGGCCGGCAAAATCAATGTGGACTCTTGACCACGGTCTTGTTGGGGTAATCCACTCGTGTGTTGTCTTTGGAGGCATATGTCGATGTTCTAAACAGGTTGTACATCCACTAACTAATGTCTCAATATCTCCATTAAGCTTTGGCCACCACACATAACTTCTAGCCAACGCCTTTGTCTGAACAATACCGCTATGAGTCTTGTGTAGTATTCGTAAGGTCTGTTGTCGTAATGGTTCAGGTACAACTACTCGGCAGCCTAGCAGTATACAGTCATCTTGAACTGAAAGTTCAGCACGATGTAGCCAGTATGGGTAGAAGTCTGGTCTCGATTCTTTAGCGGGCCAGCCACGTTGTATGTAATAAATAACTTGAGATAAGATCTTGTCACGTCTGGTTGCCGTAGCTATGTCTTCTACACTAAAAGGATAATCTGCAGGTGTTTCTGCCATTAACAGAATGTCGCATAGTTGCTGCTCGGGTTCCTCTGGGACTGGTCGGGGCCATCGACTTAAACTATCTGCACTACCAATCTCCGGACCCGGCTTGTAAACGATCTCGTAGTCATGCATAGTCAGTGCAATAGCTATTCTTGTTAATCGCGGTGAAATCATATTAGACATTGGCTTTTTGGGGTCGAATATACCTAGCAGGGGCTTGTGATCAGTCACAATGCGAAATCGTCTGCCTGCTAAGTAATTATGAAATTTTGTAAGGCCGAACATGATAGATGTAGCTTCTTTATCAAGTTGTGAATACCGACGTTCGTGTGTATGTAGCGTTCGTGATGCCATGGCTATTGGGCGTTCCTGGCCGTCTTCTACGATGTGTGCCAACACTGCTCCAACACCATACTCAGAACTATCACAAGTCAAGACCAGAGGTTTGTCCACACTGTAGTGTACTAATGTCAAATCACAAGTGATTAATCGTTTTGCTGTGTCAAATGCAGTTTGTTCCTGCTCCGTCCATTTCCAAGATTGTTTTGAATCTAAAAGCCGGTGTAGAGATTCTAAAACTGTTGCTTTATGTGGTATGAACCTCTCATAAAAATTGTAAAGTCCCAAGAAAGCACGTAATTCTTGTTTATTCTTAGGTGCCGGAGTATTTACTATAGAATCAACTTTACTTGGTGCAGGATGTATGCCTTCAGCATCAATAACAAATCCCAAAAATTCTACTTGTTCTCTCTCGAATTTACATTTACTTTTATTGAGTCGTAACCCAGCTTTTGCTATTCGTTCTAGTACAGCATCAAGTCTTGTATGCATTTCTTTCTTAATGTGTCCACTTATAATGATGTCATCAATCAGGACTGCTACTCCTGGTATGCCTGCCAATAAAGAAGTCATCAGACGCTGAAAAATACCAGGGCACGCCTTCACTCCAAACGCCAAGCGATGTACAGTATAAAGACCCTTGCATGTATTTAATGTCAACAGCTTTGCAGTGCTTTCATCGACCACCACCTGTGTGTACGCTCGGTCTAAATCTAATGTGGTGAAAAATCTACCACCAGCTATTGTTGCAAAAACTTCATTCGCTGTAGGCATAGGATAGGTATCAGATTCTGTAGCCTCGTTGACAGTGCTGCGGTAATCCCCACATAATCTGATATCACCAGATTTTTTTACTATAGGCACTACCGGCGTCGCCCAATCAGAGTATGATGTCGGCCGCAACACTCCTTCCTTCTCCAGTCTATCTATTTCTTTCTCCACCCTATCCTTTATAGCGAATGGCACCGGGCGCGCTTTAATAAATCTTGGAGTGGCTCCTGGTTTTAGATGTATAGTTACGGGTTGTCCTCGGTAGGTACCAAGACCATCTTGAAAGACCTCTCTGTATTTATAAGTAAGTCTTTCAATCATATCGTCGTCCTTAGAAACGTAGTTAATGTTCATGAAAATGTTCAATGGTTTGAACCAATCACGGCCCAGTAGGTTGGGCCCATTACCCTTAGCTATGACGGCTGATAGCTCATGTTTGTTATTTTTGTATGAAACAGGCAATGTTGCTTGTCCGATGACCTTGACTGGTGTTTCTGTCCAAGTATGTAATGATAATGAGGCCGAGCTGAGGGCAGTGCGCGGTAGAAATTTTCGTATCGAGAGCCAGGTTTGTTCGTTCAGTATGGAAAAACTGGCTCCGCTGTCAATCTGCATAGGTACCGATATATTGGCAATCATAACAACTATCTCAAAAGGCGGCACACGTTTTATATTTTGTACATAATATATCCCGTTTAAATGGCCAGCAAAGTCATCAGTATAATTAACGTGTTTAGTAGTATTTTTCTTCTTGCTAATACAAATCTTTTCGATGTGTCCTTTTTTCTTGCAAAAATGACACACAGCATTAAGAAAGCGACATTCTCCTGAATGTTTATCACCGCACCGATAACAAAAACGGTTGCTCGATCTTGCGTTCACGGCGTTAACCTCCATTGGCTCAGCGGCGGGCGTTGCCAACGTCGCGGGGTATGGTGCTGACTCGGTAGCCGTTTGCATCATACGCACGTCGCGGCCGGCACTTTCCGATGAAAACATTGCGTCGACCACATCTTGGTAGCTCAAGTTGTCCCGTTTTAGCAACTCGTATTGTAGTTTTTCGTCACACATTCCGCAAACAAGCCTATCGCGCAACATGCGCTCTAAGTCTCTAAAGTTACAGGTCGCACTAAGTTTTCTTAACGCTGCCACATAGTCCGAAACACTTTCACCCCGCTTTTGATCACGTTTATAGAACTGAAATGACATCGATATTTCGTTGGGTTTAGGGCTATAGTGTTTTGTCAAAATAGTTTCAACTTCACTGAAAGTCACATCACTAGGCAATCTTGGTGTTATCAAAGCAAGTACAGTTTCAAAAACTCGCGCACCACACACGGTAAAGAAATTTGCACGTTTAACATTGTCCAAAGTGACGCCATTAGCCTCGAAACAAAATTTTAGTCTATTTATGTAAATGTCCCAATTGTCAGTTTGAGGGTTGAATTCCTCGAATTTCACAGCTTTCACGTACAGATCGTCCATTTTTAACACTTTTATCTTACGTCGCCACTATTGTGTACTGTCTATGTATTTTTGAGTAAATAAAACACGCTAGGTAGCATTTGTCGTGTAATGACGAAATCAAGACCGTCACATTAATGTTAGGTCTACCTACACTATACTTAACTTTATATTTCAACAAAGTAAGCAAGTACCCACATAACTAAACCATACATAACAAACTACTTATGAAATTCATAAACCAATGGTCCTGACTATTGTTTCTTTTTTAATATTGGGTGTAATAAAATAGCAAAACAATTTTATTTAAGAATGCTCCTATTTTTTTAAAGCTAAAGAAGTATTTCGTATATAAATAAATTTTATAAAAATCAAATTCAGTGACCCCACGTTTTTCATTACAGCGAGAGTTGTGTAAAAACAGCTCGTTAAAAATAATTGATTAAAGTTGAGTTGTAATTTTCATTATTTTCCGTCTGTATAGAAATAATATTGTTTAATTTGTTTGCATTATAAATACTTATTTTATTATAAGTTATACTTAAATTATAGGATAGCCAATATCTCCAATTTAGACCAATCAAACAATAAGGACGATGGTGTTGACAATGTTAAAAACTAATTTAAAACTGTCAAATCAATCTTCTGGGACCTCAATAACTATGTCAGCACTTTATGAATTCCCAGCAGTTTTGATTATAATTAGTTATTGTAGACATAAAATATTAATATGTCAATGGCCAGTAATATATATTTTATTTAGTTAGGAAACAAATTGATTATTTTAATAAAAAATTTAAGAGTAGGTATAGTAATATTATGTTTGATGACTATTAAATGTTAAAGGTATTTTTTCTTTTCTTTTTTTTACGTGATACGGTGGCAAATAAGCTTCTTGGTACATGATGGTAAGCAGCCGGCGTGACCCATGGACATCAGTAACACCATTGCAAATGTATTACCGGCCTTTTGTTAGAAGGAGTTTTTAGCATTAGGGGTGGGGGAGGGGAGTATCGATTATATTTTTTTTCGGTCACCAAAAATATAGAGCGCAACATATTAAAAAAGTTAGTTTATTAATACTTTTTATTGTTTTTCTTTTTTCTTATTGTGTTTTCTGTGGAGTGCACGAGGAATGCCACTAACAGGAAAAAGTTGAGAGAAATCGCAAGGGCAGCCACCAAGGGTTTACACAGTCAGTCTACATAACTGTTTATACTAACTCTTCCATAATGGGCCTGCTGGAAGAGATTTCAGAGGAAATAAGCTGTGCCTTTGTACATTTGTTTACCAGTTCTTGTAATATTTTTCATGTCCAACTTACTGTGTACATACATTATTAAATAAAAAAAATTATAATGTTTCAATAGACTGTTAAACCATGAAAACCCATTTAAAATAATCCGTCCTCAAGAAACAGTAGAGGTCGCGTTAAGACGTAGTTGAAAGGACAAACCGGGGTTGACATATCGCGAGGGAACCCACTTAGTGGGGTACCGCATTACCACTTCCACGTAATTCGGGTAATTCCGTCTCAATAGCATTAGCTCGATACGAAACAAATTGAGTTTCTAGAACCTACATATTCCTAAGATAACATCACGTTTCTTTATATTAGTTTTTGGTGTAAGATTACCAATCTTTCACCGGGTTTTTTATTAGAACTGTTGTAATTAGAAAAACGCTTGTTGCCAAACACTAGATAACTGGATCTAATCAGAAATGCCGGAGCTATTTCTATCCTTTTTCTTATCAAAAGTGACTTCTTCTTTCTTGTAGTCTGGTATGATGGTGTCTAACTGAAATATTAGTACGAAGTTAAGTTTTTTTTAAAGGAAGAAATGGCATCTTTTTATGTAATAGGTCGGCACACGCGCCGACAGATTACCTCATGGTAAGCAATCAGCGCCGCCCATGGACACCCGCTATAACAGAGGACACACATTTTAGGAATTAGGGATTTGGAGACTTAGGGATTGGGGAAGGATTGGGCCTCCGGTAACCTCAGTCACACGGTGAAAGACAACGCTTTGGTTGTTTTACGCCGGTTCTGTTTGAGGCCGTGGCATGGCGAAGCATGGCTCTTAAATAAATTTTCTGGTTTTGATCTATAGTTGTGAACTTCAAAGTCGTAATGACGTGTTTTAATATATAATTTTTTTTTACAGTGGGGATAATCATGCAAATCCTTCTCTTGCTCAGGGCAAGGCGAGCATTAGCGCGATTTTTACTAACTCAAAACCACCGTGTTCCATTTCATGATCCATCGCATTTTTCCGTAATCCTAGGCTACATCTTTGGTGGTGTAATGGTTTTTTGAAGCGCCCAAGGAACACGACTGGACGCCTAGGTCTGGTTTTTGTCCGGCGGCAATTTTCTCTTGCTCAAACAAAAGCCTATGGATGAATTTGTAAGGCAGTTAACAGCTAGTAATACCATCAATTAATCTCAATGTTACATCTATTGAAATTTACTGACTTCTAACTGAATGAGGGTCGGTATGTGAAGTCCAATTGTATTACTTTGTGAATAATTAATGTTGGTGCGCATTTCCTGTTCTACTTAATGTTATTGTTACCAAAGTAGGAAGGTTATTTAATTGTGTTCCTGTGGAGTGATAGTTTTTTGAATGATTTAATACCTCGTTGCATAACTATACAGGAGAAAATAAGTACAAACTCAAAAGTAATGTTAATACACACACATATAATAATACACAAACATAACACACACACACCCATATAAAAAAACCTAATAATATATACACAATAGAACACACATACAGACAAACACACACACACACACACACACACACACACACACACACACACACACACACACACACACACACACACACACACACATACACACTTTAAAATGTTGTGCATTTGATTGTAATTATTTAAGCTTTTAGATGTTGTAATAAGTACCAGTTGTCGAAAATAAATAATTAAATATAAAATCTTTCATACTGATGAACTACTTTAAGAATTATTATTGGCAATTTCTTGAAACGTGTTCTTAAATTTCCAACGACAGCTGTCGAATGTCAGTAACGAAAAGTCTGTTATCATACATTAACCAACAAAGGAGAGACAATCCGTTGAGAATAACCTAATAAGTGAAAACAAGACTATCTCAATAAACCTCGGTAATTAATCCGAGTTCGTTACACTTAGAGCTCCATCAATAGCTATGCCTCAATAATTCCACTGCAAAATTAATAGGCAAAACTCACAAAGGAAGCGTCGGGTATCATCATAGCATTTCCTAACACAGTTAGTACACTACCCGGCGCTAAACATTGCACATCGACCTTTGGCAAAATCCTTTGAAGAACTGCACAACTTGATTACCTTGGGGGTATCGGTCGTGTCCGTTATCGTTAAACCAGAAAATCGGCAAAACGTCACTGCTTAGTGGCAGATATACCATCCACTCGCACGTAGGACAGCCAAGGATTGATATGCTTTGCTGAAGTCTTGTAAGGAAACTTTTAAAGATATAAATAAATAGGTTGCTTTTTTTATAGTATAGGTCGGCAAACAAGCAGACGGATTACCTGATGGTAAGCAGTCAGGGCCACCCATGGACACCCATAACGGAGGAGTTACGAGTGCGTTGCCGACCTTTTAGGGATTAGAGATTTGGAGATTTAGGGATTGAGATGGGATTGGGGGAGGGGAAGGATTGGACCTCCGGTAATCACTCACACGGCTAAACACAACGCTGGTGGTTGTTTCACGCCGGTTTTCTTTGAGGCCGTGGTATAACACTGGTCGAGCCGGCCCATTCATGCCGAAGCATGGCTCTCCCACGCTTATTTATTGGCCTGCTCTATTGTTGTTCGCATTATCAATTAGTACCAGGCGATATAGTAGGCAAACAAAAAAAAAAAAAAGAAAAAATCGATATAGACAATCGACCTAGTCTCTCTGCCTATTTAGTGCTGATGATTATGACTGACTAAAATTAGCTGAACGCTAACCGCAAAAAAATTAAAATATTGATCAATATTTTTTTACACACATACAGATGTCGTAAACACATCCGTGTCCTATCTGAGTAGGCTGAAGCAATTGAACATTGCCTCTCCGATTCTGTCATACTTCATTTGCTTGGTCAACATTCATCAAGCTCTTCGTGTATGCACATCGATTGATTTTGTCACTCGATCTTTTTTCATTTCATGGCCGCCATGGGTACGCCTAATACCAAAGGAGTTACTAAGAGTGCGTTGCCGACCTCTTTTGGGTTATAAGGGACTTAAAGTTAAGAGATTTGAGAATTGACGAATGGGGATAGAAGGATTGGGCCCCCGAAAACCTTAGTGGCTTCACGCCAGTTTTCTGTGAGGCCGTGATATCACTCTGGCCAAACCGGCCCATTCGTGCCGAAGCATAGCTCTACCACACTTAACTTATCGTTACATCACACAGATTTGTCTGTGTCCTCGATTTGATGTGCAACGTTTAAAGCCAGGAACTGTACAAATGGGTGTTGGACTCTCAAGAAATGCAGACGCTAGTCAACCTATACCAAACAGTCATAACAAGTTCAACTCTATACGTGTTGTTGTAAAGTCCAAAATGTTTGTCAGGTAAGTGTATTTTAATGTGCTTGTGTGCGCTAATGGAAGCTAAGATGATGACGTCACGTGTATGTATATTATAATGACCGTTTTCATGTTTTATGACATTTTGGAAGTTATGTTCTGTCGTTAGTGCTGGGATCGTGTTCTGAATGTGTTACAGTGACGATATGTATAATAAGATTGTCTTGTTTTTTTCTTAGTTGGGTGGATTCTACTGGTTCGTATGATATACTTTGTCAGGATGTTTTAAAAAGCTATGTTGACAAGTGAGAATTTAAATCCCAGGAGGGTGGGTTTAGAAGGATGATGAATGCCATTTTTTTAAATAAATTTTTATGGTTTATGCTCAGTCTAATGAAGTAAGTAGGTAGGTTTCATTCGAGCAAAATTTTTATCATTAACTGAACAAATGACTCGTTCCGATTCAAGAGAAGTTCTTAAAGCTTAGCATTACTGTATTTCTAACCTTAATATCCATAATCAAGGTCAAAAGACACAATTTTATCACTCTTTGCATTTAGATCCTCGAATTTCATTTCCCCCGAAAGAGTTCATTTCCATTTGACTTTTAATTAAAACAACAGCTCATCCAATTATTCCAAGTACAAGGAAAACTCGACAGAAATAAGAAGAAGTAAATAAGACTTATTGTCTTCAAAAATTTTTCTCCGACTTTATAACATTAAAGTCAAGCTTACCGAGAGAGGAAATAACAAAAGATGTACCGAAATACATTGCAAAGATCCTCTTATAAAGTATTGAAATAACAAGAGGGGAAAACATCACAAAAAACGGTCGCTGAAAAAAGGTTTTTTCGCAAAGAGAAAATAAACGTCACGAAGTCGCTTCCCTGTCGTAATAACTTTGGCTAAACTCAAAATAATATGTCGAGTGTGTCTACATTTTTGACAGGAACTCTGCGCCATATGCGCACCTCGACATGTCGCACGATTATCGCGCCACTGTCGTACGATTATCGCGCAACTGTCGCAGTTACCGCGTGCACTACAACAGCACGGAAATTAATGGAATGATTGAAAATGTGGACGCACTCCACACTTGGACGGAGGTCGCTTTTTAATTTCCCGCTTTTAATGGTTTGTAGATTTTGTGCGGTAAATTAACAACGCTATTGGCAAAATAAATTGAGAATATTCGGACACCAACATATTATAAATTTTCGCAGAAATGTTGCATCTGTGTTCTACAGGGCAGCCACCGTAATGGTTGTGGCACAAGGAACTAGTTACTGGTCACTTTTAAGGTTGATTTTTAGAATTAGCTTCTTGCTTAGTTACTCTATCCCCTGTCTCTCCAAGCTCCAAGTTGGCTGGTGGTTTCTAATTTTTGTTAATTAAGTTAGATTTTCCTAACTTAAAGTTACTCCACACCCACACACATAGCATAATTGAATTGCGAATATAAAATTAAAGTAAAAGTGACCTAGAAAAACATTAGAAGAAATATGGCCGCCAAAAGTCAACAGACGCCAACAGCGTCAGAACTTAATTAGTTTTACCAAACGACAATCTGATATCGTTTTAACAGAACAATATTTCCTTTTTGTCCAACGCGGGCGACCCCGCGGTCCTAAGACCCCAAGACCCCAAGCTACTTCAATAGTAAATAAAGACTGCTTTTTGCCTTTGACCGACATAAAAAAGCTCTCAAGTGTACAGTAATTAAATATTTTTATTTCGCTCCTGTTTTGTTTACCATTGTTGTAATAAAAATTCGGAAAATGATGTCCGTTCGCACTCTCTCGTATTAAGAGTGGTTCGTTTTGTCCAAGATACGTCGAAAGGCTCTCTCTCTCTCTCTCAGATTTTCCTCGTAGTAAACGCTGGGAATTATTTATTACGACGAGTAGTTTTACAAGGGGAAATGGTATTACCCCGGTGGGTAATGTATGGAGTTCGTGGATGTAATATACTTTGATTAGGGTTGAGTACTTATTCAATGAATAGAGAACGAGTTTACGATTCTGTGTTTCGGTGAAAGGTTTTTGATTGAGGCTTCTAACTTTGTTGAAGGTTTTCATTGTATACTTCGTAGTTTATAGGGATTGTAGTTTAAGTATACAGTGCATCTTAACGTTTTTATACTAGACTGTTTTATATCAGATTTTATTGTTAACTCGACTTCTTATCATTAATTCAGTCTGTCTCGACAGGAGTTATAATACAGCGTCACAACAAATAGCGTGAAATAACGTTGTGGTGTGTTTTCTCTTATAAGTAAGTTTACCGGAGATCTAATCTTATGTCTCACCCATCCCTAACATAACTAACCTGATGTTTAGGCTGTCTACAGGCGTAGCCCATTGCTTACCATCAAGCGAATCATCTGATCGTTAGCCACCCAATTATATAGACTAATAAATTAAAGTATAGTACTAAAACAGTAAGTGAACAGACAACAGACAGAACAAACTTCCTAATCTGGTTGGCTCCAGTAATCTGGACCATTTTTGTTTGGTCTAAACTCCGCAGCTTAACTTTAAGCTTAGTGGCTAGACCGACACGGAGTCAATAAACCAACCTAGACAAGACCATTCTAGACTTAGACTTAATTTAACCAACATGTCACGTTGGTACTTCTAGGGTATTACTTTTTATAAGCCTTACTTTTATGAGAAGAAGAAAAATAAAATATTTTCTCTTTGCAAGATTTGCTTATACAAGTAATATATCAAGCTTCGGTCGTAGCGAGGTTATATGTCGATTGCAATCAAAGTATCTCGGACAACTTGTGAATAAAATATATGTCTTAGTACCGACGTCCAACAAACCAAGGTTTGTATTTTAATATTAAAACCAAAACACGGTGATATAATATGTATGTATGTATGTATTTATCTTTTGCCCCCAAGGATCGTCATGAAAAGGCCTGTTAGACTCTTACGGACTACATGTCCCGTCTCACACATCGTCCCGCATTCGTGACGACCTACCTATTCTCCAAACCCTATCACAAGGGTTTGTTTATGGGATAAGTTGGCAAACGAGTAGACGGATAACCTGATAGAGGGTAAGCAATCGGCGCTGCCGTCCTTTTGGAGATAAGAGTTGCGGATATTTAAGGATTGGGAAGGAATAGGTAGGGAACTAGGGATTGGGCGTCCAATAACCTCACTCAAACGGCGAAACACAACGCTGTGGTTGTTTCACGACGGTTTTTTATGAGGCCGTGGTATCACTCCGGTCGAGCCGACCCATTCGTGCCGAAGCTCTCCTACACTTAAAGGTGCACGTAGGAATAAGGTGTCGGTCTACTTAGTGCGTTACAATTAATCGTTCATAAAACATTTCGATTCCCGTAACCCGCTATATTTGATCGCAATACTGTTTACAAACAATTATGAAATCACTTCCTTTATACCGAATTTCACATTCACACTGTTCAAAAATAACAATAATTACCAGAAACATTGGCAATACTATTTTTAGATACTGTTGTAAATGTAATCTTATATGACCGGGACATATTCCAGTTCGCATCATTATTCTGATTCCGTCCACTGCTGGACAGAGGCCTCTTCCATCCATTTCACCTATTCTCATCCCACCACTGCCAGCCACCCTTTTTTTTGTCAGGGAAAAATCATCAAATGGCTTCACCCGCCCAGGGTAAGGCGAGAGAGAGTGTCAGACTCTTACTGCCTAAAACACCGCCGTTCCTTCTCCTGCTCTGGGCCGAGGCGCTGCCAGCCACCCTGCGGAAACCTATACCTAAGTTTGCATGTAATTATATAATTATTGAAATCACTATTGCCGAATTCCCCAGACCTTGTTTAGCTAAAACTCAAATGAAAAGACACCAAAATGTCGCTACGTTTCACAACAAAACTTAATAGGATTGATGTGAGAAATAAAAGAAATACATAATATTCACTTCGGTCATAAGTTCTTCGTAGAAAGTCGCGTTTTCGTCAGGTAGCTTTGGGGGCAATTTGCGACTAAGCCGGATTAAGGGAGTCACTGTTTTATGTCAGTTACAAATTCGAGGGCGCAAATTGTGGCAACAGCTGCTTGATATATGTATT
Source organism: Spodoptera exigua (assembly GCA_902829305.4). Taxonomy (NCBI): domain Eukaryota; kingdom Metazoa; phylum Arthropoda; class Insecta; order Lepidoptera; family Noctuidae; genus Spodoptera; species Spodoptera exigua. The sequence continues at coordinate 15,534,356 of LR824607.2, read as the reverse complement.
CATAAGTAGCTGGGATCACGGCGCTATTTGTGTACCAATGCTATGTAATTACATATAATTTTCTCATGTTTTATAAAACATATTTGTCAGGATAAGACGGCAAACAGTCTTATGGATACCAACAGATCACTTTATGGTACAAAATCAGTGCCGTCAATGGACACTTGAAGGGCAACTATTTTGCTGCCAAACATGTGGAGTTGATACAAAGCAAGCGTTATTTTACGCCAGTATTCTGTGAGCTCATGGTATTGCTTCTCTTAGCATGACTCTCCCATACTTCTAAACAAAGTGGTACTTTCAACACGTATAATGTCCTTCATTTTATTTCAGTTATCGCTTCAGTATCTGCTTTCAATAATTAGTAGCGCACAGTAATCGTGTTACAGCTATTTTTAGAGACAACAGCTCATGGACTGTGCAAAGATTAGTTCGTTGATAACAAAGTAACGAGGTTTACTGCCCAGGGCGGGCGTGTCAAACGTGACTGACACTTCGAGAGGTTTTTTACTATTGAACACAGGTAAAAAGCCTCTTCTAGCTCCATCTACCTCATTCCTGATCCCTCCTAGGCTGATTTCTGTCTCATCAATCATTTTGAAAGCGTAAAACCAATCATTTCTTTTTGTTAACCCAAGTAATGGCTCACTTAAAGTGGACACGACCTTATGTAAGTCACTTTAACAAAATAGGCTAGGTTACCTATATCGAGACCCTCGCATAATCACGTGGGGACCTGGATGAATAACCATTTACTTAGGTACAAACTTTAATAAATAAGCACTTTAATATTTTATGTATAGACCCTGAGATTAGGTGGAACAAGTTTTGGGATAAAAATTATTAATCTTGTGAGCATTTAGGGTTAACCCTTTTAGTAAATGAAAGGGAATATTTACTAGTATGTGGCACGAATGTGGACGAGCCCTCCGTTTATTATTCGTCACTTTACTGCCCGAGCGATATCAGACCGGAGATAGTTCGGGGTTTTATATTGTAGGGGCGAATTTAATTTTTACCCAGAATATTCAGTTTGATAGTAACGTTCTCTTTTGTCAACTATTGAATATTGAGTTTTATGGGTAAATTTATTGAAGTTTGGATATTAATGTCGTAAAGGTGTGTATTGTACCTACTTATCGTCGGTGACCTGGTTTATAAGCAATTCTTTTGAATACGAAGATGTAAGATTAAGTCAGAATTTCTTGCTCGTTCTTTTCCACAGGAATCTATACTTTGGGATGAGCAAATATCTTCAGTTAAGGACTGAGTGACAGACTGACATTTTATTTTTGTTTGACGTAAAAGTGTTTACTGCCTAAGTTCTCACACGTTAAACGTTTAAACATTAATCATCTAGGGCTTTACTTTCAATTAGACTTTGATAATATTTTTGGATAAGCAAAGTTTTATAAAGAGATACTTACTGTATATTAATATCTTCTCTACCAAAACACGTTTTTATTCTTATTCTTTCTTTTCTGTTTATTACCAATTAACTATTATTAGTTGTCGTTATGACGAGCTAATATTTGCGCACGAATAATCACGAAGGACAATATCTATGCTTTCAGACAAAAATATCGGTCGTCATACAAACAGAATTTATTGTACCAACATCATCTAGAGTTTCTTTGTTATCATGTAGTAAATCATAGAACTAGTTGTAAACCAAAGAAGATTTATGTGACTGTAATCCACTTGTATAAAGTATAACGAAATTATGTATCAATAACATTGTTTTTGGTGATTTATTGAGTCTTATTGTTGCTACATACACTGTTTCAGTTTTCTAGTGTTTTTATATTGTATTGTGTTTGTATTTAGTGTTTTTATGTAAAAACATACAGAAGTAAAATTTATTTTAATGTATTGTAAGAGCTTTGTGATCAATTGAAATATGCTCTGTTTAATTAACTTAAAAAAAAAATTAAACACATAATTTCAATCGGTAAGTAGTCGGTCGTCGACGTGGAATCCAGTGATTTGCAAAACACAACCTCACTTTCTTTCAAAGTCGGTTAACACATCTGTGGATATAGTCAGCGTAGTGTGTAGACGGCCTTATATGGTAGAAAACGAAAATAAGGGGGTAGATCAAGGTTCATCGCCCGAATGCAGGGAGCTGTGACATCTCGTCTTCAGGCTGCTTGTGACCACGACCTGTGCAACCGGGTCGAAACGTCAAGCCTACCAAGGTATTCAAATTATAATTTTCCGCGTTAAGACCCGCGTAAATATTATATGTTATTAATGTTCTGTTTAAGTTCACACTTTCTTTTACCACTGCATAGAATACAATAAAGTCGCTTTCTCTGTCCCTAGATCTCTATGAAGGTATGCTTAAATCTACGCAACGGATTTTAATGCGATTTTATTTAAAGATAAGATGATTGAAGAGTAAGGTATTTATATGAATCTATTACATAGTGAAGAGATTCAAAATCAGCATTGCACTGGTCTTTGCTGAAGTTACGCCTAACGTCCATTACAAAACATATTTCGCCGCAAACTAAAGCCGCAGCGGTTTTTTACCGTCGAATTGTGTGTAAAAAGAATCTGAATTCAGGAGAGCACTTGAAGCTTTGGCCCAGGCTGTTATATTGTAAACCAAGAAAAATTGTAACACATAGAAAATGCCAGCTTTATCTAGTTTTTAATATATAATTTTGACTTGTAAAAGTGCCGTTTTATGGCCTATTTGCGAAAATAAATTCATTGTTTCATTGTCGGTCTGTAACCATTGACTGATTTTGATAAAATGAAATTATTTGCGTTACAAAATAAAATAAATCAATTTTACATTTTCTTCTGTAAAATTAAGGGTGGTTGAACTAAAAGCTTGAAAGTTTAAAATAAGTACGTCATAAGCCAGTCTGAGCGACTTACAAGAGATTTTCCATGTCAGCGATTTGAAATGCACGACACATTGTACCTAATTAACATCATTGTGCTTTGACCCGTGTACGGAATAAAATTCTAACAAGAATAATCTCTGCTTTGCATAATGTGACCAGAAATTATCTTAATATTATACTTCTCTTAGTAACAGATGAGTATATTATGTATACATATATGTAGAGCGTGACACGTACCTAGCCCGTCTTAAGATCGTGCAGGATTAGTATTAAGATACTTTTATTATGATTCGGCAATATTTTTCTCCTCTAGCCATATCCGTAACGGATATCATCATCATCATAAGCCTATAAGTCTTACTTTCAATACATGTGCGCAAACCACAGCAAGAACCTTCGTTCTTCCCATAACCGTCTTCTTCAATGTCCCACTCATCGTACTGATTTTCTCCACTCCTCCTTTTTCGTCCAGTCTGTCTTGCTGTGGAATGCGCTCCCCCCTGATATCAGGATGGTGTCTAGTCGTTTGACTTTCAAACAAAAGGTTCGTGAGCTCTTGCTAAAAGGTTTGGCTGAATCGTGACCACCATATAAATATAGTATATTATAATAATTATAAGTATATATTATATATGTATATGTTATTTATAAATATATTATGTAATTTGAGTACTTAGTTTATATATATTATATTGTAACTTGTAACTTGTGTGTAAATATTTGCACATATATATGTATGTACCTATCTCGTCTTCACTCATTTAAATTTAAGTCTGTTTGCTTGCTTCTTGCACCGACCATTGGCTCATCTCTGCATCACCCAAGGCTCGACTGGTAGAAAATGCCTGAGGCATTAAGTCCGCCTCTGTACCCATTGTGCATGAAGTTTTAATAAATAAATAAATATAAGTAAGCTACACGGGTAAGGTTTGAGCATTAATCACCACGCTTGCTTAAAGCGGATTGGTGATTTCAAACTTATATTAGAAATTATCAGTCCAGGTTTCCTCACAACGTTTTCCTTCATCGTATATCAGTGGTATCTAAATAATCATAGAAAGTAGATATGTATAGTATAACCAGGAAAAAGTCACATTAATACTTGGCAGGTTTTGAATCCCTCGATTAACGGATGTGTTTGCATAATTATATTAGTTTCTTTCAGTGTTGTGGGCTCCGGGTGTGATTTGAAAATAGTCGAGTAATCTATGTAGGGAGAACTAAAAATGTTTTGCGTTGCGTACGATGACATTCTGACGGATGATATGTATGTTGACAGAATACGAAACTTACATAAGTTTTCAGATAACTTTTAGTTTCTTAAAGAGCGACTATTTTGGGACGATGAATTGCGAATTCTATGACAGTGACATCTATCGCAGTTGCTGCCAATACAAAATTATTAATGACTGTTTTTATTTAGTTTATATTATCGCAAGTAAGCAATAACGAGTAATTGTTTTGTTATGTCGTTCGACGGATGGAACAGACGAACTTTGGAAATCGCTTGTCATCTGTGTCAATTAGGTATACTATAGGTACGTTTTCACGCTTACCTACTTGATAAACTACAATGTAACAATTTTAGAAATTTAAATTTATTTAGTGCGAAAATTAATAATTTAACATTTTTAATTAATTATGAACCTTGGAAGGCTTGACGTTTCGACCTGGTTGCACAAGTCGTGGTAGCAAGCAGACTAAAAGACTTTAAAGTTAGAATTGAGTTATCATAGTGTCAGATTTATCACTTGACTATCAGGTCGCCCAAAAAACCCACTTTTTAAAAGTGTAGGCAAATATGGATTACCATAAAAACTTTTTATTGGATTGACTGCACAGGTGTCGCGGTGGCTGACTACCGTGCAAGGCGTTGGAAGATAGGAACATTTTTTTTATGTAATCCATCAATTGTTTCTCCTACCGTAAGTGTGCTGCACACACTCCTGACACAGGAAAAGGTCCTAGTGTGGGGTAAAGTTTTATCACATTAACAAAAAAAATATAAATATCGCTAAAGAACAAACATGTGATTGGTCATTGATGACACTAGACATTACTACGTAAATTATACAAAATGCTTCACCGTCGGAAAGGTTTCGTTATTGTAAATATAAAAAAATATTTGACCGTCGGAAATGTTTCGCTATTGGAAATATGTATTACCTACATATGTTTTTTGTCCTGCTATCTCCGTAGAGAAACGTTAAAGGGAAGAAGCTGCAATCTGATAACTCATTCCTATTACTTTTACTTTAGAAACAACTATGGCAACTAAAATGGAATCTAATTTTAGAATTGTCTGTTTAGATTGCGAAACACCGCGTTCAAGCACTGTGTCCCATTAGTGAAGTTAAACTAGGGTACATTATGTTTAGTCACCGTGGTACACTGCTACCGCTATGCGAATTGTAGAACACTTAATAAGACAGTGCTGCTTTACAGGCTTATTAAGAAGTTCCATTTTAGTCAGGTAATGAAGGATGAGACGAGGTGAATGGAAAATGCTTCTGGTTTTTTATGTGATAGTACGACTAATGAGTTGATGCATTACCTGATGGAAAGCAATGGCACATGAACATTTGCCAAACCAGAGATGATACGAGTGCCTTGCCAATTTCTTGAAGATTGAGGTTTCGGAAATTTAAATATAGGGGGAAAAGAAGCATTGGGTCTTCGGTAACCTCACTAGCACGGCGATCCTCAACGTTCTTTCTCGCCGGATTTATGTGAGGATGTAGTGTCAGCGAACGCATTCGAGCTCAAGCACACTTAAGGTTATAATTAATTAATTACAATCTAATTTCATATATTACTTAAAATTGCTAAGTATGTGAAGTTTTGCCTAAAGTAGTTCAACTTATGTGTATTTTTTTTTGTTTTGGTATTTTTTTCAGTTATTGTTTTCTCCCAAAATGCCATCTTACTTCATTATATTGTATGCATTTGTGTGGTTTTTCTGCATTTTGCATCTCAGATAACTTTCTAATGAACACTATCAACAGTTTCTGTTAACGTTAACTAAATTTCTAACATAGCATAAGTTCAAATGTTCCATATACGAGTATGTTCAAAGGAGGATTATTAACTTTTCTGTGTTTTGTAATAATGCAATAATAAATCCAAGAAATCATACACATTCTTTCCCAATATTGCCCCAAAATTCCAGCATTCCGAATATTCAGCAATTGTAGGTGGCAACTTGAGGAGCCGTCTCTGAGAGCTCTCGGCACCGACCCTGCTTCGAAACAATGTGAATCCTTCCACTCCACTTTATCATACTTGAGTACAACCAAGTCAAGCTTTTGAATCTCTCCATTCTTGACCCTAAGTTACATACTTTGTGTTGTACCCATTATATATGTACCTGTCTATGTTATGGATACACAACTTTATGCTTTAGACCTTATTTTGTAATACCTTTATTCGTAGGTACGAAGGGCTGATAACTTTTATACATTGTACTTTATAACAATAAATACTTTACTCCACACTTGATTTGGTTTTGCTCGTCTGTCGTAGGTGCATTTACACACAAGTACACGAACTAATTAGACCAGAAACAACAATTTCTGAAAGTGTTAGTTACGAGAATCGAACCCGTGACACGTTGCACAGCACCCAGTTGCTCAGCCATCGCGCCAACAATTTGCTTTACTTTCCAAACCGCTTGTTATTACACTATAAATGTTAAAACAATCTATTCGGCTACCTTCAAAAGAAATGAAAATAATAAGACCTAAGAATAATATATAGGTAATAAAATTTTATAAAAATAAGCTAGACCTACCCTAAGAAAAAGACATGACATTTAAATAAAATTAAGAGGACGAAGAAACGTTATTTGAATGTGAGACTTTTGAGAATAAGGTTGTAAAGGAAACTATCGTGGACGTTGCTATCGATTCAGTATTCATATAACACGAATACAAGTTAAAAAGTAGGACGACACGAGAGCTGGTCATGCGTCAATAACGTGGCGTGCCAACTTCATTATTTTGAAGCATGACTTGCATCACCCCTCTTCTTCCAAAAATTAAGGGAAATTAATGTTACCCTTCTGCTTACTAATTAAGATGATTGACATTTAATTTGGCGCTGTTTACTTTTTAATTTTGTTTACAAGAAAGTATTTCATCGTCAGCATTTTTTTTATTCGTTTTTCTATTGGTGACACTATCTTGAACACTTTATCTGACCTTGACTTCAGGTCAAAAGCCACACTTAGACAAACAATATACCAATTTAGTAAATATTTATGGATGAATTTATATTTTTATTTAACGTCCCCTATTGTTAATTGGATTTCTAATCTTTTAATAAATTTCTAATATTCTTTGTGTTTTTGTTTCAGATGTTTGCACCAAAGTTTGGTAAGTGGACCATCAGACGAAAACATATTTCTAGTCGAAAATACGAACTTCATTTGTTATTGTAATCACGTACCGTTCAGAGAAAGAAAGATTTTAAGAAAATTATGTCCCAAAAGTTACTTTAAATGGTTATCCAAAGATTTTACCAAGTTGAGTTAGAAAGGTTAAGTAAAATCGGGGCTTTTAAGACTTTCCTCTTGCGGCCAAACAAATCCAATCTAAAGTCGACGTTATCGCTTATCAATACATCCTTTGCCGCTTTTTATTGGAAGAAAGTTTTTGAAGTCAAAGCCGGCGGGCGATGGAATTCGATGCATGAATTATGTACGGTTTTTATTGAGAAAAGTAAGATTATGACTTACCTACTTATGAGATTTTGTTAGAGGTGAAAAAGACTTTTGGGGAAGTTGGTTCTCGACGATATTTATTAGTTCCAATCGCGGAGCCTACATTATTAGATTTGATCGCACATGAAACTGGATTTAAAAGTCTGTCTCTTCTTTCATTTCTTTCCATATTGCTGAGAGAATCTTCGAGAATAACGCAAACATCTTCTCCACAACCATTTACTTTCAAACTACTCCTTAGACCGTTACCTACTTTGTATCCACCTATAAAATCGTCGATATTCTTTAGATCGTCAGCACCACCCCCAGCAGAACATAACGTTATGTTATGTAAATTTATTCAATAGCTGGCAGCAATTTTCTTGTTATTCGCTTATTTTTACGATGGCAGTATCAATTTGTTTGATCTCAGATCAGCGTCACCAACACTGCACATTTTAGCGCGTACATGTTTTATAGTTGAACGGTTTTTTTGTTTCATCTTCGTTATCGTTTTTCGTTGTGGTCAGATGTGAGTGTTTTTTTTTTTGTGTGTGTCATAAACTTGGAGGGTGAGTATGACCTAATTTTGGGTTGGCTGTAAAAAATTATTCTCATTTTGCTCAAATAGGTTAGCACTACACCGTTAGTAAATTTACACAGTAAATTTAGAAATATCCTTGGTAAATCAAATTGTTTTGTAGATTAATAAAGGTCAAAGGAAAAACACAATCGAAACATAATCCCTAATGTCCAGCATCTTTTACAAAATTTTCAGTGTCAGCAGGTAATCCGTACTTTGCCAAATATATGCACATTCAACCGAACCTTATTCATATACTCATTTAAAAGATCATTCAATTTGGATATCAATATTTTTTTTTCAGTACTAAACCAATGAACGTGCCCAAAATATATTAATAATCAAAAATCAAAATTAGGGAACACAATTCCATTCCCTTTTTTAATCAAGAATTCCGCCGAGATAAAGCATCGGGCAAATTCCCAAACATCCTGATTAGCAACACGAAATTAAAACAAATAGTCACACACGAATAAGCTCATATTTGAAGATAAAACTTATCTGATGTTGGCAATCTGCCGACATCGAATATTGCTCCGACAATAAGCTGGCGAACTAAAATCCAGTGAATTGTCAAACGGTTTTACTGTGCTCAGCGTAGAGATGAATTCAAATTTTAAATTACTTTTACTTGTTCTACATACTGGCTGGATTTGAAACAAATCCGCATTTTTTCTTAATTTTTTTATTGTGTTGTTGTTCTGTTTTATTCAATTGTTTTGTATTATACTTTATCATTCGTTAGCCAAACTTTTTTTTTAAACAACTATTATATTTTTTGTAGATATTTTAAGGGCCTGATATAATTTAAGATAAAAGAAATCATATGAACTTCAATTACTGGATTAATGGCATATGTTGAAATTATTTGAAAAAAAAAAATTACAAAAATGGTTTGCACTGGCCAGCAGGGACTGCTGAGTGTAGAGTAAAATTTTGAATTTAGTAATCATTTTGTTACAGTAACAAAATTATAGGTAGATACATTGACTGACGACGACAGCGTTTTAAGTAATTCTGTAAAAAGCATTGCACAACACAAATTGATTCTAAAAATAAAAATGTCAGGATATAAACATGAAAAAATAATTAACGAAATCCGAATAACAGTTGAAATTGAAGCAGAAAACATTGTAGCAGTAATCTGCCATTAAAGTGAGTATAAAACAATGGATCCAGTATAAACAGTCGCCATTTTTATCCGCGCCCACGCTCCACCAACACGAGTGAACTAATACTCTGTGTTGATTGGTTATTTTATACACAATTTGATTTATTGTTTTATTTCGTTGTCAGTTTAAAAAATGCTGCCGTAAAACAGGAGACAGAAACTTGATTCATAATACTGATTGATAATGATGGTTGAAAGCATGTCAATGGTGTACTAATTAATAATTTGGTAGCGTAGGTCGGAAACATTAGTACATGCTTTTATTTTTAGAATTTGTGTTACTATTTTACGTTGGTATGAGTAAAAAAAATCTAGGATATCATAATCCCCTCCTCCAATCCCTAAATCTCCAAATCTCTATTCCCCAAAAGATCGGCCACGCACTCGTATCTCCTCTGTTGCTCTCTGGTGTCCATGGGCGGCGCTGATTGCTTACCAGCAGGTAATCTGTCTGCTCGTTTGCCGACCTATTAGATAAAAAAAAAATAGAAAACTTAGAATAATCTGCAAAATTACAGTAAAACTGCCCAAATAAACAGGAATAGTATCATTTTATTCTTCGAACAAATTTTAAGGTTAAAAATGGTTCGAAAGAAAACGTCAAAACGCCACTAGCACTTTGAAATACATTTGAAATCATAGAGGAGTCAACCCTATAGAGCGGTGGGACAAAAATAGACGTGATAAACAGTTGGAGTGCAAACCATTGAGTGGATGTGGAGCGCAGTCAAACAGATTGCGACGGTGATATTGTGTTGGTACACCCATTCAAGGAGCTATATGAAGTATATATGTACGGTACTATGATACTTTAAAGGCGTTTCATGGAAATGATCAATTTATTCGTTCCTCCTTTTTTCACTTAGAAGTTTTCCTGTCTAAAGTTGAATGTTGTGTCAGATTTGTTTTGGCGTAATTGGCATTGATTGGGTAGCTATTTATGCTGTTCTGAAAATAATTGGTCGCGGTCTACAGCCAGTTGCCCAGCCACTGCACCAACCGTGCAGTTGGTTGGTGGCTGGGCAACTGGCTGCCGTGCAACGTGTTGCGATTTTGATTCCCGTACGGAACAACTCTTTGTGTGATCCACAAATTGTTGTTCCGGGTCTGGGTGTCATGTGTATGTAAAATTGTACGTTTGTAACCGCACCCACGACACAGGAGAAAATCCTAATGGGGAGTAACGTTTTTTTTTAAAATTTTCTTTTTCTATAATGGACTGCATTGTAGCGTAAACTGCAGTTGTGATTTAGTACGTTGCTTGGCATTACTGTACAAGAAACAGACCGAATTATCTAAGAACCAACTGACGTCACTTCTCATCCCTTCGTCATTGGACATCTGAATGGCTAAACCTATTATGCTTTCAAGTTCTCGTAACCTGACGTTATAAATCTTGGCATCACAATCGGGGGCAACGACCCTATTTTCCGAGACATGACACACGAAGGAGCCTTGACATCTTAACAATGGTCATCCATTCCCAGCCTGCCTGAGTAAGCATAGCTTAACTTCAAGAGGGGTTTAGCTCTTCAGATATAGATAAACCTATTTTCTTTAGCTTCGTTTTTCTTTATTTTTACGCACCGTTTTCTTTGTTTATATGAAAACTGCTTAATACGGATTACAACTAGTTTTATAAATATCTGACGTTTATGATTTTTTTCTTTTATACTTAACGGAATATTTTCGACGAAATATTGATTTGTAATAACATCACGATTAATAATATCGCTTCGTTAATGACGTACAACGAAAACGAAAAAATATACGGACTATGTATACTTTTAATGATCATAGCTTGTCATCATCGCTATTATAGTCTTTTCAGTTGATTTTTAGTTATAACTATCTGAAACAAAAATCGGACTCTTGTGGTTTGTGGCCTTCGCTTACTAGTAGCTTTTGATTGAGCATGGGTTTTTGAAGAGTGGAGCTTTTGTGGTGGTTTCTGAATTATTTCAGTCGTTATAAGGGCGCTTTTGAGGGTGAAAATGGTTTCTTCCGATCGGGGTACGGCGATAGGGATACTCAGACTTTTACTAACCCGTTTCTTCTCCTCTTTCAAGCTCAGCCTCATCAAGCTCATTGCCATTTATCTGCAACACAAAATGGGTGCTTCTGTGCATTTTATATTAGTTTAAAAAAAATATAATATAGTTTATTGTATTTTTGTTTCCAATTTTATATTCCATGTGTCACCGTTTCAACTTCCAAGGAGGCGGTACACTTCCCAAGTAAATTTAAACCTTATTTTCTTCTATTTTTGTTTTATTTTACATTTTATTAAACATTACTGTGTCTCCAGTGCACTGCAATATTTCATTACTTACACACTGTGCCAGCTGTGCACTGTATATTACTGCATTGTTCTTAAGACAATAGACTCAGGTTTATTTCGTTTAAAACTAGACGTACAGACGACCTCCTAATGTAATTGCAACGGAGAAGGCAGTGGAAAATATTTTTTTAAACAATTGTGTTCTATTCAAAGTCAAAGTCAAAATCCAACTAAACCATAATAAAGTAGTTATGAAACGTCAAAATAGAATAATAGTCTGTTAGTCTGTTCATCAATGGAGATTCAAATGAAGAAGAACGGGCAAGAATCTCCATCATCAAAACAACTATTATTACTACCGTTTTTGTGTGTAGATTATCTTCTGTTTGGTGTAATCTCTAGAACGTTCACAAATATTAATAACACAAATTATAAAATCTCCCATATAGATACAGAACAATAACATATAAAAGTATCAACCTAATTGCTGAAAAACGCGAGATTAAACCGTTGTGCCAACAATTAATTCATATTAAATAGAAGCCGAAATAATAATAAATAATAACAGCTTAATACCATATTGTGCGTATAAAATAAAATGAAATTAATACGAAACGACTGAACGCAATCCCGGTACACTATCAATCACTTGGTTATTAATTTCATGAAATCCGTTACTTTCAGAGGCCGACGAGATTAATTCTATCTCACGCCAGATGGCAGAGACTAGAATTCCAAATCTTGGACCATTTTCTTGTATACAAGACAATGGCACAATATCACTTAATATTTTTCATATTATAACCCTGGAAAGTTTATTTGTAGGTGCGCGCTAATCTCTAGAAGTACTGGTTAATTTTGAACAAATCTTTTGGTATTGTATAGTCTATTTATCGATAAAGGCTAACATAAATAAAATAAAAATAGCAGGTGACAACGTGTGAAAGTATCTGGTAAACTATAACTTGTCTGTACGAATGTTTAATTTGAAGGAAAAAATCGTTACGGTGAAATAAGCAGGGTGTATTTCTTTTTCCGTCCTGAACGTAAAAACTAGGATAGTCTGAATGTCCTGCGTGGTAGTGCACCAAAGTACTCGTTCCAAACAAATTTGAATGGAACGAGCGTGAAGTTCCATTGATTCAGGGTATGTTGCGAATGATAGGTATAAATTAGAACACAAAATGTATCTACATATTTGTGTTGGCTTTTCACACTGTTGTTGTTAAAAGTTTTTAACATTTCGGAATCATAATTAGATTGCTAGGGCTGGTGTCAATACCATAAAAAATAGAAAGCTCTTTTTTGACGACCAGAATGCAGTAAATATTATTTAGGATATCAGATTACAAAAATATCACAAAAAAAGAAACGATGATAAAATAGAATTAGTGCTTACTATGTACTAAATGATGAGGGACAACATCATAAAAATATGATAAGAAAACATATTACCTACTAAACAAGATTTATATTCCTTTCTCGTCTAGTCTTTATATTACTATTACTAATAGTCAGCGAAAAATATAGCTCATAGACTTAAGTCACAATGGATGAAGACTAATTATTATCACTTATTTCAGAAATTAATATAAATAAATCAGTCTTTCTAGTTAATTGACCTTTGAATGACCTTTAGTTAGCAATTTTGGTTCCAGTGCGCTCCGTTGGCGCCACATGAGTTAATTAGCGGCGTTAGGCGCTTTATCTTCCTAGTCGGAGTATCATTGCTTTGACTTGGTTGTGTAATAGTGTGCCACATTTGCTGTTCAAAGGAGTCTCATCAAAAGTACATTAGTTAGGTAAAATTGGTCTAGGCATCAGTGCCTAGGTATGAATTTTGTGCGATAATAGAAACACATTTAAATTCCTTGAAAGTGACGAATTCGTCTGACTCAGTAATATGTTTTTAATGTGTAGGTACTATGGGCACTTTGAGGTCTCCGAAACATGGGCGAATGTGGAATTTCGTGAGTTTCTCGATAAAGGCTCCCAATACTAATCTTAAATATGAATATTTTAGTACTCTTAAATATGAATTTTGACTGCACGGTTGGCGCGGTGGCTGGGTAATTGGTTACCGCGCATCATGTCGCGGGTTCGATTCCCGCACGGAAAAACTCTTTGTGTAATTTAAAAATTGTTGTTTCGGGTCCGGGTGTCATTTGTATGTTAAATTGTGTGTGTTTGTAAACGAACCCACGACACAGGAGAAAATCCTGGAGTGTGTTTCTAAAAAAAAAAATTCTGTTTGTAAACGCACCCACAACACTGGAAAAAATGCTAGTGTGAGGAAAGATTTTTTTAAATAGAATGAACTAGAAACAGTTTTGTAACATTTTCAATTTTAATGTTACCTTTTAGGCTGGTTCGATCTATTTATGTATTGTATGTAGTCTCGTGCAATTTTGATTACTAGTAAATGCGTTAAATAATTCATGCTTCGGCATGAACGGGCTTGACCGACGTGTTACCATGGTTTCACAGAATATTTGCTCGAAATAACATATTGTGTTGTGCCGTGCAGATAAGTGAGGTTGCCGGAGGCGAGGGAATATTGGACCTCCGGTAACCTTGCCTCGTTTTAAACATAATCCTTAAATCCATAACACAACACACTTGCAACTTTTTGGTGTTGCGATTATCCATGGGCAGCGCCGAATGCGTAATCCGACTTACAGTTTGCCGACTTATTTAAAAAATCTTAGACTGTAGCCAACTATTCTTATATAAGCAATACTAGCCACCGCCCACGGCTTCGCACGCGTATACAAAGAGCAGCGTTTAAAGCAATACCTCGACTAAGATACGCAAATCAAGTATAATTATAGACTATAGCACTCAGGAACATTATAGCTATATTTTAGTGAATTTTGTAAATCCGACCAGCGATTCATAATGATTCCAGCGTTCCAAATATCACCCCTTATATAACAAATTTTACCTCTTTATATTATTCACGTATTTATTCCGACAATTGTTTTCCCAGTCGTTATGCAAGCAGAAATCGTTCGGTGTAGTAATCTTATACCTAATTGTGTACAAATCATTACTGAATCATGAAACATGCATTTCGGATGATGATAAAAGCACTCAAAGTGCTAATATATCAGTTGTATGGACTTCATAACTTCGCGTCGTAAAATAGAGAAGTGTGGATTTTACGAAATCGTAACACTCGCTTATCCTCCGTTGTGTTTATGACGAACATCAACGATGGACAGCAACGATAATTTTATTCATCGTTAATGTCCGACGAACGTAAAAATGAATCGCAAAAATTGATGTCTTGTCGACCGATACGGATTTATTCCACTCGGATCCGGGTCAGATTTCCGCGTTATTATTGTGAAAATTGAGACAGATATTAAGCGTTCGTTGATCAAACCGATAGATTTTTGAGATTTTCTGCAAAGAAACTGCTCCAAATTGAAGGATTTAATAAAAAAATAAGAATATTTTGTGTACATTTTTCTCGTGTTCAATTTCAATATCGTATTATTTATGTACCCTGAAAGTTTTGCTATTTATTGCTTGTATTCCAACTGAATATTAAATGTTCAATCGTATCTTATTGATGTCAAAAATCATATCAATTTTCGTCTACACAAAATTGTGCTGCTATTTTTGCATGGAAAAGAAATATTCTCTTTTGGGTAAAATTTATTCGACATTGCCTGAATATTGTGGTAGCCGTGCAAATTAATTTACACGGGAGAGTGTCAGTTTTCATTTAACTTAACCCAACCGTGGCAAGGCGACGGTGTGACGAACAATATCAACCATTAACAACATTTGGGTAGGCCGCGTAAACACACACAAAACGTTGGGGCTATTATTTGCGCTCGCCATATTGTTTTATATCTTATCTGTGATTCGGACCGGCTTATGTTTCAGGCTTATTATTACAGTTTTGGATATCAAAATGTATAATTAGTAAATAGCCAATGTATTTTTTTTTTCAAGAAAGATTTACATACTAAAATCCTCCTTTGGGTAGTATTTATAGTTTCACATGTAGAAAACAACAATAGCTAAAAAAACTTAAAGTACATTGAAGCTTGGGTTGAATAGTTAAGAGGAGGTTGATACAAATCACGTGGAACAGTTCGCTCGAGTAATGAGTCCTAGCATTTGTCTTGTTACCATAATCACAAGACTAAATGTATTGATTGACGATTGACAGCCGCGATTTTTTCATTCATCACATCTCTGTTGGATGAGAAAAGAAATCATAAAACTCATTTTTATGTAATAGGCTAATGAGGGCAACGACAGAGGAGTTACGAGAATGTTGCCGTCCTTTTGGGGATTAGGATTTTGGAGAATGTTGCCGTCCTCTTTGGGATAAGGGTTTTGGAAATTTAGAGAAGGCCGTTATATCACCGGTCGAGCTGACCCATTCGTGTCGAAGCACGACTGTTCCACACTTTAAAACTTGTAAAATTTTACATTTGTTTCTTTAATGTTCACTACCTTTTTAATTCGCCATTTAACTTTTTAATCTCACAGCCCAGCGAGACGAGAATAACGAATGGAACGGCGACCCAAACCTGATTTATCGATAAGCAAACCTTACCCAAATGTATCACTTAATTATGAATTTACTACGATCCTAATATAAATTTCAAGCCTTTTAGGTCTTCCCAAATTCGGTAGATTAGAAGTTAAATAATGGGGTAAAGTGTATTCGTGATGGCCCTGAGGTTAAGTCGTCCGATTCTTATGCATGAGGGCTTCGAAACCTGACTAGACCAATGTGACTTTTTTGAGTTATAATTATGTACTTTCAAAAATTATTTAGACGCCACTGCTGTACGTCGAAGGATAACTTTGTGAGGAAAACTTGACTTATCTTATAATTTTCAATAATAGGTTTGAAATCACCAATCCATCTTGATTAATGCTCACCTTCTCCGTGTGAGAAGAGGCTTTTGCTCAGCGGTGGGCACTTATAGGCTGATAATGATGATGATGAATAGGGTAAATTAATACATACTAGCTTCTATTACCGCCTTCGCCTTTCTGGGATGAACCCTTATGAGTAGACTCTAAAAACTATCCCTGTACCAAATTTCATTCAAATCTATTCAGTAGTTTTGACGTTAAAGAGAAACAAACATCCATCCATACTTACCAAATTTCGTTTACAATATAAAAAGGATAGTTATACAAACGACCTGGAACTTGGCATGTTACACACCACTGCTAAGCGATGTTTTAGCAAAAAGATTTGAAAAGTTTTTGAACGCACCGCTTAACACGGAGTAACAACCCTACCCACGTTTGTGCAATTAAGTTCTACCACACAGAATGCATTAGGGACACAAATAAAACGTTTAGGAGCTGCAATAGTAAGATGAACTTAGAGCGAATTCACTTTCAACTTGGTAACACAATCAGCGATGATTACACCGCAGCTGTTTAGAAGTTTGCCTTCCAGTGATTGTTCTGCGACCGCTGTGAGTGTTCCAGACTCCTGTAATAACTCATTACGTTCTAGAGTAATGTGTGTTAGGGCTGCTTCGTTATTTTAGTCTACTTTTTTGTTGGGGAGATGAAATATTGTAAATGAGTTCATTGGTTTTATATCAATCCTAAATCTTCGAGACCCTAAGTCAGGAAAAGCTTGTGGTTATAAAACAACAAAGAGTAAAAGATAAAAGAAAAAAAAGAAGTAATTGATAAATCCATGTCTTTTTTTCTCTTTTTAACAAATGTGAAGTCTTACTTGTATTAAGGTACATTTTGTTGATAAAAGTTCTAAGTTTTTAGCTTCATAATATATTGAACAGTGTAAACCAAATCAGCATATAGCTTTGTGTAAAAATTAAAACGCAAAAATTCTCAAACTACAAACCTCCATGTTCTGTGAAATGTTTCCAATATCGAATTTATTTCCTCGAATGAGTTTATACAAGAAAATACAAAAACATATAATTGATGAAATACCAGGAATGTTTTTAAATTGTAAATAATAGTGTTATGTTTTTATAAAGAAATTGTATTCAAATAAATGCATTTATGCAATTTTATTGGTTGAATAATCAACAAATAAGCAAGTTTTTCCTACCTAAGTATTTGCTTGAAGTCACAAAACATATCTTTTCAAAGACCCCAGTATATTCGAAATTTTCTTTATCAAAATTGTAAACACGTAAAATACTGTTTCTTATAATGTCTTTCTGAACGAATTGAGATTTATTTTGATCCTGATATATTTTTTGCAGGAAAATAGAAGTTTCGTATCTGCATAATAATAGACAATTCTACGGTTAGAATGATACTACTTTTTACAAAATTAGTAGTAGTAGTGTCAGGTAATGAAAAAGACCTGACATTTGAACTCTTGACTTTTCGAAACTACCTACCTCGGCGTCGTCGGCGCTCCAAATAGCTCGGTCCCATTTCGAGTAGTTTTCCGACTATATTCATTTCCGGCGATAGCATTAAAAATTTATGTAATTTTGGCTCGATACTATATTAGAAATTACTATCGACACTCGCTACACCAGCGGACGAAACTCCTCTGATGAATTCGGAGTTAGCGAATTGAGGATTAGACGATTTGGGTGGTCTGGTGGATGAGGGGAGAATTGGCCCATGCACAACATAATACTTTGGCCAGCCATATTCAAACCTGAGAGACGATCTCCGGCCACCGTAAGCGCGGGTCTGCGGTCGGCGAGTAAGGGCAGCTCGCCGCCCGATCAGAACCAGGCCCGAGCGTATGGCGCGTAGCGTTCCGCGCGCGCCTCAAAGAGCCAATAGACCACCACAGGCCTTATAGGGCTGATGTTCAGCCGGGGTTGCGGGGTAAGCGCAATGAGGCACCGCGACCTCGGCCGAGAGCAGGAGAAGGAACAGGGGGGTTTTTAGTCAGTACGAGTCACACTCCCTCCCGCCCGGCCCTGGGCGGGAGAAGTCATTTGATGATTTTCCCCTCACAAAAAAAGCAATATTCAAACCTAGAACAGCTTTTAGCTAGCGAAGCTCAGATTTTTTTTTGTTTTCAGAGGACCACCTGTACTCGTTTACTTGCGTGATGTTTCATAGCCTATAGCACTCAAAACCATTTTAGCTATCTATCAGTGAAATAATTTTGGCCATTTGCCCAGTGGTTCCAAAAATTACCCCCTACATAGTACAAACTTACAAACATACAAACTTATAAATTTTACCTCTTTATAATATTACCTAGTATAGATTTTATTACAAATTGTAAAATTGTTACGGGAACAATTGATTTCACTTTATTTCATATAAACCATTGATTGATTTTCCGAGAATATTCATATTTCAGTTTGTATCTATTTTATTAAGGAACAGTTAATATTTTTTCTTGGAAACAACTTGTTCGGAATTATTTGAATGCGTAAAAAATAAGGAATTGTAGCTTAAGTTGATATTCAATGAAATTGAGAAAGAGATTCTTTTGTTCAGTACTTATTTATGTATTTATTTTTTGTAATAAAATACGTCTACCCCTAACGATCTAACTCCGATTTTGGTATGGGAATAATCCTTTATTGATTTATTTATCTAAGAAAATTTTAATTGTTGTCAACTTACATCCTTGTGGTGTAGTGTAGTGTAGTGTAGTAGTGTACCTAAGAAAACACCTAGCTAAGTATATATTTACCTAGTTATGTACATAATAATCCTACAGTCTTCAAAAGTACTGTCAGTAAACGAATGTTTACTAATGAAAGCTAGTCGTGACGTCAGTAATTACACAGATAAGTTTTCGCGGAGGTAATCCGTCAAAAAAGTCAGACTGCCAACTCATTTCCAAACTAATTATCTTTTTTTCGATAAATCGAGGGAATCTCATAGATAGAACAAAGATGGCGCCAGCTTAGAGACAGATCAGAACAACCTAGGATGATATCTAGGACAAAATGTTAGACGTTTTATCTTTCTAGTTTATTCTTCTTGTGTCTTTTTTATCGAGTTAGTTTAATATTTTGTGTAAGTAAGCAAATAATTGGGAATATTGTTCGTGACAAAGTAGACCAGTCAAGTTAGGTGTATCCATACAATGATCATCGCTGTTCAGCGGCATAAATAGCTTCACGTAAGTACAGACCGACAGACTGACACATGTAACGTTTGGATAAATAAACCATTTTTTTTTTCTTTGATGTTCAAAAGGGCTTAAATTTGACTTTGAAATTAGTTTGACTTTGATTTTGACTCGGGGGTTCAACAACTCTTGTTGATTAGTGTCTGGGTTGATGCTTTTGTAAGCTTGTAAACGTGCTTACTGCAGAGAAAAAAAAGCTCATATGGGCCAATGTGCAAAGCACTAAAATTATTGAAAATAACGATATGTGACTTTAAAAAACTTGACAACGGGACCCATTGTGTAGCTGGCTACGCGACATCGCCGCGACGCGCAGGCTGCTCATGAATAAGAGTCCCGTTGCGACTTGAAACTTGTAGAGCTTTTCTCAGTAAATTCATGAGAGTAAGTCGTTATTTTCAAGTGTATAATGCATACATTGTCTTCCAATCTAAAAAGTAAAAGGCTTACAGTACAATAGACACAAAAACAGCACAATATTTCAGCTCCCGTATGAATTCGAAAACCATTTGTCCAAAAGTCACATTTTAAAATAATTTTTCGTGATATGATAAACTGTTGCTAACTGTTGTGTAATATTTTGCTGGGAGTCTACGCTAGTAACAATACGAGTATACGCACAGTTAGGAGCTCGTGGGTTAAGTAAATTGGAGTTTGTAGTACGTGCCGCATTGGAGTCCTGCGGCCGCCCGGCCTCAAGAGACAGCCTCGAAGAGAACAAACACTATCTCCGATATTTACAAATATTACGTACAATCACAACTTTTTACAGTTCCCTAGCCAAATGACAAAAGTAACTGTTGTATTATATTTGTTATGTCTGTCTGCTTGTTGCACGTTGCTAGACATATTATGTTATATAAAAGTTTTAGCTTATTTTTAATAGTTTTTCTATGGTTTCTATTAAATCGAAAATAATTTCCCTATCTACTATATGTATGCCTTGGGGACGATAAATTTAGTTTTTTGTTCCTAGACTTATCGGTCATATTAGCTATGAGCGCCAATCAATATATTATTAAACTTGACTTGAAGAGTCTGACGCTCCCTCTCACTCCACCGAGGACGGGAAAAATCATAATACCTTTCCTCAAAAAAAAACTATCAAGGCAGTCTTTTCACTCATTAACTCATTCTAATTAGTTTTACGAGCAGTTAATTGTCGACTGTTCTATCTCTGTCTAGGTTTACTATCCAGCCAAATTGTAATCCAAGTCTAGACACGATCAAGGGTTTTAATGAGATGGGCGATAAACCTTTCAT
Source organism: Spodoptera exigua (assembly GCA_902829305.4). Lineage (NCBI taxonomy): Eukaryota > Metazoa > Arthropoda > Insecta > Lepidoptera > Noctuidae > Spodoptera > Spodoptera exigua. Next base: position 15,513,415 of record LR824607.2, on the reverse strand, counting down.
TGTTTTCCGATATTTTATGAACTTCTTAATTAAAACTTAACGGCGTGGTTAACAGGCGTAGTCAAAATAATCGTTAAATGATACAATAGGTACTTGTGGTTAAGATGCCGAGTTAAACAGATGAGTTTTATGATGAGGGACTGTTCGTTGCGGTAGTGAAACTCTTTACCGTTTAGTTAAATATAATTAACGATCTGAAGCGTGATTTCTTGTGCAATATAACTTTATGGTATTACACTGATGGTACATGATGAAACGTGTATTTTCGTCTATTTACTTTGATATGATGATTCTAAATAAAATTTTCGCAACTTAAATTCGCTATAAAAATCGTACGAAGCGATCTGCATCCAGTTTTTTCATCAGGTCCGTTAAGGAGTAGAATTCTTTGCCAAAGTCTGTGTTTCCTGAAAGATGTAACTTGGGTGTCTTCAAGGCATGAGTGAATAGGTTGCTTATGGGTAGGCGTGCTCCATCGTAGGTCGCATCATGGCTTACCACGAGACGAAACAATGACCAAACGACCAAGAAAAGTCCTTCCGTGTCACAAAAACTAGCAAAAAATCTTCACAAAACAAAGTGCAAAACTCTTACAACTCATTCTCATAACACTCACTAGTAACATGACAACAATATATTATTTTTAAGTTTCCCAACTCAAACACATAGACAGTTAAGGGTCTCAGAAAAGGGTCGTGTCACATCGAAGTTCGTGGAGTGCAACACTAGTCCCCTGAGACGACAAGGCCCCTTGATTGAGTGTGTATATGCCAACATGATAGTGATGTGCCCGACCCAGTTATTAAATCGACTATACTTTGTACTCGATTTACGGAACGACACGGACTAGGGTAGGGATTGTTTATTCTCCGACATTTACACACTACAAACTTTTGCGTAATCGTGTTTTGTTTTTTTCTTATGACATCCGTCCGGAGGGAAGTTTTTGTGACATGTTGCGTGTTTGGTGTTATTGTTACGTTGCTATGTTCCAGTGGGTAGCACGTGGGCTTTTCGTGGAATTGGGCTGCGAACTGCGTCACTTTTGTTACCTGACATTTATGTATTTACTCTACAAAACAAATATGGGGTATATTTTCTTGTCTTCTCCAGAGAGTTGCTTTGTTATTCACGTTGTTATGGTTTACATAATATGTTTTATCTATTGTACTTGTATGGGATTATGACATCAATTATTTATTAATGGTTATTTAAGAGTTTCAATTCTAGAAAAGGTCAAACCAACATTACGTAAACACCAATAAGAAATTAATCAATTATTGAAATTACTTAGTAACAAAACATTCGGTTTTAATTATCCCCAGAAACACGACTATAATTAACTATTATATTATAAAATAAGTTAAAACAAAGAATACCTTTGAAAGTACTGTAAAGGTCCAAACAATGATTTAATAAAACGAGCAATTCTGACGAGATTTCATTTGTAGGAAGCCCCTACTGGCCGGCTTCTCTTCAATTACAGGGAACATGGCCCGACTCGTTATTAAACAATATGTTTGTTCATTTGTCTTTTACTTTCAGTGGAAAATATAAATTTTCTAAAGAAATTAATTTTGAAATGAAAGGTAGAATAGATTGCAGTATTATTTATTCTGAATAATAAATATTCAATATTATATTTCGTCTTTCTATTGTATTTAATAGAAAAATTGCAAACATATTTAGTGTTTTATAGACAACAATGAAATAAATGTTACAGAAGCGATTGCCTGTATTTAAATTACATTGAATCCAATGTAATTTCACGCTTAATTAAGAGTAATTTAAAGTAAAAACATTTATTTGTGTATCGGTACACGAATAAAGAGCGATTCGCTCGCCCAACAATACCGACCCATCAAATTACCACACTCCATTGAGTGCAAACAGCAATTTCAATCAAAAACAACTACACAGGAAAAGTTCAAGCAAAAAAAGACCTTTTACATTACTTAATTAAACCACAAAACAGCTTAACTTTTATAAAAGAACATCACTTAAACAATGTTACTTAAGTTTAAAGGTTTTTTTTCTTAAAGAATCCTGCAGAATGTTAAGCAAATAAATAGTATTGTAAGAAATCTTTAACCCTCGGGGAGTTTTGTTGGCTGTTACAGGAATAACCGCTTGGTTTTACTGAGAACCCGTTCGAAGACAAGGGTTTTACAATTCGTTATTGTGGAAGTTGACTTTTGTAGCATTTGAAGCGGGGATAAAGTAGTGAATAGGTGTTTCTGTAAACAATTCACCGTGGTTGAGCATTATTCGGTCATTTAAGATTAATGCCGTTGGAATTACACTATGGACTTTTGGTGATGCAGGAATGAAAATCTAAAAACTCACATGTTTGAGAGATGAAGAATAAATATAACAGATAAATGAAATATTAATATAGACTTACATATGTGAAACAAAATATACATTTTCTAAAACGATGGCTCTCGCCAACATTTACTCGTATGTCGAAGGTGCGTTTACAAAAATAAAATTTCACATACGCTACGCATCCCACTGAGATCTGGAACAATAACATGTAGTTTACACAAAGAGTTATACCGTGCGGGAATCGGATCCGCTACACGTTGCACTGCAACCAGGTGCCCAGCCCCTGCGCTAACTGTACCTACAGACAAAAACATAAATATGTGCTGCTGATAGAAGTGTATGATTTACTTGTGTAATGATTATCCAACTTATTCAAGAAGCCCTCACGAACTTTCTCTCTTCTTCTTAAATATTAAACGATCTGACACCACCCTGACATATTTTAAGTCATTATTTTGTTTGTGTTTTGTGAGGGGAAAATCATCAAATGACTTCTCCCGCCCAGAGTGGGGCGGGAGGTAGTGTCAGACTCTTACTGACTAAAAACCCCTCCGTTCCTTCCGGCCGAGGCTGAAGCTCGGCCCCGCTATAGTCTATAGGGCTAGGCTATAAGGCTATAGGGCTAGGCTATAGGACCCTGTCTGTGGTGTTCTATTGGCTCTATGTGCGCGCGCGGAACGCTCGGGTTAAGTCACAGGGTTACATAGGCTTTAAGTAACAAGTACAATGGTGTAAACATAAATATGTCATTTTCGAAAGTATATGTTTTTGCAGCAGACTGGTTTCCTGATGGTAAGCAATCAGTGCCGACCATGGACACTGGTCATGCCAAAGGAGTTGCCGACATCAATAATTTTAGAGAGTACATAAGATTTGGAAAACCTATTATTGATACTTCAAAAAACTTATATAACGTACTTATACTTAGACTCAATATATAAATATAAAATCACATACAAATTTATCTAGATACTTGAATAACAGCACGTGCACAAACAATCCTTTCTATATATTTGTGTTATATATACATATTAAAACATTTCCATTCTGAAATTACATTAACTTTATTATACTTTCATTATACATAAACGGGAAAACTCCATCGCGCGATTAATTAAAAAGAAACTTTTACTTTTCGTTTGTATTTATGAACAAAGAATAACAGTCTCTGTATGGTTACCAGGCTTAAGCGGGGCTTTCTTGAAAATAAACAAGTCTCAAATTTTATTACACCTACCTACTAAGATTGGACGCTGGAGACCTCTAGGACTTTGGTTTGTTTTCAGGTTTTCTTGTGTACTAACTAAATCTAAAACTTTTTTTGTTCGTGTAATAATTTTTGGTTAAACTTTTTGTCCTATAAGTATTATAAGTCGTATAAGGCGCTCTAACTTATCAAACTTAGATTGGAAACAAGTTTCAGTAATCGTAGACGTTATTTTACATGCACATTGCCACAATAAATCGTTTTGTTAAAATGTAATAAAGTATATGTATTTTTTTTTGTAACATTATTGTATTTTATGTCAAATATCGTTGTTTTGTTCTGAAAAAATAGCTTAAAAATGTATATGCATCGTGAAGTTGATTTATAAAAATGTTATTATGATATATTTTATTTTTAATCGAAAAAATATATTTTTTACCCAAGAAACCAATATTTATGGCCACCTCTGGCCATCCTATATCCAATTACTATATAATATTTCACATAATACCGATTACGACAGAGAATGAAAATAAAAAAATAAAAAAATATTCTTCACTTCACTTCGATCATGCAAATAGAACTATAGACAGCATGAATAATTGCATAATTTAATTCAATTGCAAATGTACACTAATGGGACAATAATGGTACAAATGAAGCTATTACAACGATATCACATTAATTACTAATGAGGTATTGTGATACATTAACGTATTAGTTACAAATCTAGTTCTGTTTGTAATTTAGTATGGCAATTCTAATACAGATCCTCTATAAATCTGTGTTGATTAATGTGAATATTATGATAATCAAGTGATTTCTAAAATGATACCTACCGTATGCTAAATTCTTCTAAAAACGATAAAATAACTTTATTGATTAATCAATAAAGTAAAATATCGTTTGAAGCGTTAACAAAAATACATAGTGCAAAAGTGTATTTTTGTTACATTGTAGAAAAGGGCGAATATAATTAGCTATCAATTTCCCTAAGTCAAATTTTATTTTTCTATTCTTTATGTTATTAAATAATAAGGACTATAAAAAGAATGAAATGAGTATAACAATAAGCAAGCATGCTCGAAAAATAAGGACATTATAAAACTTCGCCTGACTTGAAACTCTAAATTATTTTTGTATATTTTTCAATTTATCTCAAAACAAAGGAAAATGATCCTGAAATATAATATGTAAATGATTTATTTTGCTTTGACGACGACGTTTGGGAATTGTACAAATTTACCGAGAGCATTGGATGTCAGCTACCTGCCACATTATTTCTCATTGCGACCCTAATTAGCATATAAATTAACACAATTCCCAGTTAAATGCAGCAATGCAGCTATCGCAGTCCACAATACGTTTTGGGGGACATTTTAAGTTAAACAAAAAGCTGGACTTGGCAAGGCTTTAAGATAAGTTAGTGCCAAAAGAAAATTTAGGTTTATTTTTATTTAATAGTATTTTTGCTACTGTTTGGGAGTCCTAGTATTCTCGTATGACGTGGGATGTGGACGTTAAGCCTTTGCGTGATGGAGAGCAGGAATATTTTTTTCTATTCTCGTTATATAGAATGGAGATTTACGTCAAAAAATTCAACGGACTTTTCGGGAGTTTTAAGATCTAATAACTAGGTTTTTGCGTTTCTGTATTTTTTGTTTAGGTACATTTATTCGTGAAAAGAAGAAGTTGACGCTGTATCAACATCCTATTGCTGAGACTTACAGACATTGTTGGCACACCAAATAACAAAAATGTTGGTATAACAGCTCAAGTAAGAACAACGTAATGTTCCTACAACGTGTACGAAAGAATATCTTTCGCACCGCCGCTAATGGAAAGTGGTTCTCTAAAAATCAAATCAAATCAAATCAAACATTTATTTGCATAATACAGGTATAGAAGATGTTACAAATAGATAGAGTACACTGTATTATATAGTACATAGTACACACATCATTAGATGTGCAAATATTTATAAAATCTGTAGTCAATCTAATTTTTCTAATAACATTGTTGAGTTATAACATAGAATAATATTGAAAAAGTACTGAATTATCCTGCTCGAAAATAAAAAGCTAATTATAACTAATTCAATATCAGTGCTACACAAATGTCAGACATAAATGTTAAAGAATATAAAAAAAAAATAATTAAAAGAATAATACAATATGTTTATTACAATTATTCACGCCATGGTAAATAAATTACATTAATAGTAATTATTATATTAATAGTAGTAAATTACGACTTAACATAAAAAAAAAAAACGTTGAGATCCACAAACATCTTAACGTGGCGACAGTACAATCAGAGATTGACAGACACAAAACATAGGATGCAGAACGTCTTGCAACTCATACCAATACTTTGGCAAACTTCTTCACTTATACAGAAGACTAAAAAGGACGGATGTCTTCTTAAAACCTAGACGAGGCGAAGGGGCCTCTTCGCCTTGCAGTCAAAAATTATACTCTCAAAAATCTGCTTATACTCTTGCGACTGGAAAAAACACAGCTCAAATGTATTTTTTCTAGTCGCAAGAGTATATATTCTGCGTAAACTACCAATACTACATATAGTTAAAAACTGACTAAATATTCAAATAATTCAGACAATTGACAATACTAGTTTTCATTCATTAGCAGTTAGCAAGGACCACTAAGTCCTGGCCGCATTCCAGCGATTTAAACATCTCTCTCCTGTTGGAAATACAGTTACATTTGAATATTAAAGTGTCCATTATTCTCCAACCACAATTTATTGGTAACCCTATCTTGAATATTTTGCACATCGCATCTTTGAAATATCAAATAAATAGCTGACATTTTCCACTTCAAGCTTCACGTTTCTATCAGTGTTTTTTGCATTTTTTTCTACGCTCGAAACTTCGACGGGACGGCGTCGCAAGAAGGCGCTCACTCATGGTCTAATAAAAAAGTAAGACTCAATATTCACAACAGACCTTATACTGAATACTAATATTTCTATTGAAATTTATTTAAGTAAACACATACACACAATACATTTAGTTGTATAAGTAAAAAACTAAATAGAAATTGGGTAGAAGCAAGCATTTATATTCGGTTTCGGACTAAAAATAGTTTTGTTTTGTGGTAAATCTTTTGTAAAGAAACTTGGCAATAGTTTTGGCGAAACTCATTTCTAAGTAATTGAAAAGGTTTTCAATTAGATTGATTCACTTGAATTCTGTTTTAATATGAATCGCCTTAAAACGTGCTAACATTAATTATGTTTGTATGTTTTTTGGTATTATTTAAATATAATAGAAATATAATAGTGTATACATAATGTGTGTGTAAATATCTGCTCTAACAATTAACTAGTTTCCATTAGTCATATTTAAATACTAGCTTTGCCCGCGATTTCGTTTGCTTTTAATAGCGACTTCCTGCAGATTTTTGGTAGGTAAAAAAACTATCCTATTTCTTTTCTACAGTTCCAAATTGTGTATGTCTGTGCCAAATTTCACAGAAACCCGTTCAGTAGTTTCGGCGTGAAGAAAAGATAGACAGACAGACAGATTAGTTTGGAATACTCAAGCACGTTAGACCATCAATAAATTATACTAGTATCTATTCCACAAGCCATCTTAAAAGAAAGCGCCTATCATTACAATTTGCAAGCTAGATTTTCTCAAACAAAAGCCTTTCTTAGCTGAGAAACTGTGAGAGCTACTTGAAGAGTCGACGCTCTCAATACTCTGCCACTGAATACGCTCTCGACACTGAATCCAGGAGCACCAGGGGCGCAGTAGTATACGATCGTACCTGTGCACAAGGGACGGAGGTCCTCACGATTTCTGTGAAGAACCTCTTTGGAAAGGTGCGCGGAACTGCTGATTAGAACTCTGAAATATGCCATACGACAGTTTTATTGAGTTTGCTCCAAATTACGGTGACACTTACTTTTGCCCGCAATTTCGCTCGCGTGAAATACTGAATTCCTCCAGATTTTTGCTTTTACCCACATAGTTCCCAATCGCGCGGGATTTTCGGGACCCTATGTCCTTTCTCGAGTTCCAAACTACGTTCGTACCAAATTTCACACAAATCGGTTCTGTAGTTTAGGCGTAAAGAAAAGACAGACAGACAGACAATATTCGTTTGGGTTTGCGTTCAAGTGGATGTAATTATGATTAAAGTTGTTGTTCTTCTGTTGAGGTAAAGTTGAGTGGGTTTCGGTATGTACAATATAGATATATAGGCAAAATCAGTGAAGAGTCTAAATTAAAATAACCGGGTTGAAACCACGAGGCTCTCAATCCGTCCATGAGATGTTTAGACCGCACCTTACGGGTCAATTGTCCTTTACACACGCTTTAATAAGAACATGAATGAAATTACCAACGAAAACACAAGGTTTGTTATAGAAACGTAGACTTTGTAAATCTGAACCTTATCACAAGGTAACTAGGTATAAATGAAATGAAGTCCTTATTATAAGTCGGACCCTATCGGCTCACTTATTTTTGCGTGGGCAAGGGAAAGGTCAGGCAGACATTATAAAAATCACATACTTAAGTACATTCTATTTATTTTGAAAATAAATATTATTATTTTTTGCCGCTGCTTATAATTTTATCTTTATTGCTGTACCAGCTACTGAGCTGAACTTAGAGTTTTTGGTTTGGATCCGAAAATAATAGCAACAGTAACACTTAGACCGTGGATATGTTGCAACTAGTTTTATTAGCCAATCAACTAGTAGCCTAAAGTCAAAGTCTAAGTCAAATCAACATCATCATCAGCCTATAAGTGCCCACTGCTGAGCAATGGCCTCTTCTCACACGGAGAAGGTTTGAGCTTTCAAACTAATTATAAGTCCAGGTTCCCTCACGATGTTTTTCCTTCAACGTATGTCAGTAGTGTCTAAATAATCATAGAAAGTACAAATAACTCGGAAAAGTCATATTGGTATTTGCCAGGTTTGGAATCCGCACGATTCGAAGCCTGGCATGTACCAATGTGACCTCATTCATGAAAAGCGGGTGCCTTTATCTTTTAAAGTCAAATCATTTATTTCAATTAGACCCCAGCAGACACGTTTGAACGTCAAACAAAAAATACATATTAAAAAGTTCAACTTTGTGTGTCTCTCGGTCTGTCTTATAGAGAAGCTATTTATTGTTCGTTCCAAAGTGTAGATTCTATTGGATTACTTAATTACTTGGTTGTAAGCAGTCGGCGCCGCCCATGGACACCCACAACACAAAAGCAGTTACTAGTGCGTTGCCGGCCTTTTGGGGATAAGTGTTGCCGATATTTAAGGATTGGGGAGGAATAGGGGAATGGGAGGGATTAGGCCTCCAATAACCTCACTCACACGGCGAAACACATCAATGTAGTTGTTATACGCCGGTTTCCTCTGAGGCCTTGGTATAACTTTGATGGAATCGGCCTTTTCGTGGCGAAGCTTGGCGCTCCCACACTTCCATTCATCATTTAGTCGGCCTGAATGACAATCCGTTTGACCGACTTGCTACATTTCTTATTCAGGTTGTTGGTTAAGAGATTGTCAAGATATAGCTACTTGCAATACACAGGGTAAATAAATCGTGCGAGGAATATCATTGGCTCTAGTTTTGATATAAGTAAGAGGTCAGTGACTGAAATTTTCACTAACAATTTTGGCTTGGCAAATTCATATTCAAATTCATTTATTAATTTTCAAATATGGGTGCGTAATATCCAACTGTTTGGGTACATTATATATTAAAATTAAAGTCTATAAGGTTCACCACATTTTGCCTATATTTGGGCATGCAAAATATTATTGTTTAATAATAATTTATTAAATTGTTAAAACATTGTATGAAATTCATTATAATTAAATTATGTTAAGGGTTGAACAATCTATACTAAATGTATCTATACTATCTATACTATCTACATATATCTATACTAATATTATAAATGCGAAAGTAACTCAGTCTCTCTGTCTTACCTTCACGCCTTTCTTCCTGTTTCTGGTTAATTTGGTACAGACATAGTTTGGAAATCGAGAAAGGACATAGGATAGTTTTTATACCAAAAATCTGCAGGAAGTCACTATTCCACGCGAACGAAATCGCGGGCAGAAGCTATTTATTGATATTATTAATGTTACGTAAAATTAATTTAGCATAATTGTAATTGTGAATTATAATAAATTAAATTCGTTATTGCCCATATGGATTCCGCTTTATTATTACAAAATTCACATTAAAATTACAAATTCGCAAAATACAACAGTAAAATGACTTTCATGTAATTTGTAGTTCCATTATTAAATAGTAAATAAAACATTCATCTCAGTTGTAATTTAAGAAACACGGTCTTTTTATGAGGTTTTCAATTAAACATGTAAGTAAAATAATTTCTTGTTGCTATGTTGCTTCACATTATTTGTGTTAATAGACTGGGTTACAAGATTACCAAAATAAAAAATACTTACTACCTATTTATCTCCACCGACATCAACATAAAAAGTTTCTCTCTATCGGCACTATTTTGAATATTCGACAGAGCCTCCACTGAACACCGGATGTTCGCCTCGATAGGCTTTTGATTGCCTCCATTTTTTCGAGAACAGGATTTCCGGCACACCGCTAATCTAATATCCTTTATTACTATAGTGTACGACGTTTTTTGCTGTAAATCTTTACCCAGAACTTCTAGGTAACAAGATACATTAAACGTCAGAAAACTACTACCTATTTACCACAGATTGGTACATAATCATTTAACTTACATAAGTAAAGCAATATGGCGTGTGTAGACCGTAAAGCGTCAATGAAAAAGTCCTAGCTCATTGTCTCTTATATTATCACTGTCTTTGACACAAGCCTTTTGATATAGAAAAGAAAAATTAGATACTTTTTGACTGCATGGTTGGCGCGGTGGCTGCCGCTCAACGTGTCGCAGGTTCGATTCCCGCACGGAACTATTTTTGTGATGTGTTTGGAAATTTTTGTAACGCACCCACGACACAGGAGAAAGTCCAACTGCTGGCACCGTAAAATTCTTTATTTTAGTGAATATTTTATTTTATTAAATTTTAGAACGGTATATCAAAGTATTTGCATATTATATTATAATAATATAAATATGTAATCATTATTTTAGGTATATTCTGCGATACCACCCTGAAATTGTCAAGTTCCTTCATCGTTAAAGTGTTAAATAGAAACTAAAATAAAAAAGAACAACCCACAATATTATCTGGGAGCTGACATATGACAGTGACAGTTGGAGAAGTTGCCGCGCTTTTACATAACCGCCATTACAGCGGCCATTTTAAATTAGCCCACGGGCCATTTACCGCGCGAATCCCGCGTGATGTGCGTAAAAATTACCGTTTAGATCCGCAGTTCAGATATTGAAGTTTCGAAGTTTAACAAGTATGTAATGGGAAGTGAAACATACCTACTGTTATTATTATGATGCCCAGGTGTTTTATGTTAAAATAATAATAATAATTTTTAAAATGCCATTTAGTCTAAGCGTGCCATGGTGATATATGTACTTATATTAGTTAGGAGAACAACAATTCCATAATTAATGCAGTGTAAAACCGTTAATTGTTTTATAAGGAAAGTTGACGTGCGTAAACAAACATTCAACAAAGCACATCTACATAATGTAGAATCGGTTGATTCATTCAGCAGTTTATCAGCGCTTTCGTCCGTCGTAGCCGAGTGATGGATGCTAAAAAGTCTGTCAAAAACATAAAAAATAATGTTTGCAAGGGTGTTGGTAATCTGTAATTAATGAAAAGAGCATGATTAATGAGATGCTGGCTGTTCACTTTTTTGACGATACTCGTGAGAAAATTTTGACAATTCTCTGTTTGCGTTGTCAGTTTTCATTGAGATGAGGTGAGGATCTGTACTTTATTAATATGGCGATATTTATGTCAAAATACTGTTTACATTTATCAAGCTGCTGAAAAGTTTCAAAAAGCCTATAGACCACCTCAGACGGGGCCTTATAAGGCTGATGTTCAGCCGGGATTAAGGGGTAAGCGCAATATGGCACCGCGAGCAGGAGTAAGAACGGGGGGGTTTTAAGTCAGTAAGAGTCTGGTACTCCCTCCCACCTGACCAACTGCAACTGCTGCTGAAAGCTACTGTAAAGTTAAATATTTTTTTATTATATTTAACCGGTTTAGAAAAAGGTAGAGGCTACCAATTCGTAAGGATATATTTAGGACACAATGTCTTTTTGTTTTGTGAAGTTTTAATTATATTTAAATTTTAACAGTTTTTTTTTATAAGAGAAAAGTTTTTTTGGGTAAAAGTTCGTCTTACATTTACCTTTGTGCAGTATTATTTTCTTATCTTTCGTTGTTGATAAAAAACTCATGCTAAAAGTAAGCGCGATGATGTAGGTACCGCGCCTCGAAGCAATTCTGATTGATGAACCTGAATTGGTCGGTTATTAGCCAGTAAAAGTCTGTCTCAGTAGGAGTAATCATGGATGATTTTCCACTTTCAAAAGAAAAGTATGCTTAGTCATTCATTTACTAAACAAATGAACTAAGACTAGGGGTTGTTTATTGAAATAGAGCTATTTATAAGAATTCTAAACCAAATTGCTTTTGATCTCTTTCGTAATCGAAATCTGTGATTGTAGTGCACTCAATATTAAGTTGTCAAAAACAATAGATTAGTCTTTAATATATTTTGAGAACGTTATCGCTTTCACCGCTTGAAACTCCAATTATTTAGCGACATAGCGTCATCCGATCCAATTGATTACAATGTCAAAATAACCAATAAGAACACTTAAGTCTAAATTAACTTCTTTTATCAAGATAATAAGGCTGAAATTTTAATGAAGGCCCGTGTTTGCCCTTGTTTGACTAATAGACAGTGAATTGATTGATCGTGTGTTTAATTGAGTGGGGTTCGTGTATGTGTGTGTGTTTGTACCGCGGGTTTGTACACACAGTTTTGTTTAGGCTTTTGTGTGTGTTTTATTCATAACCGTAGCTCTTTAATTGTGAAAGTAACGAATAAATTTTACATAGGCGTATTTTTGTTAAAAATCGGGTTAAAAAAATGTTAAGTTTTTTGAAATGTAACTGACTGACTTTTTATCTTTATGTTCGGGTTTTTCAGTATCATGATTTAGAAAAAAGCCATGCTAGTAGGATTCGTAGTAAAACCACTTAAGGGATTTTTAATAGTAATAAGGATTTTTAATAATAATCTATCATACAACTATGAAACATTTATTATTTTTTACTCAAACAACATACATACATATACCAAATTTTACAGATTTAAAAGACAGGCTCAAAGAGAGCCATATTATTAATAATAATAATAATAAGCCCGCAGGGCACCTTGAGGCGAGGTGACGGGAATTAGCGATCCCGCGGGCTACCATCATCCCGATTGCTCCAGGGAGAAGTCACCGTTCCTCATCTCCGGCTTGCCTTCATTGGCTGGCCGGAGTGGACGATGACGAGGAACAGGTCTCCCACCTCTGGCTTGCCTTCATTGGCCGTCCAGAGTGGAGTCGCGAGAGTAGTGATCCTGCTCGGAGGGTGGAAGCTGTTCGTAAGCGGCGAGTGGGCCAGTGATGCAGGATGCTTAGGCAGATGCAGATGATCTGAGTAGAAAGCTGGTGGCAGTTTCTTCACCCTTCAGCCACTCACATTTCCGTTGTCCCTCTGTTGCTATTACTAGTAACCATTCCCGGGGGCCCGGTCGGTGAGTTGGCGAGTCTCCACCTGCCATTTTTACGTGTATTTATTACATTGTTTCGGCAGGTGCCATAGTCCTTCCATAGTTCCCATCATACCAGTCCATAACAACCCACACCCATAGTCTTATCCCTTGTTTCCATTATCCGCAATAGTCCTACTCTAACCGGAGACTGTCCTTGGGTGCATTTCCATAGTGCATACAGGGATAGTCGCCGGTTAGTGTACCATTTCATTTAGATTAAAGTTGTCTAAAGGGCCTCTGCGCAGTTGGCTCCGGCCCCTCGTACGCCTTCCAAATGACCGGGACCCTGTGGTCCCGTGATTGGTAAAGACATACAAATAATAATAATAATACTTTATTAGGCATTCCAGTGTTTACAGTAGTAATTTACAGAGACAACCGCACTAGGCAAAGCCTGTATCGCGGCTATCAACAATACGGTTTCCTTAGGACTAATAATATCAAATTACAACTTAAGAATTAAGTAATTATAGCATAAAGACAATTAATGTGTGTGTGTGTGTGTGTGTGTGTGTGTGTGTGTGTGTGCGCGCGTGTGTGTGTGTGTGTGTGTGTGTGTGTGTGTGTGTGTGTGTGTGTGTGTGTGTGTGTGTGAGTGTGTGTGAGTGTGTCTTGAGCAATATTTAGCCTCTCACTGAATGGGTTTTAATAGCTGTTCTACTTCACTGTATGATAAATCATTTAAATACTTTGTTACTTTTGTTTGCATTTCGCTCACCGTTTCTTTTTTAGATTTACAAATATTACAGATTTTGTTGTATAAATAAGGAAATAAAAAATTGGAAAATCTTTGTGCAAAGGAAGTATTGACCATGGGTACCGGGATTCTAAATATTCTATTTGTCACCAGTTTATTGTAAGATTCAGATTTTAATATTTGTTTATGTGTACGACAGACAGCAGCTTTTATGTAAAGGTTGCGAATACTTAGCAAGTTCGTCTCTTTGTAAATATTTGCTGTAGGATACCTAATGGGCTTTTTGAGCATAACCTTTAGCACAGACCGCTGAGCTCTTTCCAATGAAATCAGATGTGACGCAGCTACACCCCCCCAGGTATTGATACAATATGTTAGAATTGATTGGCAAAGTGAGATGTAAATATATTTAGCTAAATCTGGGTTTGCTACGTCTCTTATTTGTTTCATAACATATATCAACTTTCTGGCCCTAGCTGATAAAGCTGCTGTGTGATCACTGAATGTGAGCTTTTCGTCAATGTTGACACCTAAATATTTTAAAATTATTATGATTTATAATTACCCTAAAAATCCCGAACTCTAAAAAGATAAAACCTTTATTTATCTTCTTATCGTAAATTTAACATACAATTAAAATTCTTCCAAACGAACCCAGTCTAATTCAACTAAAACGAATATAAGGTTCCGATAGGTTTTATTGTATTCTGTATTCAGATCTAGATCAAGTTCAATCCAATAGCAGCTGAATAAAATTGAAGATTTTGACATACAAAGCGTCAAAGCGGACAAGCTCGCCTAAAAGATAATCAAGTCAACATTCGCTGCGAGACTTCGTGTATTGAGGAATTTCTGACAGATTCGACAGCCTGACTGGTACTGTCTGACTTCATTGCTAGATATAAAACTGTCTGTCTATCTGTCTATCTCTATATTACACCAGCTCTATGTTTAATTCCTTCATAGCAAAATACTGTTTTGGATTTAGGGTCGGTTTGTTTTTGAATTACATAACGTTTTTTTGTTGAACATTACTTTTTGAAGTTTCAAGGTACCATTATATAGTTTAGTTGTAAAGAAAGAGAAAGAGAGAGAGAGAGAGAGAGAGAGAGTCAGTATGTAACAGTATAAAAGCATATGTTTTTTTAAACTATGTATTTTTAAACTTAATAGGTCTCAATGTCTGCTTCTATGATGTCTCGTCTTACCTAGTCACTTCAAGTCTATACAAAGCATTTCAGGGTGATACTGATTATATAACCCAACGGCCAGAAGAATTTCAGACCTAAGCTAACAGTCTTAGGACATTTTTTCCAGCAGTCACCTTCAGTTTATTTAATATTCCTTATGCTTGGTCCTTTAGAAATTCTTTGAGAAAGTTAATATCAAAGTTTATAGCTAATATGTCTCGTAGACGACAGGGCTGCGTGCTTGGGTAACAACACTAATGATATGAAGTTATTTTATTTTTCTAACCTTTCAACGAACTAGAAAAAATATATTTTTCTGATTGTTTTAGAGAACAGTGGGGGGTAATTATATACGCTTATACGAAAAGTTGGAAACGATAGATTCCGCGACAGGTACAGAAATACTAAGTCCTTAGCGCAGTGGCTGATTCATATATGAATCTGTACTCTTGTATGATCTACATAGCTAGCGCAGCAATTTACCCTCGCATAAAACAGGAAAAAAGGGGTGTTAAAAACCACCCTGTTTTTTGGCCATTGGCAAGAGTCTGACACTCCCTCTTGCCCCACCTGGGGCGGGAAAGTCTCTTAATGATTTTGCCAACTCTCAAAAAAACAACGACTTTGGACCAGGTCAACGGTTGTTGGCCATTTTTTTTAAGAAAAACTACTTCAATCGAGCAAGCTTGTTACCTGATGGTAAGCAGATAAGCAGCAAACAAGGATTTATGTCTAATCCTGCCTTTTGTTAATTGTTAGAAATTTGAGGATTTGAAGATTAGAATTGAGCTTCCGGTAAACTCACTGACACGCAACTACACTTAATCAGTTGAATATCGGACACAATAGAAAAAACTTTTATCTTGCGTGGATTTATGTCTAAAACACATACGAAAGTTTAAAATAGCGCAAGTGTTACTTTACGCCATTATTCTTTTCATTATTCTTTAGTCCTCAAATCGGGACAGCCCTTTAGTGTACTCATGGCTCTCGTAAAAGTGAAATAGCCACAAAATTATACACATAATAAATTTGCGTTCGTATCTCATTTCCATCACACAAACATTAAACGCAGATGAATCTGATTGCATACGCGATATTAACGTTCGGGAAACAATAAGTCTAACAGTAGCAGATAAATGTGATTACAAAATGAACAGACTGCATGAATCATCCGCTCAATTGAACGATAGCAATGTTTTGATTGGCTGGAAACTAATGTTACGATAGCTAGCATATGCGCTACTTGCGCCACTGGACGGGAAATTGTGGCGGAATGTTATTATTGTGGAGTTCTGGATAGCGTTGTGTTTTGAAATGATTATGGGGTATAAATGATTGTCATTTGTGAATGTATATCGGTATTTACTTTGATTTCGATATAAATATTTAAGTCCGAATCATTGTTAACTAGTATATTTGTTTTGTTGCAGGTTGAAAACCTCCATCTTCTGGAGTCCTCATAATATATGGTTTCTTCCTAGCTTTTTCCACTCCAAATCTATCGTTATAAGTGAACAAGTAAGTACCATTATTCTCTGCATTTATTTAATTTTATTTTTGAGGGAGAAAAACACAGAGAATTCACAAAATATGCCCTTAAAAATACTTTCAACGAAGATCCTTTTAATATTAGCTTGTATTAAGCTTGCATACCATATAAATTTTGAAAATTTAATTAAATGAACAAAGTTTGGTTCATGAATGCCCAACTTTGCTCTGACCAGATATTTGCATAGACTTGGCTGACTTAATAAATTGTTAGAAAATTGAGTCACATTCGAGTTTGAAGACTGAAAATCGTGTGGGAGGTGACTTGCACTAATTAGTCGCTTTTGAACAGTTTCTGCTTCAGTATTGTGGGCGTATTGACCGCCATCTAAATACTTAAATATAACTTAAACTCTTTATGTATATTTTAAAACTATAAATCATGTATTATAAGGTCTTTGTATAAGGTAGAAAATTGTATTTGTTTTTGCCACCTCATTTTTTAAAAAGGGTTTTGGTTTCAATTGTGATGTCATTTTAGAATCGTATTATTGTTGCTATAATAATTTTAATAAAGGTATCCAGGGCCTTCTATAACGACCTTCTTTTAATGCTTATTAAATAAGACTAGCTTGTTATTGTTATATATATTTATATTGTTATAAATGAATTAAGGTCTCACTGCTACGTAATCATACAAGACACAACTAAGGAAATATTCAGGGTAATTCGTGTAATCTAAAAGAGCTTAAAGAGCACTGATCTTTGATAAGCGATATCTTATTGAAAATTTGCCTCGAATAGCAAAACTGTGGAATGAACTACTTATCGTCGGCAGTATTTTAGAACCGATATGAAAACAAACATTGAAGAACATAGCGTACTAATAATTCTGACTGCACGGTTAGTGCGGTGGCTGGGCAACTGACTGCCGTGCGACGTGTCGCGGGTTCGATTCCCGCACGGAACAACACTTTGTGTGATCCACAAATTGTTTTGTGGGGTCTGGGTGTCGTGTGTATGTGAAATTGTATGTTTGTAAACGCATCCACGACACAGGAGCAAATGCTAGTGTGGGGCAACGTTTCAAAAAAAAAAAAATTAAAAATCTGGCAACGCACTTCTAGCTCTTCTGGTGTCGAGTGTGTTCATGGATTGTTTTTAAAATCAAGTGATGTTCCTCTTCTAGACACTTTTCTTTGGGTGCTCATGCTTCGACACGAATGGGCCGGCTCGACCAGAAGGAAACCACAGACTCCAGAATACCGACGTGAGGCTTTTTTTTGTGAGGAGAAAATCATAAAATCATCAAATGACTTCTTCCGCCCAGCAATCCGCAATCCTCAAATCCCCTATCCTTAAATCCCGAATAACCTAATGAGGAAACGTTACGTGTATTTGGTATTGTGAGTGTCCGTGGGCGGCGTCGATTACTTAGAATCAAGTAATCCATTACAAAACTTTTGACATCAATAAACATAATATACCATTGCCAATACCACCCAATTCACAAATAGATATAAACTTTAATGTGGCATTAATAAAACCGAGTTTCGAATGAGCGAATATTAATTAGTCCCCTTAATACACGATTTAGCTATAAAAAGCTACTTTACCCTTTATATAAATAGGCAATTGACATTTTTGTACAGTCCCTTCTATGGTACAGAAATAAATATATCTTATTATATCAAAAATAAGTTAAAATGTCACGGAGTCAACGTGTCGGGGTGTCGTTGAGAATTATCTTCCTAAGTGTATTTTTGAAGGAGCGTCGATGTGGAAAAATCATGTGGGTTGCGATGCGGGATGATATTCATGAGAGCGCTCTTTAAAATTATAAGGCGTTGGGTGTTGTTATAGATTTTCTAAATGAACTCCTAAATGGATAAACCTAGGCCTTGCTATTCTTTGACACGGTATGAATGTAGATATTGATATCAGTTTATTACAATGTGTAACATTGTTTTGAATTTAGATTTTTTCAAAACAATTATAAATAATGGTGAGTACTATATCCCTCTAATATTATAAACGCAAAAGTCTATAGTGAAGATCTTTTACGATGAACTGAAAAGATCGAATAAAAGATTAGATATAGAGATAGATTTCAGTGAGGAATAAAACGTTGCCGAACTTTCAGGGATTAGGGTTTTGGAGATTGGGATTAGGGGAAGCGAAGGATTGGGCCTCCTGTACCTCACTCACACGGCGAAACGCAACGCTGTGGTTATTTCACGTCGGTTTTCTGTGTCTGGAAGAGACTATGATACGTAGTTATCACATCATAATTAGTGTGCACGGAGGCACATTATAATAATATTCAGTGTCCTTTTAGAGAATATTGAAGACCTCGTGTCCTTTTATCGCAAACTGCTCCATATAAAAAGATTATGCGTGTCACAGTTATGGCCTGATGGCCTGACCTGTACAGATTTTACTGCATAGTGCACTTTTATTTGCATATATTCATCCAGTCGTATATTCAAAGTGCTTTAGTGGCATGTTGTAATAAATTTATGGTAAATCTGGCTAAGCCGCCTTTCTTGAAGGGGATGTTCATCAAATAACTTCAGTACCCCTGGATATGATCCCCTGGCCTAAATGAAGTGTGAGATTTGTAATATGAAGAAAAGACTTGGATCTTGGTTACTTTGACTTTAATATCATAGTACATAGTCGGGCAGCTCATTGAACCAGAGTTACATTGTCAATGGCCGACACTCTCTCGGCTCATTCTGTTCACGGTACAATGAGCTTGCACCCGAATCCCCGACTACAACAACAACAGGCCTGTTGGGCACCATCTCTGATGATCTATTGGCTCTTTGAGGCGCATCAAAAGGTAACAACACATATCATGAAGAAACCTGAACTTATAATTTCAAATTATAAGTTTGAAATCGACAATCCGCCGTATATATCAGCAAAACTGTTGTGTATTAAGCCTAAACTGTGCAACCAATTCATAGATGATCCATTAAAAATTGCTAATTTGAGTAGTCATTGGTCAAATATTCTATGAAAATTCAACAGGTACAGCGTCATTTTAAAAAATAATAATAATTGAGTGAGATATTTCCAAACAAACAACTTGGAAACAAACTCCAAGTAATTTCATGTAGCTACCCCTTAAACCCACAAGATATTTTAATGTCAACGACCCAAAACGTGTCACCTGAACCTGATTCTATAAGATCGATAACAGTATAAGTTTAGTTAATTAAGATAAAATTAGCAACCACCCATAACCAATAGATACTTGAAACTTTGGCTGTAAGGCTTCGAGAGTTAATTACTAAATAAGAGGGCGTTGAAACATAAGTTCTTGGTAAGTAAGTTACGATACTTAGTAATTTTTTTATGTGAGACGAAGGCAAACTTGTAGTCTAGTGTCTAGTGTAGCCGATTACTTACCATCAGGTAATCACCTGATGGTAAGTAATCGGCGCCGCTCATGGACACCCACAATACCAGAGAAGTTACTAGTGCGTTGCCGGCCTTGTGGGGATTAAAGTTTCGGAGATTTAAGGAATGGGGTAGGAGAAGAAGAATTGGTCCTCCAGTTACATCATTCAGAAAGTGAATCACAACGCTGTGATTCTTTTCTATGTGGTCGTGGTCTCACTTGACTCTGATCGAGCCGACCCATTCGTGCTAAGCATACCTCTTCCACACTTGAGCAAGTCCTGAAATTGTAGTTATAGTTACTTTTATGACGTATGTGATTTTTTTGCTCTAGAAGCTAAACAATGCAGCATGTTGTGACATATGTACTGTGTCCCATATTAAGAACTGTACTGGAATTCACGTTTCATTTTCTTACATAAGTACGTAGCATTGAAATGAATAATAAAGCATATGAAATATTTCATTTTTATGTGAATGTCTTCTCTTTGAATGCTCTCCAACTCGTTATAAATTCTCACAAGATAATAACATGTTAAGCTGTAACATACCATGCCCGTAAACATGAAAATAGCTATTGTATATGAAAAATATAGACTGAAAAACTGCCATAAATTAAGACACATATATAAAATTCCGTCTTCCATTTTAGTCTTTATTTTCTTGACCTAGAACTATTGAAGAATAAACATTATTATTTTACACAATGACACGACAAAAATGAGGTCATTTTTCGACATTCTAAAATTATTTTTTGTTTGTTTTATTTATTTATATTTGAATATTATTTTATACTTTACATAATTTTATCTATACTAATATTATAAAGAGGTAAAATTTTTAAGTTTGTAAATTTGTAAATTTGTATACGTCGATGAGTATACGTACTTGGGCCAAATAATATCTTTTTAAAATAGGCAAGATAAGGAGGTCGAAAGGCGAATCCAAAATGCTTGGAAGACCTTCTGGGCCTTTAAAGATCACTTAAAGGGTAGCCTTCCAATGACATTGAAACGAAAACTCATCGACATGTGTATCCTGCCCGTCCTAACCTACGGTGCTCAAAGTTGGTCACTCACTGAACAGCAAAAGTCCAAACTCAAGATTTGTCAAAGGGCAATGATTAGATCGCGTTAGAAACACCACGCTGCGCTCCATAACTCAAATAGCAGATGTCGGAGAAAAAACAGCCAGGCTGAAGTGGGAGTGGGCTGGCCACGTCGCACGAATGCACTCGGATAGATGGGCGAAGATAGTCACTCACTGGACACCAGAAGGAGGTCGACGCCGTCGAGGTCGACCACGGCGAAGGTGGTGTGACGATCTGATCATGTACGCGGGGCAAGCTTGGCCGGAGATCGCACTAGACAGAGAAATTTGGAAGGAAAAAGGGGAGGCCTTTGCCCAGCAGTGGGACACTCGATAGGCTATAAAAAAAAAATGTATGTAGGGGGTAATCATTGGAACCGCTGGTCGGATTTCCAAAATTCTTACACTGACAGATAGCTACAATGTTCCTGAGTGCTATAGACTATAAAACATAACGCTACGATTAAATGGTGCCGAGTAGCGGGTGAAACCGCACGAGAGTAGCTAGTTATTCATAATTTTAATAATAAAATAATAGCCTTAACATTGAAAAGTCACTTTTAATAAAAGCTTCTTTGCATTATTTGTTTCGTTTTAATATCTCACAAGATTTGTGATGCTATTTATACTGCAAGTACCTAATGCTTCTAAAAGTATGAGTTTTTAGTGTAGATTAAAACTAGTTGAATTCCTCATCAAGCAGTTACTTACGTCAAATAATCGTTAATCACAATAATCAATTTGACTTTGATCAGTTTGACTTCACGGTTGTCGCGGTGGCTGGGCAACTGGCTACCGCGCAACGTGTCGCGGGTTCGATTCCCGCACGGAACAACTCTTTGTGTGATCCACAAATTGTTGTTTCGGGTCTGCGTATCATGTGCATGTGAATTTGTATGTTTGTAAACGCACCCACGACATAGGAGAAATTCCTAGTGTGGGTCAAAGTTTTTTTAAGAAGAAGAAGAAAAATTTGCAATATGATATTAGAATTATATTAGAAGTGTGGCATTCACTTTAGATAGTACATAAATTATTTCTTTACATGTCAGAATTTGTACATACTCTTTAAAAACGCAACCAACCATGTCGGTGTCACCGGTTTTAACATTTTACTATAGAAAACATATTTTAATTACACATTTACCACGTGTATTTACACTAAGTACAATCGACGAACGTACACATATCGGGGTAAAGATTGATATTCGTTGATTGTACATAATTATTATCGAGTTTGTCAAACAAAATGGTTGGGCCTCGTCAGTGACCCAAACCGTGGAAATGGGTCAACAGTTTTTTTTTTTATTCTGTGGCACAGAGAACGACACGTTTATGACTAGTAAATTTTTTATCTTTGTTTTTTTAGGATTCAGACGAATTTATGTGCTTACAGTACGTGAGTAAGCGACATGCTTGTTTTTATCTGTACTACTGTAGGAAATATGTTTTATTTTTGCGTTTTCAATGAAATGCTGTTACTGGCCTGTCTGTAAAGTATATATATTGTTTTATAATTAGATTTATCAAATAGCACGATGCAATGATATTTGAAAAATGTGTCGTTTTAAACACTGCTGTGCCTATTTCACAGATCTAATTAAAGTTGCAGCTGTCTTTTAAAATATACAAACAATAATAACAACGTACAAGAATAAAAAGCCTTTTGGAAACTACCAGCAATTAAACTCTTCTTTGCAATATCAATATTAGTCTAGTTCTCCGAAATCAACAAAAAATGTAAATAACTAAGTTTCAGCAATGCTTTTACCGGATCTTGTAAAAAAACAATATAGTCTGGAAGTTCAGTATCTAGTGCCTATTCTAGCTAATCTAGAGCCAGACGCTCTGACTTCACCAGGAACGTGAAATATCGACAGAACTGCTTGTCATCTATAAAAGCACAAAGTCATCATAGGTATTGTAAATATCACACTTGAGATTAAGTTATAAGTTAGTAAAATATTACCTCTGATCATAAAGAAGTTAACCATGGCGAAAAAATTTATGTGACAATTTGGCTGGTTTATTCTTGTCACATGAAGATTTTATCGAGTAGTTATAATTATAATGTCTATAGAAGGCGCTTAAAGTGAATATAAGACGGCCATCATTAGCATAGGTATCGTCCTTAAAATCAGTCTTAGAAGATTTTGAGAACAAAGCTTTTCTCTTGCGTCTGTATAAAACATCTGTCTGTATGGAAACCATTTTCTTCATTCAATATACAAAATTATTTGTCTTCTTAAAAATCGAATAGCCATTCTTAAAAACTCAACATCTACTACTACAACTTGATACTGGAAAGGTTTATCTAAATCTAGACTAAACTAGACATTTAGCCTACAGGGCAATTAATATCAGCCCGACTAAGCCACAAGTTCAAGAGTCTCAAGATACATCTAGTATAAAATCTAAATGCCGCAGTATTAATACCTGACTTGTGAGGTTCTCCGCAGACTAATAGCTCAGCTTTGAACTGACGTCTGTGCAAATACGGCTGCGACCACTACAAGGGAAGACAGGAATAGCTTCGAATTCTCAAGCAAACTGTCAGAAACGTTTCGTGGTCCAATAGTCCAATGTAAAGTTACTTAGAGGTGATGTCTCAGGGGTTAAACTAACACTGTCTAACACTGATAAAGTGGTAGACCGCTGATGTGAGCTGGATTGTGTCGTCTTAGTGTTCTGTATTTAACTGTCAAGACTGCTTGTTTTTCGTTATAGCTGTCTGCCTGTTGCGAGTGCGCTGATGGAGATTCACCTTAAGGAAACAACTTAAGCCAATTTTCAATCTGCGCAAAATTTGTTTTTCCAATCTTTAGTGTCCTTCAGGTGGTAGATACTACTTACTTTAAGAAAAAAGGAAAATTATCTATTTTATACGCTAAAAACCAAGAGATAAGCACAGAGTAATGAAAGTACATGAACATACATGATGGGGATGCATGTCCCAAATTCATGCCAAAATGGACAACAATTCAACCTGTCCAGGACAGCGCCTTGTGCTAGTGTTCTATTGGCCGCTTTCGTACTCGTGGATAACAAGAAGTAAGGATTGAATAAATAAGGTGGCTTGCTCATACCTTCTCCATGCGCAAAAGCTCTAGCAGTGGATTATTAGGCTGTTGATGATTATGATTTTAAAAAGAGAGTGTTAATATACGACATACAATGACCGCAGCGGATGGAATGGCGGTCGACGCGGTGCAGCGTATCACGGGTTGGGATCCGGCTTTGAACAACTTTTTGTGTGATCCACAATGTCTTTCTCCGAATCTCTGAGTGTGTGAAATTATTATTTATTTGTAAATACGCCCATGACATAGGAGAAAATCCTGGAGTGGGAGAAAGTATAAAAAAATAACATTACAACAATGTGATTCTTTTAGCACTATACAGCATATTACGAAGTATAAAGCGAAACGTCTTTTTCTCGAGAAAGTGACGCAGCCTATTCTTTGTGAACAAAGTAGACATTAATATAGACAAGGAAAATGCTTTAAAAAGACATTTCTGTGCAGAGCCTGTGAACGTTGTGAAACTTAGCGTGGTAACAATGGCACTAACGTATCGGTTTTTCATAAAGCACTAACCAACATACATACATAACCTATACCTATATTTTATTCTATGCCGTGTGATGACGATCATGTGGAATACGTTTATTAACGCCCGTACCTCTTCTTGTGGGTATTGTGAGAGACAGAAGCGCTCTTTAATTAATCTTTACTTTTTAACTAAGATCTCAAATCCTCTTAAGCATGGAGATTGTGGCAAATTCACTTTATGTAAAGGGAGGCCAAAATTCAATGGTTAGTTTACTTGCACTAGGTATTCATATAAATACTATTAATAGAAAAGATTATTATTGTGCGATTGGCACCGCTCATGCAGGAGCTACAACTTTAGCATGTTTCTGGGTTTGACTTTTTGGAGGTTAGAAGATTTAAAGTGGTTGTGGCGATATAACGCCAGAGGGTTTTTTTTGAGGGGAAAATTATGAAATGACTTCTTTCGCCTAGGGTTCGCCTGACTAAAAACACCCCGTTTGTTCCACTGCTCTAGGCCGATTCCGCGGTGGCTCATTGCGCTTAACCAGCAACCCCGGATGATAAAGCTAAGGGTGGGAATACAAAGAAAGGGCCTTCGGTTATCTTATTCAGCAGACAATGCAAGTATTGTTTAATTTTTTTGTGAGGCCGTGGTGTACCTTCGGCTGAGCCAGTCTTTTCGAGCCGAAGCATGGCTCTTTTCGGTTACTTCAAAATACCGAAATAAATCTAAATTGATAGAAAAAAAATACCATTGTAAAGCTTACATAAACCAAGGCCTCAATAAACATGGCTACTTTTTATCGTGAGAATATCACGATAGATCAGTTACAGGGTATACCTACCCTCAGAACTCCATCCAGAGAAAACCGTGGCGTGGCCTTGGGTAGAAAAATGGTGATAAATATATATTATATAAACATACTGAAAATGTATGTACACTGTTGAAATAGTAACATCTGTTCTTCCAATTTCGTATTCGTCTGGCGTCGACATACCATATTCAGAGCATTCACGCCATCTTTATATAATATGTGCATAACCGAGCCAATAGCAGACACGAGCACATCAAACTACCCCAGATTAACACATGCATGAAATACATTTCTAACTTTATTATAAAAGGATAAGGTTACAAATGTATTGAAGAGTTTAGTGTACCATGATTTGCTGCCTTCACCCTTTGCAAGATTGAGTAATGTTTTAAGTTAGTCTAAGTACTAAAAGCTAGTACTGAACTTGGCAACATGATTTAACTTCTAAAAGTACAAGTAATGACACATATTCTGAGGGATCTCTTCAAGTCACCTTGTTGCTTTCGATATCATCGCTTCGTACATTACAGTTTTGAACTCTGGAAATATTTTCGTAGTAAATTCTGAGGGGAGAATTCTAAATAAATTCTTTTTCAAGATGTAAGTAGTTTTATTTACAATATGCATTAATATTTAAGGTATGCCAAACCGACGAAGTTTTCAAGGTCATACCTTGAAAACTTCTTTAAAGGCCGGCAACGCACTTATGAATCCTTTGGTGTTGCGGGTGATCATGGACGGCGTCGTTCAATTATCATCATGTAAAATGTCCTCCAGATTGCTTTCAGGAACATAAAAAACAACATTCTTAAAAAAACGAAATGTTTCCAATCTTCCTGCGTGTACTAATAAATGTGTAAAATATATCATAATATGATAAATTTTATAAATAATAATGCCTTTAAAATATGATTTTGGACCCAATAATTGCACCAGAGCGTCACCATTGAAATTCACCACTGCCAACACTCGACCAGGCAGTCATCCATCAACTGAACTTAAGAAGCATGAGAATTAAGAGGCGTGGCCTACTAAACGTTCTCATAGGAATTTATACGAATAAAAACGGGCAAATATTCATAGCACATTTTTTTAGTTTTTTTTTTATTTTCTTTCTTTATAGGATATGTCGCCAACTGAGTAGGCAGGGACCCTTTTTTTGTGACGGTAAATCGCGGGAGGGCGTTTCAGACTCTTACTGACTATAAAGCCCCCTGTTAATTTTCCTGCTTTGAGCCGAGGTCGCGGTGCTTCATTGCGCTTACCCCGCAACCCCGGCTGAACATCAGCACTATTGGGCCTCGTCTGTGGTGGTCTATTGGCCCATAGAGGCGCGCGCGGAACGCTACGCGCCGTACGCTCGGGTGGGCAGGAGCCCTGATGGCATGGCCAACCTTTTAGAATTTGCAAAATACAATGCAAGCGTTTGTTCATGTCACTTTTCTGTGAGGCTTTGGTAATATCAGTGTCAATTGGAAAATACTGTAATTTTAAAAATCTGAACGAGCGACGAATGAAACCCAGGAGAAAATCTTCTACTAACCACAACTAAACCCGTTTCTTCTCCAGCTCAGAGTCATACATCCGACGTACGATAAATTTTCTTTAAGTACATCCATTAATCCATAATTACACTTTTCAAAAAATATTTCTAGCCATGAGGCAATTTGACCCTGCCATACCTATTTATTTCCCAATTAATTCCCCTGTTGATACTATTCATCTCATTCAGTGATGGAATGCCCAATAAACATGGGAAATAACCGACGAATGCAATTAAAACATTGGATTTCACTATAAACAACCAATAATTTGGTGATAAATCAGCAAAACCCACGTTTATTGCTTCAACTTTCCCAATGATATCGAAATAAAAGCGTTAATTGAGTTTGTTGGGCTTACAATCACATTAATTGAACCAATATGAAGTATTACTGCGTTTCTGTATTTGTCTGAACTGCTTTTTTAGTGTTTGCCAAATAAACGAATTCACTGGATGAATCCTATTGTTTCAAGTAATACTAAACTTAGTAAGCTAACCTAGAAATGTAAGTCGTTCGTTTTGGAAACAACACATAAATTCGCATCACACATAAAAAATTAAATCACTTTCAATTTTGTTTACTTACTTGCTCCAAAAGTAATGATGTCATAATCAATTAAAAAAGTATTATTGCGTCATTTCAATATTCGCACCAATTATGTAACCGGAACCAACAAAGACCTGAAATTGACAAAAGCTGTGATACAGGCACTAGTTGACCAGACACCAGCTTATCAACATACCCCAAAGATCTTCAATAGATTATAGACTGTATCACAAAACCACAAAGTAGGAAATCAATGAAAAAAGTTGGTTGGAAGTAATAGCATGTTGTGCGTGTATACAATGTCCACCTACGCACCAACACACGCAACCAAATAATAATAATCTATACGATTCCTAGTTATATCTAAGTATCGGTGTACGTCAATGTGCTATACGCTAGAAACACAAACATTAACACGAGTGGGACTTATTTCCTAGAAGTCGTTTGTTTTGCGTTGATGTAGATAAGGTTGGTATTTTGCGGATGGAATTTAGCTCTAACCTTGAATGTGTAGTTTTTAGTCTCATGACCATGTAGATCTGAACAGACAACGCTTTTTGAAGCTCTGAAATAGATATTTAATATAATATCCTCTAAGCAATGCTTAAGGCATAATTTATCTTAACTAAAGCCTAATCGAAATCCAAACTGATGCTGAACTTACTAAGCAAATGTTACGGTCACACTTGCATCACAAAACTAACAAGGCAACAACGGAGATGGAAGTAACAACTTTCTACCCAGTAAGTTCAAAGTTTACCATTTTAAAGGCTACAGATGCAACGTACACTTTGAAGATAAGAT